>OY288265.1:13536871-14137871 GCA_958450335.1 Hibiscus tridactylites
AGACTCTCAAAGTTCAAATTACGATCAATTTAGTCCTCCTATAACATTGATCGTTAACTCACAAACAGTGACACGTGACACACTTTAAAAGTGTTACGTCATTAAACCGTAAAAATTATTAAAGAATAAAAAAAATTGAACAATTTTTTAAAAAAATCTAATATATATATATAATTGTAAATAAATTGAAGTTAAAAATTATAAAAAAATATTTAGAATCTTAAGAATATAAAAAACATTATAATAATGAAAAATATTTAAATATTTAAAATAAAAAAATATTTAGAAATTGTATAAAATTATAAAAAAGACTGTTATATTCAATTCTTGTTGCAGGAGCTTCGTTTTCTTTTCCATGGCGGCATACAACATTGCTTTCTCTTTTTCACTGTTTTTCTTTATATGTGTTTAAGCACTCTTGTTTGATCAATAAGAACACCATTTTGCCTGTTGTGATTTATCGCAGGGCTACGTACTTGCTTTAAATTTGATTTAATAATGTGAAGTAATCGATTGTAATGTAGGCACCGGTGTAAATATATTTTGGGTGCAAAACCTGCAGAATAATCTAGAGATGCCATTGCAGCCGCTCCTAATGGCTCGAATCTTATCTTTATAAGTGCAGGCAGCCGAGGTACTTGGGTCCAATGTTACTCCGGTGGTCGGCAGTTTAATGAGTTCACACATTTGCTAAAGTTCAAGTGGGAAGGAAGAGAAGAAGAATACACAGGAGAGAGAATGGGAAGGGAAGAAGATATATAATTTCAAAATTTTAATTAAAATGGCACGTGGCATGCTCCGATCGGCCAAAATTTTATTTTTTTTAATATTTTATAATATTTTCATTATTTTTGAAGTTTTATAATTTTTAATATTTTTTAGTTTTTTTTTAATTTTACGATTACACTTCCAGTATGTATCACGTGTCATTATCTTATTTTTCGTTAATAACTTAACTGTCAAAATTGGTCAACCTTTACCGAATGGCTAAATTATGCGTGATTTGGCTTATTTGAGCTAAATTGTATGCAAAAGTTTCATAAGGACTTAATTGGTTTTTGTTTTTTCGTTGAGGGTAATTTAACCTTTAAGCTAAATTAATATTACAATATATATTTTATAAATTTTTGATAAAATTATTTTATATTTTAAATAAAAACCCCAGACACGTTTAATTCATCCGGATAGATATAAAAGAAGTTTATCACAGGCATTAGAGAATTTAATGGGATAAAATTGCCAATTGGGCACAACGTGTAATTTATTGCCTACTAAATTAAATAATGAAGTTAATGGACCACAAAGTGATTCCAATTGTTTCGTACACACATATACATTATTCAAAGGACAATAGTAAAATAATTTTGAAAATAAATAATAATATGAAGTACTAAAATGAAGTATAGTGGTGGATTTTGTAGTTTTCGATCCAAATTATCATTCATCTTTCTTTGAAACTTCCATAGGGTGATCTCATCTCCCGAAGCTGCTTCTCCTCCGAAAGCACTTCAGCTAATCTGCAAATTATGATATGGAATATTAATTATAAGTGAGGGTTTTGGACAGGCGTGACATGAGCGATCGCACATGCCCCCAAGAGAGAGGGGCCCCGAAAATAAGAACTTAAATTAAATTAAATATTTGTAAGAAAATTATATATGTAATTATGTTTATATAAAAAAATTATCTAAAACTTAAAACATACAAAAAGAATGATAATTTTGAAATGAAAATGTTTGATATTAGATGTTTATAAGTCAAATTTTTGGTTCTCAAGAGGACAATTTAATAATATATTTTGTATTAAAGTATATTTTAAAAAAACACTTATATCTCTTACTGATTATAAATTAAGAACCATATTTTAATAAATTGCACAGGACCCCAAAATCTTTGAACCGCCACTGTATAATTATCAACAGGCTCTTGATTTGTAACATAAAGATAACCCAAATATATTATATATACCTGATGAGAGCCTCTTGATTTGTACCCTGATCAACAGGCTCGAATTCCCCGGTCTCCAAATTCACCCTGGAAACTGGTTTGTTCAACAATTGTTCCCCAGCTCTGACAAGATTCTCCAGGTTTTCTTCCGTAGAAATATCCACGGATGCCACCGCTCCAGATAGTGTATCGTCCTGCAATATTTTTGTTTTCTTTAGATTCTATTATGTATCGATCCGACTTACAGTTTGATGAATCTAACATACCTGAATACGGAGATATCTGTCTTCGCAGTGAAGTGCTCGGAAAACAGTGGCGAGATGGAAGTCCACCATATCACTGCTTGCTTGCATGAACACATCAATCAATGGAGTTGAGTGTTCATAGGTCAACCATCCCAACACACCCCATTTCGCTGCCTTGTGCGCTTCGTACTTCGCTTCCAACTTCTGGGAACCAGTTCCCAATGATAACACCTGGAAACGAGTATAGTCGTTGGGCTTTATACGGTCGAAATCGGAGCTCTTGCGAGTGATTGCTTTTGCCACTTCGCTCATGGCTACTAAAGTCTGTACAAATGGATTAAAATCACATATTACTAACATCTCTTTGTGAAACTTGTAACACCGAGAAATATATACACATACGGGGTTATTTGAAGCAACTCCACCGTCGATAAGATGGAACTCTTTGACTTGGCCGGTTGAATCTTTGGTCTCGAACTGATGTGCTGGAAGGTAAGTTGGCGCTGCCGAAGTTCCAATGCATATATCAGAGAGCAAAGCATTCTGGTAATGCTCGTTCCTAACCTGCACAACCGTATCTTACTTCAAATTCAAGGCAACGTACTGATAAAATTTGGAAGGTGTCTATTTATAATTACTGATCAAGAGTGAAACCTCGTAGGACGAGAAGATTCTCGGTTGGAGTTGTCTGATGTCAAATGTTGGGATGACCACATTCGTCAATGTTTGGTCCAATCTGGTCTCTCCCAACTTTTCCCTCACGATATTGTGAAGATATTCACCATCATATTTCGGGCCGGATAGAGATTTGAACACATTTGCAACTGCTGCAAACGGTGAGCTGTTATAATATAATCACAAACAGAATTAGAAGTAATAACGTGATCAGGAAAGCTTGTTTTCGATTTTAAATTATATGAAATCATAGATATAAATTACCCGTCTTGGGGGAAGATTCTTGGGCAGTGTTGAAGGTAGAAATCATTGATATCTTTAGCAGCAAAAAGAGGACGATTGCCATCACTCGGGCTCGGTGCAGTTAGCATGGCAGTCACAAGCCCACCGGTGCTAGTCCCGGTAATGACATCAAAGTAATCAGCCAGTCGAGCCTCTTCACCGTCTAGCTTCTGTAAATAGTATTAAAATACAAAGGAATCATCACAAAATGTCAACAACAGTGTATTTATATGTATTTCCAAAGCAAAAAGTTCCAAATATAAACCTGAAGCTCAGATTCTAAGAAGGCAAGAATGGTTCCGGGAATAATCCCCCTAACTCCACCTCCATCAATACTAAGAACGGTGATTAAGTTCCCATAGGTGGGAAGCTGAAGGGGTGATTTTGGACTTGCCATGGCAATGTTGTCTTCTGGGATGGTTTCCATTATGGGGAAAGATTACAGTTTTGGTTGGTTGGGTTTGAAAATATTATCTAATTCGCAAGAGAGTTGTACCGAAAACTAGACTCAGAAGCTTTTATTATGTTTGATGCTCCTGAGGAATGCATGCCATGGATATTTATAAGCTTTTCAGTTCTCTTGAAACTTTCAACTATGCTTTGAATTATACTAATGACTAATTTTCTTAATTACTAGAATAATTTAATTTTATGAAAATAACTTATATTAAGACCATTTCAAATTAGCGACACCTCGTTAAGTTTTAAAGGTATAAATATATGGAAAATATTTGATACTATGACAAGGAAATCTTGTTTTTCATAAGCAAGTTCAATTTAAGATTTAAAAGTTTAAATTAGGGTTGATGGGTTTAGCCTTTAGAGTTTATGCTTAAAATTTAGGTTTTAGAATTTAGCGTTATGGTTTTAAATAAAATTATGCATGCTTGTGAAGTATTTTTTTACTGTCAAAACATATTATAATTTTAAATTTAATTTTAACATGCTACATATCTAATGTTTTCTCTTAACTCAATTTAATTTTAATTATAGCATTTTGATATAAATTTTTTTAACATAATTATAAATTTACCGTAAAAAAATTTAATAAATTCAATTATCCCTGGCACAATTTATTTCTCTCTTCCATTCGTTTTTAATCTTTTTCTGAAATTGGACCATCACATCTCTAGATAACCCTTATTTAATAACATAGATATTAGAACAATAAACAAGGTGGCTAAATCGACCTTGAAAAGAAAAAGGTTCACCGCCAAAGAATTGTTTTATTAAATAGAAAAATTTTATATTTTTATAGTGAGAATCAAACTCATATAAAATGAGATAATATGAACATCTTTTAGTCATTGCCAATTAATAAATCTCCCCGTCATAGATTTTCTTATAACTCCTACGTCAGAGATTTTCTTATAACTCCTCCATTGTATAAACACCTTCAATGTAACAAATATTTCCTTAAATAAACAATAGGTAAATAATCTAGTCATATATTGAAAAGGCTATAATAATAAATAGAATAATTCCATTAAATAATAATAATAATAATAATAATAATAATAATAATAATAATAATAAGGTAAAAAAAAACTTTACTTGCTTTTAGAGTAAGCCGAATATAACAACAATAGTAAAGTTAGGGATGAGCATTTCACCCGGGCCTGACGGGTTCTGACCCGACCCGGCCCGATCGGGTCGGATATTTTTGTGAAAAAAATTTGGGTTCGGGTCGAGTTCGGATTTAGGGTGAAAAAATCCGATCAACCTGATCCGGGACTAATAGTGTATTTTCCCATATTTTTTAGGGATATTTGTAATAGTATCCCTTTTATATAATTTTTTATAATTAGGTCCTTAAAATTGATTTTTTTATTTACAATTTAATCCTTAACTTTATTATTTTTTACAATTAAGTCTCTTAAAATTATTTTTTTTACAATTAAGTCCCTAAAATTGATTTTTTTTATATAGGTCGGGTTGGGTTGGTTTTAAGGTATTTATTTTTGGGTCGGGTCGAGTTTTTAAAAGATATGGTCGGGTCGGGTTTGGGTGGGCCAAAAATCCAGCCCGACCCGACCCGTACCCATCCCTAAGTAAAGTTGTCTTAAATAAATGAAAAAACATTAAAACAATAAAATAATAACTAATTAACTCAGTTAAAATACCATAAACTTGTCTTCCAAGAATTCATTCTTAAACATGTATCGTGTCTTCCATAACATAATCTGAATCACATCTTAATGCCCAATGGCTAGTATGTATTTTTTATTGGATAAACAAGTTTTTACCGTGCAAGAAATTAGTTATACAATTAACTATCACATTAATGTGTCTAATCTAACTCTATACTTGGAATTTGCTTGAATAGATCGCCGAAGCTCGGCCTGAAATCTCAATCTGCTATAGTGGGTGGCTACGAAACCGTGTAAATGTTGAAAATTCAAACTTGAACAAGACTTGCCCGGTTTGTATGGTTCGGATTTATGTTAATGTGTCTAAACCTACTGACCATACTTTTCATTTGAATCTTCAACAAGGGAGACGTGGCCAATTAATGGTCAATAGCACTATCTGTATTCCAACATTCATGGAAAATCTTCAACAAGGGTTATACTGTACAGGGATTGAATTCGAGATCAGGTTGGTTCTGAACATGTTCAATAGGTTTGTTCGCACAAGACTCTCAAAATAGGGCCCAAAATGGGTTCTATAATATATATATATATATTCTCAAAAAAATACGGCAAAATATATATAACATTTAAAAAAAATCCAAACATTTATTTTGACTAAGGCCGCTCAATTTTATTCAGGGGCGGACACATGACTTTAAATTAGGGGGTGAACCTATAAAATTTTAGGGGGGCAAACTTATAAATTTTTAGGGGGCGAAAATAGATTTTCAATAGAAAATACATAGAAAAAATCTAAAAAAATTTTAAGTCGTATAGAAATTTCATTAACTTTTCAAATGCGACAATTGCATATGAAGTCTTATTGATTATTCCTATTATTATTGCTTCTGCAATTCGAAACATTTTAAAATTGAAGTTTGTGAGTCATACTTACGAACAACAATTATATTTGTCTGTCATTTTTATATTGATCAAGAGAATAATCTAACAACTTTTGTATCAAAAGAACTTTAATTAAAAAAACACCATACTTATTTCATATTATAAATTAAAGGCATAAGTATAAGTTGGTTCATTAACATTATTTATTTATCATAACTGAGCATAATATAAATTAATTTCTATCCACAGTCGTAACAAATATAAATAACATGATAAAAAAAATATCTTAATATATAGTTATTCAAGCAACTGCTAAACAGTTATGGTCAGGGATGGACCGAGAAGGGGTTGCAAATTTAAAATTCATATATAATTTAAAGAAATTTTAAAAATTTTCTATGTATTTTTTATTAAAAATCTATTTATGTTCCTCTTAAAATTTTATAAGTTCGCTCCTTTAAAATTTTCAGGATTGTCTCCTTAATATAAAATTCTACATTTATCCCTGGTTATGGTCATGTAATTGAAGGGGTGAATCCTTAAGCTTTGGAGTCGAGGAATTAGTAAGCAATTCTTAAAGGTAGTTGAAGTCATCCGTCGACCTGCGCTGATTTCGTTACAATCCTGGAAATCAAAAATTTCTCGACTGTTGCATTAATGATTCCATTGAAATAAAAGAAGCGTGTTTAGAATTCGTTTCATTACAACTATTCTTTAACGCATAAAACTCACTTGATGGGTGGTTTGAGATTTTTTTTTTTGAAATTAATAATTTATTTATAAAAGGGGATGACATTGGCATCAACTTCATTAAAAAAATTTCTCTACAATTTAAACGGAGGAAAAAGAGTGTAAGATGCCCTTGCTAACCAGCGTCTATCCAGAAAAGGGGAGAAGATCTGGAGATACCTTGTTTAGCTAGCTTATCCGCTGTCGAATTCCAAACTCGAGGAACAACCTGTATATTCCAATCAACACCAGCAAACATAATCAAGCATTCAGAAATAGTTGGTTTAAACATAGCAGGAGCTTTAGCCGGATGCCTGAGCCAGGACGTCACCAAACTACAATCACCTCCAATAATCAGCTTGTATGAATTAGCCCATTCAGAAGCTCGAAACAAATGGCACGTCTCTTTAATTGCAAGTAATTCTGCACATTAAGCATCAATGAAGCCAACGGCCTTGGGAAACAGAAAATGTCTCGCCTCTTTAATTACTCTCTTGGAGCAATATTGGATAGTTGAAGAATTAATAAGGCATAATGTTAAAAAAATGTCTTTAACGTTGGACTAAATAGTTATTTTAATTTTTATTTTTTGAATGGTAAAATTCACAAATAGTAACTAAACTTTGATAAATTATTCAATTTAGTAATTGATCGGTGAAATGACGTCACACGATTTGTGCAAGCGTACACGGTCGATGCAAGTATAGTAGACAGATGCAAATTTTTCAGATACCGATCCTACGAGGACGGTTGTTCGGACGTCTACCAATGTCAGTGCAATAAGAGAATAAAATAAGATAAATTTTAGTAAAGTTGTTGGAGCAATACTTGAAAATAAAGACGGAAGAAATGTGATAATGATAAGATGAGATCCCAAAATGATTTTTCAGCAGAATACTAAATGCTACCATAAGGTGTAAGAAATAGATGAATGTCAGCGCAATGAATATCTTACAGAACTTCACTTCTACTTCTAATCAAAGATTTATATAAGCCCACTTACCACACATTCTAGTGATGGATAATAAAGCAAATACAAGAACAAGTGAGTCAACTTTCGTTGTATTCCCATGAAACTTCCGTTGTCATGCGCCTTAACTTGAACTGTCGCTACATTGAGAACGACAATATGGGAGATTTCCTTTGTGTCTGTGTTGAGATAGACATCCACAAGCCTCTGCGCAGATGTGTAATGTTGGGTAATGAAAATGGGAAGAAACCTACGACATGTCCCTTGAAATACGAACGTTTACCCCTCTTTTACTACTTATGTGGTCTGGTTGGACATGAGTATCCTGCTTGCGGGGCTCGACCTGCAGATGCCAACCCTCTTAAATTCCAGTATGGAGATTGTCTTCGAGTGAAGACTTAGCAGCCTCTCAATGCCCTTTGGAAGAAACAAGGTATTGAATATTTTGATGAGGAGGCTCTCAATGCACCTTACATGGATAATCACAATACTGTTGCGGCCTAATGGACAGACAACAACGTTTCTATGTGCCGAAACCTATGCCAAACCTGCAAAAATAGCCACCAAAACATCCCTTCACACTGACATAGATATCATACTGAACTCCTTATGCAAATGCACGATTCTAACAACCTAATGCAACTAAATGTACCTAAAAATAAGCAAGAGCATTGTAAAATTGGCATTAAAAATAGTACTTTTGGAGAGGTAACAATAACTATGCCTTGAAGTGTAAAAACTAGGATCTTCATGGTCGTCTTTGCTCATCCTCCACCCTCCCCTGGCTTGTTGGGGGGATATGAATGAAATCCTTACCAATATAGAGAAACAAGGTGGTAACAGGAAAGCTAGGTGTCTCTTGGATGCTTTTCGTGATTATCTAAACAGAAATGGCCCATCTGATTGCAAGCCTTCCCTGGGATGGTTCACTTGGACTTCTAATAATGGTCCTAGAGGAATTATAATCCATGAGCGCATTGACCGTTTCACAACTAATCAAGCTTGGCTGCCTCAATAAGGTCAACACTAATTGGTCTTATACACATGGTTCTACCCTTAACAAGCTCACAGTAGTTGGGGTGCCCTCAAGCACTGGCATAATGATAAGAGAGCTTATTCTCAGAAGCGTATCAAAGACCTCAAAGGTTTTATCAACTCTTGCCTCTCACGGCACCTATTTAACAATGAAATGGAACCCTACCTAGCTGCCAAACAAGAGCTAAAGACCCTTCTTGACAAAGATAAAACATAGTGGGTCCAACGATCGAGAGTTTCCTGGCTTTCACAAGGAGAATGAAACATATCCTACTTCCATGCAAGGGCATTTGGCCGAAAAAAAGAATCAAATCAAGGGCCTCTACTATACCAATGGCTGTTGGCAAGAGAGAAAAATCGACATCAGGTAAGTTGTGGTGGATTATTTCCAAAATCTGTTTGCATTCTCTAACCCTCAAACTTGTCCTTTTTCTCCTTGATAATATTGCTCAAGTTATCACTTCTGATATGAATGCTTCTTTAATGCAACCTTTCGCTATTGATGAAATTTTGCATGTTTTTGTCATGACCTTCTTGCAGGAGATGCTAATATGTTTCTTATTAACAAGATTATCATTGCTTTAATCCTAAGATGACTGAGCCAAAAAAACATGAAGCAATTAAGGCCTATAAGCCTATGTACTATAATTTACAAGATTGTTTCCAAGGTGTTGGTCAATCGAATGAAGCCCCTACTTCCCCTATGCATCAATGACAACCAAGTTGCGTTCATAAAAGGGAGAATGATTTCAGACAATATCCTCGTGACCCATGAGCTTATACATTACCTAAATTCCTCCAAAAATGGTCCAAACAAAGGAGTTGCCCTCAAACTCGATATGGAGAAGGCCTTTCATAGAGTTGAATGGCCCTTCTTGCGGAATGTCATGCTTAATATGGGCTTTCAACCTACCTGGGTTGATCTAATAATTTCATGTGTCACCATCGAATCCTTTTTTGCTAGAGTTAATGGTTTCTTAACACCAGAGTTTACTCCTCAGAGAGGCTTGAGGCAAGGTGAACCTTTGTCACCTTTTCTCTTTCTTATTTGCATACAGGGCCTGCCAGCTACCCTACAAGCTGAGCAAAGAGCTGGTGTATCAAAGGCATAAGAGCAAGTCAAAATGGACCTCAGGTGAATCAATTATTATATACTGACAATAGTGTCAAGAAAGACAGAAAGCTTGAAAAGAACAGCAAAGAGTAACAATGGCGGAAGGATTGAGGAAGAAGAAAGGGAAAAGAAGAAGAAAACAGAAAGTGTTTGGGTGAAAGAGAGACGGCACTCTCTGAAACTTTATTGATTAAAACCGTAATACTTTCAATTGAAAGCCGGTTGATTTATACAAATGGAGAAGACTGTTTGGAGAGTTGGTTGAGAGAAACAGAATCTAACAAATCCCTAACTGAACCTCAACCAACTCTCTCAGTCTAAAGAACAGAGACAAAGAACAAAACGCAGACTAACCTATACAAAACGCAAATATACAAAACGCAACATATCCTATACAAAACGCACACTATCACTAACATTCACCCTACTAATGCTCATCTTGAAACCTTCATGCTCACCATCGGACCTTCTTCAAATCTTCTTATCCCTGACATTCACCCTGCTGAAAACTTCCCTTGAAAACTTCTACAAATCTTCTTATCCTCTTTCTTTCTTACTCTGTGTAAACAGGTACTACAGACAATTTATCTCGATGCTTCTGAAACATAGGAGCAGACAAGGGTTTGGTCATTACATCAGCAACCTGCTCATATGAGGGCACTTCATTCACTTGTAGAAACTCTGCAGCTACTTTCTCTCGTACAAAATATAGATCTAATTCCACATGCTTAAACTTCGAATGCATCACAGGATTAGCTGAGACTGCCACAGTACTAGAGTTATCACACCAAATAACAGCTTTCCCTTCAGGTTTTATACCTAGCTCACCAAGAAGAGCTTCAATCCAGGTTACTTCAGCAGTTGCACAAGCTACACTCTTATATTCAGCTTCAGCAGTGGAGCGAGACACAACTTGTTGCTTGCGTGAGCACCAAGAAACTGGATTACTAGCAAAATAAATACAGTACCCTGTTGCGGACCTCCGATCATCAGCATCGGATCCCCAATCTGCATCAGCAAAACCTACAACTGACAACCTGGAATGTTGAAGAAAACAGAGTCCATAATCGATTGTCCCCTGAAGATAACGTAGGATCCTTTTAACAACCTACAAATGATTGTCTAATGGAGCATGCATGAACTGACACACTCGATTTACAGCATAAGCAATATCAGGTCATGTGATCACTATATACTGAAGAGCACCAACCAAGCTCCTATACTCTTGAACATTCGAAATTGGTGTACCATTATTAACAGACAACTTGCAACTGGACACCATGGGAGTTGGAAGATCTTTGGATTTATCCAAGCCACTCCGTATCAACAAATCCATAATATATTTTTGTTGACTTAAAAACAGACCATGGGACATATAACAGACCATAAATTGGTGTATCATTGTTACTTACATGCCAAAAATCATTACTTTCATGTATAATCCTATCAGTAGTAGCAGAACCATTTCATGAAAAACCCTATCAGTAATATTAGGACTATTTTCATGCATAATTCTATCAATAATAGTAGGAGATTGATTACCTTCAGAACCTGATCTTACCAAACGAGAAGCTGTTCTCTCTTGCTGATCACTGTTAACCACTTCAGTATGATCCATTTGGTCAAAAAGAAGCATTCACAATTAAACCATCCTGAACAACTTTAGAACCTGACTTAGAATCAGAAAAACCTATAAGAGGTAGACAACTAGAAGCATATGAACTATCACCCTGATCATCAGTATGAAGCCTAGAAGATCGAGGAAAAATTCCTTCATCAAATACCACATGTCTAAATATAAAAACCCTTCCATCATCAGCAAGACACTTATACCCTTTATGCAAGGAACTATAGCCAAGGAAAACACATTGCTTAGACCTATAATCCAATTTATGTCTATTAAAATATCTAAGACACGGGTAACAAGCACAACCAAACACCTTCATATAAAAATAATCAGGAGAACGTTGAAAAAGAGCTTCATAGGGTGATTTCCCTCCTAACACTTCAGTTGGTAATCTATTTATCAGAAAAACAGCAGTGGTAAAAGCATGACTCCAATATTTTAAAGGAAGAGAGGCTTGAGCAAGAAGAGTTAACCCATTCTCAACTATATGTTTGTGTTTTCGTTCAGCTGTTCCATTTTGTTCAGAGGTTCCAGGGCATGAAATTCGATGTTGAATGCCATTTGTGATTAACCAATTTATAAGAGACTGATACTCACCACCTCCATCAGTCTGAAAAGCCTTAATTTTGGACCCAAACTGAACTTCAACCATTTTAGAAAAATTCAGAAAACATTGCATAACATCAGATTTCTTTTTAAGGAAATATATCCAAGTATGTCGTGTGAAAACATCAACAAAGGAAACATAATAAGCATGACCATCAAAAAGAACAGAAGCTGGGCCCCACACATCAGATACAACAAGTTCAAAAGGAGCTTTATATTGAGTTAAAGACCTTTGGAAGGGTAGCTTATGAGCTTTCCCTTGTTGACAAGCAACACAAATACTTGTCAGTTTATTATCACCAACACTAACATGACAAGCAGAAAGAACATGCTTAAGAACATTATGTGAAGGGTGCCCTAAACATCTATGCCACAAACTCAAAACAGAATCAGAAGTGGAAGAAGACACTAAACCAGAAACATTGTTCACAACAGTATTTGTTGCAGCTTGAAACCCAACTTGAGTTCTCTGACCAGGAAAACCAAGCTTGTACATGCCCACATGAGTGAGCTCCCCCTCCAAAAGAACAGCCTGAGTCTGAGCATCCTTCACAACACATCCAGTAGCACGAAACTCAAAAAATATATCATTATCTCTAGCCAATTGAGACACAGAAAGTAAGTTTTTCGTAACAGCACGAGCATGTAACATATTCTGTAAAACTAAAGGTTTAGAATAAGTAGACAAAACACCTGGCCCAACCTTGGTAATCTGAACACCAGCACCATTACCCATTAAAAGAGAACTATTACCTTTGTAGACTTCAGAAGAATGAAGATTGTTACTATCATTTGTAACATGGTGACTTGCTCCTGAATCAGGATACCAAGATGTATCTCCTGAAGAGCTAGCCGGTGGAGCAGCAAAAAAGGAAACAAGAGTTGATGGCATAGTTGGAGAAGCTGAAGGTAACACATGATAAACCAGATTACCACATGTAGAATTTACAGCACCATGAAATATGTGTGCAGGGGAAGAAGTAACACCAGAACCACCAGAAGATGTCACAGTAAAAGGCCTTCCTGGAACAGCAGAATAGCACTGAACAATGGAGAAGATGTACCTCCATAGGAAGGTTGAGAAGGGAATATTTGAGAAGAAAAAGTGGGAGATGAAGCTCCAACAGTGGACACACCAAGTGTGTGAGAGTATACTTGAGGAAGAGAACTGACAGCAACAGTCCCTGTTGTCTGCACACCAGGTGTATGATCCAAAGATTGTGAGGAACTGTTGGAGTTGAACCTTTGACTCCCTGAATTTTGATTCACCTCTGCATCCTCATGTTGACCTTGATAATCATGATCAAACCGATACCAACACTTCTGAACCACATGACCTACACGACCACAAAGTTGACATTGTGGTCTGTTGTTAAAGTTTGATCTTCCACGACCTCGACCACGATTGAAGTTACCACCATGATTAAAGCTTCCATTATGACTAAAGTTTCCACCACGACCTGATCTGTTATAACCCTGAGCTTGAAACTGTTTCTCCTGACCATCACCTTCACTAGAGACTACATTTTCAGTCCTGGTGATCCCTTGCTGTGTCACCACATTAGCAACCATAGGAAGATTATCAACTAGAAACATCTTTTGTCTAGCTTCACAATCAAGTAGCATATCAGTAAGAACTTCAAGTGACAAAGATTCTTTTGAAGTTATAGCTAGAACAGATTCAAATTCTGTTGTGAGACCAACAATAATAATGCTGACATGTTCTGCCTCTGTAACAACACTTCCGGAAAGATTTAAAGTATCACATAGAAGCTTTATTTTTGCTAAGTACTCATTTATAGTCAAACCACCTTTCTTTTGAGAATGAAGGCTATGTCTTAAAGCTGAAACTTTAGCACTAGACCTAGCACCATACATACGAGCTACTGCACTCCAGATAGCTTTTGTAGTGGTCAACCCAATCAAATGTGGAAGAACACCAGTAGTTACTGTAGACAGTAACCAAGAGGCTAACAATTTGTCTTGTTGACGATAAGCTAAGTAACCTGGATTTTCAAACACTTGACCTAACTCATTTTGAACAAACTGAGGAGGAACAATTACATCATCATCAATGTACTTCATGAGACCATATCCATCTATAATGAGAGAAACTTGATGTTTCCAAAGAATGTAAGTACTCTCACACAATTTTACTGTGTCATGCTTAGGAAACTGTTGAACAGGTGACATGGAAGACTGACCAAACAGGGAATCTTGACTAGAAGTATTTATAGGTAAAGTAGCACCATTTTGACTAGCAGTGGAATTAGCATTTGTGTTTCCATTTGTAGTATTGTTAACAACACCTTTAGTAGCACCTTGAGCCATAACTATTGACTTAAAATAACCAGGATAGATAACTACAAACCAGACTGATCAAATCAAACACCTTCTCTCAGGCAATATCACAAACAGATAGCAACCTAGAGATAAACCACAAACAGAAACTACACATCATCCTCTCTCATACATTTCATCAAACACACGGTAGATTACAAACAACGCAACTATTGCATGTAGATAACAAGATAACCAGAACACAACAGTGTTACCAAAGAACACAAAGATTCAATGAATAACTCAATTACAGATCTGAAGATATCAAAACGACTATTGATTCACTTCTCATCAATTCATTGTGAAGTAAATTTGTTGATAGCCTAAACCGATAATCTTCACTGATTTAGATCCGTAAATTGACGCAAAAATTAGAAGTGATTTTAAGAGAACTCATCATACCTGATCGCACAGAAATTCAAATTACCTTCCTAACTTCTGAATTGAAGAAATTCGAAAGCTATTGCAAATCATAGAAAATATGACTCGATCCCCGAATGTATCTGAGTTTGCAACTGCTGCGTTCTGATATCTTGTGAAATCTGACACACCAAATCCAAAGATTCAATCGCAGAAGAAACACGACTCCAACCTCAGAGAAGCTAGCTCTAATACCATGTCAAGAAAGACAGAAAGTTTGAAAAGAACAGCAAAGAGTACCAATGGCGGAAGGATTGAGGAAGAAGAAAGGGAAAAGAAGAAGAAAACAGAAAGTGTTTGGGTGAAAGAGAGACGACACTCTCTGAAACTTTATTGATTAAAACCGTAATACTTTCAATTGAAAGCCGGTTGATTTATACAAATGGAGAAGACTGTTTGGAGAGTTGGTTGAGAGAAACAGAATCTAACAAATCCCTAACTGAACCTCAACCAACTCTCTCAGTCTAAAGAACAGAGACAAAGAACAAAACGCAGACTAACCTATACAAAACGCAAATATACAAAACGCAACATATCCTATACAAAACGCACACTATCACTAACATTCACCCTACTAATGCTCATCTTGAAACCTTCATGCTCACCATCGGACCTTCTTCAAATCTTCTTATCCCTGACATTCACCCTGCTGAAAACTTCCCTTGAAAACTTCTACAAATCTTCTTATCCTCTTTCTTTCTTACTCTGTGTAAACAGGTACTACAGACAATTTATCTCGATGCTTCTGAAACATAGGAGCAGACAAGGGTTTGGTCATTACATCAGCAACCTGCTCATATGAGGGCACTTCATTCACTTGTAGAAACTCTGCAGCTACTTTCTCTCGTACAAAATATAGATCTAATTCCACATGCTTAAACTTCGAATGCATCACAGGATTAGCTGAGACTGCCACAGTACTAGAGTTATCACACCAAATAACAGCTTTCCCTTCAGGTTTTATACCTAGCTCACCAAGAAGAGCTTCAATCCAGGTTACTTCAGCAGTTGCACAAGCTACACTCTTATATTCAGCTTCAGCAGTGGAGCGAGACACAACTTGTTGCTTGCGTGAGCACCAAGAAACTGGATTACTAGCAAAATAAATACAGTACCCTGTTGCGGACCTCCGATCATCAGCATCGGATCCCCAATCTGCATCAGCAAAACCTACAACTGACAACCTGGAATGTTGAAGAAAACAGAGTCCATAATCGATTGTCCCCCCTCCTAGTTGGGAAGAACAAGTCTACCACCTTTGGTTTTGTCCGAGACAAGGTTCATGATCGTGTAACTGGTTGGACCGAACTTCTCCTCTCCTTTACAAGCAAGGAGGTATTCCTTAAATCTGTAGCACAAGCCCTCCCCGAGTATATCATGACTTGCTACCTACTTCCTCAGTTGATGCATGATGGTATCTCACATGGCTCGTGCCATGCGAATCTTCTGGTGGACCGGGAAAACTAGAGAACGTGGCTGGCCATTAATTGAATAAGAACGTATTTGCACTCCCAAGAATGCTGAAGGGCTCGACCTACGCGTTTTGCATGATTTTAATATTGTGCTCGTGGGTAAACAATTATGGAGATTTTTAAAAGAGCCTGACTCGTTGGTTTCTCGTGTTTTCAAGGCCAAGTATTTCCCTATAGGCAACCTGCTCGACTCCCCCTTGAAAGATAAATCTTCATTTGCCTGGAAGAACCTCCATAAAGCCTTACAAAAATTACGGGAGGGGTTCTATTGGACGCTCGGGAAGGACATTGTTGTACATATGCATGTTGATTGGGGTGGTTCGGAAGCACAAGACTTTCAAATTGTTTACACCGATAGCCTACTTCCCTCATCCTTTGTTCTGAGTTCATATTTCCAGGACAAGCTCAATGGGATGTAGAGAATGTTAAAAACACTTTTCCAACCTGCGGGTGTCGCCTCTATCCTATGTGTTCCTATCTCCCAAGGTAGCGACAATCTTATTTGGGGTCGACATGACTTAGGTACGTATAATGTGCAATCTGGATATCTTTACTTACAACGTCCCTCTTCTCTTGTCGACGGGCCCTCCAAAGCTTGAAATATCATCTCAAAGCTTCATGTTATCCCCAAGGTCAAGAATTTTGGTTGGCACCTCGCCCATGAAGCTCTTGCAACTGAAAACAAATTGTGTGCAGCTGGTCTCAGCCCCGGTAATTGCCCCTTATGTCACCTTCATACTGAAATTGCGTTGCATGCCTTCAAGGCTTCAAGGATGGCGTAAACACCCAGGAAGGTCTCATACAGGACCAACTTCCTGTGTCTATTATCCACAGCAACACTTGCACCACACTGTTTTGGTTGGAAGAAGCCATTGCCTCCCTTGACCAAAAAACCTTCGCCCGCTTCATGTCTATCCTTTGTAGCCTTTGGTACCGGTGGAACCTTTTTGTTCATGAAGGAAAGCTTCAACCGATTGGCATCACGATCCGGAATGCTCAAGTGCTTCACTCTGATTACCTTGCTGCCATGGCCAGCAAGGACACACGTCCTGGCATACCTGTGGATGCTGTAAACCATTTGGAAATCTCCCATCATGGGTATATTAAACTCGACATGGACGACGCCTTCGATGGAATCCATGGTGCTGCCATCGGTGTGATTGCCCGCGATGATCGTGGTCGTGTGGTAGGTTGCTTGCGTAGCATACACCAACCTGCATGGAAGCTGGTGCTGCCAAGATAGCAGCTATGGTTGCTAGCCTTCAGTTTGCACGTGAGAAAGGTTGGCAACAAGTCATTTTTGAAACAGATTCTATTATGGTAATAAACAACCTTAACGGGCTGGGCCATCAAGATCTCTCGACTCTCAATCCTCTTTTAGAGCATGCCCGAGCTATCCTTGTGAGAAATAGAGGGTTTAATATTGTCTTTGCTAATCGAACTGCAAACAAAGTTGCCCATTTCCTTGCCCACTTGGGTTTTGCGCTCTTATTGTTCTATGTATTTTGACTCGGTTTGTCCCGAGGTGGCTATTCCTTTTGTAAACAATGACATTAAATATATTTAATCTACCCGGGGTAATATTTTCCCCCTTAGATTCATCATTGGGTCACCAATTATGTTGTAGAGGGGTTTTTAACGAGGGTCGTTTTCTTTAAAAAATAGTGGGAATATAATTTATAATAAAAGGTTTAGGGTTTAGGGTTTATTGTTTATTGTTTATGGTTTAGGGTTTTTGGTTTAAGAAATTATGGGTGTATTTGTTTATGGTTTAGGGTCTTGAGTTTACAGTTTAGGGGTAAATTATTTTTAATTAAAATAGAGCCAAATTGAAATAATGTATAAATAATGAGAGTTAAATTTATTATTATTTTTTAAATTAGGACTAAATTGTTTGAATGTGTAAACGTGGAGGACTAAATATGTTATTATAAAAAAATATTTTAATTGAGGTTAACGGGCCAGTGGTAACATTGAAGCATAACTAAAAGTATAATAGTAACATTGAGGCAATTGAAAGTTTGGTTACCAAATTGAATAATTTATTAAAGTTCAGTTACCATTTGTGAACTTTACCTTTTTAAAAATATATTAACCCTCAACGTTTTATTTTAGGTCAAAATGACTCCTCAGTGGATGAAATCTATTAGTTAACTAATATTAAATGGCTTGAAATAATGTGGCAAATCTACATGACAGTGCACACTGACATAACAATGTCATATGGACAAATATACTGACTTTACAAAATGACACATCAGTCCAAAAATACTTTTATAAAATTTTATAATATATAAATTTATTTTTCTGATGATGTGTCATTCTATCAAGTCATTTCAAGATGTTCATCGACAGTTGATTGACAGTTTTCATCCATAGAAGGGTCATTTTAACCTAGAATGAAACAATGAGAGTTAAAATACTTCAAAAAAACCCCAAAATAAAACGATGAGAATTAAAATACATAAAAAATAATAGGAGTAAAAAAAATGACGATTCAAACAAATATTAAAAGTATTTTTTTGACATTATTCCAAGCAATAAATACCATGATCCATCGATATTTTCGTCATGTCTTCGTAATAAAACTAGACTATGAGATCTTGAAACTGACTCGCTACATCAGTTTGCTCATAACTCGACTTAATGTTGGTTTATCCCTTTCTTTGGACTAATTGTCTTAACATATGATTTTTTTTTTCATATAACGTCATTTATCGATCAATAATATACATCTCGGTAGTAGGTTCCTCTCCCGTACTAATTGTGACCTATCTCAGTTTGGATCCTCTTAATCCTCATGCAAAGGCTTTAGCACCACCACATTGAATATTAAATGAACTTTGAAATCGTAGATAACTCTGATTTATGTTACAAAATTTTGAAAGATTTATTGTGTTCTTCCCAAAGCATTGTAACTCCACAAATTAATGGATTTTGTCTAATGCAACCTACACCTAGTAAACTCGACAGGTAATTTTTGAGATGTACCCTCATCATTTTGTTTATTTTATGCAATACTTCTTCAACCACAAAGTTTGATGCACCATCCTCGTTGGCAACTCAACAGGCTCCTTATTATTGAAATTCTTTGGCTCCTCTAGCCCTTGGAAGGGGGTCTCAAAAATCGTTACCAAGTTATGTGATTATCATTGATAACATGTTTGGCAAGCTGAGTATCATCCTATTTATATAATTACTCTTATCAGGTAATATATGTGTTGATTACTCTTATTTAACAAGGTTTTATATACGGCTTACAGACATGAGAGTAGATAGATATGATACGTGGCTTCTTCTTTTTTATAACAGGTTCAGATTCACCGATTTCTTTTTTTTTTTTACAATTCCTACTTGAAGGAGAGAAAATAAAAATTTATTCTTAATAAGTCTAGAACCTGCAACCTAATGGAGGGGAAAGATGTTAACGAAAAAATTTTAACCACTTGCTCTAGAGATTATTGACACAATTCTTAAAAAAACACTTGTTTAAATATTGGACAAAAGATTTCACTCTACATTTGAGAGTAGTAACATAGAGCACATATGTCAACGTCTATGTTGCACTGATACGGATACAGATACAAATACGAAAACGAGAACGAGAAACAATAATTTCAAAATTACAAGGTATAATAAGGGTAAGGGTACGGAAAATATAAATAAATTTTATATTCTAAAAGAATGTAAAACTAAAAACTCATAAAAAAATTATGTGAGCATGGCATCACACATACTTATATACTTATAGTTAATTATGTGAGCAAGAGAAAGTAAAAAAAAAACAAGAAAAATACCAAAAAAGTGTGGGAGAATAGAAAATAAGAAAAAAAATAGAGAGATGAAATACAAGGCAGTACCCAAACCATTCCTAATATGTCTCCGATACAAAGATGTATTAAGTACGTAATATGTCATTAGATTGAAGTGTTCGTGCTTCATAGGTCAACGCAGTGGCCAACAAACAAAGGAAATTAAAGGAAAAACATTTTAATCAAGAGAAGCTTTGATAAGCTTGTTAGGTGTTGGTTGCGGGACATACTAAGTGCGACACGCTAGGGTGCGACTAAAATGCAGCCTTATACAAACTTTTATTATTTTGATAAGAATTTATGTAGAATTGGGTAATAATTTAGGTAGAATTAAAATTTTTACTAACTGGTTAAGAGTTACATATTATCAACTAGATAAGAACTTGAGTAGATTTTTCCTTAAGTAAGAATTTGTGTAATTATAATTTAAATTTTTACCATTTAAGTAAGAATTTGTGTAGATTGTAAGAATTTGTATAGATAGATAAATTTTTACCAATTGAATAAGAATTTGTGTAAGACCACCTCATTTTAACCGCACCTTAAGGGTACCTCGCCGTATAATTTTCCGTTGGTTGCCTTTCTTTTTTCACATTATTTTGTTGGGGGAGTCGGTAACTGTTTCAGACCATTGTAACTCGTTTTGTTTTTCACCACTATGGTGGTTGATTAATAAAATCATTTTACAGTTTCACATTATTACTCTATAGCCATTAACTATAGGAAGAATCAACTCGAGGAAAAGATGCTGTTGAATCTTCACAAAAAGAAGTGGACTGATACCCATTCCAAAACCAATGAACAGACTGTGAATGCAAAATAAATTTATAGGAAGATGAATAGCCTCCTGAGGAGTTGGCAATTGCAAATGTTGGGAGACAAGATGCCAAGAAGCCTTTAGAGGAACATGTCTCAAACTTGATGTCCTCGAACATAGTTCAAACTTGATGCCAAGTTGCCTTTCTTGAGGTTTTTAATTTTGCAGTTTATCTTGTATAATGTCTATGTTACTCATTAAATGGTTTCAATAAAAAATGATGTTGTTGTTCTTTTTAAATAATTCGGATTCAAACTATAATTTTTTTTAGCGTATGGGCATAAGTAAAAACTCAATAAAAGGAAGATGATTTCTATTCCAGCTTCAACACCAAATTATACCCAAACCAAAGAAGTTTTCTATTTTATTACTGCTTCGACAAATAAAAAATACACCATATTGATCATTAAAATTAACAAGCTTAAGACTCCCACTAATATCTTTAGTCGCAGCAATCAAATGAAAGTAAAGGAGCATTCTTGTAATTTTCCCAACAATAAAAGCTGCCCCGACTTAAGAATTGCGGCGTTTTTACCACGTCATATATTATAAAATGCCAAAATAAATGTAAATAGAAAACAGAATAATCTTAATAATAGAGTTTTTACAATCAACAAATCCTTTTTTTATCGATCTCAGCTAATAATCCAATTCTTCATCTGGTGGTGCCGTTGTCCCTCTCATTCTCTTGGCGCCTAATCTCCTTCTTCATCTGCTCTCATCAGGTTTCTCTTTCTCTGCACTGTAATTTTCTCCTTCTCCATTCCTTTCGATATAATATATATTTTCTTCTCAATTCCATTTCTCTTTCCGCATCGAGATTCGTTATTTTTATCTGTTATGATTGCCAGATTTTAGGAATGTCTATAATGTGTCATTGTCTGCATCGACTCCGATTCATTATAATTATTCTTATTCAGTCTTATTTGGTTTTGATGTAAAATCTGATCGTTCAATTATTGTATAAATTAGATTCTCTATTTCGTTTTTTTTTCAGAGATCTCGATGTTTTTTTGCTATCCATTGGCGTGTAATCTCTCAGTATCGAATCATTTATTTTTTTCAATTATTCTGCGATGAGATTTGATTGCATTGTGTATATTTCAGGAAATTTTGTTGTAATTCATGGAGAATTAGAGGCATTGTTTGAGGAGGAGTCATTTTAGGTGCTATTGTGGTGTTTTGGATTTGGAACAATGTCCTCGAAAGGCCAACATCGACCAGTGTTGTTGTCGGTCCTACTGGAACGAGAATCAGCAAATGTAAAGATAAAGAAACCAGAGATTGTACATGGACTAGCCGACCAGAGCAAGAAAGGGGAGGACTTTACGTTCCTTAAAACGGAATGCCAAAGAACAATGGGAGATGGTGTCACCACATTCTCAGTTTTCGGGGTAAGAATTTTCGTCTCTCCCATTAATTGAACATTGCTAATCATATACTATATGCTTGAGACATTGTCACCTAACACCATGAAGCTATAATTTGTCTCACTAGCATACAAAGGTTTAGAAACTTCTGTCTATTAGGCTATTGGTGCAATCACCTGTACCATATGTTTTGTTTTCCCCAAATGTACTTGTCATTATTTATTTGCTTTTGTAAATCCTTGGAAGGATCATCTTTTAAGGAGATGCTTTCTTGATCTTCTTTATTGTTTTTTTGCTTCTCTTTTTATTGGTTGGTTTTGCTAAACTTGTGTCCTTTTTGCAGCTCTTTGATGGACACAATGGACCTGCTGCTGCTATTTACAGTAAAGAGAATCTCCTTAATAATGTCCTAAATGCTATTCCGCCGGATCTTAATACAGATGAATGGGTTGGTGCGCTGCCAAGGGCTTTGGTTGCTGGCTTTGTTAAAACAGATAAAGATTTCCAAGAGAGAGGTATTAGTTGTTTTGGTAAATATATCTGAGTATAACATATAATTTATAGGATAATCTTTGGACAAAAAGAGAGTATTGTTCTAGATATTAATATTACTTGTCCATTTACCTTGGAATGGTTGTTACTATTAATGCAAATTGCATCTTTTTCAGGCACTCCTGCTTTATCCATGTAGACTGTATCCTATTTCACTCAACTAACCTTTTAATATTCTCCCTATTATTTTTTGATGCTGGCTTTTGCTCTATGTGAGGTCCGCGTGTCATATGGATTGCAGATTTCTACAGATTTATCATTAACAATCTCCATGGAGAAAACATGCTTATATGTAGAAATGGTTGCAGCTTGGAAGTTTATGGATATCATTTTTTTATAGTTGATTATAACAGCCTGTAATTGCTCAGTTTCCGGGTTCCCTTGTACAACAAAAAAGAATATATCAGATTATCAGACATTTATCCATGGATCAGCTTGTCTATATTAATGTGATCATTTCACAGAAGATCTTTAGTTTATGACTATTTTCTCAGTAGTTAACTGATAATTCTTTAGATAACTTGAAATTGGTCTAGATATAGTTGTCTCTACCAATCAGCATCCAACTTGATACTTTTACCACCTATACCAAGAAACACTCACTAGACAGTTTCATCAATTAATTATTTTCCCTTGTTATGATTTTACATGCGCATATAGTACATAATTATCTTCCTCCCATCAGAGCAATTGGGATAAAGAAAACATATTTTTAACTGTTTTTTTCTTTCTTTCTTTTTTTAAGTTTTAGGTAGCAACTTCTTGGGGTTTCTCTGACATGTTTAGTATTTGATATATGTGTTATGCTTTTCTTTCCAGAAAAAATCTCCGGAACAACTGTAACCTTGGTGATAATAGAAGGATGGGTTATTACAGTGGCATCTGTTGGTGATTCCCGGTGTATATTTGACTCAGCTGTTGGTGGAATATATTACTTGTCAGCTGATCATAGGCTTGATTGCAGTGAAGAGGAGTAAGTTAATGACGTGGAGTTTGTTTCATTTGAAAGATTCCTTAAATTTTGAGGTCTTACTCTCTGTTTTCTTCTCATCAGAAGGGGACGAATCACCGCAAGTGGGGGTGATATTGGTCGGTTAAATGCTGGTTGTGGTACAGAGGTATCTTCTCCTCCCTTACAGTTTTGCATCTTGTTCATTTTTAGTGCTTCAACACCTTTTCTTTCTAGAGCAGTGAAACTGAAACACGCTCAAGATATATTCATGTGACTGGATGTGTAACAAGAATACTTGGAAAACACAATTTAGAAACTAGTTTCAGTCATTTCATGACTTATGGAAAAGTATATAAAACAGTCATTAAACTTATTTGAAAATTGATGTGAATTAGAGGACTCCTTTTAAAAAAAAAAACTATATTACTAACAATTGTAATTAGCAATAACTTTTCTGTGTCCATCTTTGCTTATATATATATATACACTACATATATATATACACTACATACATATATATATATATATATATATATATATATATATTAAAAACATGCTATTGGTATGCTTGTAAATGATTTGGTTCCCTGTATAGAATTTCAGTATCTGCAGTCAGTTACAACAACTGCATTTGGTTAATTGTGTGGATCAAAGATGGTGACTTAATGGAAAAGTTATTTTGTAGATTGGTCCTTTGAGATGTTGGCCTGGAGGCTTGTGTCTTTCACGATCCATTGGCGATAGGGATGTTGGGGAGTTTATTGTTCCTGTTCCATATGTAAAGCAAATAAAGGTTTTGTCTCCCATATTCTATGTGCACACTGCATTTTATATATGCTACTTGCCCTATCTTAATTTCTGGATTTAACTTCTGTGCTTAAAATTGTATTTTGTGCAATGCCTTTCGGAGCACCTGATTAATATGTATTTTCCTTATGCAACTACCCTAGGAAGTTTGATATGTACTTTTCTGTTATGGACTTCCCTCAGCTTGGACCAATATCTTTTCTGAATTCATTGATCATTGAAGGATTTATTACAGGCATCATTTTCATATCCTTATGTGTCCTATGCATGGGTGGATGGAGCCACCTTGTGCATTGTAGGGTAAATTGACCGCACAAAAAAGTCTCAATATTGTTTTTACTTTGTGAAAATTTTAAAATAATTTATGAGTGAAGAATTGACCGGGCAGAAAATTTGAAAAAAAAGCTTTATATAAAAATATTTTAATCTATTTCCACCCACTAAAATCCCAAAAATTCATAATAGTTTTATTTTCTTTCAACATTCATCACCTTTTCTCAAGACTTTCAACTCTTCTTTCCTTTTCAAACTTTATTGATCAACATCAGAAAAAACTAGGACCATGACTTTGGTTGTGATAGATTAGAATTTTTATGCGTAGTTAGGTTTTTTATTGATTGAATGATTTTGGTATATTGATTTTCTATGGGGTTCCTAAGTCCTAACATCTTGGGTAATAATATTTAGAGATTTATTCATACAAATCCTAGAAGAAATTAGGATTGATTGTCTTTAATCTTGAATTTCTTAAATATTGTTTAGAATCTTAGTATTTTTGTTTAGAAATTGTTGTTGCTAGTGTCTTATTGTGAATGTTGTGTTTGTGTTCATCTCGTGTTTAACATATTGCATTATCATATTCAAAGAAAATTACTAGTTGTATGTTGATTTCATGAAAACTTGTGTATTTAATGGTTAGATTTATTTGTTTTTGTTGAGTGGATCGAATGATCGATATAAACTAAGAGGGGGCTGAATTGGGTTTTTAAACTTTTTGGAAGTGGAAATAGAAGCAAAGAAGTTGTTGGCTAAAACAAGTATCTCTCAATACACAATGTAGCCCAATTACAAACACTCAACCCAATTGAAATGATAAGAATGAAAAATACAATTGGGGTTACAAGACAATAATGGGATTTAAGCACAAATGCTTGGATTTGATGTTTGGATGTTTGCTTTTGGATCAATAGTTGTTGCTGAAGCTTTTAGAGGTCCCTTTTATACCTTCTCATTGAATTCTAGCCGTTGTGGTTGTTGCATTCATCAATAGAGCCGTTGGGATGTTATCTTCCCTCCATAAATGCAGTCTGCAACTAACCATTTCGAAACGCCCGACCCTGTTTCGAAATAGACCAAAATAGAAAGAGCCGCTGGGGTGCATTAAAGAGCCCGTATCGAAACGGACTGAAGGTGTTTCGATGCGCTAAGAGCCGTTTCGAAACTCGTTTTGAAACATTTTAGCTACTGTCAAGGCCTGTATCGAAATGGCTTGAAATCGTTTCGATACGCCTTAACGACTTGTGTAAAATTGGTTAAAAACTTTCAACGGTCATATTTTTTTAAATCTGACTTGAATACCATTTCGAAACGTTTGAGGTCGTTTCGATACGGTGTCTCGATGTTCTCAAGCCGTTTCGAAACTCGTTTCGAAACACGGGTTCACGGTTTCAAAACCGTTCCGATACCCGTTTCGAAACAGAGGTTCACAGTTTCAAAAGTGTTTCGGAACGCCTAAGGCCGTTCCGAAACGGTGACTCGAAAATCACTGTTTTGGCTTCAAGAACACTTAGAAAAGTTTTGATAAAATACGTTTTTAACTTAGGCATTTTCCTTTAAACATATAGAGAGGTTTGAGGACTTAAAATTCGTTTTCTCATTTTCAATTTAGTCCTTAAATTCTTTAGTTATATCAAAATCAAATTATCGGTTTCACAGTTTTAAATCTTCAACACAAGAAAAATTTACAAGTTATTGAAATTTATATCACAGTACTTTTTCTTTTAATTTCTACTTTAATAGTTTTGTAATAATCTTATAGTTAACCATATTATACATTGATTTATCGAGGTTTAATGTTCTACATTAGTTTATATGTCTGTTTTAGACATTTTGATTTTTCAAATTATGGCCCCACAATAGAAATTTTCTGGCTTCAGCCTTGGAATCCTACACTCACAACTGAAAAACTTTTGCATATTGGTTTTTTCGATTTCTCTCAATTTTCATTTGTTTATCCTAATCAGTTTTCTTTGGAAAGTTGCTAGATGTTTAATGGTGCTAGTGGCTTTTTGCCGTTATTGTTAGTTTATTTTAGGGTAAACTTCAACCAAGGTCACTTAACTATGAGTTTAGTAACAAACATGTCACTCAGTTAACATATTATTACAAGTATGTCACTCAATTAACATATCGTTACAGGCATGTTACTCTTTGTGTTAATTGAGTGACCTTCTTGTAATAATATGTTAATTGGGTGACCTATTTGTAAGGAGAGCGACCTGTTTGTAACAATATGTTAATTGAGTGACATGTTTGTAACAATATGGTAATTGAGTGACCTATTTGTAACTTTTAAAAGAAAAGTGACTTGTTTGTTACTAAACCCATAGTTAAGTGACTTTGGTTGTAGTTTACCCTTCATTTTACCTACTAGTTTATTTTCTGCAGATTTCTACAGCTGGTGGTAGGATGATCATCTCTAGTGATGGTGTTTGGGATGCCTTATCAGCTGAAGCAGCTCTTGATTGTTGTCGTGGAATGCCACCAGATGCAGCTGCTGCACAGATTGTGAAAGTACAGTCTTGAATTATATTTGTCCACACTATGCTCTATAAATGTTGCTGCTTGGAGCACTATGCCCTTCTTCGGTTGCTATATTTTAGTATCAGTTGCCTTTCTCATATATCTTCTGACTCCTTGGTCTCCAATGAACAGGAAGCTTTGCGGGCTGATGGTCTTCGAGATGATACAACCTGCATTGTTATTGATATCTTACCACAAGAGAAGCGAGCTGTTCCTTCGACAACCCCAAAAAAACGAGTAAAACGTCTGTTCATGTCATTATTTCGCAAGAAGCCTTCTGAATCATCTTCTCGTTCTGATAAAAAATACAAGGGGCCAGATGCGGTGGAGGTATTATTTGAGGAGGGATCTGCTATGCTTTCAAAAAGGTTTGTGCGGAAGAGGATCCTCCATTTGTTAAAATTTGTACTTCGATTGTCAGATCAAGCATCAGTCCCATATATTGCTTATTTCTTTCCATTCTGTCGGGCATAACTTGCTATGAATGAGGACGTGATTTAGTAGTTTTTATTTTCATCTCATGGGGAACATGTCTGTTGGATGCAGGTTGGATACAAAATATCCAGTGTGCAACATGTTTAAACTGCTCATGTGTGCAATATGTCAGTTAGAATTGAAACCTGGAGAGGGTATTTCAGTTCATGCTGGTCCTTCTAGTTCAGTAAAGTTATGTCAAGGGGATGGTCCTTTCCTTTGCTCTAGTTGTCAGGTGAAGAAAGAAGCCATGGAATGGATAAGGCCATCAGGAGGTAATGACTGAAGCTCCACTCTCTCTTCCTCAAATGCAAATTGGTGTTACTAAAACACCTTTCCTCGTATTTTCAGATGGATATAGCGGTGAAAATGACTAGCTGTATCTCTCCTATTACTTTTGCATTTTATGGGCTCTGAAAATTGTTTTGGAGGTGGTTGTAAATGGGGAAGATGGTGTATTCTCACTACGGTGGCTACCTTCAAATTTCTTTTCGGAGGGCACGGAGCTCTCTGACCTTTTGCAACTGAGGATCCAGATGGTTCTATGCTCCCTGTCTGAAGATCAGTGTTGAAATGTGTTTAGATTTCTCTAAACTACCTCAAGTGGGAATAGAAAAGGAAAATATGAAAACGCAATGAGAAAAGATGGGCAGAAGGGTTTTTAGTCTCAGCAATGCCTCTACTGGCATGCCTCAGAGGTAATTCTTTGTGTTTTTTAAACATCTTTCTCCGCATTGTATACCAAACGCTTCATTTCTTAGTAGTGTTATAATGTATAGGGCGTTTGATGAGTACATATACATATCTGTCATCAGAAATTAGGAAAAACTTGTGTGACCAACTTGTTGAATGAAATTTGTTCACCTATCATTTGGTCTATCGATAGAGTGCTGGACTTATAGGTTTTAGTGATCAAGGATCAAACTCTGGTGTTATCAATAGGAATATACAACATACACTCATTTAGTTTATGTATACATATCTGTTGTTGTTTTGTGATACTAGTTGCCGGATCTTGACCTACGGGAGACTGGGGATTGATAGATATGACGAGCATGGGACTAGGTTTCCTGTCGGGAATAGTAGGCTGTGAGGAAGTAGATTCATCAAGTCACACTGTGAACTCACCGTCTGTGTCCTCTATGTGTACAATTCAAGCTTTATAAGAAGGCAGGCACCGGAACAACTTCCCAAATCCCAACTGCCTGAGAATAGGGTGGACTGAGTTTAGGACTTTAGGCTTTAGCTCATAAATGCACAATCCATATCTTCCTATGTTATCCCCCCCCCCCCCCCCCCCTTTTTTTTTTCTGGAGAAAAGTATAATTTTGATTATTGAAATTAAATATCTAACATTTTACAGTTCATGACTTTTCTTTTGTAAGCTTGGAGGAAAATAAAAATAAGATGAAGTTATCATTTATATCCCTATAAGAATATTCTTCTATATTAGCATTTGGAAAATGTATTTGGATACAAGTTTGAATTGTATCATAGATATAATTATAGAACTCTTAAATTTGTAAAACTCACTGATTGAATTTTTGTCTGAACAGCTCTTTACGTTGCTGCATTAGACTCCAAAGAAAGCTGCAACTCTTTGCAGATTTTGATATGTATCAAGTTAGAGATGATTTTCTTTTTCAATGTATTCATTCATTCATTATTCTTTTTCAATTTTCCTTAACCTATATATATATCGGCCCATATCTGTCATTGAATTTTCTGATCTTGACTAAAAAAAGCTCAGTTATTTTCCCTTTTATTTCTTTATTTTGTATTTGAAAGGAACAAAAAAGATTTTTATTCTAATAATTTGTAAATAAAAATGTATATTCTGAATTGATAGTGTTAAGTTGTATGAATGTGATAACAAGTTGTTTGAATAATACTTTCATTTCATATGAAATTAAATTACAAGTAACTATTTAACTTATTACTAACCTCTGTAACAAACTCCTAACTAATTACATAGCTTTTATTTTCTACACCGCCCCTCACGAGTTCTTAACAAGTAGTTGTGCTTATGTATTTCCAATGCCTTGGTCAATACATTAGCAAGTTGATTTATACAGGAAACATGCTCCGTTTGAATGAGATCTTTTTGAATCTTCTCTTAAACAAAATGACAATCAATCTTCTCTCAATACATATTTGAACATGAGTTTTGATTAGATCTTTTAAGTTCAGAAAAATGTTGAGTTTTGATGTGCCGTTTCTTACAAATTTTTTTTGAAGTAACCTATGAGTACATGAGAAAGAAATTGTGTGGTTGTTTGGACCATTAACTCTTTCAATTCAAGAAGATGAGCATATGAAACAAGAAGAAAGAGATGTTGGCTCAAATTTACACCTTACAAATGCAAAGTCCTCTCATTTAAATGTTTTTTTCCCCCGCAAAATCTGCGAGGTTTTTGGTCTCATTGTCATCAACAAAGCCATTACCATTGGCATCCACATATCGTATTCCACACTTGCTCTTCTTCCTACCAAACCATCCACCTGAGACTCACACGGCATTCACGAGCTCATCTTTTCTAACCTTTCCATCTCTATCTTCATCGAACCACTTTAACCTTCTTTTGAACTCATCGATCGTCATTCTGCGCTTGCCATCGACGGAGTAGCTTCGAGTTTTAATAAGCAAAGCCCTCGAAGTCTGTCACTATTTGCTGGCTTTCTTTCTTTCTTTCTACCTATCTTCCTAATATACAACTGTTTGAAGGCTTCTCAAATTTATTCTATATCTCCCCCTTTTGCCATCGTTCTTTAGGCTTTAAAAAATACAATATGGAAATTGGATTAAACATGTAATGCAAGATGCCTATAAAAACAAACCAAAGAGGCTTTAAAAGTTTTAGATAGGCAAAAGAATTATTAGTATAGCTTTTGCAAAAGTTGCAAAAGCATACATAAATGAAGCCCATAGATGCAGAAAAAGTACGAGAGAGATTACAGTTATAGTAAACATTTGATTGTTGTCCAAATGCAAGGAACCTAGTACGAACGTGGTGGTTGGGTTTCGTGGCTGTTTCTTCATTAAGGTATTTTTAAGGTTTAGTAATGTACCTTATCACAACACTTATTATTAACGTACAAATTCGAAGAATGGAGAAATTATGTCATGGGTCATTCTCGCCACGTCATACATGAGATCAACCAATCAAATGTATTTATTTTATTAATTTGTAATTCTCATTTATTTTAAATTTAATTTACAATAAATATGAGTGAATATTCACTTGATAAAAAAAAATGAGATGTAAAAATTAATGAAATGGATACATTTGATTGCTTGGTCTCATGTATGACGTGACGAGAATGACCAATAATGAGTGTGCAAAAGTATTGTATTTCTTGCCCTTTTTACTCATATTATTATTAGACTTAGACACATTTTAGTTGCATTATTAGACATTCATACATAATTACCTAGTTTCTTTCATTATTGAGCTTGGTATTGCATTTTAGTTATTTTTGGTTGTTGTTCGTGGAAAAGTTGCTGATGGTGTATTTATTTTGTGCAGGTTAAGATTGTCGTGGCAAGTGCTACTTGCTGTGGCAATTAAGAAGAATATTGAAAGGCTTTTCGTAGCAATTGAGGTGAAATCTGAAAGGCATGCCGAACTTGATTGTCGACGATTTTAGATAAATTTGTCAAGTTCTGGATAAGTTTGAAAAGCAAGAGATAACTCTCCAAAATCTAGATTTACTAGCAAAATTTTATGGAAATAAAGACTCAGATTTGTGAGGAGTTCTTGAAGATAAAGATAAAAATGATTAATTATCTTTTATCCAATTTGAATCTTGTCTAATCCTATCCTTAACAACAAGCATAATCTGCAGAATTAAAAGAATTTGATCGGATAAAATTTTAACTCCAAAGAATTCCAATGAGAATCAACTCCTTCTATCAGTAAACAACCGATCAGATCATCTCTTTAAATAGAGATCCAACCTGGGACAAAGGGAATTGAAGAGTCGATTAGGGAGAGAGCAGATCGCACGCACCTTCTTCTTCTTCTTCTTCGAGCTGTGAATTTTTCCTTTGTATGTCTTTTAAACTCGGCCATGAATTGATGTAAATTGGTTGGGGTTATTTTGGGTTTGTGGTTTTGATAGACGATTAGATTGTTGGTTTTTGTAATTTAAATTCAAAGTTTGTTCATTCTTGGTTCTTATTTTGGTTTCGAGTGAATTGGGAGAGGATCTCGAGATATATATATTTATCTAACATCGAGAGAGTTAAATTCAAGAAACGAATGAGGATAATCTTCATTCAACAAATCGTTAATGGAGGTTAATCCATCTTAGGGATAAGATTCGAATTTCAACAGCTAAAAGAAGCGTAAGATTGATTATTGTTCACCCAAGATAACCGCAGGAATGTATCACCAAGGCATGCATAATTGACCAGTTCTTCGGGTTATGGATAACAAGGAGACATTGAAGAACATGTCGAGCTTTGATGAAAGGAACCCAGTTACTACGGGAATTGAACAATTTCCACAACAATCAAGTTGCATCAGCAATCAATTGCCCAGACAATCCATTCGTACATTAAACCACTACTCACGATAACCCAGCCTACTCTCTTCAATTGATTACTCTTTTCTTCCTTTCTATTTACTTAAGTTTATTTTACTTATTATTTATCACCTTCAATATTATTTATTTTATAGTGTAACCACTTAAACAAGGTGACCCAAATCAATCCATGTGGAGACGATACTTGATACATATCACTTTATTACTTGCGATGTGTACACTTGCACCGTTTGCGTAGCACTCAAAACACGCAACAATTCATGATATAATTTCTCTGAAGAATGGGAAGAAGATTAGGCGGATCACCAACTAGGAATATTATCTTTAGAAATCCACATCAAATCTCTGAAAATATATATTATAAGAATTTACGAGATGCCACTTGCCGGTACCATTTCATTGTATTTCATCAGCATATTGTCACGTTTAAGAAGAGATGGGGACAATAATCTTACATCAAAAAGGAAAAGTGAGGTCTTGGAATATATAAACGGTGGTGCTGAATATCCTATTAGACATGTCTTTTGAGAAGAGGGTAATAACCCCCATGACAATATGCTGGTGTTAGGGGTGTTCAAAAATATCTGACCCGACTATCCGAACATAAATAACCGAGTATTTACCCAGAATTTTTTTTTGCCCAGGTCAAAATATTAGAAATTTTTGGGTACCCGGATATATTTAAAATTAATATTTTTTATATTCAATATATATATATATATATATTAAACTAATACAAAATCTTACTTTTTTATATTTTTATATTTAATAAATACATATTTTTATTTTAAACTAATAAATATATATTTTTATATTTTATATTAAATAAAAAAATATTTTTATATTTAAATATATATATATTATATTCGGGTACTCGAATACCTAATTTTCCGGGCACCCGCAACTTTCGGGTACCCGCAATACTTGGGCCAGCCATAGTACTATCCCACAATTCGGATAACTGAATATCTGGGTACTCGAATTTGAACGCTCATACTTGGTGTAGCATGCATGCCTGCACTTCAATTGGGGAAATCTATCTCTTGTGGATGTATTATTATTATTATTTGTTTTAATATATGCACTTTACATGGATTGTATTTAAAATGGTCATTCTTACAACTTTCTTAGGTATTACATAATTTTAATTTTTTTTATTATAGTCCCTAAAATAAGGGGTTTTGTTCATATAAATCTTTTGTTGTTTTTTTCAACTAATTAGCTATATTTTTGTGTGTGAACTTATTAAATATTTTTATTTCACATTAGTTTAATATTTAAATAACGTTAGGCATAGTTAAATGGAAAATACTTTGATACTTAATCTTGTGTAAACAATTTTAAGGTTTGTGAGTTTAGGTTTGTGTTTAAGGTTTATCAATTTAGATTTTAGAGTTTAAAATTTAAGATTTAAGGTTTTGAATTTAGTATCTAGCTTGTGTATCAAAATATAATCCTATATAAATAAGGGTTTAGTATTGTGGTCATGTGTGCGTTTTGTTCATATGGAAGATAATATATAAGAAAAGTAGGGAATTATTACAAACAGATAGCAATTCATTGCTGTTAATATCAATACAACTTATATGGGGTAGAAATAAAACAGAAACACTTCTTTTCTCTCAACAATTAGGTAATACGAAATTGCAAGCAATCAAAACACAAGCAAATACATAACATTAGATGATTTTATTGAATTATAAGCACATATTTTATGAACCTAGTTGGCGCCATATCCTTGCTTGACTGCATATTTGACAAGTTCTTCCAGCTCGTTCAAACTAATGGATCCGTCTCCGTCCGTGTCGGCATGGTGCAGTGAACGACGAACTCGCCACCCAGGGTTGCGGGAACCCAGTTTTTCGAAAGCTTTCGACATCTCCGCCTTGCTTAGACGACCGTCCCCGTTGGTGTCTTGTTCTTTGAAGATGGCCTTCAATTGTTCTTCATTTATGGCAAGATTTATGGATTTTGGCACGTAAAGAGGCATGTTGGCAAAGAGGTAAGTTTTTGGAGCTTTTGGGTCTGAAAAACAAGACACTAAGCTACTTTACTTTGCTATATCGTCAAAGGGGTTATTAGAACCATTGATTTATATATAGTTAGTTTGATTTCTCTAGGGGTGGGAATCGGGTGGGCGGGGACGGTTTTGTCTTCTCCACTCTTTTCTCAACATTTGCGGTTATAATTTTGGCGAATTTTATTAAATGTTTCAAGGAATTTTTTATACCCTCACGCGTGAATCTCTGCAGTATTCAGGGAATCTCCATCACATAAAATTAAACAAAAATATCATTTTATTGACAAAAATAAATGGTGAATTTAGTTTAAAATATAAAGTTTGGATACTTCGATTGGAAGCAGTTACGAGATGATGAAAATTGAAAGAGTGTTGTGTTGGGGAAGATTTAGACAAGGTTAACCTATATCTAAAAACTAAGATAAAAACATGTCGGGAAACTTGAGTGTGGATATGTTTGAAAGAAAGTTGAAGTAATAGTAATATAGTTAGGTTTTTTATTGAGATATATATTATGGGTATATAGATAATTAAATATGTATTTTTTATAAAAAAAAATCTAGTAAAATATTGGTATCATTGCAGATATTTTTTTGGGATCCCAACAGTTATATACGGTTACGGTTCAGTAATCCTCACGGTTCGAATATAGCAATCCTCGTTTCCATCCCTAATTGAGCTTCGGTGATAAAACTTTTCTCGTTCATATCCCATGTGTGAAGAATTCAATTATTCCACATCCCGTCAATTTGAATCCCCGCAATTTTCGAATATTCCCCACCCAAGTCCCCACCCTACTTTTTCTCCTATATATTCTTTTCTCACTTTTTTTTCATTAATTAATTACATGAATGAAATTTCTCTTTGTTTTTGTTATATTCCAATTTAGATCTCCACCGAAATTTTATATGTGAAATAGACCCACATACATTCCATTATTTCTATCCGTCTACCCCTTGTTATGTGTCCTTAACGTATCAACCGAGTATACGTAAGTAAATGCAAATGGAAGAGTTAATTGTATCACACAATTTTAAAGTATGGTTTTTCTTTTTAATTAAACATTTTTTAAATTTTTAAATGTTTTAGTTTCATCTTCAAATTATAATTCATTTTTAAATTAATTCTCAAAATTTTAAGCGTTTCAATTTCATCCACAAACTATGACTCATTTTATATTGGTCTCCAAGATTTTGAACCTTCTCATTAGGAGCTCTCTCGATGATTGTTCCTTAGTTTCTCTAGTAAAGTGTCTACTTGTGATGTTACGTGAGGGCGGAGTCAGAAAATATAATTTGTGGTGTCGCAATTTCATAGCGAGTGGAGTAAGCATGTGTGTAATTTCTTTACAAAAAAAATGTTAATTATTTTATAAGTGGTGTTAATATTATTTTTAATATATATTTTTAAATAAAATTTATAAAGATTTATTTCATCCGAAACTTTTTTGAGTGTCATTTGACACATCCATACTCCCCAGCTAGCTCCACCCATGATGCTACGGATAGGTAATCCTGATTTTCTTACTTTCTTTTGACAATATAGGGGTTTGTCCTTTGTTTTTTTCTTCCTTGTTTCTTGTTATGATTCTCAGCACTATCCTCGTTGTGTTGTGTACTAATGTATTTTAGGGTAAACTACACAAATGACCATCTTACTATGGGGTTGGTGTTGATATGACCGCTATACTTTTAATTTTGACAAACATACTACTAAACTATTTAATTGGTTCCAATCATACTACCAACCGTTAAACAAAACGAAAATGTTGATGTGGCCTGTTAAATAAAACCGGTATAATTACACGTGTCAGCATTTTCGTTTTCTTTAACAATAATAAAATGTGTAATTATACCGGTTTTATTTAACAAATCACATCAGTATTTCTGTTTTCTTTAACGGTTGGTGGCCTAATTGGAACCAGTTAAATAGTTTAGTGGTATATTTGTCAAAATAAAAAGTATAGTGGTCATATCAACAATACCAACCTTATAGTTAGGTGATCATTTGTATAATTTACTCTTTATTTTATTTGAGATACTTCTCTTTCAGCCTTTAGCAAGGATTTAATGTACACATCTTTAATCATGTTTTATTAGTTTTCTATAAATAAATAAATAAAAGTTAGGGTTGAGAATAAGAACAAAGTCAGAATCGCAGCTTGAAAAAGGACAAATATAACATTTTTTGGAAATTGGAGACAATTTATAATTATTTTATAATAATTTTAAATTTATTATATTTATGTTTTTATATGTTAATATCATTTATAATATTATTTATTTTATAAAATAATTTGAATTAATCTGAATTAGTTTGAGATATATAATATTTGTGGTAAAATATTACATAATGTTATGTTGGTTCAATGGTTAAGACTTAGCTCTTTCTCCTAAAGGTCTTGAGTTTAAAACACCCTAAGTGCATGGTTCTCATGTTTTTCCTCTAGCAAAACGACGTCGTTTTGGGCTAAATTAGGCTTCAAAACAACCACACCCAAACGACGTCGTTTTGACTTAACGGCGGAGTAGCATTTTCGACGCAAATATTAAAGTTCAGTGCTAGTTTTGAAGAGTTTTAAAGTTTGGTGGTATTTTCGACTCAGAGGCCATAGTTTAGTGGTATCTGGTGTAGTTTACCCTTGAAAATATTACAATTTCTGATAACATTTTAGGTCGGTGGTTAAGTATCAAAACTTAGCTTCGAGTATCAATACTTATCACTTCTAATAATATTTTAGGTTTTTGTAAGTATTGATACTTAGAGCTAGGGGTGTAAATGAGCCGAGTCGAGCTCGAGTAGTACTAAGCTCGACTCAACTCGTTAAGAATTCGAGTCGAGTTCGAGCTTGACTCGAGCTTGAGTATGCTGAGCTCGACTCGGCTCGTTAAGAACTCGAGCCGAGCTCGAGTCCAATCGAGTCGAATATTGGTCGAGCTTTGACCGAGTCGAGCTCGAGTAACTCGCGATCTGTCTCGTTTCATTATTATTATTATTGTTGTTGTTGTTGTTGTTGTTGTTGTTGTTGTTGTTGATGATCAAATTACATGATTTCATTGTAGATAAAATCATACAAAAGAAATATTTCCATGTGACTCATTAAAAACCTCTAATCTTAGTAGGAGGAAAAAAGTACACATGAAAATAAAAAGAAAGTTAAACAAAAAATTAAACTAACATAACAACCAAAAACATCCAACCTACATTTTAGTTCAGTTTAATTTTAAAAAGTAAAAAATAGTGTATTATATTTTCGAGTAACTCGTAAGCTTTTCGAGTTGAGTATCAAGTAGCTCGGCTCAGCTCGTTAAGAACTCGAGCCGAGTTTGAGCTCAAGTCGAGTCCAATCGAGTGAAGTGTTGACCGATTTTGACCGAGTCGAGCTCAAGTAGCTCGTGATCTGGCTCGTCTCATTTACAGCCCTACTTACATCAAGAAGTCTAACATTTTAGTTCGATGATAAATTTTGAAACTTACCGTCTTTTAATTGCACCCCAGACCTACCCACAAGACTTATATCATTGAAGTTTGTATAACGGATTCACTCTCTACATAAAACCCTGCAAACATAAGTTGTTGAACCAAATCCCATTATCAAATCTTTGGTCTCCACTTTTTTATCTTGTTTTATAAGCTTTACTTTTTTAGTCAATTTTCTTGTTTTGCAAACATAAGTTGTTGAACCTAAATCTGATCTTTATCCTACCTAGAGGTAGGGGTGGGAGGTAGATGGGGAGTATTCAAAAATTGTGGGGATCCAAACTGACGGGTATGAGGAATAACTAAAAAATTTACCCACAGGGACGGGGACGGGAGAAGTTTTATCACCAAAGCTTAAATGGAGATAGGGACGGGGATTGTTATATCCGAACCATGGAGATAATTGAACTGTAACCATATAAATAATCGTGGGGATCCCTAAAAAATATTCGTAAGGATCTTGATATTTTACAAGATTTTTAAATATATATATATAATTATTTATTTTGTTAATTTAGACGAGTAACAGACTTGTTATTGTAGTTAAATTGTACTAGTAGAATTAAAGTATTAGTCGATTTACCTAGTGATAGTGTAAGTATTTAATGTAAAGTAGGACTCCTAATGTAACCTAAAGTCCTAGGCTATAAATATGTATCGAGTGTAACCTATGCGGTAAATAAGAGTTTTTTACTCAGTTTTCTACTAAGCAGAACACTTTATGTCAGCCTAATTCGATCCTATCGAATTAATTCCCTTTTATGGATACTCCATCCAGTTCGAGTAAACTCCAATCTTCTTCTTCCACGGTGGTTCAAATGGCAGATTTTTCAGATTCTTCACCCTCGACTATTCTTTGTCATCAATTTGTTGGAAATAATTATATCTATTGGCCTCAATTTGTAAAAAAATTTCTGACTGGAAGAGAAACTCTTGGCTACATCAATGTGAAAATCAAGAAGCATTCTATCGATGACCCATCCTTTGAGAAGTGGACACAAGAGAATAGTAGGGTTATGTCCTGGTTGATAAATTCGATGGCCTCTGAAGTTGGCTCACAATTTTTGTTGTTCGAAACAGCAAGTGAGATATGGGAAGTTGTGCGAGATACATATTCAAGTACAAACAACAACTCTGAATTGTTTGGAATTGAAAGTACAACATCGGCCTTGAAGCGATGAAAGTTATTCAATACTACACAACTCTAACAAATCTGTGCCAACAAATTGATCTAGTTGAGGCTCACAATTGGGTAGATCCTACAGATGTTGCGCTTTACAGGAAAATTGTTGAGCAAAAGAGAATTTTTCCAATTTTTTAGAGGCCTCAATCGAGACATGGATCCCATCAAGCCTCGGATCCTTGGTCGCAATCCTCTCCTAGAAAAGAGAGTAAACGGTTGTACATGATCCTTGAAGCTCATATTCCTAACAACTCAGCATTGGTCACTCAGACATCTTCTTCTCCCAAGCCTAGAAGAGGGAGAACCTTTTGTGACTACTGCAAAAAACATGGACATCTCAAGGACAACTGTTGGAAATTACATGGGAAACCAGCCGATTGGAAACCTCTAGCCAACAAGGTACAAAAAGACATATCTTCACCTATTGCTTCTTCCTCCATATCTACCGGCTTCACCAAGCAGCAAATGGCCCAACTGAAATTGATGTTCAGTAAATTTACACCCACTAGTGAAGGAAACATAGCCTTAGTTGAAATTGGAGGTACACATAATTCTTTTGTCTCTACTGCACTTCTCTCTACTTCGACTCAATCTACATGGATTATCGATTCTGGTGCTTTTGATCATATGACTTGTAACATGGATTTGTTTTTCGACTTTAAACAGTCATCTTCTAAATCTTCAATTAAGATAGCTGATGGTTCCTTCTCACCCATCCAAGGCAGTGGTTATGTGTTTGTTACCAATGATTTAATCCTTAAAGATGTGCTATATGTGCCTAAGTTGGACTGTAATCTTTTGTATGTTAGCAATCTATCTAAAGATTTAAGATGTGTTTTCCAGCTCACTGATTCCAATTGTTTTTTACAGGCACTGGACTTGAAGAAGAGGATTGCAAGTGCTAGCTTGCAGAATGGTCTTTATGTTCTTCACAGTAAAAGATCACCTACTCCATCTGGTTTTACTTCCTTAGGACAATCAGATGTCATGCTATTACATTTTAGATTAGGGCATCCAAGCTTTTATTATATTGAAAAGTTGTTCCCTAAATTATTTGTTAATAAAAAGTCATCTTCTTGTCAATGTCATATTTGTCCTCTTGTGAAAAAAATAAGACAATCTTATTTGCCATTTATTTATAAACCCTCACATCATTTTTCTTTTATACACAGTGATGTTTGGGGTCCTTCTAAAGTGAAGAATGTTACAGGTAACAGATGGTTTGTAACTTTCATTGATGACCGCGGTCGAACAACCTAGACTTACCTATTGAAAGAAAAATCAGAAGTTGCAAAAGTGTTTGAGACTTTTTACACCATGGTTGAAACCCAATTTCACACTAAAATTCATACCTTTAAATATGATAATGGGAGAGAGTTTTTTTAATCAATCCTTAGGTGATTTTTTGAAAGAAAAAGGAATTGTGCATATTAGCTCTTGCGTTGGTACACTCCAACAGAATGGGAGAGTTTTTTAATCAATCCTTAGGTGATTTTTTTAAAGAAAAAGAAATTGTGCATATTAGCTCTTGCGTTGATACACCCCAATAGAATGGGATAGCTGAGAGAAAGAATACGTATCTACTAGAGGTAACTCGAGCCCTTTTGTTCACCCACAATGTTCCTAAATGTTTATGGGGTGAGACATTGTTAACATCAACTTATCTAATTAATCGTATGCCTAGTCGAGTCTTAAACTTTCAAACACCTAGAGATGTTTCTTTTTTCCTCACTTTAAACCCTTGTCATATAATCTTCCTTTAAGAGTGTGTACTGTGTTTGTTAAAAATTTGAATCCCTCTAGTTTCAAATTTGACCCTAAATCCCTTAAGTGTGTCTTCATAGGGTATTCTTTACTAAAGAAGGGATACAAATGTTACTATCCTCCTTCACGCAAATTTTTTGTTTCTTTGGATCTTCAGTTCTTTGAACAGGAACCTTACTATTCGACGGTGATGCATTCCAACCTTCTCACATACAGGTTCCCTCTACTCTTTTTCCTTCCTTAATTCCATCTTGTCCATTACCACTTTAGCCTCAGAATTCTTCCACTCTCTCGGTTTCTTCACCTATTCTCTTGTCTACTCCATAATCATCACCAACAGGAACTCAAACCAAAACAAATCCCCTTTACAACCTCCCAAACAGTTACAGGTTTACACCAGAAAAAGGAGGAACTATTCTAGAGACCATTCTGCAATCTAGCACTCGTCAAGAATTAGATTTTAGTTCAGCTTCTTGTGAAGACAATGGAGGTAATGGTTCTACTGGTATTCCTCTCATCTTCTTGAATTTGATTATTTGCCTATTGCTAAAGGAAAAGGGGTAAGGCAGTGTACAAAACATCATATTCAGAGGTATGATGCCTATGAGAATTTGATGTCTTCTTTTAAGGCTTTTACAACATCCCTAGATGGTGAACAAATTCCTAAAACTATTGACGATGCGTTGCAAATTCCGGAATAGAGAAAGGTTGTACCAGAGGAGATTGAGGCACTTGATAAAAATGGTACATTGACCATTACAGACCTTCCCTAAGGTAAGAAGCATGTTGGTTGTAAGTGGGTTTTTGCCATCAAATACAACTCAGATGAGAGTATACAGAGATATAAAGCTAGGTTGCTTGCTAAAAGCTTTACACAGACTTATGGTATTGATTATAAGGAGACATTTGCTTATGTTACCAAACTTAATTCTGTTAGAGTTTTAATGAGTCTTGTCGTAAATTGTGATAGGAAATTACACCAACTTGACATTAATAATGCTTTTCTTAATGGTAACCTTGAGGAGGAGAAGGTCTATATGCAGATTCCACCAGGGCTTGAGGGTGTTGGACAGAATCGACAAGTTTGCAAGCTAAACAAGGCACTCTATGGCCTAAAACAATCACCTAGAGCATGGTTCGAAAGATTCACTAGGGTTATTTTGGAGAATGGTTACAGGCAGTCAACGACATATCACATTATATTCTTTAAGGTAACATCATCAAACAAAAGGGTTATCCTTATTGTTTATGTGGGTTATATAATTCTAACAAGTGATGATGAAGAAGTGAGTCGATTAAAAGCTTTCCTGAGTAAGGAATTTGAAATCAAAGACCTAGGGAAAGTGAGATGCTTCCTAGGCATGGAGGTTGCACGATCACGCAAAGGACTAGTCATAAATCAGAGGAAGTATGTTTTAGACTTACTGACAGAAACTGGGCTACTTGGATGTAAACCTGTAGATACGCCTATGGAAGCTGGTTTAAAATTCAGTAAGGATGATGACAGTCCCAAGGCAGATAAGGGTTTGTACCATAGACTGGTAAGAAAATTGATTTATTTGTCACTAACAAGGCAAGATATATCTTTTCCCAGTTAATATTGTAAGCCAACACATGACAGATCTAAGGTAGGAACATATGAAAGCAGCAAAGAGGATTTTGCGTTTTTTGAAAGGTACACCTGAACATGGTTTAATTTTCAAGAAGAGTTCTAACAAAACTGTTCAGATATTTACAGATGCAAGCTGAGCCAGCGAACTGACTGATAGGAGATCAACCAGTGGGTATTGTTCGTACGTATGGGGTAATTTGGTGACATGGAAAAGCAAGAAGCAAACTGTGATTTCAAGAAGCAGTGCAGAGACTGGATATAGAGCTCTAGCCTTTGGCATGTGTGAAAGCATTTGGCTAGTAAAGTTACTCAAAGAACTTGGAATGACTCAAGCAGAAGATTTTCAAGTTTTTTGTGATATCAATCAACCATTTAAATTGCGAAGAATCATGACATAACAAAACATGTTGAAATTGACAGACACTTCGTTGCAGAGAAGCTAACTAGTAGAGTTGCCTCATTAGAATATGTACCAGCAGAAGAACAAGTGGCAGATATACTCACCAAAGCTCTACCAAAAGCTCTTTTCGGCATATTTCTATTCAAGCTGAGATTATACAATGTATATTCTTCATCTTGAGGGGAGTGTTAGTTTAGACGAGTAACAGACTTGTTATTGTAGTTAAATTGTACTAGTAGAATTAAAGTCTTAGTCGAATTACCTAGTGATAGGGTAAGTATTTAATGTAAAGTAGGACTCCTAATTTAACCTAAAGTCCTATGCTATAAATATGTATCGAGTGTAACATATGCGGTAAGTAAGAGTTTTTTACTCAGTTTTCTAATAAACAGAACACTTTCCGTTTATCTTCATATTTATTTATATAGCCCTAATATATATCTTAATAAAAAAAGTCATAACTATATTATTATCACTTCAACTTTCTCTCAAACCTAGACACACTCAAGTTTCTCAACATGTTTCTATCTTAATTTTTAGATATAAGCTAAAACCATTGTCTAAATCTTTCCCAACACAACACCCTTTCAATCTTCATCATCTCGTAACTGCTCCCAATTGAAGTATCTAAACTTTATATTTTAAATTGAATTGGCCATTTATTTTGGTCAGTAAAATAGTAATTTTGTTTAATATTTTTGGGCATGGAGATTCCCCGAAAACCGTAGGGATCCGCGCGGAGAGGCATGGGGACGAAAAAATCCCCGAAGCATTTAATGAGGATTTCCCAAAACTGTAAGTGTTGGGAACGGAGTGGGGAATATAAAACCGTCCCCGCCCCACCCGATTCCCACCCTTACCTAAAGGTGAGGGGAAATGGACTTTAGAGAAATGAATGAGAGTGGTTATAGTGGGTCTAGAACCCATGACCTAAAAAAATATGAGAGAACAAAGATGACTAACTTGGCCAACCAAACAAATGTGCTTACACTACATAATCAGCTAACTAAACCATATTGTCTACCGAACAAAAGTAGCTTTCATAATAAATTATTTATATTTAATATGATAACTAATAACTTTGTCTATTTTTACTAATCCATTTTTATTAATGTATTAAGTTAAAATATTATATTATAATAATTTAATATATGTATACATATAATATATTTGCCTAACATATATATATAATGAATGGATAAAATTGATAAACCTAAGATTATCGGCCCTAGGTTAATATTAACAATACACACGTGATAATTTTTTTTTTATTTCACGTTCTCTCAAAAACATTACGGACCCGAACCAAACAAGCCTTGCAAAAGACAAAAAAGAAAAAGCCGTTTGCTTGTCTTGTCTGTAAAGCCTTTAAAAAGTCGCCCAAAATTGCAGGGTTGAACTGCATTTGTAACTAATATTCTTATTCTCAATTACTTCAATGGGCATAATATATTATTCCAACAACATATTTCACACATTTAACAAAAATATCAGATCATATATGTCACTAAAATAAAAATTTCTCGTCACATAATGTTAAAAAGTAAAAATAAAAAAAGTAAAGAATAAATTGACAAATGTCAAGAAAAGCATCTAAGGTGGAAATGATGCATGCATTGTTTTATTCCTTCTCATCAAAGAAAATTTTAAATTAACAGAACACAAAAAAATTAAAAGGTAAAGTTCACAAATGGTCATTAAGCTTTATTAGTTTATTTAATTCAATAATTAAATTTTTAATTACTTTAATGTTATCATTAAATTTTAGTTTTGTTTCAATTTAGTCACTGACCCATTAACGGCCGTAAAAAAAGTGACGTAACAGTCAAAATATTTTACGTAATAACACATTTTGTCATCCATATTTACACATTCAAACAATGTAGACCTAACTCAAAAAAAATAATAAGAATGTAACCCTCATTATTTATGGATTCAAAGAGAGAAGGAAAAAGGGCAGTGTAAGCTCCTTGAAACATACCTTTTTTTTCATGGAAGTTAGAGGAGACTGCAAAAGAAGAATGTATTTATGAGTTACAGGGGACACTTCATCCATGCCTTGATATTCGATGTCTCCAAAGTCGTCTTCTACGGTATTCTCAGATTTAGATGACAAATCATCTTTCGCTGAAAATCGTTATTTTCTTTTCTGTGCCGTCAAACGACATCCTTTGTAAATGAAAGTTCGATTTTTCTGATGTTTCAATGTCCAAATGCCCTTCACAGCAAAGGTTTCGTTCAAGGAAAAGTGTGAATGTATTTAGGATTTTGAGTTTAGGGTTTAGGATTTTAGGTTAAATTATTTTTAATTAAAAATAATGACAATTTGAAATAATGTGTAAATGATGAGGGTTAAATTTATTATTTTTTCGAATTATGACTAAATTGTTTGAATGTGCAAACGTAGATGACTAAATGTGTTCTTATGCAAAATGTTTTAATTGTCGTGTCATTTTTTAACGGTTGTTAACGGGTAAATAACTAAATTGGAGTAAAACTAAAAATTTAAATGGTAATACTGAAGTAATTAAAAGTTTGATTGTTAAACTGGATAACTGATCAAAGCTTAATGACTATTTGTGAACTTTATCAAAAATGAGATATGTACCGATTTCTGGAATATATGTAAAAAAAATTATCATCGATATTGGTTTTTGCACTTTTGGGAATATATTTTTCACTTTTTAAATTACATATTTCTATTCAGTGACGGAACCATGTAATGTGTGGGAGGGGCTGTTGCCCTTCCCAATTTTTTTAGTATAATTGTATTTTAGTCCCCTTTAGTTTAAATGTTAATCAAATAAGGCTTTTGCCCCTCTCAATTTTTATATTTAATAGCTTAATAAACTTTTGCCCCTCCCAACATTAAATCCTAGCTCCATTCCTGTTTCTATTGTTAATTAAGTGGGTAAAGAAAAAGTACTTTAACTATATCGATTCAGATGATAAGTTAGAGAATTTCTATTAAAAGTTATTCTCATATCTTTAATGTGAAATTAATGTTATATAGTGGTATGATAAATTTGTTACAAGATGCTCCATAATAGCAGCGAGAAAGTTTTAAAAATAATTAGATTTTATAGTGATAAAAATGAATGTGTTAATTTGATGAGATATATATCGATTACGATTATAGTATGAGTTTTAGTGTTTAATGAATAATATGTACGTTTTAAACACTAATGTTATTCGATGCAAAAACTTTTTTTTGTTTTAAAGAAAGTTTCAAAGAATTTGAGAAGGGAATTTCGAAATAAATATGTTGTTTTTTACCCAAATCCAATCTGATTAAAATATATAAAAAAAATTAAACTCGATGCGACTCACTCATATTTTTTTGCTAAAAATATAGCATCAACAAGGTAGTATTAACATAAAATCTTTACTTCAAAAACTCAATAACCAACTTCAAAAAATCTAATGCATAATCTGAATCTCATATCACCAATAAAATAACATCAACCTTTAGATTATCCGCATAAGAAAATTTTCAAAATATCACCAAATTATTTAACAGAATTAACCAAAAAATACTTGATCTCGAGATTGAAAATAAATCTTTTAAAAATAATTAAATTATAATAGAAAAAACTAAATTTTCAAATAGTACAAACTCTTTTATGTTGTCCTTTCAGTTTCTTAACGCTTTGCTCTAATTAATCTGGGTAGACTTGCGTCCAATTATGGACCTAAAAGGGGGCTGGAGGGGGTCGCCTTTATCTAAAAATTTGAAATTCCTATATGATTTAGAAAAAATTTAGAAATTTTTTTATGTATTTCCTATTGAAAATCTATTTTCGCCCCCTAAAATTTTATAAGTCTGCCCCTCTTAGAATTTTATAAGTTCGTCCCCTAACATAAAGTTTTGATTTCGTCCCAGCTTGCGTCACACACATGATTTTGATAGATGAACTTTTGAGCGAGTTTTTTTTACATACACACGATCTCAAACTAGAGACATACTTATGTGATACCAAACTACTTATCACTTGAACAAACCTTATTAGTCTAATAGTTCATAATTTAGCATTTGATTGCCTTTTCCTTTTTTTTTCGAAATGACCATTGACCGGTGGATTCAAAGATGAAGAGTAAAAGTAAACCAAAAGTCGTCGCGAAACGAATATGAATTTAGGTTTGCTTTATTTTTAATTTATCTATTTAATACCACGTGCTAATCGATAAGCATTGATAGTGATACGCTATACGATATACTATCTTACCTCATACGAAAACTTTAATTTAAAATTTTTATTAAATAGTCGGAAGGTGATTATAAAATAATATATGTTTATAAATATTATTAAATAAAAATAAAGATGTTAACTTTTATTTTAAATTTTGGGTTAAAATTAAAAATATTTTTTTTCGTGTGATGTGATTATAAATTAGTATTTATTTATTAATTTTAGTTCTTTAATGAACGTACGAACAAACTATATAAGAACATAGGTCACCTAAAGAAAATAAGACTCTCCTTTCCGTTTATACCAATTGATGAGTTCAAGTTAATTTTAACTCAGAGAGTATACTTTATGTAAATGAGCTTGCAATAATAATATTTTTTTGGCAATATACATGTTCGTTTTACGGTCCATATTCGGGGTGTGAGGTTATCATTTCTAATAATGTCGTCTCTAAAATTTAAATTTGTGTTCTCTCCTTGGAAGTACACTATACTTTACTAATGCACTCAACACATATTGGTAATAATTATCTCTTTTAAAAATATATTAGGTGATTATTATTTAACATATAAAGGCTTAATACAACTTTTCCCCCTAAAGTATACCCGATTTCCCAACTTGCCCCCTAAGCTTCATTTTGCCCACTTTTTCCCCTTAAACAATTCGCCGTTACCCATTTCCCCCCACTCCGTTACCTTTTTCCGTTAATTTTTTTTTGGCCAATAACATCCTGCCACGTCATCAACGGGTTGACTAAGTTAATCCGTCTGATTTTATTTAAAGGGTAAATTACATGTCAAGTTTGTCAGGTTTGTTTTTTTGTTCAATTTAGTCACTGAAAAGTCTATTTTTACCTTAAACTGGCCCCTATTTGTTTCTAATATTTATAATTTAGTCAATTATTTTTTATTATTAATAATATTATTTTATTAAAATGTTAATATTTAATAAAAATAAATAAAAACAAATATTTTAATACTAAATTAGTAATTTTTTAGATTCGAATTCCAATCAAATTCTAATTATTAATTCTAATTTCACTATATTTGAATTATAGTTTTTGAGTAAAATTCAAATTATTTTCGAAATATAATTTGAATATGATATTTCGAATGTAATTTGAATACGATTCGAATATAATATGAACATGATTCGAATATAATTCTAATATAATTACATGTTTTTTCAACTATTATATTCGAATCATGTTTAACAGGTAATTATATTCATGTTAGAGTTTAGGGTTAGAGTTTAGGGTTTGAGATTTATATATATGTGAAATTAGTGTTTAAGGTTTGAGCTTTTGGCTTATAAATGTGGAAACTACTAAGAGGTATATATTATATCTGGAGAATTATAGCATAAGGTTGTGCTTGGTGCAGTGGCAAAGCCATGGGCTTTACAACTTGGAGACCTAGGTTCGATTCATGCTAAACGCAAAGGAGAGAAAATTATTTTTCTCCTCTAAATTGGTGTTGACACGTGTCACCACTTAATTAAATAATTTATTATTTTATTAATTTAAAATTAGAACTAAATTGAAAGAATGTGTAAATAATAGGGACCAAATGTGTAATTTTTAAATTTTTCCGTCAATTGCCACGTGGCAGTTCCGTCACTCCACTGTTAGGTTTTTAACGGCGGTGGTCAAAATAGGTTGATTTTATAAGTTTGGTGGTCTGATTGACGTTTTTTTATAGTTCAGTGGTCCAAATAGGTATCCCCAATTTGTTTGGTGGTCAGTGGTGTAGTTTTCCCAAATTTAATATACCCGACGCAACACCCGAAATCTTAAAATTTCTAAAAATAGGATTTTAACAGTAAACTCACCGCACTACTACGGCGAGTTTTAAAATTATATTATATTTTTATTTGAATTTGCCTTGATTGTATGGCGATTTTTTTTTAAAAAAAGTAACCCTCGCCGTGGTGGTGTGGCGAGTTTGAATAAAATAAGAATAGTTTTTTGGAAATTCAACGTAGTAGTGCGGTGAATTTACTGTTAGGATCTTATTTTTTTTAAAATTTTAAAATTTCGGGTGGTGCGTTGAGCATAATAGGATACTAAAATCCTAATTATCCCCTTATCCCTCCAGGTTGATGTATTTTCCTGGACAATGTGGTGGTTTCCAACTACCATTGACTTTTACAATGATATGATGGTTTTATAGTGGGGGATAATGGTTACTAATTAGTGGTTAATGAACTGAATTTGATCGAACAAAATTATGTATATGGTCATTTGGTGGCCATAAAGAACAAACAATTCAATGTGACCATCACATTTTAATGAATGAAAGCTGAATGACTTTATATATTTTACCAAACCAAGAGGGCACTTCCATATTGGTATGGCAAACCCCGAGGCTCGCAGCCATCGGACAAAATGTGGCCGCGCCGTGAAGTGAGAAGGGAACTCCATGCGCCGTGAAACGGCCGATGCATTGCGAGCCATCAAGACAACAGAGCAGGAATCAAAGATGGCAAAAATAAGCATCTTCCCTTTCTAAACATCTCAGCAACACATCAACTCTTGATATCTGGCCTGGAGCCTTGTAGGTCTCATTGTGGCCCATAAAACACATGAAATGATAAGGCCTTGCTCATATCTTTTATGATGACGACGACGCCCCAATTAAGAACTATTCATGGTTAACCAACGTACTACAACGTGTTTTATTTTGTAAAGAATTGTAGTGGTTGGGTCAAAAGAATTAGGTTCCGACATCATATTTTATTTCGTGGATCGAATAAAAAACAAGTTCTTGAAAGGAGTTAAGTGTGAAACACACTGATCAACCATTGAGTGAGTGCTTACAAGTTACATGATTGTTGCAGTCGCCGTAGATATTGACTCGTAGTTAAGACTGTGGTTTCAGTTCGAGCATGGAAGTTTCATGTTTGGTTAGAGGTGTACACTCACAATCCCACCAACCTCCATGAAAACACTCGAAAAGTCTTTGTAAAGTCTAATATGGGTATGTTCAAGTGTGGCGAATTTTAAAATTATATTATATTTTTATTCGAATTTGCCTCGATTGTATGGCAATTTTTTTTATAAAAAAAAAGTAAACCTCGCCGTGGTGGTGTGGCGAGTTTGAATAAAATAAGAATAGTTTTTGAAAATTCACCGTAGTAGTGCGGTGAATTTACTGTTAGGATCTTATTTTTTTGAAATTTTAAAATTTCGAGTGGTGCGTTGGGCATAATAGGATACTAAAATCCTAATTATCCCCTTATCCCTCCAGGATGTATTTTCCTGGACAATGTGGTGGTTTCCAACTACCATTGACTTTTACAATGATACGATGGTTTTATAGTGGGGGATAATGGTTACTAGTTAGTGGTTAATAAACCGAGTTTGATCGAACAAAATTATGTATATGGTCATTTGGTGGCCATAAAGAACAAATAATTCAATGTGACCATCACATTTTAATGAATGAAAGCTGAATTACTTTATATATTTTACCAAACCAAGAGGGCACTTCCATATTGGTATGGCAAACTGTGGCCGCGCCGTGAAGTGAGAAGGGAACTCCATGCACCGTGAAACGGCCGATGCATTGCGAGCCATCAAGACAACAGAGCAGGAATCAAAGATGGCAAAAATAAGCATCTTCCCTTTCACGCAAGAAGAGGTAAGAATCGAAGTGATCATGAACATTGTTTCTTTAAGAAGTTGTATCTCCACTTTACTGCATCTTTTCTCACTGCTTCATGTTTTTTGCATTTGCATTGACTATATGCTTGATGGTGCTATTGATATGTTCCTGTTGCAACTTATTTTTGAACTGAGTTGATTAATTTGATTTGTATGTCTTGGATTTTTCTTCCCAAGCTCTAAACTGAGGTTACAATGGATTCCTTTTTTCATCATCATTGTTATGTAAATTATCATTTGCAGGTAGAAGAATTCAAAAAATCCAAACATATATTCGAGATTTGTTGGTAATGATTAAACTAAACATATACCACATATATAATATTTGGTATTCTGTATACCATAAACAAACTTGGTCCAGTGGCAAGAGTGTTGCTTTCTTTTCCTAATGACCTAGGTTTGACATTCTTACGAACCTACAATTTAGGAGGTTAATGACAAAACCAATCAAAATCCCATAAAAAACAATCAGCCTCCAACGTAACTTGAACTCAAATAAAGGTATGTGTCTAATATGGGTATGTTCGATTTTTCAAAAGTCAGATAATTTTGTAGATATTTTTAATTTTTTATTCTGTTTTGCTCTCGTCGGAGCGGTGGCGACGATGTTAAAAGTGCACGCCGACGAAAGAGTAAGTGGCCGGTGAGAGTAACGTCGGCGAAGGAGTTGGTGGCCGGTGAAGGTAAAAGTGGTTTGAGTGTTGGGGGATTTGGGGGTTTTATTTTAATTTTTTATTTAATAATAATAAAAAAATATACTAAGTCATACCATAATATTTGTAACACCCTTAAAAAATAAATAAAATAAATAAAATGAAAAAAAAAGAAAAGAAGAGGAAGTGAGGGTTGTGGGAATCAAACCCACAACCTCAAGTGTTTTCAGCCAAGTGCCCACCCAATTGAGTTATTAAAGCTCTTAGTTATAAGCCACCCCAATTAAATTTTATTAGATCCTAAAATAATATAATAATAAAAAATAATTAAAATATCATACTTACCATATCGAATGTGATTTTAATTGGGATCAATTTTTCCAAAAGCTTCGAGAAACATCACCATCGTCGTTTTCTCTTATCCCTTAAAACTCGATCACCGTCCGTCAGCCCTCACCGCCGGTGCTAGGGGTGTGCAAAACCGGGTTCGGTTAACCATTAGCAAATTATTTCGGTTAACCGATAAGTTCGGGTCACTAAATTCTCGACCCTAAACTGTATCCATTCAACCGGTTAACCGTTTAGTCGGTTAACCGGAAAATTCGGTTCGGGTAACGGTTTTTTATTTTGTTTATTATAAATATAAATTTTAATAATATGTTAGCAAAAAGTACATACTTTTTAAAATCGACACATGATATTATTATCTTTTCTAATACTAGCAAGTTAAACACTTAAACATGATAAAATAAAATTATGGTTTTACTTTTGGGGAATGAGAAAATAAAATAAAATTTAATTTTTTAATATAAAATAATAAAATAACATATAATATATATTATATAATCGGTCGGTTCGGTTACCCGGTTTATCCCAAAACTGTAAACCGTAACCGAACCGGTTTCTTTTTAAGAAATAAAAACCTGAACCGAAACCGAATTTTTCGGTTCGGTTAACCAATTTTTCGGTTTGGCTTTTTCGGGTTTCAGAATCGGTTTCGATTTTTCGGTTTTTTTGCACACCCCTAGCCGGTGCCCTTGAAACCGCCGTTGCACGCCGACCAAAACCCCTAAGGCCACTCGCGCGTTTGTCGCGCCAATCACCGGCAATCGGCAGTTGGAGGTTTGTTGAACCTAGGGTTAAGACCCTCTCGATTTTTTTTGAAGATTCCGGCCGCCGAGCGTCCGTTCGCCGCGCCACCACCGCCGTTGGTCTCCCCGTCGCAGGCTGATCAAAATCCAGGTCACCGTTCGACCGTTCGACCGTTCATCGTCGTTTGCCCCGTCGTCGGAGCTACGCCAATTTCCCGACGTGTTCGAACTGTTAAGGATAGATCCGACGAGTTTTGGGTTAGTTCTGGCGTTATCTCGATTTTAGATGTGTAATAAAATGGTGATTTGTTTGATTGTGGTTTTTTTCGAGAGAAACGGCGTGAAACGGACTGTCCGGCAACATTCCGGCGACCGACGACCTTCGATTCCTAAGGGTAAGAGCCGGTCCGCGTAGATCGAACCGGTTAAATCGGTCAGCTCGGTCAAGCCCGTTGACCGACCCGACCCGTTGATCCGAGTCAACTTAGTGAGTCAACTCGTCCGAGTCAACTCGTCCGAGTCAACTCTCCCGAGTCAACCTAGTGAGTCAACTCGCCGAGTCAGCCTTGGACTAGTGATGTCAGCGTTGACTTTGACCAAAAAGTCAACTTTTTCCGAAAAGTCCTATTTTATATTTTTTGACATCCTAAGTCCAATTTTGAAGCCCGTTTTGCGAAATTCGAACCCGAAAGCCTCCGAATTGGACGTTGAACCCGAATATGTATATGTATAAGTTATGTCATTTAAAAGAAATTGATGATTAAGGAGTGATATTGATCTCCTAATTTAATAGGTACTCGTGGATCTCCCGATCGTGCTTATGCTCAGCCCAGCTCATCCCGATCTGTACCGCCTCGTGATCCTATCGTCACTCGTACGGCCCTAAAACTTAGTATTTTATTACAAATCAAGGTGTAAATCTGATTGTAACCATAATCCTTGTCTATTTAGGTTCCAGTACTGTAGCGGAGCGTGATCCCGGTGCTCGATAGACCTTTTTACTGACCGATCTCATCTTTTGAGGTGTGTTCCTTGTGTGCGATATGACTGTTGCATATTTACTGTTTTACATGCTTCATATGATTTAATAAAACAGACTATGTGTACATGATTGTTAAACTTGATTTTGTGTAAAACTATCATGTTTTCTTCTTATGAAAGAAACACGATTGTATGGTATGTTTGAATTATGCCCTTGCATTCGATATGACAAGCGTGCCTATGGTTCCCGGTTATCAGTGTAGAAATATGTTGTTGAGCATTGATATGACTGTTATTGTTGTGTACTATGTTACTGCCCGAACTAATTAATAGAGGTATTTGGCGTATGATGTGGAGACTATCGGCTCAGCCCTGATCTAGCTGGTAAGACCGCCCGTATTCGGATCCTAAGCTTCGGCTAGGTCCGTCTGTATTCGGATCCTAGGCCTCGGCCAGGTCCGCCCGTTTTCGGTTCCTAAGTTTCGACTAGGGCCGCTCGTATTCTAAGGTATATCCTTAGGATGGTACCCCGCCCAATGTGCTTGGGTTAATGCCAGTATAGGATACTATTATGGGGAACGGTATCATGGTGTTCGGTTGGAGGGTAGATAGGTTGCATGAAAACTTTGATGCTTTTTATGATATGTTTTGCTTAACATGATTTATTATGTATTGGTGTAAATGTTTTACTTGTATTGTTGGAACACACTGAGCTTTCTAGCTCACGTCCCAAATTCTTTCCCCTTTTAGATATTTTGGATAGGCCACCCCGTAGCTGACACTTGGAGGATCGACACATTTGGTATTCTTTTTTTGAATGTAATGTTTCTATCAGCCGTTTGTACTTTCAGGGTGACATGTGCCTATATTTTGTTATGTATGGTATTAAACTAAAAATATTTTGATATGCTATTGATACTTACTTTGTAATCATCTTATGATGGGTTTATTTAAGTGGTTATGGCTGCCTATACTATTTATGATGTCTATGTTGTGAATGACTTTGGAAATACTACTTGACGTATTAAACAAGTTTATTTAACTTGATGGTTTTCACTGAGTCTTGTCGTTATGCTATCGAAATAAATACTTAGTTTGCCAACAAGTTTTCCACTTGAGTTTTAAATTTTGATGTGCCTTACTAGACTTGGTCATTCCGTATAGGCCGGTCTAGGTGGTTACAATATTAATAAAATAATTCAAAGCGACCAAAGTAGGTCAAAATGTAAAGTTTAGTGAGTAAATTGAGTTTTTGAAAGTTCAGTGACCACAATAGGTCTTGAAGAAAAGTTGAATGATGATTAAGGTATTTTACCCTAAAATTAATAGAATTAAACTTTTTAGGCTTAAGGGTACCAAAAGCCCCTGAACTTTTTTAAAAAATCAATTAAGCCCTTAATGTTTTTTTGCACTCAATGTCACCCTCAAACCTCAAAATTTAACCAATCTAACCCTTTGACCGACGGAATCCGTCATTGACCGACGGAATTTGTTAAATTCTTAAACACGGGCCGTTTATATGCAACATCACCTGCCAAATATTAAACATTTATTTATAAACTAATGACGTGGATTAAAAACGATATCGTGGATTAAAAAAATATTAAAAATTAAATCCTAACCCTAACATTATATCCTTCCAAAACTTGAAATCCAGAAAGTGAAATCTGCAGGTTTAGGGAACACCCATTTTGATCTTTTTCTCTCTTGCATATCGTGAAATTCTCCTGGCTTGATTGTAAGATCTTAATAGGTGAGTATTCAAATTTCATTTTTTTCCTAATCAGTTATCTCTCTCTCACATCTCGCGTCTATCGCCATTATTGGGAAATACAGGTTTTGAAGATGACGATCTCGGCTAGTTCATCAAACTAAGAAGAAGCTGTGTTTTGTGATTGCGGTCTAAAATGTCGTATGTGGACAACATGAAAAAGGAAAAATGCTGGAAGAAGATTCTTCGGTTGTTCAAATTATAAAAATTCTGACTGTAATTTTTTAGGTGGTGTGATGAAGATATGTCTGATAGAGCAAAATTTCTTATAAACAAATTGAAAAAAAAAAGAAAATGATGAGTTAAGGAAAGTGAGTCGACCTAATGAGGAAGTTCAACAAATGAAGCTGGAATTGGAATTGATGCAGAAATAACTGGTTTTAGCTATCGAACATGCTCATACATTTAGGAAGAAATCAACACTGTTTTACACCGGTGTAAGATAGTGTTGATTGTTTAGTAAATTAAAGAACTGATTTACACCGGTGTAAGATAGTGTTGATTGTTTAGTAAATTAAAGAACTGATTTACACCGGTGTAAAACAGTGTTGATTTTTTCCTAAATGTATGAGCTTGTTCGATAGCTAAAACCAGTTATTTCTACATCAATTCCAATTCCAGCTTCATTTGTTGAACTTCCTCATTAGGTCGACTCACTTTCCTTAACTCATCATTTTCTTTTTTTCAATTTGTTTATAAGAAATTTTGCTCTATCAGACATATCTTCATCACACCACCTAAAAAATTACAGTCAGAATTTTTATAATTTGAACAACCGAAGAATCTTCTTCCAGCATTTTTCCTTTTTCATGTTGTCCACATACGACATTTTAGACCGCAATCACAAAACACAACTTCTCCTTAGTTTGATGAACTAACCGAGATCGTCATCTTCAAAAATTGTATTTCCCAATAATGACGATAGACGCGAGATGTGAGAGAGATAATTGATTAGGAAAAAATGAAATTTGAATACTCACCTATTAAGATCTTACAATCAAGTCAGGAGAATTTCACGATATGCAAGAGAGAAAAAAAATCAAAATGGGTGTTCCTTAAACCTGCAGACTTCACTTTCTAGATTTCAAGTTTTGGAAGGATATAATGTTAGGGTTAGGATTTAATAAGTGTTTTGTTTTTTTAATATTTTTTAATCCACATCAGCGTTTTTAATCCACGTCATTAGTTTATAAATAAATGTTTAATATTTGGCAGGTGATGTGGCATATAAACGGCCCATGTTTAAGAATTTAACAGATTCCGTCGGTCAATGACGGATTCCTTCGGTCAAAGGGTTAGATTGGTTAAATTTTGAGGTTTGAGGGTGACATTAAGTGTAAAAAAAACATTAAGGACTTAATTGATTTTTAAGAAAAAGTTCAGGGGCCTTTGGTACCCTTATGCCAACTTTTTAAGTCTCTTGTTTTTTATGATTTAATTACTTTTAAAATACTATCTGTTTCATAATTAATCGCTCTACCTCTCAGTTTCAACTTTCAATCATAGCTCTGCCCGCAACAATGGCAACGTCTTCGGCTCCCACTCAACCCAAAACAAGTTTAAACAACAACGTATGGATGTTAAAATCGCAGAGAAGAGAGAAAATAGACACGTTTTGTTTTTCTGGCAAGCCAAACAGACACCATTTTTTCTTTTGTATATATCATATGTGTTCCCTCCGCCTTTTTCTCTTCTTTTCTTCTAATTTTAGCACTAACTTGTTTTTATATATTTATTTTACTATCCATCAATCTTTATTTTTCATTTTATTTCTCTTAATTCACTCATCGTTAATAATAGTTTCCATTTCCAGATTTCGTCTCTTTGTTTCTACTTATTCCTGGTAAGTTCCTTTCTTTTAAATCAAATTTATTATTTAGCTTTCCATTAATCTCTGTATAATCGATGCTTGATTTGGTTTGGTTTCTTTATTTATTTTGAGTTATTTCTCTGTTTAATTCCACAAGCAATCGATGATTCAAATCAATTATGGCTTTTAATTCATATAATACCTTCATTTGCCTTCTCTGTGAGATTTTGTTACATTTTTTTGGCAGAAATTTAGAACTTAGATACAGCTATGATTATTTGAAATTCAGAAGAAAATCTTTAATTATAATTAACGTATGGTGCAATGATCTACCAATCTGCCGATGAGAAAATAAATTGGGATTTGAAAGTGGAGATGCTTCTATTTATGAATTATGAATTTGGATCTACTAATCTTCTATCTATTTATTAGATATTTGGAACTTTTTATCTGTGTTCTTAGCAGATGAATGATCCGAGATGCGTTTCTTTTCTTATTGAAATGCTAGTTCGTGTCATTCAATGAATTACCCTCTAATTTGTGGAGTTGAAACTTAGCTTACATCATGTAATGGGGTTCTGGTTTTGGCCATTGTAGAGATTTGGTACTGTAATTGAAGTGAACTTGTTTTCCATTCAATTGAAAATTTTGAATGAACTTAGCCCAGAAATAGGGGTTTTGCTTATGTGGTTTCTGTTTTCTGGGTTTCAGATCCCCTCAGTGCAACTCCTTGCCATATTCTCGTATGGAGGATGTAAAGCCAGGAGAGATACTTCAGTCGGAATCGTCTTTATCATCTATAGACATCCATACTTCTGATGAAGTTCCTACTAGTTATGGAACAGAACAACCTGACAGTCATTTGTTGGGAATGGAAAGCTCTAAACCAGCCTCTTTGCAAAATGCATCTGAATCCCCGATTATAGTACGAGAAGGCCATACAACAGATAGTGAAACGTCAACTTCATCATCTGCAATTGATCAAAATGAGAAAGACAATCAGGGTAAACCGGTTGAAGATTCTAAAATTCGGGGAATACAAGACTGTTCGGATGAACAGATATCTCAAAAGACGGGCTCTAACGGCATTTCACATAATGTGGAGGATGGAAGGGCTATTCCTGCAATTGATCAAACTAAGAAAGACAATCAGGATAAACCGGTTGAAGATTCTAAAACTCGGGGAATAAAAGACTGTTCGGATAAACAAATATCTCAAAAGACAGGCTCTGACAACATTGCACATAATGTGGAGGATGGAAGTGCTATTCCTGCAATTGATCAAATTGAGAAAGACAATCAGGGTAAACCGGTTGAAGATTCTAGAACTCGGGGAGTAAAAGACTGTTCGAATGAACAAATATCTCAAAAGACAGGCTCTGACGACATTCCACATAACGTGGAGGATGGAAGTGCTATTCCTGCAATTGATCAAACTGAGAAAGACAATCAGGTTAAACCGGTTGAAGATTCTAGAACTCGGGGAGTAAAAGACTGTTCGAATGAACAAATATCTCAAAAGACAGGCTCTGACGACATTCCACATAACGTGGAGGATGGAAGTGCTATTCCTGCAATTGATCAAACTGAGAAAGACAATCAGGGTAAACCGGTTGAAGATTCTAGAACTTTGGGAGTAAAAGACTGTTCGGATGAACAAATATCTCAAGAGACAGGCTCTGACAACATTCCACATAATGTGGAGGATGGAAGTGCTATTCCTGCAATTGATCAAACTGAGAAAGACAATCAGGGTAAACCGGTTGAAGATTCTAGAACTCGGGGAGTAAAAGACTGTTCGGATGAACATATATCTCAAAAGACGAACTCTGATGGCATTCCACATAATGTGGACGATGGAAGTGCTATTCCTGCAAATGATCAAACTGAGAAAGACAATCAGGGTAAACCGGTTGAAGATTCTAGAACTCGGGGAATACAAGACTGTTCGGATGAACATATATCTCAAAAGGCTAACTCTGATGGCATTTCACATAATGTGGAGCATGGAAGTGCTCTTCCTGCAAATTATCAAACTGAGAAAGACAATCAGGGTAAACCGGTTGAAGATTCTAGAACTCGGGGAATACAAGACTGTTCGGATGAACATATATCTCAAAAGACGAACTCTGATGGCATTTCACATAATGTGGAGCATGGAAGTGCTCTTCCTGCAAATGATCAAAATGAGAAAGACAATCAAGGTAAACCAGTTGAAGATTCTAAAACTCGGGGAATACAAGACTGTTTGGATGAACATATATCTCAAAAGACGGGATCTGATGGCATTTCACATAATGTGGAGGATGAAAATGCTCCTCTTGCAATTGATCAAACTCAGAAAGATAATCAGGGTAAACCGGTTGAAGTTTCTAAAACTCGAGGAATACAAGATGATTCAGATGAATATATATCTCAAAAGACGAACCCTGATGGCATTTCATATAATGTGGAGCATGGAAGTCCTCTTCCTACAATTGATCAAACTGAGAAAGACAATCAAGGTAAACCAGTTGAAGAATCTAAAACTCGGGGAATACAAGACTGTTCGGATGAACATATATCTCAAAAGACGGGCTCTGATGGCATTTCACATAATGTGGATGATGAAAATGCTCTTCTTGTAATTGATCAAACTGAGAAAGACAATCAGGGTAAACTGGTTGAAGTTTCTAAAACTCGAGGAATACAAGACGATTCAGATGAACATATATTTCAAAAGACTGGCTCTGATGACATTTCACATAATGTGGAGGATGGAAGTGCTCTTCCTGCTTCCAATCCAAAGACCCGAGATTCTGAAAATGGTGATTTTGTATCTCCCGATGAGATTTCTTTACCCTCTGTAGATGTAAGCGGGGTTGCTTTTGGATCTGGAAATTGTTTTTCTGATGGACATCAATCTGAAAATGTTCATTCTGCTTCCTTTGAATCCAGAACTAATCACTACTTGAAACCACCCAACGGTTCAACTCAACCTCATCTTACAGTCGCCACTGTTGCAGCTGAATCCTCGCAAGATACTACTTCTGTTAGCAGTTCTCAGGATCCAATTGGTGGGAATATTTCCTCATCTCCCAAGTTCAATGATTCAAAGGTGGGAGATGCTGAAAATGGTGGTCATGTAGCTCAAATGGATATTCGTAGCCTACCTCATCTGAAAATCATTAGTTCTACGGATGACTCTCCAAGATTTTATAGTGCTAAACACGCGATGCAAGCTGATATAAGCAGAGTTTACATCGATACAGCCGCACCCTTCGATTCAGTTAAAGAAGCTGTTTTCAAGTTTGGAGAAGTTGCTGGTCGGAAATCTCATAGAAAGCAAGCTGTGGAGGTATATTAGATAATTTCAAAGTGGTGTTAATATAACCTACTCTGCTGAAATATATAATTTTTTCATGTGTAGTGACTGTTGTTTATCTTTAATGACCATTATAATTGTTTCTTTTTTTCTGACTATAGAGACTCAAGTTCGTCGAACAACAACTCGAGAAAATACAGCAGGAGATACCTGAATACAGGAAACAGTCGGAAGATACTGAAGAGGCAAAGATGCAAGTGATAAAGGAGCTGGACAACAAAAAGATACAAATAGAAGAGCTGAAGCTAAGCCTAGAGAAAGCTCAAATCGAAGAGAATCAAGCAAAACAAGACTTAGAACTGACCAAGCTCAGGGTGCAGGAGATGGAACAAGGGATTTGTGATGAGGCTAGTGTTGCAGCCAAGGCGCAGCTTGAAGTTGCTAAAGCTAGGTATGAGCATGCAGTTTCAGAGCTAAAATCCATTACAGAAGAGTTGGAAACACGAAGAAAAGACTATAGTTCTTTGATCATGGAGAGAGATATAGTTGTTAAGAAAGCTGAAGAGGCAGTTTCTGCTTCAAAAGAGGTCGAGAAGACGGTGGAAGAATTGAGTATTGAGTTGATTGCCACAAAGGAGGCCCTGGATTCTGTAGAGGCTGCCCATTTGGAGGCTGAAGATAAGAAGATTGGAGCAGTCATGGCCCGAGACCAAGATACTCGCTATTGGGAGAAGGAAGTAAAGAAGGTCGAAGAGGAGGTCCAATGTCTCAATCAACAAATCCAATCAACCAAGGATCTGAAATTAAAGGTAGACAATGCTTCAGCTTTGCTAATTGACTTGAAAGCTGAATTAACTGATTATATGGAAAACAAACATAAAATGGAAACTGATGGGTACTACAATGATGAGTCACATACATTAGGGACAAGAACTCATTTGGATATACTAGATGCAGTGGCTTCTGCAAAGAAGGAACTTGAAGAGGTGAAGCTCAATATCGAAAAAGTGACTGCAGAAGTGGATTGTTTGAAGGTCACTGCTGATTCATTAAAAACAGAGCTTGAAAAGGAAAAATCTTCTCTTGCTAGCATTAATCAGAGAGAAGGAATGGCATCTGTTGTTGTTGCTTCTCTGGAAGCTGAACTGGGCAAGTCTCACTCAGAAATAACCGCTGTCCAGGCGAAGGAAAAACTTACCAGAGAGAAAATGGAGGAGCTGCCAAGACAACTGCAGAAAGCAGCACAAGAGGCTGATGAGGCTAAGTCATTTGCTCAAACGACACGTGAAGAGCTGCGCAAAGCAAAGGAAGAAGCAGAACAAGCAAAGGCTGCTGCAAGTATAATGGATAGTAGATTATTTGCAGCTCAAAAGGAGATACAGGCTGCCAACGCTTCACAAAAGTTAGCTTTAGCTGCTATCAAAGCATTGCGACTGAGTGAATCAGCTCGAAGCACAAATAATGTTGATTCATCTACAGGTGTTATTATTCCCATAGACGACTACTATGAGCTTAGTAGACGTGCATATGAGGCAGATAAACAGGACACCATGAGAGTGGAAGCTTTCATTTCTCAGATTGAGCAAGCTAAGCAATCCGAGTCAAGAAGTGTGAAAAGGCTGGAAGAAGTAAAGCGAGAGATGGCCGAAAGCAAGGAAGCACTAAGATCCGCTATGGGGAAGGCTGAGAAATCTAGGCAAGGTAAGTTAACTGTAGAACAGGACTTGAGAAAGTGGAGGGCCGAACACGAACAACAGCAAAAGGCTACTGAACCAAGTGTGGAGGAAAAGAAAGAAAATAATGGCTCGGAACCTACCCCTCCTGCTCCAGCCAACCCGGTAGAACAACCATCCTCAGAAGTGAAGGTTGCAAAGAAAAAGAAAAGAACATTGTTCCCTAAGTTTTTCATGTTTTTGTCTAGAAAAAGGTCATCCAAGCCAAGTTCGCATTAGTTGTAAATGAAATTCGATTTCATCGTTGTCGTTGTGATTTTACCTCCATTTTTTTAGCTGCGGTTTGACCAGCTTGTTCTATAACACCTGACAGTTCTTTACTCATAGAGTGTAGATTCCACTTATCGTTGATGAATGATATGGTTAAGATCACATTTTTGCTTTTGGGAAAGAGTTGTATGTAGGCATGAGTTTTTGAATGGATAAATGATTTTTTTTTTTACTTTTACCATCAGTTGATGAATTTAATTTGTAAATCAACTTCGATTTGCAATTTTACATAATCCAGTTGTGATCAAGTTTGAATTTTTTTAATTATATTTAGTATCTTGTAAAAATTATTCACTTGAAAGTTCAATTTACTCAAATAACTTAAAATTAGACTTAAATTGGTAGAATGTATAAGTATTAAGGATCAAATATGTATTTTTTTCAAATTTGTTTAACTACCACGTTAGTGTTAGGGGTGAGCATTTGATCCACTCGAGTTGAGTTAAAAAAATTTGAATTAGTCGAGTTGACGAGTCCTTATTTATAACTTAAACTTTATTTGATTTTTTTCAAGCTAAATCGAGTTTATGAAATTCGAGTCGAGTTGTTCGAGTTTCTGTTCAAATTTAATTGTGAAAATTTATAATGTTATGGACCTAATCAGCTCCAATTTAAACAATTTTCTATAGCCATGTATAAATGCATATATATTTCTTCATATTTTTTTATGTGATATATATATACCATACAAAAATGAAGGACTCGAGTTGAACTTGAAAACCAGTCCACTAATTACTAAAAAAATTGAGTTATTCGAATTTTTATTTTATAACTCAAATTTTATTTGAATTTTTTTTCGAGTCGAGTTTTTTAGCGTTGAATCTTGTAAAAAATTATTTTTTCAAGTAGAGTGTTGCTCTCCTAGTCCGTTTTTTTGTTAACTTTAATAGTTGGTGGCTTAATTGATATAATTTAAATAGTTAAGTAGTCTTATTGAAAACATTAAAAGATAAGTGGTTAAAATATAATCTATACATAGCTAAAGGACTATATAGTTAGTTTACCCTAAATAAAAAGCGCCTAGCTGGACAAATAGACGGTCTTCTCGGTTTCCTTACTTCTCACCGTTTTTTATCAGCTAAGATATTCCTTTCCGATGACAAAACAGTAATGCGACCGTTAACTCCTCCGATTCTTCCTTCCGACGACTCACTGACTCAGTTAACTCGTTATGGCTTCAATTCTCAAGCCCAACTTTCACCCTACCTTTTTTCCCATCTCTTTCTCTTCCTCCTCCGTCATCTTATCTTCTCCGTTGCACCAAACGACGTCGCTCCGCGTTCGGTTTTGCGCGCTGACCACCGGCCCCGGGAGCCAGGAATCCTACGGCGCTGATCTGGTAAGGAAACCGAATATAGTGCCGGCGAAGGACAGTAGTAGAATTTCGGAGGAAGAGGAGGACAGTGAGGGAAAAAGAAATAGAGGTGAATGGACTGATTGGGAAGACAGGATTTTAGAAGACACTGTTCCTCTCGTTGGCTTCGTTAGAATGATTCTTCACTCTGGAAAGTAAGTGATTCATTTTCTTGCCTTTTCTTTTAATTTTAATTTATCTAATTCAAATTCTCCAAGTTACTATAGAACACTTATCTTATTGTAATTCTGTACACTTATTGCAGATATGGAAGTGGAAATAGATTGAGTCCGGAGCACGAAAGGACTATTCTCGAGAGGTTGCTTCCTTACCATCCGGATTCTGAGAAGAAAATCGGATGTGGAATTGATTACATTACTGTATGTTTCTTTAGCTTTTTCTGGTTTCTGAGCTCTGGAATTTATAAATAATTGCAAGCTTGAACTAACCAATTAAATAAGTTATACTAATTCTTCTTTTTAGGGTTTTTTGAGAACTTTTCCCCTTTTTTAGCTGCACATTTTAGTTTTAGTTCAAATGTACAGTCTTTTCTTTTTTTTCTTCCCCTGAAAGGATTTAGACCAAATCAAGTTGCATAAATATAAACTTAAACACTAAAATTCGTCTTGAGATTCCTATATACATATGTAAATGTAATTGCAGTTGTATTTTGTCTGAACAAATGTTTCAGAAGAATTACGATCCCACATAAATTCGGGCTCGAATCTAGTATAGTCCATGCCTGTAAAATTGAAGAAGTGAAGGGGCAGGCTTTTAGACATGAAGGTGGGAGTCCCACCTTGTAGGATTTCAGTTTAGAATGGAGATCTTTGGCAGGTTTAGAGTCTGCAGTGATGGCATTATTCCCCATTCGAACCTCCAACGCCTCCACATCATAATCATTTGTCTCCCTTTTTGCCTTGTTAACTTAGCTTTGGTGGTTTACCAAGCCTATGATGTACTAGCAAGGGACATCACTTTACTCCTACTTGACATTAGGTCCCAGGTTAGATCTCGGGCAACCCCTCCTCTCCCCTTCCCTTATATATGGTGGAAGCAAAATAGGCTGCAATTGTACTTGATCAAAACTCTTTCTTTCCGTCATTCGAATTTACAAAGTTCATGAATTTTTGCCTAGTTTTTGTTAGAACGATTATAGGTTAATCAGTCATTGTAATTTCTTTTTTCGATAATGGACATTTCTAATTTCCACTGTTAAGGCATTCTACTCTTCTTTCTACATTAGTTTTCTCCACTCTTTTGGTTTTCCGGTCTCATTTAGGTGTATGGAGATTTGTCGCCTTAAACTAATTTTTCTGTAGTTGTACATCATCCTTGGCTTTGCGCTTCTCATTTCTTGATGAGATCATGCAGAAACTATTGTAATCTATAAGTTTCAATACATGTGGCTATAAGTGATCAAACGATGGTTACACGTATGAACTCATCCAGATCAACTCATGCTTGGTTCTGTTTTGTAGTTTCTCTTGGGTTGATTTGTTACGAGGATATATCTTGTTCATTAGTTTTCTTTTGTTAAAAAGAGAGAAAATGTGCAACTGCAATTGCTTTAATCATAGTGGGGCATCCTATTAAGTAACTAATGTTTGGTTTTGTGGCATGTTTGGCCAACTTGTGTTGATCAAGTAAATGATGAACAATTCTCATATTTGGTTTACAGGTTGGTTATCATCCTGAATTTGTAGGGTCGAGATGTATGTTCATAGTTCGAAAAGATGGAGAAGTAGTTGATTTTTCATACTGGAAATGCATCAAGGGCCTGATCAGAAAAAACTATCCTCTATATGCGGATAGCTTCATTCTCAGACATTTCCGACGGCGTAGACGGAGTTCATGAGTGTAATTATCTGAACTTGTCTACCGCTTTATACCACTATGTTTTAAGGATCTTTTGAATTTTGTTCTTCTGTTTTTGTAATATTTTATATTTATGAGCTCAAATAACATTCTAGAAATTAAAAGCTATCACTGAAAATTCATTCCGTCGTTTTCTAGAAAACCATATTCCTAAAATATTATAATGAGTTCTGTTGAATGCCTTGACCTGTAACTGGTCTTAAGGTTTAGTGTGCATATATTCGTAATTCTTGGTACCTATGTCTAGGGTGAGCAAAGCTGAGACAGTCACTAAACTTTGGTAAAAAATAAAATAAAATGATAATTAAATTTTTAAAAATTATAAAATAGTAAAATTTGGTATTATAATATATTTAGTCTTTTATATTTATACATTCAATCAATTTAGTCCTAATTTGAAACAATTTATTAAATTTAGCCCTCGTTATTTATGCATTCTTTCAAGTTGGTCCTTAAAGCAAAATTCCAAAGTATGGTAACATGATAAATAATTACAATTAAATTTTTATAAGAACTCGAAAACTCAACTCCAATCAAACAAATTTCAAATAAAGTTTGAGTTGTAAAATATGATGCGTCAACTCGAATAACTCAAAATTTTTTGACTCGACTCGATCGAACGCTCATCTCTATCTTAAGATATGACGCGTCAACTCGAATAACTCGAAATATTCGAATATTTTAAATCATTTTTTTCTTTTAAATCAAATACTTTTTAAAATAAAATATTTAATATTTTCATATTTAAATCACATCGAATATTTAATAACTACTTTAAATATTCAATTTAATTTAAAATATTTAATTTAAAAGAAAAAATTTGATTTAAAATATTCGAATATCTAATAACTACTTTAAATATTTTTCTTTTAAATATTTGTATATTTAATATTCGTATATTTAAAGTAATTATTAAATATTCGATGTGATTTAAAAGAAAAAATAATTTAAAATATTCGAATATTTCAAGTTATTCGAGTTGACGCGTCATATCTTAAGATAGAGGTGAGCGTTTGATCGAGTCGAGTCAAAAAATTTCGAGTTATTCGAGTTGACGCATCATATTTTACAACTCAAACTTTATTTGAATTTTTTTTTATTCGAGTCGAGTTTTCGAGTTCCTATAAAAATTTAATTAAATATTCAAATATTTTAAATCAATTTTTTTCTTTTAAATCGAATATTTTTAAATTAAATCGAATATTTAAAGTAGTTATTAAATAATCGATGTGATTTAAATATGAAAATATTAAATATTCTATTTTAAAAAATATTCGATTTAAAAGAAAAAATGGTTTAAAATATTCGAGTTATTCGAGCTGGCGCGTCATATCTTAAGATAGAGGTGAGCGTTCGATCAAGTTGAGTCAAAAAAATTTGAGTTATTCGAGTTGACGCGTCATATTTTACAACTCAAACTTTATTTGAAATTTTTTGATTCGATTCGAGTCGAGTTTTCGAGTTCCTATAAAAATTTAATTGTAATTATTTATCATGTTACCATACTTTGGAATTTTGCTTTAAGGACCAAATTGAAAGAATGCGTAAATAACGAGGGCTAAATTTAGTGAATTATTTCTAGTTAAGACTAAATTGATTGAATGTATAAATATGAAGGGCTAAATGTGTTATTATAACAAATTTTATAACAGACATTTAACGAGAATTAACGTCTAGTTACCATTTTGTTGTAAAACATAAAGTTTAATTGTTATTTTGTGATTTTTAAAAGTTTTGTTACTATTTTATTTTATTTTATTTACCAAAGTTTAGTGACCGTCTGTGTACTTTACCAAAAATACCCCGTTTTTTTATTATTTTGAGTTAACTCAAAAGTGGATCAATTTTTGAGTTCCGGTCGAGTTTGAATTTTACTTATTAGAAAAACCGAATTTCTTTGTTTTTCAATTTGATCCTTAATTTTTTTGTTTCTTCAATTTTTTCTCCGCTTGAAGGTTATTATTTTTTTCAATCACTTTAAAATATCTATGTAACTTCAATTCATGTTCTTGACAACAAATTTTTTATTTTTACAATTTAATCTTTTAACTTTTATTTTATTCAATTTCATCCTTAGACTGCATCTCTTTACAATTTATTTCTTCCCATCAATTTAGTCCATCAATTATGGAAAGAATGTATAATCCTTTCTAAGTCAGATTTTCCCCGGAAGAAATGAAACAATCAATAAAACTTTTCAAAAGTTATTTAAATAAAATTAAGAATGTTGTAATTTATAGGTCAAGTTATGATTTTTGTCCCTTTACTGTTTTCAACTTGAGGTTGTTTTTAATGATATTTCTCAATACAAATCACTAACACCAACCAAAAAAACTATTTATCAAGTGATATTTTTTTTTGTGTTTGTGGTTTGGACATGCCATTCACAATAATATGAGAACCCCGTTAAATTTGTACAAAACCTCAAATACCTCAACTTAATTCAATTAAAAATTTATAAACTCGACTCGAAAAAAATAAAAAAAAATGTGTTATCATACAAATTTTCTTAACTGCCATGTCACCCTTCCGATAATTGTTAACGGCTCGATGCTCGACTTGTAACAAAAATAAAAATTTAATGTCAAAATTAAAGCAATTGAAAGTTTGATTACTAAATTGAACAATTTAATAAAGTTCAACGATCATTTGTGAATTATACCCTAGAAAAATGTGTATATCAATTGAGACCAGAGTTTAAACTTTTGAATATTCAAATACCCCGCTCGAAACATGACCGTTAAAAGGAAACCCATTTAACATATTAACAGCTTTGTTTAAGCTTATTAGTGGGTGATTTGGAGAAGAATAGCAGTTGCAGTTGCAGAGGAATTGTGGAATGGGAAAGCTTAGAGCCAAATCCGATTATGAAAGTCTGAGGAATGCTCGCATCTTAGAGAACCAGGTAGCTCCTCCTCCTTTTTCATATCACTCTCTTTTCTTTTTCTTCTTTCTGAAATCCTATACAGGCTCGATTAGCCTCCCTGGGTGTGCAAAAAACCATCTCCGACCTAAGGTCCATCGTTTCATCTGCAAAACCAAAGAAACATGTCCGAAAATGGCAGAAGAAAGAGTACGATATCACACCTCTTCCTCCAACTCTCGCTACCAATTCTTTGCGTAGATCTAACCGTCTCAGAGGTAATAAAACAATCCATCGGTCCATTCTCCGTTTCCAAAGTAGATTTTCCCCTAATAAAACAAGTGTTGTTCTCCATTTTTAAATAGGGAAAGTGATTGACTTTGGAGAGCCAGAAGAAGGGCGTAAATCTTTTTCTAGCCAAGGGAAAGAAATAAGGCCAGCAAATGCGAGTTGTCAATTATCGCCTCAGGACTCTGCACGGCGTTGCCGTGGTAAGGAGGGGAGGTGCAGTGTTTACAACCCTGTGTTTGGAATTTGCTGCCATTTCTGCAGGTTTATTTCTCTTCTACCCCCTCTATTAGCCAATAGGACAGGATTGAGAAAATGTATAGGGCATGTTTTAATAATGAAGCAAGAAATAGGAAGAATTTGTGGTCAAGAATTGCTATTTTTATTGGAAGGTCAATTTGTATATAATCTAAAAGAAACACACTTCCTTTTGAATATCTATTTCTTATGTTTTGACTAGAGTGTGATATGATTTTGGGTTAAACTTGTATAATGTTACTTTGGATCTTAAACATATGAAGTGTAAGCAGGCAAAAGACATTATGCGCAGAGGAAGACTGCAAACGATGTGGCAATCTTGATGCAAATCAGCCCTGCATAGGTTAGTTTTATCACGGAAACCCCTTTACAGTTCAATCTATAAACTAAAATAACATTTTCACAATATATATATGTCTCAAGCAGGAAAGACAGATTGTTCGGTTTGTCACTCTAGCAATGGTGTTCTGTGTCGGGCTTGTCTCAAGGTTAGATATGGTGAAGGTAAGATAAATATTATGAATAGGTTACCCTAGGACTTTCATTTTCTAAAGATAGTGTTGCATGTTTTAATCAGAACTGGAGGAGGTAAGAGAAAATAAGGAATGGATGTGCCCTCACTGCATAGAAGAAAAAGGAATCAACCCTTACTGGATATGTAATAGGTACGCGACTCATCGTCATCGTATTCCTTGTGTGTGTGTGTGTGATTGAGAAGTTTATATGTAGTTCACTTTTGCAATTTTCCACAGCTCACTGTGCTTGAAGAATCGAAAGATGGCTCCAACAGGGATAGCAATTTACAGAGGTTCTGTCTTGAATTGATTCATTGTCTTTCCCAACTGGCTAAACTTGAAAAGTACTGACTTGTTTATCTGTGTATTGTTTTTGTCATCGGATTCAAAGCTCGGGAGCTGGGATACAAATCGGTTGCACATCTGCTGATGGATGAGCTTCAACGTAGAAATCCTTCAAGATCGATATGCAACAAGTGATTAAAGCCATTTTTTTGGCAACGGATATAAATCTTCCATATTCTTGCAAGTGAATCAATCACTGTACTTGACACTAACTTTTTCTATCAACCAACTGGAACGCTTTAAAGCAAATTTATGGCCCTCGATTATCTGAATTCCGAAAATTTCATATAAGAAAAACAAATCAGAACGGGTATAAATGCTATTCAGTATGAGAATGCCAACTAAAGAATGCAGTTTTTAAGCAAAAATATAATATCTACTCGCCATAATTTGAATCATGTTTAGGTTGCTACAGCAATTATCTTTCTTTCAATGGATACTAGCTAAGCTGTTGTGAGATAAGGACGAGAAGCCCATGCGGCCCAAGCAGAATCTGGTTAAGGAAACTATCCAACCCAAATCACATAAGCGGGGTTACATCCACACTTCCAAGAGGTGGAATCACCTTTCGAGTTGCGATAAGAAATGGTTCAGTGGGAGCATAAGCAATGACATAAGGAAATTTATCCACTGGAAGCTTAGGGTACCAAGACATGACTATTCTCAAGACAAATAGAAAGGCAAATGCCGAAAAAATACCAATTGCCAGTTTAGCTGAGGCAGGACCCAAATCGGCCACTAACAATCCCCCGCCATAATCCGAGGTAACTTCTGGTTACACTGGGACCTGCATGTTGAGCTTGGATGACAAGAGTTCAATTTCGGACCTTAAAATGGTTACCTTGCATTGCAAGAATTCAATAGCAGAATTTGTAATACCGTGCAGGCCCGGCCCTGGGCAGGGGCAGAAAGGGTGCCCGCCCAAGGCCCACAGCTTAAAGAAGTTACATGTTTATAATTTTATTCGAATTGTACTTATTTTTAATAGTTTAATTTTTTTAATATTTGTTATTAGGGGCCCAATTTTTTCAATATTTTTCATAGAAATTTAATTTTTCTTCAATATTTATTATTAGGGGCCTACTCTTAAAATTTAACTTTTTCTAATACTTGTTATTAGAGACCCATTTTTTTTAATATTTGTTATTTTGGACATACTCTTAAAATTTATTTTTTTCCAATTATTGTTATTAGGGGCCCAAATTTTCAATACTTGTTATTATGGGCCTACTCTTAAAATTAATAATTTTTCATTACTTGCTATTAGGGACATAGATTTAAATAATAGTATGCAACCGCAACAACGACTGTTGCATGACGATAGTGGTAGTGGCGGAGCTAGAATTTTCTTATAGTGAGGTCATGAGTGAAGTATGATGTATTGAGGATTACTATACCACTAGAATAAGCATTGTTGATCGCATACTCCAAACAAATTAAGTGGGGTCAAATCTAATATTTCCTATGAAAAATCTATATTAATTCCTTAAAAGTCTTATGCCCCAACAAATCAAGTAGAGTCAATTGCACCCCCAATTTATATGCTACATCCGCTCATGGGTAGCGGCACCATCTAAAACCGCGTTACTTGCAATTTTTATGTCCACAATAACATATGTTATTAAGAGATTTCACAACCACGATATTTGTAGTGACCGAAATAGCATCTATAATGCCCGCAACCACAATAAAACCTAACATGACTGTAAATACGACGGCAATCGCAATTTAAATTTCTAATTTGGGGCCCATGTTTTATATTCGCCCTAGACCACCAAAAATCCAGAACCGGCCCTGGGTAGAATTTGTAACACTTTTTGGTGCTTGAGATTTTTGGTCGCTGGTTTACTACTGACAACGGCAGGGATCATGAACTACAATATTGTCTTCTCCTATCACCAAAAATTATTTTTGAAAGTCAGAGTAAAACAATAAAAAAATTGTTTGTCTCCCACGATACAACTAGATGATCAGCTACAGTAGCACAACTGCAAAGATCATGAACTACAACCTTGCCTTCTCCTATCACCAAAAACTATTTTTGAAAGTCACAGAGTAAAACAATAGAAACTTGTCTGGTTTTGAGAGTTGTGTTTAACCTAAAAAATTTACTACCTATTTATAGGAGTTTCACGAGGGCTATAAGCGAAAACATTTAACCTAATGGAGCATTTATGATTTTGAGAATTAATATTGTTTGAATTAAAGGAAACTTTAATATTTATGTTTTTACTTCCAAAATAGAATTTGACAAATATATGCTCTTATTTAAGGAAAAATTATTTTTAAATTTAGGTCAAAATATCCGCAGGCCCACGGAGGATAAAAGCGGTTCGGACATTTACATTACTTACGTCGTGCACGTCTGCACATTTATGAATCAACAATTGATTCTATATTTTTCTCAACAACGTTTGGATCAATTTCTCATTCAAAGCTTTAAAATTATCAAATTTTTCTAACAGTAAGTACAAGATTGAAATAAAATACATGTACAGGGTATACAAGCAACACATCAATGTCCAAAACGAATATTCCAAGCTCTCCCGAAGAAATGAGGATCTTCCCATGCATTAGAATTTGATGGATGGTCGTCTTTCTACCCTTTAGAAAGCAGGTCATAGTTAATTGATGCGAGCTGGGACAGATTCTATCAAACCACAATGATAACACATAGTCAGGAATAGCAACAAAACAAAATGCTAAATCATTCACCAAAACCACAAATCTGAAACTGAATAATCAGGGGGTCTGATCAAAGGAATGATGTTTTGATGTGTTGTTCTTTGAGTGCAACTACAGAGAACAAAAGCAACTACAGAGCAGAAATCTGCCATTGCTTTTGCTTTGTTTTGATGCGTTGTTCTTTGAGTTTGCTATGAGAAAATACAAAGAACTTGCAATAGTACAATAGTAAAGTTGGTGATTTATATCACATATTTGAACTTGGCGCAGTAACTAAGGCAATTTCATTGAACTCTTACCCGGGTTTGAATCCCGTTGAAGCCATTTTCTCTTAATGTTATTTTCTTAATTAACTTATTTTATTAAATTAAATTAGGACCAAATTGATAGAATGTATAAGTAATGAGGATCAAATGTGTAATTATACAAATTTTTACTAACTGCCACGTCACTCTCTTCGTTAAGTTTTAGCGGCTGGTGGTCACATTGCATCAAATTTAATAGTATGGTGGTTTAATTGCTTAGAAAAAAAATAAGGTGATTAAATCTCGACCTTACCAATAGTATGATGGTCATTTATGTAGTTTACAATTTCATTTGAGAGAGTCTCTTATTTGACATTTGGAGTGATTTACGGTTGGTGGAAATGATTCTTATCACTTTATTTTATCAAAGAATAAATTTGTAACCCTCTAGACTCGACTTTGCGTTAAACATAATTCTAGAAGGCCGCATTAGGGTCACCCACAATTAAAAATCCACATAAAAATATTTTTCTTTAAATATATTAAAAACGACTAAACAAACTTTTGCTTAAAATACCGTTTTAGAAAAAAATCATTTAAACATATAACAATAGTTCAAAAAATACATTACAGACACTAACATGAAACAATACACGACATACATGCCCGCTAACTGTGCCCGTGTCGTACTCCAAAAGCAACACCGAGAGAACTCCAAACACTGATGTCAGAAATTAAACCATGATAGATTCCTTCTAACCTGCGATGGTAAAAACAACGTGAGCTTCGGAAAGCTCAGTAATACAAAACTACCAAAATATGTTATATGCAACATGCAAGTATAAGGCAAAGCATAAAGTTGTCATGAAATTCCAGGCAACTATACTCATTATGATTCGATAGTTTAATGAAACGTTATATTTGAATATAACAGAATTGTTCTTTATCCAATCACTAAGCAATAGGTTAGAAGCAAAAAGACCATAGAATCAGAAGGGAGATAGATTACGAAAGTTGAACCAGAGAGTTTAGTGTGTCCTAGTGAGTACAGATAGAAACCATACAGAGAGTTTTAGACATTGATAGTTTATTCAGTAGGGTAGATTAAAAATAAGGAATAAAAGTTTTATTTGAAGCACTTAACTACCCTTCAATCGTACACCGATATGCAGTTCTCCAGAACTACATCCATAAGGACTTACCCTAGGCTCATAGGGTGTAGGAGACAACCTAAAAGGATGCCTTAGGTCCATAAAGAATTACCCGAGCCGAAGCGTCGGAACCTACCCAAAGGGCGACCTTGGGTCTATAATGAATTACCAGCGTTAAACCTGCAGTGACTTATTACAATATCCCAGATAGTAGGGGTGTTCAAAAATACCCGGGCCGAACTACCTGACCAGTCGACCCGCCTGCCCGGCTGCCCGATTGAAAATCACTGGGCATTTATTTGAAAATACCCGAATTTTTTGGGCCAGGTACCCAACCCGTGTTTTTTCATGGGTAGTCGGGCTGGGTCAAGGCCGAAATTATTTTATAACCCGGTACCCGACACAATAATTTTAAAACTTATATATTTTAAATTTTAAATTCTATTTTTATTTTATGTTTCTTACTATTTTCCCCTAAAATTAATTTTTAATTTTTAATTTCTTTTTGTACTTGTATTATATACTTTTAAGTTTTAAAATTTTCAAAAACAATTATATTAATTTGTCAATATGAGATTCGAAAGAAAAATCATGTTCGAGATTAATATTTTTAATACTTTCGTCGTTAAACTTTAATATATATATATATATATATCCAAATATTTCTCTCTTCAAACTAAGCCCAATTCAATAATTTATGTTTGAAATATATATCATAAAATTTTATGTGTTTCCTATGTATTTTTTTTCAAAAAAAATAGATTAAAAATATATAAAAAAAAAGTGAACTAGGTACCCGGTACCCGGTTTGTATGCGTTGGGTAACGGGCCGATGTTTCACTACTCGAAAATTTCAGGTACTCGGATTTGAACACCCCTACCAGATAGTACTCTAGAAAATTAGTTTAGTGCAAACAGTAGTAATGATGTAAAAACAGAAATCAGACTTGTTTCTAGTATACCAGAACACAACCATGCTTTAGATCAGATACAGAGGTATGTTTCCTGACGGATATGAGTCATGTTTCAAAACAGATGAACATACTAAATTTTTAAACCAAATAGAATATTCATTTGCACATGGAACACACCATATGGGTCGATTTATTTTTCGGAGGCACTTAGCAGACGCAAGAAAGGGGACACATATCTTCTAACAGTTTCAAACTGATTTAAGAAGCGAGGTCCCTAATGAAAATGATATTCGAACTAACGGATCCAACCAGGCATTCAGGAAATTATACATCATGATTGTTAGGGATATCCGATATATCAAGAACGTTCCGATCATTTTGGCCAACAAGGCATTTTGGTCAATTAACTGTTAAGGGCAAACTTGTAATCCAACCTAATAATAAATAAACATTGATTTGAAATATTCCAGATTTCTATCAAACGTTCAAACTTTCAGGTATATTCCAAATAAACAAATCCCAACAATACGATACTCGCCAAGTATCTGAACAAAGACACCTCATGGATATTCATTTCTTAGAACTGATTGTATCGTATAGCTAAACGGTCACCTTCAATATTCACAACATGACTTACCACCGAGTAGTCGAACATATATTTCGTGCAAAAATCTTTCAATATTGCATTAAAATCGTGAGTGATTGACGTACCTAAGTCATGCTTCGAAACCCATAGGGCATTATTGTTATTTCCAGTTAATCAGATATTTTAGGATTTTCCAAGCTTCCACTTATCTCAAGCACGTATGTATTTCAATCATTTAAGTACTCGATGATGTTTCAGTCATTCAGTTACTTTGGTATTTCCAAATAACTCATTCATTTCAGAACTCAAGGGTTATCCATCATTCCAGTTAATTTAGAAATTCGATGCCCGAGGATTCTTCTGTATTTTTTGTCAATACGATCGTTCCGATAAATTTAGCCTTATCATTATTTCCAATCCTTTTTGTCATTTCAATCAATTCAGTATTTTGCGCCACTGTGATTAATTTAGGCATACGAAAAGTTTTCCACAAATTTATCTTCGAGAATTTATTCAGAATTAAAGAAAACCCAAGTACTATACAATCTCGAAGGTTCAAGTCTTGTTACCATAATTCTCCGAGTAATTCAAGGTTTTCAGATAAATCAATTGTTTTACCAAATCTAGCGTAGATTTCTAGACTGCTTTCATTATCATGGGTATTTTAGTCATTCTTGTACCTAAAGGATATTTTGGTAATTTCATATCCAAATATTTGTTTTTGACGTTAAATCTTTTAACACTATTAATTGGGTTTGGAGATTAACTAACTTATCAATCGCTTACTGAACTCAGGATCCTTTCGGTCTATTAAACTTCTCTTTCGAATAGTTCAATCTTATCCAGATTACCATTCTTTTACTTCGTAATTAAATTGACTTAAGTTGAGGTGAAAATACACTTAATCATAATCATGCATGCATTAACCGAATATAGACATGTTCATAAAGCATACAAGAGATAGTAATGTATTACTTCAACTCCGAGCTACATCGGTCAATTCATGATACTTCATTCGATCACTCTCGAACCCGAATTCGACGTCCCTCAACATCTCGTATACAAGGAACGGTGAATACCTTCAATTGCACAAATTCTCAATTTCAGCCCTTATTCACATTGCTCTTAATTGAATAATTAAATACATAAGCATCCTTGGATTCAAAGTCAGCTTCAAAGGCCTTCGGAGTTAGAATTTCACAAAACGAACTTTAAAAATGGACTTGCGACGTCAAAAAATATAAAACAGGGGTTTTCGAAAAAAGTTAATTTTTTGGTCAAAGTCAATTGAGTTGACTCAAATGGGTTGACTTAAACGGGTTGACTCGGGTGGGTTGACTCGAGCGGGTTGACTCAGACTTGGTTCGGGTCAGACTCGGGCTCGGTTCGGGTCGAACATCTCGGGTCGGCTTAGACGATATAGGGCCTGGTTTGGTTGGCCTCAGACCGGGTTAGCCGGTTCAGGATTTTGGGCCATATCTTGAACCGGTCCACTTACCCAAAAAATCAGATAGTCAGACAGTCGTTGAAAAAGGTCGCTGGAGACGCCATTTGTTCCGACTCTGGCAGAAAAATAAAGCCCAGAAATCATAGAATTAAACCAAACCCAGAAAATAACCAAGCAAGTCGGAATCTTATTGGAAAAGCCTCGAAATGCAAGTTATGTCTGGGAAAACACGTAGCTCCGATGAGGGTTCTCTTGGTGTCGGAAAGGCGATCAGTCAGAAGGGTTTTGTACTCCTCCACCCGTTGATCACGTCTGCACCGTCGACGCGCTCAACCGACAATGAAGACGACTGGAAATGAAGAAAAATAGGAAAGGTTTGGGGGAAGGTTTCGATGAGACTTCAACTCGATCTCCACGGAGAACGACAGCTTCTTAGCACGAGTGGTGGCCAAGGACGGGAGCGGAACAGGGTAGCGATTCGGTCAGCAGTGGCAGTGCGCGCCACGGCACAACGATGAAAGAGATCAAGCGGTGGTCAGGCTTGGGAAAGAGAAGAGTTGATGAGAGAGAAATATCTGAGTTATTTGATTCGAACGACATTAGCAGGGGTAGCTGAAAGGTTGACTTATTTTATTGTTGCATATATTAGAAACATAATAGATTAAATAAAAGCCAAGGTGAGTTAAGACCTAAGATGGCCTTAGCTCAGATGGTGCAGACATGGGCTTACTAAGCATGAGGTCATAGGTTTGAAACCCTTAAAGGCATTACCTCACCATTTTCGTTCATTTTCATTCTTTTGATACCTATATATTTAGTACACTCCAATGGTAGTTCACGTCAGTAACTCTTTTCAGAGCTGATTTTTTTCGAAGATAAATAATATAGAGCCCCCAAACTATTTAAGGAATAGACATTGTCATGTGCTATCATAAATATACTCACGTGACCGATATACAAAGCATAACATTAAGATGTTAAATTTATCTCTGTCAACTCGTCCATATGCTACTACAAGGTATGATGTCGTCCAATCACCACCAGTATTGAAGGGCTATAAATACCCACACTCTCAATGAGAAAAGGTCTAAGAAAAGATATGATAGGTCTAGGCAAGGCTTAATTAAGAGGGTTGTACTCCTCTCTTTTCTCCTCTCGTTTCCTTACTCCAATCATTGTGTTGTCTGTGGCCCTCCGCCCAAAATTTATAGGGGAAGAGTCGTCATCAACCATCGTCTTCTTCCTCTCTACATTTCTTGTTCGGTGTCTTCTCATTTCGACATCAACAATTTTACTATGGTATGAAGCGATCTAATTTTAATGGTCTGCGCAGTTGATTCCTCTAATTAGAGTTAAGATCTTCCTCGTTAACAAGGCTCTCAAAGAGTAAAATCGTTGAAGTTGTTCTTTAAGGGTTATTCGTTTGACAATGATTTATTGTTCCAATTTTGGACCTAGCTTGTCTCAGTACATGCCATCACAGAGCCAGACTTCTCATGCAGAAGCTAATCGTTTAAAACAACAGTTAACCTAGGTGGATACATAATTTTCTCAATTTAAAGCCAAAGTAGAAGCGAAAGAAGCAGCATATCAGAATCTGTAAAATCAACTTCAAAAAATAATGATGAAGATAAACAAGAATCAACCACAGAATCTACCATCTTATTGGATTTCTTAAGTTCATGTTTTTTTAATAAATCATGTTTTGTTTATTCTACTGAACAATGTTGAACTACATTTTACTTTAATGTTAGACTTTAATTTATTTTTGTTGTTAAGTATTTCTACTTAATTGACGTAATTAATTTTTAAATTTGATGTTATTAGATAATGTTACATGTTAAATTTGGGTAGCACATATTTGAAAGTGATGTTTGCAAAATGCAGTTAAGCTTAGCGACGTTTTTTGTTACAAACCTCACTAAATACCACTACATATATTGGCCCTTTGTGGCAAAAAAACGCCACTAAAAATCACATCACACAATGGCGTTTACCCACAAAACGCCACTAAAAGTAAGGAAATTAGCAGCGTTTATGGTAAAAAATGTCACTAAAAGTCACATCATACAACGGTGTTTGCAAACAAAACACCACTAAAGCAAAGGTAAATAACAATGTTTGTGGAGGGAAAAAAACACCACTACAAATCACAACATACTGCAACATTTGTACTTCAAACGCCGTTAAAGAAAAGGAAATTAAAACGTCGTTATATAATACAATCTATTGCAGCGTTTCTTGTACACAAATGCTATTAATTTTTACAGCGTTGGTTCTAACAGCGCTTCTTACAATAATTTTATTAGTGTCGGGATAGTTTTTAATAGCACTAAAAAATACCACTAAAAACTTGTTTCTGGTATTGTTCTTACAAATTTATACCTACGAAGAGATTGATGGTTTGAGCTTGTTCCTCCATCACTATAACCTACATATCAACAAGTGAAAAAGAATTCGTACCTCTATGATTAGCTTCAACGTCGAAACAAATACATGGGGATACATCTTTCTATTTATTGATTTAATACATTTTAATTCATTCTACAATTTTAATATATGTCAATTTATTCCATATTTTGTAAAGTTCATATTATTTTGGACCTAATTAGAGCTAAAGTTTCTCGACATTTAAAATATGAACATTATGATATTATCGTAAATACATTTTAATACATTTTTTAATTCATATTTTAAATTTATGTTAATTTATTCCAGATTTTGTATAGCTCATATTATTTTTATGACATCACGTTATGACACCCTAAACTAATGTGACGTCATTAATTGGAAAAAAAATTCTGCTTCTTTTCTATGCTCTAACACTACAAAATTAAGTTTTAAGTCATAACCATGAATTCTAAATCTTAAACCTTAAACCCTATAAAATACACCATGTCTCTAATTTTTAAATCCTAACTCTAAACTCTAACTTTATTCTTTAACTTTAAACATAAACTTAATTTTTAATGTCGGACAACATAACGGCACCAAAAAGAGGCAAATGATTTCTATTCCCATTAATTTAATTTCTTCTCTAATTTTTTATAAGATTCAAATCATTAAAATAATTATATATTAATATAAATATTGAGTTGAGTTAAAATTTTGATTAAATAGTGTTACAATAATATTTTTAAAGCAAATGCTAAGGTTCGAACCTACACATAAGTGAAGCGGATAAGCATCCATGACCATTAGGTCAATTAGTAGATCTCATGTTGAGTTAAAATTTTGATTTGATTTGTAGCGGTTTAGTAATAATAAAGTATCTCTACACCAGGGATAACAAAGAAATCGAAAAAAATATGGATGGATCGAGCGAGTGTTAGGGGGACAATCGCACTTTTTAAAAATTTCAAATTTTTATATATTTTGATTTTTTTTTTAATTTTACATTGTTGATTTAATTTTACACTGAGAAAATTTTTAAATTCTCGTATAATTTTATTAAGTATAAAAATTCGCACCCCTAACACAAAACCATGAGTCCGTCCCTACCGAAAAACATCGTAGTCTTTGCGCATATGCAGGGATGGACCGAGAGGGGGGCTAGAGGGGGCGGTTGCCCCCTTGAAATTTAAAATTCATATATTATTTAGATTTTTTTTGGAAATTTTCTATTTAAAAATCTATTTTTGATCCCCTAAAAGTTTACAAGCTCGACTCTCTTAAAATTGTATAGGTTCGTCCCCTAACATAAAATCATGCGTCCGTCCTTACGCATATGTACCAACTCACCAATAATTGACCATCAATGTGCTCTCTCCACCACAGCATCACCATATCGCCCAATTATTTGGGGAAAGCAAAGGAAATTGGACACCCCTTCAAACCCTAATTTATGATTCAATTTGACTTGCCATAATATAAAGATGTGTTAGGTTGATGGATACGTGTAATGTTCCCCACCAGAGAAAGTAAATCCATAAATATGGTGTTTTCTTTATGGAAAAGATGACAATGAAAGTGCTTTTTGTCTTTTTGGCTATATTGGCCTTACTTTATAATTAATGATATATGACCTAAAGAAATTGTAATAGTCTAAAATTGATTTAAATTATAATATTTGTTTCTATTTTTTAAAAAAGGGAAAACTATATATTTAGTACATCAACTATGTCTGGTTGCTGTTTTGGTACCCCAACTATATTTTTGGCAAATTGGTACCTAATATTATATTTTTGTTCTGTTTTAGTACCCGACAATTAGAAATTAATAGAAATAGCAACGTAGCTTGGGTTAATAACATTTTTAGTCCAAAAACTTATACAATATGTCAATTTAGTCTAAAATTCTATCAATTTAAACATTATTTTAATTTTTGGATTAAAATTGTACATTCCTCATTTTTCTTCTTCCAGTCGAACGTAGTTTGTAATTTTACCCCTAAAACTAAGATGACGTTTTAAATTGAAGGATTTTGGACTAAATTGATCATATATATAAGTATTTTGGACTAAAATTGTGATTATACCAAGCCACGTCAACATCTTCGTTAGTTTTTAACGGTTGGGGTACCAAAACAGAACTAAAATATAACGTTGGGTACCATTTTATCAAAAATAATAATTAGGGCACCAAAACAGAAAAAAAATATAACGTTGGGTACCATTTTACCAAAAAATAATAATTGAGGTACCAAAACAGTAAAGTGGGAATAGCTTGAGTGCTAAATATGTAGTTTTTCCCTTTTTAAAATTCAGATTGGTAATGTTGATGGAGGTGTACCCATTATTGGTAATGTTGGCGGGATAGGGGGCTTACTTAGAATTGGTCCTGGGCCTCCTTTCCTAGCTGTATTGTTGGATTGATTAATAAAATCCCCACGGGCACTTTTTTCACCTCGCTCTTGTTTAATTTATATTTTCAGATATAATCGAATAATGGGAGGTTTTAACGAGCCCCTAATTATTATAAAAAATATCATATTGGCTAATATTTTTATACAAATTGTAATGTTTAAATTAGTCATGACCTCAAACTTATAAATTGAAGATAAATGTGTTTAAGTATAATTAAATTCATGATCTCGTCAGTTAGATATTGTAATGACAATGATGTCAATTGAACTAACACTCAATCGATCAATTTAGTTATTATTTAAATATACATAATTTGATTCAATCAATTTTTAACACTTGAAAAATAATTAATATCTAACCAATATGGAACAATACTTTTTTCAAAAGAAAAATTACTTCTAAAAGCAAAAGATTAAAGTTTTTTTGATAAAGAATGGGAAAGGAATTATCATGGGCCTCGTTAAAAACCCTCCTAACCTAAATGAGGGAAAAGAGTACCCATAGATAATTCATACAAATGTGCGGATAAACCAAACAAAAGCCTAAGCCTCAAAGCAAGCTTAGGATGAAGGATAATCCTCTCTCAAAAGCTCAATCATCCCACCGGGGGCACGAGGGAAAACACAAGTTCCAACCGAACCCTTCAGCGCCATTTTTGCCAGCGCATCCGCTACTGTATTAGCGTCACGGTAAACATGTCTAAACTCCACTGCACCATGCACCATAACCAGATCTCTGATGGAATCAACCAAAGAGGAAGAGATCAAACGAGAAACCGGGTCTGATAACACCCGAATCACTTCTAAATTATCCGTCTCTAACACAACCTTCATCCCATCCACTCCCATAGAACACTTAAGCCCCTCGAACACGGCCCAAAGCTCAACTTCGATAACCGAGCAAATACCTATATATTTCGAAAAGCCAAAAATCCAAACACCGTTAGAATCACGGATCACCCCTCCACAAGAAGCTGATCCATTGAACCGCTATCTCGCCCCGTCCACATTGACTTTGACGAACCCCCTATCTGGTGCCCGCCATCTCGCCCGCTGCACGGGAAGATTTCGCATGCATGCCACTGGTCCAGCATCCACCATGGTTCTCCCCGACTGTGCACCAGCAACAACACGCCATACACGCTCCAACACTCCTTCACCATGATTCACCCCGCTGCCAAAGATGCGCTCATTGCGAGTGCGCCAAATGGTCCAAAGTAACCCTCCGAACAACTCAGCCCAGCGCACCCCATTTATCACGGCACTACCCCCTGCTGCAGATTGGACCAAAGCCAATCCTGCATGGGCAGAAGCAAAAACTCGGTAAGGTGCTGTGGTTTGATCACCTTTTGCCAAGTCATCACCGCCATAGGCCATCGGCGCATGATGTGATCGATGTCCTCTCGTATCGCCCCACAAAGCGTACAAGCTTCCGAATCCGCCAAATGCCGACGAGTTCGTTCAACATTTGTCAACAATCGGCCTTTACCAAGGAGCCAAAAGAACATCCGAACCCGCGGTGGACCCTTAAAAGCTTGAATCAAACGCCAAAGCCTATCACCAACTTCTTCCGTCGGCTTAGATCGCACCTCATACGCTGATCGGACGGTGAATTTTCACGTCCGACACCATCTCCAACCTGGCCAATCCGGTCCGTTCGAGGCCATAGGCGGCTTGATTGCCGCAATGTAGTCCAAAACTTCCATAGGTAGCATATCGCCAAACGCATCCCACGCCCACTCCCCGTTTGAATCAACCATGTCGCGCACGATGGTGGGTACCAAAGGTGTTGTCAACCGTGTACAATAATGATCGAGAGGGCCAATATCCGCAATCCAACAATCCTTCCAAAAATCGACCGTCATTCCATTACCAATGTTCCAAACAATGCCATCGCGTAAATCGGCCCACACCGCACTTACACCCTTCCAAAGGACCGAACAGTTATTCCTTGCAACCGTAACCGGAAGCCGATCAAAACACTTGTACTTGGCGCGTAAGAAGCGAACCCAAAGCTGATCCGTCTTTGCCACAATGTTATACGCCACCTTCATCAGGAATGCATCATTCTGATAGCTCATAGCTTTAAATTCAAGACCACCATTAGCAATTGGCGACACAACCTCTTCCCATTTCACAAGATGAACCCCCCTTTTCAACGACGAATTCCCCCAAATGAAAGCCCGAATAATACCCTCAATCTTATCGCAAACACCTTTAGGGATCCTCGTCGTTTGCATGCAGTAAAAAGGAATAGCTGACAACACAGATTTGGCTAAGACAATACGCCTAGCAAAAGAAAGATAGCGCGCTTTCCACCCAGTCAACCGATCCCTTACCTTCTGGACTAAGAACTCATAAGTTTCCTTAGTCACTCTCTGATAGAGCATAGGCACGCCTAAATACCTCCCTAAGTTTTGAACTTCCGAAAAACCACACCTAGTACAAATAGCTTGCCTCAACGAACCTTGAACATTTTTGGAGAAAAAAACACTAGTCTTTGCAACACTTACTTTCATCCCCGAAGCATCACAGAAATCAGCAAGCACCGAATGAACAACCTCTACTTGCTCCATCGATACCTCAACAAAAAGGACCATATCGTCAGCAAACATAAGATGCGATATAACCGGACATTGCCGCGATACCCTGAAGCCCTTCCAACTACCCTCAGCAACATTATTTTCAATCAGTTGTCCAAGTCTCTCCCTGCAAAGCACGAAAAGGTAGGGAGATAGCGGATCACCCTGTCTGATCCCCTAGATGGCCGGAATCTCTCTGTTTGTGCCCCATTCCACAAAATACTAGTAGTCACTGAGGACACGCATCGCATAATCAAATGGCGTAATTTCCTCGGAAGCCCAATATCACATAACGTATCAGCTATAAAATCCCACTCAAGGCGATCATATGCCTTCTCCAAATCAATTTTCACAGCCATCCACCCCTTTGCACCAGTCTTACGTTTCATGGAATGAACCACCTCTTGAGCAATGATGATGTTGTCTGAAATTAATCTCCCAGGAACAAAGCTAGTCTGATTGTCTTTCACCCACTCAGATATAAAAGGTTTAATCCTATTCACAACGACCTTAGTAACAATCTTATATAAAACCTGGCAGAGACTGATAGGCCTAAAATGAGTCATACCTTCAGGCGATTTTACCTTTGGGATCAACACCAAAAGCGTATCATTCAAATTATTAGGAAAATGAGCCCCTTCAAAGATATCCTGAACCAAACGACAAACTCCATCCCCGACAACATCCCAATTCCGCTGATAAAAAAGAGCATGAAGACCATCACTACCGGGTGCCTTATGCGCATCCATTTGGAACACTGCCCTACGAACCTCGTCCTTGGAAACATCACTATCAAAAAACTCGACAATAGTATTGCTAAGATGGGGAAATTTTCCACGCATCGAGAAGTTATCAACATCAACACTACCGTGGGTAAACAAACGACTATAAAACTTCACTGCATGATTCCGAAACTCCTCTTGTGACTCCAACCAAACCCCATTGCTATCGCGCAGCCGTGTAATAAAATTCCTCCTCCTCCGGCTAACCGTAGAAGCATGAAAATATTTAGTATTCCTATCTCCCTGTGTAATCCATTGGCACCTCGATTTTTGGAACCATAAATTATCCTCCTGTTACAACACTTTATCCAATTCCTCCCGTAATTCTCTTTCCAAATTCACAAGAAAACTAGAATAGTTCTGGTGAAGAGCGCGGTCAATCCCTCTCAAACGCGCTAGAATCTTTTTCTTCCGTTGACCAATATGCCCAAACACCTCAATATTCCAAGTGTTAACGGCCGACTGAAACCTCGCTATGTTCACATCAATCGGCGCCGACGGATTCCAATAGTCCCCCAAAAGATTAGCAAACTTCGGATGATCCTGCCAAGCCGCAAGGAAACGAAAAGGCCTATCATCATCCGCCCTAGTACATGAATCATTCTTTAGGAGAAGAGGACAGTGATCAGACCCCAGACGATCTAAATGAATAACCAGACTATGCGGGAAAAGCCCCTGCCATGTTCCATTCACCAAACAACGATCGAGATGTTTATAAAGCCGCCCACGTCTTCATGTAAAATCATCACCCCTGTAATCAACCTCAAACAGACCCGCCGAGTACACAAACTCCTGAAACAAAGAACTAACCCCAGACACCCCAGAGCTACTACCATAACATTCCTCAACACGAAGAATAGAATTAAAATCACCCCCTAGCACCCAAGCCTGACCCGCACTTGGCTGGACCTTCAGCAACTGATCCCAAACCAAATTCCGCAAACCCACAGACGGCGACGCATACACAGCCGTAAAATAAACCCACTGATTACTATCATCTTCATAGAACTTCCCATGAACAAATTGGTTCGAAGCAACTAAGATTTCAACGTGAACCTCATCCCTCCAAAGGACCCAAATACCACCACTGAACCCACGTCACTCAACACGATACGAGTTACCAAAGCCCAGATTGCGAATCACCCTATCCGCTTGTAAACCACTGACACGCGGCTCAACAAGACAAACAACCCTCAGATTATACTTCCTCACAAAAGAACAAAAATGACGGCTATATTCCGAGCTCGCCGCACCCTGACAATTCCAAAACATTAAATTAATCATCAAAACTGAAAGAATAACACAATCTAACCTCAAACCAACGGAGCAGAATTCTTCTTGTTCAAATCCAACGTGGCCATAGTACCGGCGCGGACCTCAGTCGCTGCATTCGATCCTGTAGGAGGTGGTTCCCCAGCATGATCCCCCGAGACCTTAGCCGCGTTCTCCGTCCCCTGCGCATCAGATATAACCTGCTCCTGTATGGTCTGAAGTTTCCCGGACAAAGATTGGACCCACTCCGCCAGCACTGGCTTCGCCGGAGTACGGCCAGCAGAACCACGCTTCGACTGCTTTGACGGTTTCTTAAGAGTAACCTTTACCGGTAACAAGCTTCTCCCACGACCAACCTCTCTCCGTTCACTACCCACGGCGCCTTTCCCCTTCTCACCTTCTGTGATGGACACCGCTCTATGTGTACCATTAGCGATCGATGGTTCATACGTTTGAACTTGCATCGGCAAGCTCGGGAACATCGCAACAACCTTAGGACCTCCACGCGGAGTTGTCACATTGTTCGAAACCTTCTTCAACAGAGTTCTTCCCACATTGGTGGCCCGTGTACGCTGCGATACACCTCCCTTCCCGCTACTAACAGCCGTCGAACCCCCAGCATCCATAACATCTTTACCATAGGGTTTTCTCCCCGAATTTCCAGCAGGCTGGACCTCACTGTGTGTACCCAACTCGACAGCAGCCCCCTCACTGTGATTACCCAACTCGGCAGCAACACCCTCACCGCCCTTACTACCAGCAGAATTTTCGAGAATAGTGAAACGCGAGCCCCCTGTACTATGTCCACCAGCAACAGGTTGGCGGTCAACCACCTTCCGGGGCTTCCGTTTCCTAGCATCCACCACCATCCACGGTCCATAAAGACTATCCGAAGCACCAACCGATACCGTTCTACCCTCCTCTAATCGTTCTAAATTCGAAGCTCCTACATCTGGAAGCACTTCAGCATGATTCCCACACATCTCCGACAAATGACCATATATGCCACACTTGAAGCAAATTTGGTTCAAACCCTCATACTCGAGCTTTTGTGTAAAACCATCAATCCCAATGCACGATAACAATGGTTTATTCAAATCCACGAGGACCGCGAGCCTAGCGAACTTACCTCTTTCCCCCGCCGTCGTATTATAATCAATACGGACAACACTTCCTATGATACTTCCAATTAATTTGAATAACGCCTTGGTGTAATACCTATACGGCAGCCCTGGAAGACGGATCCAAACCATAACTTGCGACGGATGCCTTTGTGATGTCGAGAACGAACGCGACCATGGCTGGACTGTAAGGTAGCTTCCAAACAAAGTCCATGGACCAGCCGATAAAACCCTAGTGTAGTCCTCATTCGATGTAAAATTAACTAAGAAATAATTGTTGTCGAGATCCACCACCTGGTAATCACCCACCGGCGCCCACAAACCAGGGATACGGGATAACAAAGTCTTGTATCCGATAGTTCGCCCCAACAATCGGACAATCACAGCTCGCTTCATGCTTTCATCGATCGATGCATGCACCCGCTCAGAGAATCTTATTTTTGGGAACGACCACTGCGATCGATGGAAAAATCTGATTCCAACACCTGCATGCTATCAGCGATCACGCCAGCTTTTTGTCGTCCTCCATTACCTTCACCACGCGCCACCATGTCCGCATAACTACCTTTGCTCTGGCCAGAGGCCACCACCGTCGGCCCCCCTGTACCGTCAGTATTCTTCAACTTTCCTTCGTCCCCCAAGCCACTGACCGCGGCATCACCATCCCTAGCGACGTCAACACCAATAACTTTCATGGGCGTTTCCTGCCCCTCCCCCGACACCTCTATCGCTTGAAGCGACTCCATGGTCGCAGCCGCAGGCGGGATATCCACTGTTGGCCCTCCTCCCGGCGGCTGACTGCCGAAAAACGGGTAACACCTAAAACTAGGGTTTGTCGCACAAGAGTTAATTCCCTCCGAGAAAACAGGAGCCGTCATAAACTGTTACATGTCATTTAATTTTAATTATTCTATTTTAGATCCAAAAGACTAAAGTTAAGTTTTGATAATGAAAGATTTAATTGATATACTTCATTGTGTTTATTATAGTAAAGTGTGATTTTCAAATATATATATATATATATATATATATATATATATATATATATATATCAATGTGTGACTGCATTTTTATGTTCATAATAAAAATTCGTGTCTTATTTAATTATAGAAATATGACTTATAGGTCAAATTGGTCCTCAACAAAAAATCAAAAAATTAATTAAGCCCTCATAAAAATTTTGCACTCAATCTAGCCATCAAAATTCAAATTACACTCAATTTGGCCCCTCCGTTAGTTTGATCGCGTTGAACGTTAATGTCCTCTAACGGTCAAAGATATAAGGACATGTGGTACGTTCTGAACGTGTCACGTCATCAAAATTAATTTTTTATAAAGAATTTAAAAAAATCTACAAAATTATAAAAATTGTAAAATTAAAAAAAATAAATTTTTTTATTTTTTTATTATTTTCCTTTGACTTTTTATAATAAACATAAAATACTAATTTTTTTCTAAAAAAACCCCAAGTATCATTTCTTTTTAAAAAAACTCATAAATATGTAAATCATGCACTAGAACCGATTCAAAAAGTGGGCATTTTAAAATTTTGAGAATTTTGGGTTTTTGGGAATGCAGAGTTTGAGTTTGGGAACGTAAGATGACAAATTTAAACTGATTTGAAGATTTTTAAATATAGTGTTAGAGTTTTGAATTTTGGGTATTTAAAATTTTTTAAAATTTTGAGGTTTTATAATTAAACATATTTTTAAAAAATTATACAATTTTTAAATATTATTTTATTATAATATATATTAATAACTATTACAATTATTTTTTATATTTTTCGATTTTATGTAAAAAATATTTTTTATATAATTTTATACATGATTTTAATTTTTTACACATTTTGTTTTTTTTAGATTTTTCTTGAGTTTTAAATATTTTTTGAATTTTAAATATTTTTTCAAATTTTTAATTTTTTTGAATTTTAAATATATCATTTTATAATTTTTATATATTTTTTAAATAATATTTACGGGTTTGATGAAATGGCACGTCCAGTGTGTGCCATGTGTCACTATCATAATAAATATTTTTGAGTTAACGGTCAACTTAACAGAAATGTTAAATTGACCGCAATTTAAATTTTAAGGGTCTAATTGATCGTAATTTGAATTTTGAGGGTTTAATTGAGTGAAATTTTTTCATAAAGACTTAATTAATTTTTTAATTTTTCGTTGAAAAATAATTCAACTTTTAAACCTAAAAATATGTAATACAGTATTTTCTAATATAATACACATGAAAAATTAATATCTAACTAATACGATATTTGGTAGTGCAACAAAGTAAATTTCACATTGGTTAGATATTAGTTTTTTTTTTCAAGTGTTTAAATTTATCATTTAAACCTATACTCATTGAGTGATCAAAGAAAAAGCATGTACAACCACAAAAGGTTGGATGTATTGGTAAGGCACATTGTACTCTCAAAGAGAGAACGTAAGTTCGAATTTTGAAGACGATATTGTTGTGAGGGGTAGCCACGCACCCCGAACATAGACTGTAAGACGGACATGCATATTACCAAAAAAAAGCATGTACATGTGCCGCCACCACTCAACCTGAATTGTGTTCATGTGCCGATATTTTTATATCGAGGTTCGAACTCATGCAAGATGAGACAACATGAAGATCCTTAATCACTAAATCAATTAATCAATTAGTGAATCTTAATATACTATCATTTGAATAACAAATCAAGTTATAACTATTTAAATTAATAACAAATCAAGCCGATAAAGAAATTTGCTTCAAATGTATTGGAAGTAATACAAATGGGTAAAATATATTTTAAAATTCAAAATCAACATTTTCCAACAATGTATTCCTATTTAGTCCTTAATTTTTAGCAACACACCAAGTGTTTGAAATTCAAACTCAATACTTACTGAGTTAAAAAATAGTACTACTTAATTCTTTAAATTCATTAATTATGGGTGCTGCATGATGGATTGATCTATGCATGGACGAGAGGTTATAGATGTATAAAAGTTGAAACGGATTGTAAGGAGATTACGAGAATTATTAGCGGTAAATCGACAGCTTTGGCCGGTGGTGTGCTGGTTGGAGATATTAGGGAGTTGATTTGTCGCGACTGACGAGTGGTTATCAATCATGTCAAGCGGTAGAGTAATGGTGTTGCCCACAAGCTTTTGTCCTTGAGTCAGGATGGGGGCTTTGCTGTGTCGACTTACTTGGAGCCGCCTCTACTTGTGATGGCGTTGGTTGCCGTGGAAGGTGGTCTGTGTTTGCGAGAGGATTTGGTGGTGGAAGCCGAACAACACTTAGGCAATGGTGTTGAGGCTCGGTGGCATGTTGATCCCGGTAGTTAAGGGGTTGTTCTTGTCACTTGTTTTGTGGTGTTTAAAAACATGGTTATGGTAATTTTGTGATTAGACTCATGTAGACGAAGTTTACTCGCGTTGTTCTTTATCTTGTATTTCGATAAGTATTCTTTTACCCTATTTAAATTTAAATTTTTTTAATGAGTCCTATAAATTTACCTAAATTATTTCTATAAAAATAAAAAGAAAGTGTAATTTATCAAATGAAACCCGCATAAAACCGTGGGTCCCGAAGGCGCAGACGTAGTTATCCAGAATCATTGGCTTTATCACGTGCGTGTGAAAGCGGATAAATATCGGACCCAACATATTCTTTAGACCAAAATACCCTAAGTCCCTAACACCTCTAGGCGAATACAATTCCACTCGAAAATATTATTTTGAGTAATTTTGAATTATTCAAATTTGTGATAAAATCGATTTTATTAATTAAAATAATTTAAATTTATATATTTAAATTGTAAAATAAAATTTTAATTTGTCTAACTTAAAATTTTTAAATTTGACTCGAATCAAACGAATATACGCCTCTACCCCTTAGCAGTTATCCCACTCGTAACTCGTTGGCGATATGACGCTAGTCCCAGCCAACCAACGACATCATTACACACCACAAGTCGCAACAAATCCAAACCAATAGAATTCACGCTAGTCACTAATCCTTCTCTACACTCAACGTGGACGGTCCAGATCTCAACTCACCAGCAGCCAACCCTTTCTCAATGGTCCACGTTTTGCCAATCCACCTGGCCCACAAAACATTATTTAAAACAAGCTCACAGGATATATATCTTTTTATTTAATTTTCTCAACCTAGAAAATAAGGAGAGCAAGAATATTTGGCTAGTTGATCAAACGGTACATCTTTGTTTATTATATTTTTGTAGGTTAGAAGTTTGAAACACTAAAAGCATCCTCCTCCTTTTAAAGTCTCATTTCTCCTCTTCTAAGCTCCTAAGTCAAGAAATTATATTATAAACCTAGCTCGTCACGCCATCTATTTTATTTTTATTTTTTTCATGTACGATTCTCCCCTAAGTTGCGGAAGAGAAAGGAGCCAAACCAAACAAGCTGGGATAAAAAGGTAAAGTAAAACAACTCATGTTCTCATTAGCTTAGATCTTCTGAGATCTGAGTATGTCTGAATGTCCCAACTCCCAACCTTGAAAAAATATAAAAGCTTAAACTTTTAATTTCTTGTTTAATTGAAGTATAGTAGAGGAGTATATATATCTCTAAATCTTTAATCCAAAGTTTTCAGTACTGTTTTATCCAGAATTTTAATGGCGACCAACATGAACTTCGGAAGTAGCGAAGCAGTAGACGGCGGTGGGAATACTCTGTTAAGCAGACAGGCATCAATCTATTCTCTAACCTTGGATGAGTTCCAAAGCAGTATGGGTGGGATAGGCAAAGATTTTGGGTCGATGAACATGGATGAGTTATTGAAGAACATTTGGAGCGCTGAAGAGACTCAGACAATGGCTCCTGCCCTGGACGGAAATGGAGGGTTACAAAGGCAAGGCTCCCTGACTTTTCCCAGGACACTTAGCCAGAAGACTGTTGATGAAGTTTGGAAAGGTATTTCAAAGGACTATTCATTTGGGAAAGATGGGATTGGAACTGCAGGCCCAGGGCCCCAGAGCCAGCAAACGTTAGGGGAAATGACTTTGGAAGAGTTTTTGGTGAGGGCTGGTGCGGTAAGAGAGGACATCCAATTTGCTGGTAGCCAAATTGGATTTCAGCCTTCCAATTTGCCATTCAACGTTAATGGAGTTAACTCAAACCTCCACCAATTAGCCCACCAACCAATTTTCCCTAAGCAACCTGTTGTAGGATTCGGATCTCAGTTGGGGAGTCCTGGAAATAGAGGTGGAGGGTTGGGGATGGTTGGTTTTGGAGGAGCAGTCGACGTTTCAACCGGATCACCGGCTAACCGGCTTTCGTCGAATGGGATAGGGAAGAGTAGTGCAGATAATTCCTCTGTCTCGCCAGTTCCTTATGTGTTTAATGGAAGTATGAGGGGTAGGAAATCCGGTGCTGTGGAAAAGGTTGCTGAGAGGAGGCAAAGGAGAATGATAAAGAACAGAGAATCCGCGGCAAGATCTCGAGCTCGCAAGCAGGTGAGTATGTTTCTTATATGTAGTTAATTGTAGTAAAGGTAGACATTTTGGAATATGCAGTGTTATCATCTGTGAACTGAATATTATTGGTCTGCTTTTACCTTGTAATGCATCTCGTGGAAGTTTAAGAATCGATATCTCTAAGATTTTTAACTCGAATTAAGGACTAATGAGTTGTACAAACCATTGACCTTGTGCTTTTATTATCTATGACATGCCTGCATCTCAAACTTCATGAATCATGCGGCAGTGTGGTAATTTGATAGCAATCTGACATGAGAAGGGATGAAAGATTGTGAGAATTCGACGTCATGAGGAGTTATAAGGATTCGTGTTGCGAGGTAATGGACTAATGGTGCATTTGTTTCGACAACATGATAAGTTTGAAGCTGTGTCATATTATAAGAATCAAATAAAACCACTGATTAAAGTTGACATTCCTTGACCTAGTTGATTTTGTTCTAAACATAATGAATCAAAACTGTTCTATCATCCTATACAATAACTTGTACAAGTCATGGTATGTCCTCGTGTTTGTGAATTGGTGTTTCTCATGGCATTCACTGTTTTTTTTATCTGGTAGGCCTATACAACGGAACTGGAAGAAGAAGTTGCGAAGCTAAAAGAGGAGAACGAAGAATTGCAGAAGCAAAACGTACGTTCTTACCTTTCTTTGTTTCAGTGTGTCCATCACGGTATAACTAATTGTCGGCTATTGCAAACCGAACACATACTTACATAGTTACATTCAGTTCTTGACTGTACTTTGGTTGCTGCAGGCAGAAATAATGGAAATGCAGAAAAATCAGGTACCGAGCCAATTCTGTTTTTATTTTATAACTCTAAGTTGGTTGCTTAGTTCAATTCTCAAGAATTATTTGGTGCAACCACAGGTTATGGAGACGCTGAACATGCAACATGGATCAAAGAAGCGATGCTTGCGAAGAACACTGACCGGTCCATGGTAAAGTGAAAACATGATGCTGTCTTGGTTAGCAGATGGTTGTACATATTTAAGTCATAGGGTAGCAGTTGATTTCTTTAGATTTGAATTGATGAATTAGTGCAGTGTTAACTGAAGTAATCGGTTTCTTTTGTGGACATGGTTCGGTTAATTACACACTATCTGTATATTTCGGAGCATTTCGGTCATTGTTAATTGAAGTAATCCCCTGTTGCTGCACTCTGCATTTTGTTTGAGTCAGTCCATGGATTTTCCTTCTTGTTTTTCTCATTTGTTTCATACATGCAGTAATTCCATCCCTTTCTCTGGATCTGAGGCTCAATTCAACTTCTGTTTTTCTTGATATTTATTGATGAATCCCATTGATTTGGATTTACTTTTAATTGGGGAAGGAATGAATTAGACGTTAGCCTTTATACCAAGCTTTTTCTCCCTCATGTATTTTGCTCTCCCTTTGTCTCGGTTTTTTTATTGGTTCGTGGTGTCTGCCTAGGTCGTCGCTTCTCACTTGTTTCAGGGACGAGCCAGAACCGAATATTAGATTTAAAAAATATTAGAGTTGACTAAGTATTTAAATTTAATTTTTTAATATAATTTAATTTATCTAATATTTAAACTTATATGGACATAATCTGTTGTTACACAAAAAAAAAATTGAGGGGGCACTAGCTTATCTTTTTTTACTTTAGCTTCAATTTGATTAAATATTTCATTAGCTCTTGTATTTTTAATTTAGATACTTTGTACAAGGCCCAAATTACTATTGGTATAATGTTGAAAAAATGTTCCTAACGTATGACTGGATGGTCATTTTAGTTTATATTTTTTTAAGTATTTTAATTCTTAACGTTTTATTTTGTGTCAAAACTTATCTTTTGAGATTAGAAAATATTAATCAACTAATGATAAATAACTTAACAAAAAGACGCATCATTAAAAAATAATTTAATAGTTTATATAATTTTATAAAATTATTTTTTTCTGATGGCGTGTCATTTTGTTAAGAAGTCACATTTGTTTATATGGCATTAATATGTCAGTGTGCATTGTCATGTAAGTCTGTCACATTATTTCAAATTATTTATCGTTAGTTGAGTAATAATTTTCATTCATTGAGAGTCTATTTTAGTCTAAAATGAAATGTTGAGGATTAAGGTGCTTCAAAAAATAATAGAGACCAAAATAATTATCCAATAAAACGTTAATGTTGTTTTTAACATCATGTCATTACTATTTTGGCTTAAAGGTTAAATTGGCCATCAACGAAAAATCAAAAAACCAATTAAGTCCTATGAAAATTTTGCACCCAATCTAGCCCTCATAATTCAAATTACACCAAATTTAGCCCCTCCGTTAGTTTGACCGCGTTGACCATCAATATCCTCTAACGATCAAAATATAGACGGACACGTGACATGCTTTGGACATGCCACGTCTTTTTTATATTAAAAATCTACAAAATTATAAAAAAACTAAAAAAATCATTAAATTTTGTAAAAAAATAAAAATACAAAAATATTAAATTAAAATTTCTTATTTTCCTTTATTTTTTTAATAAAAAATATAAAATAATATTTTTCTAAAAATACCCAAAATTTCATTTATTTCAGAAAAAAAACTCTCATAAATACCTAAATCAAGTGTTAGCACTGATTCAACCACTAGCCACTCCCTGTCGCAGGAAAATTATCATTCTCCCTCAATATTTCTTCTCAACAACTTCCACCGTCAATTTGAAATTTTAAGATTTTATAATTAAAAATATATTTTTAAAAAATTATACAAAATTTAAATATTATTTCATTGCATATATTTATATATTTTTTAATAATTATTACAATTATTATTTTTACTTTAAGTAAAAAAATATTTTTATGATTTTATACATAATTTTACTTTTTTACATATTTAAATATTTTTATTTTTTAATATTTTTTAATTTTTAATATTTTTAAATTTTTAAATGAATTTACGGTCTTGATGACGTAACACGTTCAACGTGTGTCACGTGTCACCATCATAATAACTACTTTTGAGTTAACGGTCAACTTAACAGAAATGGTTAAATTGATTGTAATTTGAAATTTGAGGGTCTAATTGATTGTAATTTGAACTTTAAGGACTCAATTAGATGCAAAAATTTTATAAAAATTTAATTAACTTTTTAATTTTTCGTTGAGAGCTAATTTAACCTTTAAACTTCACTGTTTAACCAAAACTTATCAAATATACAATATTTATAACAAAGTCCAAGCCCATAGGTCCCAAGAGCGCTCCACCATTGACCGATTAGTTAATGATTCTCGTGAACATGTGTCCTTTATAAAAGGTGATACTTCTAAAAAATATAAAGCTTTTTTTGGATGCGGTTTTAAAAGTGTTTTTAATTTCAAAAGTATTTTTAGAATAAAAAATAATATAATTTTTTACAAATATTTATCTATATGGATGTCTATCATGGTTAGAACTTTATCTAAAGAGTTTGATTTATTTATTATTAGGAATATTATCTCTATTAATTAGAGTTTAATGTATTATGTATTTTTTATGCCTATAAATAGATGATTCATTGAAGGCATTGTACACACAATTCTATATTTTGAAAATAATACAAATCTCTCTCTTTCTCTCATCTCTTTATTCTTTTATACCTGTTCGTTGTTTTTCATTATTTTGTTCACAACACGTTATCAGCACGACTCTAATCAACTGAGGTCTTCATTGTTTGAATCCAAAAGAAGTTATTGGAAAGAATTCGACTCTAGGATAAACCGAAGATAAGTTTTTTTTCTCTCTTCATTCTTTTAAATTACCGATTGTCTTTTTCTTTATATTTTAACTTAAATTTTTTATTTAAATTTTTTTTTGAAAAGTTTGGAAGTATGTTTTATTTTATTCGAACATTGGAAAGAGATAAATTTGTGACTTCTCACAAACCAAAAGATGAATCGACAGAGACGAAAATGTTGCATTTGGTGTAAATTACGTGTGTTTTCTCTTGTTCTTAAAAGGGCTAATTAGCGGTATGCTTATTCATACTTTTAATTATATGATTATATTTGATATTTTTCATATTATTATTTATGTCATTTTATTTGGTAAAAGTTAGTATTTTTAACCGTGTTTTGAGTTTTACATGATATGCTTAAATGGCTTGGAAAGAGATGTGATATAAAGGGACTATGAGAAGCTATCTCGGTAATATGTTATGTCTCCATTGTCCACGAGAGAAAAATCAATATCGGTAAATTTTGATTTTATTTTTATTCTTTATATTATTATTTTAAAGTGTGATAAATCATGATAATTTTGGATTTACAAGAAGATTATTATAAAGTCTATATTTGCTCGAAAGCAATATTTCTTCTTGTTGAAAAACTCGACCATAAACTTCTCCCAATTTCAAGTTACAAAAATTCGTCTTGATCCAAAAGTTTTATGGGAGGCATTCCCTGAAGTGAATGCAAAGCATGATATTTATTCCATGCGATTATCAATGATGGGGCATTCCCTGAAGTGAATGCAAACATGATGTTTATTCCATTCAATTATTGGAACTGCTTCATTTCCTGAAGTGAATGCAAACATGGTAAATCATTATTCAATTAGAGACATAATCTCGATATAATCCAAGTATATTGGTTGGACATCCCGTTCTGCGAGGCTACTGGTCTCAAAGAAAATTTTTAAAGGACCTTGTGGACATATTTAACAATGCCGCGTACGAGGATTAAATCTTTGTTCTCTGTGATAAGGAGATGTGAACAATGTTTTAAAGGCCCACTGGCTCTATTCCATTACCTGAAGTGAATGTGAGATTATATTATGGAAGGAATAAAAAACCACATTAGAAGTTGTGGTCGTGGTCGAGGTCGAGGCTATGAATATAGACATGAAAAATATGGTCATTTTAAGAATATTTCTACCCACCGGTAGTGAAGTTATAAGGATGACAAGAGTGATAAAGATCATTCTATTGAAGTAAAACTCTTCTTATTACCAATGTGATGTTATAAACCATTGGTCTCGTACGTGTTGTATGTTGAAAAATTAAGAATCAATGAATGATAAAGGAAAGAAAATAGAAGCAAATTTTGTTTGCGAAACATGAAGAAGATGATACTGGTCCAACTTTATTTGGACATTGTTGGTCCAACTCTTTTGGACGTTGTTGATTTTCTGATAAACCTCGAAAGGAATAAATCATCTTCTAATTATTCTCATAACTTTGAAGAGAATTATTTATTTATTTTACTTCACGTTTATTTGTTTTACACACATTAATTATTTACGTTTTATATTTATATTTATATATTATGATATTTATTTATTTTGTTTAACATAATTACTTGTCAAATACAATCTATGGTGACGATTTATGCTCAACATAAGCATAAGATATATTTTCCCATTTAAATGAAAGGAAATAATGTGAGTACTATATCTCAAAGTACTGAAAATATTGATGCTCTATAAGAGCAATAAATTCTTGAGAGAAAGCACATTATGAAAAGTGCAAAATTGCGAATACTGCAATAATTACCACTAATGGTAATAATATCGTCACCACTATAAGTGGAAATTTTAAGAGAGCAATATGAGTTTGCAAACTATCCCCTTGGAAATTATAGATAACATATGTTGTAACCCCCTAAACCCGGCCTAGAAGGAAAGACCGAATTTAGAAAGTTACGTTTGAAAACTTTTCCCTCAAGAAATCTAATTTTAGAAATTATACTTCTAACTTAAAATAAAATAATAGTGATTTAATAAATATCTTATAGTAAATAAAATAGAAAATTTTATAATAAATATTATAATGTTTATATAAAATCTCTAAAATAAAATCATAGTAAAAGGATTCTAGAAAAATAATCCCAAAACATAAATAGTCTAAAATTATATACATGTCCCAAAATAATAAATTAAAATCGGATTAAACTAAAATAGTTTCGTACTGAATAATAAAATAACCGAATAAAATGTGAGATCCTCCAAGTACCACGTCGCCTAAAGCCCAAAGATATCTGTAAGAGGAAACTATGGGGGAGTAAGCTAAAGAGCTTAGTGTGTCTCTAAAGTGCAAGAAAAATCATAATTATAAAACATAATATTATTTTGAATAAAATCTTTTAAAGCATAACACAAATCACAAGCGCAATGCAATGCACCCAACTACATCACCGTCTGAAGAGTAAAGTTCCCCAGAACCACTCTCTACATCGTCACCAATCCGAAGTGGAACTCAGCCCGAAGGGTGGAACCACTGATCCGAAGTGGAATTCAGCCCGAAGGATGAAACCACTGAACTTCCTCCGTACAAATCCCAACCCATGCTCATACATATATGATGTTTAAAAATCAAATTCTATAAACACAGTTCCATAAATCCGATATTCCGTAAACATACTTTATAAACCATAGTCCATAAATTCATAAATCATAGTTCCGAAAATCCGATGTTTCATAAATCAAATATTCCATAAATCATAATTAAAACACATTCTGAAATCGTATGCATATGATGTCAACCATACAAACCATAATACATATAAATAATCACAAAGAGGTAAAACACCAACACATAAAAAAATAGTATATAATTTAATTATAGCACCGGAAGAAAACACACCTTAAGCGGCAATAGCTCTAACGACAAATAAAAGGAGGTTGCGACTTCGATGTAAGGTGATGACAACGTCAATTCGAGAAGAATTCATAAAACAAGGGAATAACTAAGAGCGACAATAATTTAAAACTTAAGGCTTATGTTTATTTTTGTACGTAATAACTATGACTATATATAGAGAGAGTTGAGAGTTAGTAATCTAAACAAATTAGGTTTATAATAATAATAATAATAATAATAATAATAATAATAATAATAATAATAATAATAATAATAATAATAATAATAATAATAAAACAAGAATTTTAGTTGAAAAAGGAGAGTCAATTCAACCGTAAGTAAAAAAAATTAGAATTCAATTTAAAATTAAAAAATTAAATAAATATATATATTATACGGTTATAATTAATAATTAATATAATTAAAAAAAAGGAAGAGACTGGCGGCATGATTTAGAATTCAATTTCATAAAAAGAGTTATTTACATAATCAATCCTTAATTTTTCAAAAAAAATTCATATTAACTTTCAAGTTTGACAAAAATTCTTATTTAGTCCACCATAGAAAATTAGGGTTTTTAATTAAAAATTCCCAATTGTTAGAGTTTTCAATTACGGATTTCAAAATTAGGATTTTAAATTAGGGATTTTTCAAATCTAGGGTTGACAATTTGGGCATAATTTTTGGGGTGTTACAACTCTCCCACCCTTAAAAGAAATTTTGTCCTCAAAAATTTCAGACTAACGACATACTTTAAAAAAGTTTTGATAAAAAAATTTAAAAAGACATTTTAGATCATGTCACAAATGACAACACATGGCTTTAAGATAGATTTTGATCTCAATTTCATAAGAACGAGTATGATCACGATCAATCGCTAATATAAATATCCTACGAGGTGACATAGTAATCTATCTACAAAAGAGATAATTCTAGAATTAGAGTTGGTACTTGGAGTTTCTATTAAAAACATATACTATATTTAATTCTTTAAAATAATAAATTTATCAAAAAAAAAATCTCATTTTTTCCCAAAACATTTAATATGCATGCAAAACTCATTTTCGGCTTAAAATTTTATGTGAGCCACACAGTCCGAGTGTTGAACTTAGCTCTGATACCACTAAATGTAACCCTCTAAACCCGGCCTAGGAGAATAGACCGAATTTAGGAAGTTACGTTTGAAAACTTTTCCCTCAAAAAATCTAATTTTGAAAATTATACTTTAATTAAAATAAAATAACATAAATTTAAAAATAAAAATATAATCTCATAATAAATATTATAATATTTATATAAAATCTCTAAATTAAAATAACGGTAAATGAATGCTAAAAATAATCTCAAATCATAAATTATCTAAAATTACATCCATGTCCCAAAATAATAAATAGAAATCTAATTAAACAAAAAATAGTTTCGTGCTAAATAATAAAATAACCGGATAAAATCTGAGATCCTCCAAGTACCACGACGCCTAAAGCCCAAAGATATCTGTAAGAGGAAACTATGGGGGAGTAAGCTTGTAACACCCGGATTTAGGGGTTAGGTGAAAATAATATTAAAATATTATTTTGAACTCGGTTTTATAATTTAAAATGGTTTCTAAAAATTTAGGGTTCATTTCCAAATTAAATTAATTTAATTTGATTTACCATGTTTTGCAATTAAACCCTAAATGGCCATGAATTATATGTCCTTGTGAATATTTCATTTCATTAAGGGCAAATAAGTCATTTGAGTTTTTAAACTAAAACAAAACAAAAACCCCCATCATCCACTATTCATTCTCTTCTTCATCAATGGGAAAACAAAGGCTCCCAACCCATTTACTATTCCATTCCACAACTTCTTCATTTCAACTCCGTTTTGAAAGGTAAGAGTATTTTTGACTTCCCCTCGCTTTCCCTTTCATGAAAGTACCACTCATTTTCGTTTTCATGAAGTTTTGAGAAAATGGAAATTTTGAAAATCTTGATTAAAAATGGTGCCTTTGTGTAGCTAAACTTAATATTTCGATTTGTTAAGGTTAGATATGGAATATAGGAGCCAAATGATGCTACATATGTAAATTTCAAACGATTTTAATCAATTTTCGGAATTGGGCTTTGAGAGGGTTTTTGGAGGGTTTTAAAGTATGTTTTGGGGCTGTTTGATGTTGGGTTTTGAGGGCTGTAGGTAGTATGATATATGAGGATCATTTTGGATGAAATTGAGGCTTGTTTGGGTGCTTGAAATGGAGGAAAACAGTGGGTGATAGAGGCTACTCGAAAATTCTGCTTTGTGACTTTGTTTGGGGTGTTAAATGCTTGTTAGTGTTAATCCGGGTTGTTTCCGATGATGTGTTATTGATTCGAACGTTTTGGTTGTGTTTGAGATGATTAGAATTGAGCTTGGGCATCGGTGAAGCATCGGAAGTGCATCCGGAGAGTTGAAGGGTGTGGCTTGCGTGGTCTTGTGCTTGGAAGCTTAGGTGAGTGGTTGATTTCCTTGAATGATTTTAAATTATCAGGTTCGAGTATGTGGACTAGGTTGGGCTTGGTAGACCCACCTAGAGTTAGGATTAGGGTGGTAGCCTAATCCTAAACTTGGTCTAAGCCTTTGGATGAACTCAATTGGATGATTGTATATGCCTTGTATGCCATGTGATATGAATGCTTATGTATATTGTTTTATACATGTGAATTGAGGCGTGGGTTGTATGGCTTAAAGCATGCATGGTGATGGTTCATGGTTGTGTCCTTGGTGAGTACGTGCTAAGCACGGAAATGATTGAAATGTGTGTTGTGGAATAAGTAAAATATTGGCACTAGTATACTTAAATACAAATGATCGATCATTAGGATGTTAGTGTGTACACATGAGTCAAAGTCGCGCGTGGCCTTGGTGGCGTTGAGTCACCAAGGAGGAGTACGGGTACGCCCGGAAATGGTATCTAAATATAGTCGGTGATGAGTGGAATCCCATCGACGGGGCGTGAGGATGAGTGGAATCCCCTCCGCGAGACCGGTGATGAGTGGAATCCCACCGAGGTAATGTGGTTGTTGGATATGAGTTCCAACGAGTCTATCCGTGTATTTGAGTCATAACTAGGTGCCAATTGAATTGATTTGTGTATCAATGTGTTGGAATTGATGAGCTGTTTGGATGTTTATATGTGATTGCATGTATGGTAGTATTGAACTCCTAATTAAGGCTTACATGTAATACATTGCTCATGCATTTATACCTTGTGGACCTTGGTAAGTGTTTATGGCTTTGGCTAGATCGTGCTCGGACCCTGCAATGTTGAGGTTTGTTTTAGAGCTTACCCTCACTAAGCATCCTTGCTTATGCTCTCTTTGTTCAACATTGCAGATCCTTAGTTCGTGGGTTGCTCGGGCAAGAGGAGGGCCTCCAAGTGTGGTTTGGATTGAATTCACCAAGTATGGGTTTAAAATGCTAGACATGTAATGGTCGAGCAATGGGATGTGTAATGTTTTGTGATTGTTCTTTGGTTGATAGGAGCATGTGTAGACTCCTTTATATACATTGCTTTTGTATGGTTGTGTTGCCATGATGAATGTTAGGTCATGTCTATTTACTTGCTTGAAGGTTAGCTTATGCTTTAAGAGTTTTACATGTGTTTGAATGTGGTTTGAATGAATGCATGATATGGATTGTTGCCTTCGTCTTATACATGTTTGAACCTTGTTGAAGCATGCTTGTATGGTTGCTATACCTTAGGATGTCTTGCCTTAATGTTATGTGGTGTCTTGGGGATGTTTTGGGGCATCCTTGTGCCTCAAAACAGCCCAGAAAAGTCTGCAGACAGGGGGTGTTTCGGAACGGGTCCCCCGTGTTTCGAAACGGCCCTGCGTAACTAGCCTGTCGTTTCGAAACGGATGAGGGGCGTTCCGGAACGTTTTCGCCACTGGAATTTTGAGAAATTGGCGAGATGAAGCCGTTCCGAAACGGGCCTTTGAAGTTCCGAAACGGTCAAATCTCGTTGACCACGAGATATTGACCGTCAAGGTCGTTCCGATACGGGTCACCCCTGTTTCGGAACGGTCCCCTTGTGGTTGACCCAGGCCCGTTGACCAGGTCAGGGCGTTTCGGAACACCCTATAGGTGTTTCGAAACGGCCTGCTGAAATTGAAGAAAAATGGACTTTTTGTGTTTGTTTGGTCGGTGAATGATGCGCTGTTTGATTCTTCCGCTGCTGTGCTTCACATAGGAATTATAATTGCATCTAGATAAGACTAATATTAAAAGAAATTTTCTGGGTCGTTAACCGAGGGGAAGCCTTAACGGGTTTCGCTTCGGTTTTCCCCGTGTGGCCCACTCAGACCGGTCATCCGACCAGACCGGGACGAGGGGGTTACAAAGCTAAAGAGCTTAGTGTGTCTCTAAAGTGCAAGAAAAACCATAATTATAAAACATAATATTATTTTGAATAAGATCTTTTAAGGCATAACACAAATCACAAGCGCAATGCAATGCACCCAACTACATCACCGTCCGAAGAGTAAAGTTCCCCAGAACCACTCTCTACATCGTCACCAATCCGAAGTGGAACTCAGCCCGAAGGGTGGAACCACTGATCCGAAGTGGAATTCAGCCCGAAGGATGAAACCACTGAACTTCCTCCGTACAAATCCCAACCCATGCTCATACATATATGATGTTTAAAAATCAAATTCCATAAACACAGTTCCATAAATCCGATATTTCGTAAAAATACTTCATAAACTATAGTCCATAAATTCATAAATCATAGTTCCGAAAATCTGATGTTTCATAAATCAAATATTCTATAAATCATAATTAAAGCACATTCTGAAATCGTATGCATATAATGTCAACCATACAAACCATAATACATATAAATAATCACAAAGAGGTAAAACACCAACACATAGAAAAATAGTATATAATTTAATTATAGCACCGGAAGAAAACACACCTTAAGCGGCAATAGCTCTAACGACAAATAAAAGGAGGTTGCGACTTCGATGTAAGGTGATGACAACGTCAATTCGAGAAGAATTCATAAAACAAGGGAATAACTAAAAGCGACAACACTTTAAAACTTAAGGCTTAGGTTTATTTCTGTACATAATAACTATGACTATATATAGAGATAGTTGAGAGTTGGTAATCTAAACAAATTAGGTTTATAATAATAATAATAATAATAATAATAATAATAATAATAATAAAAGAATTTAAATTGAAAAAGGAGAGTCAATTCAACTGTAAAAAGAATTAAAATTCAATTTGAAATTAAAAGATTAAATATATATATATATATATATTGTACGTTATAATTAATAATTATAATAATAATTAAAAATAGAGGAAGAGACTTACCGCATTAAACCATTTAATTTAGAATTCAATTTCATAAAAATAAGGGTTATTTACAAAGGAAGTCATTGAATTAAATGAGGTTTATAAATGAACACATAAACTTTTCATGATTTATAAATTGACCACAAATTTCTATATTAAGAGTCATAAATCTGAATTTTTCTCAACTTAACCCTCAAACTCAAATAGGGTTTTTGAATTAAATTCCCAAATCATTAAGGTTTCAAAAATTAGGGATTTCAAAATTAGATTTCTAAATTAGGGATTTTTCAAATCTAGGGTTTTAAAATTGGGAAATTTTTGGGGTGTTACATATGTTATCAAGTGGCATTTAAAATAAGCCAATATTGTAACACTCGGGTTTAGGGGTCGGGTGAAAATAATATTTTAATATTATTCTGGGTTCAGTTTTACAATTAAAATAATGTCCCGGGTTTTGTTTTCAAATTAATTAGTTGTGTTGACCTTATTTTGAAATTAAACCCCAAATAGCCATGGATTATATGCTCTTGTGAATATATCATTTCATTAAGGGTAAAATGGTCTTTGGGCCTTTAAATTAAAACAAAACAAAACACCCAACTTCACTATTCACTCTCTTCTTCAAATCAAACTAACGGGAAAGTGAGAGAGCTCATCCCCTTTACTATTCCATCACCTTGTTCCTCCATTTTAGCTCGGATTTGTAAGGTAACTACATTTTCAACTTGTCCTCATCATCCTCTCTTCAAAATTACAAATGGTTTTCATTTTCCTCAATGTTTTGAAAATGGAGTTTTTGGAGATTTTGATTAAAAATGATAAATTTATGTTGTTAAACTTAATATTTTGATTTACTGTTGTTAGTTATGAAGTCTAGTGATGTGACCACAACCAGCAAGAATTCCAATGAATTTCCTAGAGGTCCTATGACTCGTGCAAGAGCTAAAATGATTCAAGATGCTGTGGAAAGTTTGCTTTGCCAATGCTGGAAAATGAATGAAGAAATGACAACAACAATTAGATCTTGCAACGTTTTGAGTTTGTTGGAAAGTTGAAATAAGTTGCATGAGTAGTTGCATAAGAATTTGCATGAGTAGTTGCATGAGAATTTGCATGAGTAGTTGCATAATAGTTCATTCATTTCATGAGAATAAATATGCTTGTTTATGTATTTATGCAAGCACTTCATTTATGAAAATACTTCACTTATGTATGTGTTTCATTTAAGCATGTAGGTTCATTAATTAAACTAGTTCATTCATTGAACTTGTTCAATTAATTCTTTGAGTTTGCATAACATTTTTATCATATTTTGATTAATATTTTATGTGTTTTTAGTGTCATTATACGTTGGGATTAAGATGGGAACAATTGAAGACTTTTCATCTTCTTCAAGGAGACATGCCATCTTTATCACCATTCAAAGAGAGTCTTTTTGAATTCCATGGGGGATGAAGCATTTAGAAGACTTTATTATGCTTTTATTCAGCCAATAAAGTTGAGAAATAAAGAAAGGAAGTGGAAGAGACACATACACTTAGATGCAAACATGGGCAGATTCATTCCAAGTCATCTACATGCACTTTTAAGAGCCAAGCAAGTGGAATATCAAAGGATGCATCACTTGGACGTGTATAAGTCTTCATTCAAGCCTTATTATGTCCAAATTCATTCTAAATTACACAAATGGCCAGCCACACTTGATAGGATTGAAGACAAACCATTGAATGTCATAAATTGGAGCCTTAATGCATTGTTTTGTCCATTCAAATTCTAGGCTGCCATGTACTATAAATAGGATGCTCATTTGCCTTTGTAAAGGACCTTTTTTTTTGATGAAAATATATGAGAGTGTTCTCTTCATTGTTCTTTAAGAACTTTATCGGCTTTCAAGCTAGTCTTGTGGCAAATTTTCCCCTTTTCATTCCATTCTATTTATAGCGTTGGTTCCTAGCTTTCTAGCTAGCGGGTCACGTTCCACCATTCCACCATCACTTCCATTTGATTATATTGTTGGTTCTTAGCTCAATTATAGCTAAAGGGCCACAATCCAACCTTCTTCCATCATTTCACAAAGGGTAAGAACGTGTAAGGTTTGGGTCAACATTCACTATCTTGTTGGTTCTTCCTTGTTCCACACCGATTCTATTCCATATATCCATATCAACTTCTATCCATTTTTCCCCTTACATTTATCTTTCAAACCATAACCACCAACCATTCCATCACCTATTACAACAACAACTTTCACCATCTTCATTCCATATACATCACTTCCACACTCAAGTTTCAAGTTTGCAACTTCATACTAGAATCACGATCGGGCAACATCACATACGAATTCGGTCATCACGCAACCGGATACGTATCATTTGGTATCAGAGCTATTTTGATTCAGTAAGTTAAGTGTTTCTCTTCCCGGTTTGCATAAAAAAAAGAAAAAAAAAGAAAAAAAAAAGAAAAAAAAAAGAAAAGAAAGAAAAGAAAAGAAAAAGAAAAAAAAAGGGAAGTTTGGTTGTTGTTGGTAATACTCAATTCAGAAAATTATTATTTCTATTGCCTTGTTATTTTCTAATCATTTTACTTTTCTACCTATAGTCTTTTTTTCCTATACCCTTTCTTTCAGCCAATTTCCACAAGCAAACTTGTTAAGCCTTGAGTAAGTTCTCTAAGGACTTTGATAGGAGAACAAGAGCGGTAAAAGGCAAGAGTGCACATCAAGGGTAAAAGCCATCCCGAGTGAAACACGAGTGTGAGTGTTTTCCTTGGAGTGTAACGGTGAGAATTTTTGCTAGCGAGGTTTATTAGTTAATCATGTCTCAAGATTCCGTGAGAAACACTATTGGTGCTAGTAATAATGTTAACGTAGATGCAACTAACTCCAATCTTCAAGATATTATCCGAGAGATGGACAGGTTGTTGCAACAAAGGTTGGGGCCGATGCAAGAACGATTAGATCATTTGGAGGAAAGATCTCAACGAAGGCATAATTCAGATCACGAGGAAGAGTATGAGGGAGAGGTGGATGAAGAACTCATAGACGAGCGAGCCTCCCAACAAAGTTTAAGGCGTCGAGAACCTAGGAACCAAAGAGCTCGACCAAGAGTTGATGATAATCTTAGCAACATCAAAATAACCATTCCTTCTTTCCAAGGAAGAACGGATCCTGAAGCTTATCTTGCATGGGAAAAAAAGTTGAGCACATCTTTGAGTGCCACAACTACTCCGAGCTTAAGAAGGTAAAACTTGCAGCCATTGAATTTATAGATTATGCACTAATATGGTGGGATCAGTTGACATCTAGCAGGAGACGCAATGGCGAACATCCAATTTCTACTTGGAATGAGATGAAGGCCGTTATGCGTAGGAGGTTCGTTCCAACTCACTATCATAGGGAGTTGTTCAACAAGCTTCAAAATCTCACCCAAGGCAACCGTAGTGTTGAGGATTACTTTAAAGAGATGGAAGTAGCCATGATCCGAGCCAACATTGATGAGGATCGAGAAGCCACCATGGCTAGATTTCTATCCGGCCTTGATCCTAATATTGCGGCCACTGTTGAGTTGCAACATTATGTGGAGATCGAAGACATGGTTCATATGGCCATGAAGGTCGAGAGGCAACTCAAAAGGAAGGGCACAACTCGTGCCTATGGAGGCTCTTCTTCTAAATGGGGGCAAGGTACCTACAAACAGAAGGCATCCTTTACGCCTAATGAACGAAGCGTTCCAACAAAGAGTGCCAAACCCATTGCCGAAACTAGTAAGGGAAAGAGCACCACTATGCCAGCTCGATCCCGTGATGTGCAATGCTTCAAATGCTTGGGGCGAGGTCACATTGCTAGCCAATGTCCAAATCGCAACACAATGCTCATTCGAGAAGATGGAGAGATCGAAACTGACCAAGAGGAGGAAGAAGATGATGTTCCTATCCAAGAAGAAGAAGAGATGGAACATGCTGTAGATGGTGAGGTTCTTGTTGTGAAAAGAAGCCTAAGCGTGCAAGCCATAGAAGGAGAAGATCAACGCGAGAACATCTTTCCATACTCGCTGCCATGTAAACGAAAAGGTATGCTTTGTCATTATTGATGGAGGAAGTTGTACTAATGTTGCTAGTACTTTGATGGTAGAGAAGCTTAGATTGGCAACAACAAAGCATCCTCATCCTTACAAGCTACAATGGCTCAATGATGGGGGAGAACTCAAAGTCACCAAGCAAGTACTTGTGCCATTTTCCATTGGAAAATACAAAGACGAGGTGTTGTGTGATGTTGTACCAATGCACGCTAGCCATATCTTGTTGGGGAGACCGTGGCAATTCGACAAAAGGGCTATACATGATGGTTATACCAATCGTTACACTTTCACCTATCAAACCAAAAAGATCACTTTAGCCCCTCTTTCACCAAAACAAGTCCATAAAGACCAAATCCACTTGAGAGAGAGTTTCAAAACAGCCCAAGAGAAAGAAAAAGAGTTTAAATCCAAAGAGAGTGACAAAAATGAGGGAAAACAAACCATTCTTTTTGCAAGAGAGAAAGAGATCAAAAAGTGTTTGCTTTCAGAGAAATGGGCACTTGTACTCATGTACAAGGAAAATCTTTTGAACACTAATGATCTTGATCCTGGTTTGCCATCTTTTATTGTCTCTTTATTGCAGGAATTTGAAGATTTGTTTCCGGAGGAGATTCCGAATGGGCTTCCACCTATTCGAGGAATAGAGCATCAAATTGATTTCATTCCCGGAGCTATCATTCCAAATCGACCAGCATATAGAAGCAATCCGGAAGAAACTAAGGAGTGTCAAAGACAAGTATCCGAGTTAATGGAAAAAGGCTATGTGAGAGAGAGCCTTAGTCCATGTGCCATGCCGGTTTTACTTGTACCTAAGAAGGATGGAACTTGGCGTATGTGTGTGGACTGTCGAGCAGTGAACAAGATAACGGTAAAGTATCGTCATCCTATTCTTAGATTAGATGATATGCTTGATGAATTAAGTGGTTCTAACATCTTTTCTAAGATTGATCTTAAGAGTGGGTACCACCAAATAAGAATGCGAGAAGGAGATGAGTGGAAGACAGCATTCAAAACCAAGCAAGGTTTGTATGAGTGGTTGGTTATGCCATTTGGCTTAACTAATGCACCAAGTACATTCATGAGGTTAATGAATCATATACTTCGACCATTCTTGGGTAAGTTTTGTGTGGTGTATTTTGATGACATACTTGTGTATAGCCAAACTTTGAATGATCATGCTCAACATTTAAGGTTAGTATTGGATGTTTTGCGAAAAGAAAAGTTGTATGCTAACCTACAAAAATGTACATTTTGCACTAACAAAGTTGTGTTCTTAGGTTTTGTTGTTAGTTCAAAGGGTTTGGAGGTTGATCAAGAAAAGATTAAAGCAATTGAGGAATGGCCGATACCTACTAACATTAGTCAAGTGAGGAGTTTTCATGGACTTGCTAGTTTCTATCGCCGATTTGTTCCCAATTTCAGCACCATAGCCGCACCTTTGACCGGAGTTATCAAAAAGAACTCTAGCTTCTTTTGGGGAGACGAACAAGAGAAGTCTTTTTGTTTGATTAAACAACTTTTAACCAATGCACCCTTATTATCTTTACCTGATTTTGATAAAGTTTTTGAAATTGAATGTGATGCATCAGGTTTAGGAGTTGGAGCTGTATTATCTCAAGAAGGACGTCCTATTTCATATTTCAGTGAGAAATTGAGTGGAGCAACTCTAAATTATTCAACTTATGACAAGGAGATGTATGCTCTCATAAGGGCATTAGAAACGTGGCAACACTATCTATGGCCTAAGGAGTTTATCATCCACACGGATCATGAGGCGCTGAAACACTTGAAGGGACAACACAAGCTTAATAAGAGACATGCCAAGTGGGTTGAATTCCTAGAAACATTCCCATATGTTATCAAATATAAGAAGGGTAAGGAAAATGTTGTTGCTGATGCTTTATCAAGAAGGTATACTCTTCTTAACCTTTTGGATTCTAGATTGGTAGGTTTTGCCTTAATCAAAGAGCTTTATGAATCTGATTATGATTTTGGTGAAATTTACAAAGCTTGTGAAAAGGGAACATATGAGAAGTTTTGTAGGGTTGATGGCTATCTTTTCAAGGAAGGAAAACTTTGTATCCCTCAAGGATCCATTAGAGAATCGCTTATCAAAGAGGCCCATTGTGGAGGACTAATGGGACACTTTGGAGTGGCCAAAACGCACTCTATATTGCAAGAACATTTGCATTGGCCAAAGATGAAACGAGACGTGGAGAAGTGGTGTGAGCATTGCATCACATGTAAGAAGGCAAAGTCCAAAGTCATGCCCCATGGACTTTACACACCATTACCAATTCCAAATGCTCCATGGGAGGATATTTCCATGGATTTTGTGCTAGGACTTCCACGCACAAGGAATAACAAAGATTCCATTTTTGTTGTAGTAGATAGATTCTCAAAAATGGCTCATTTCATTCCATGCAACAAGACTAATGATGCTTCCCATATTGCTAATCTGTTTTTTAGGGAAGTTGTGAGATTACATGGAGTTCCAAGAACTATTGTGTCTGATCGAGATGTGAAGTTCTTGAGTCACTTTTGGAGGACGTTATGGAGTAAGATTGGAACAAAGCTGTTGTTTTCTACAACTTGTCATCCACAAACGGATGGCCAAACTGAAGTTGTCAATCGTGTACTGTCCATGCTTCTTAGGACAATTATACGCAAGAATCTAAGGACTTGGGAAGAGGACTTGCCACATGTTGAGTTTGCATACAATCGCTCCATGCATTCCGCCACTAAATGTTCTCCATTTGAAGTGGTATATGGTTTCAATCCTTTGACCCCAATTGATTTGCTTCCTTTGCCTATTGATCAATTCAAAAATAAGGATGGGCAAAATAGAGCTGAATTTGTGAAAAAGCTTCACCAACAAGTGCGGGAGAACATTGAGAGGAGAACAAAGCAATATGAGCAGCAAGCTAACAAAGGGAGGAAACGAATAACTTTTGAACCCGGAGATTGGGTTTGGTTGCACTTGAGGAAAGAGAGGTTTCCAGCCCAACGCAAATCGAAACTTATGCCTCGAGGAGATGGTCCTTTCCAAGTGGTCAAGAGGATTAATGATAATGCTTATCAAATAGACCTTCCCGGTGAGTATAATGTGAGTGCTACTTTCAATGTTGCTGATCTATCCCCTTATGATGCAGGTGACGATTTGGGGGCAAATCGCTTTCAAGAGGGAGGGAATGATGTGACCACAACCAGCAAGAATTCCAATGAATTTCCTAGAGGTCCTATGACTCGTGCAAGAGCTAAAATGATTCAAGATGATGTGGAAAGTTTGCTTTGCCAATGCTGGAAAATGAATGAAGAAATGACAGCAACAATTAGATCTTGCAACGTTTTGAGTTTGTTGGAAAGTTGAAATAAGTTGCATGAGTAGTTGCATAAGAATTTGCATGAGTAGTTGCATGAGAATTTGCATGAGTAGTTGCATAATAGTTCATTCATTTCATGAGAATAAATATGCTTGTTTATGTATTTATGCAAGCACTTCATTTATGAAAATACTTCACTTATGTATGTGTTTCATTTAAGCATGTAGGTTCATTAATTAAACTAGTTCATTCATTGAACTTGTTCAATTAATTCTTTGAGTTTGCATAACATTTTTATCATATTTTGATTAATATTTTATGTGTTTTTAGTGTCATTATACGTTGGGATTAAGATGGGAACAATTGAAGACTTTTCATCTTCTTCAAGGAGACATGCCATCTTTATCACCATTCAAAGAGAGTCTTTTTGAATTCCATGGGGGATGAAGCATTTAGAAGACTTTATTATGCTTTTATTCAGCCAATAAAGTTGAGAAATAAAGAAAGGAAGTGGAAGAGACACATACACTTAGATGCAAACATGGGCAGATTCATTCCAAGTCATCTACATGCACTTTTAAGAGCCAAGCAAGTGGAATATCAAAGGATGCATCACTTGGACGTGTATAAGTCTTCATTCAAGCCTTATTATGTCCAAATTCATTCTAAATTACACAAATGGCCAGCCACACTTGATAGGATTGAAGACAAACCATTGAATGTCATAAATTGGAGCCTTAATGCATTGTTTTGTCCATTCAAATTCTAGGCTGCCGTGTACTATAAATAGGATGCTCATTTGCCTTTGTAAAGGACCTTTTTTTTATGAAAATATATGAGAGTGTTCTCTTCATTGTTCTTTAAGAACTTTATCGGCTTTCAAGCTAGTCTTGTGGCAAATTTTCCCCTTTTCATTCCATTCTATTTATAGCGTTGGTTCCTAGATTTCTAGCTAGCGGGTCACGTTCCACCATTCCACCATCACTTCCATTTGATTATATTGTTGGTTCTTAGCTCAATTATAGCTAAAGGGTCACAATCCAACCTTCTTCCATCATTTCACAAAGGGTAAGAACGTGTAAGGTTTGGGTCAACATTCACTATCTTGTTGGTTCTTCCTTGTTCCACACCGATTCTATTCCATATATCCATATCAACTTCTATCCATTTTTCCCCTTACATTTATCTTTCAAACCATAACCACCAACCATTCCATCACCTATTACAATAACAACTTTCACCATCTTCATTCCATATACATCACTTCCACACTCAAGTTTCAAGTTTGCAACTTCATACTAGAATCACGATCGGGCAACATCACATACGAATTCGGTCATCACGCAACCGGATACGTATCATCTAGGAGCTAAATGGTTCAACATATACGAATTTTACTTGGTTTTGAGCACATTCCCGAAATTGGGTTTAAAGGGGGTTTTTGAAGGGTTTTGGGTGAGTTTTGGGGGTTGTTTTAGGTTGGAATTGATGGGCTAATGTTAGTACTATGGTTGAGGGTTACTTTGGGATCATTTGGGAGTATAAGAGGTGTTGGAAACATGAATTTTGGATGAGGGTATTGGGCTGCACGAAATTGTTAAATGTGGGGTTTGTTCATGGCTTGAAATATTATGATTTATGTTAGAGTTGTGTTCCGGGTTGGTTACTTTGATGCTTGGGCTGATTGGAAGTTGTTTGGTTTGTGTTGAGGTTGTTTAGAGGCGGGAACTTGTGTTGGTAAAGCATCGGGAGGAAATCCGGAAGCTTGAAGGTGGGTACTTGCTTGGTAATTGAGCTTGGAAGTGAAGGTGAGTGGTTAACGTTTTCTAAGTGTTTTCTAAGTGGTTGGTTCGAGCATGTGAACTAGGTCGGGCTTGGTAGACCCACCTAGAGTTAGGATTATGGTGGTAGCCTAATCCTAAGCTTAAACTAGAGACATTGGTTGAACTTGTGATTGATGTGTACGCCTCGTAATATTTATGATATGTTGATTTATGTATAAAGTGTTATACATGTGTGATGAGGCATAGTTGTGAAGCATTGTGATATGCATGTGGTTTGTTCGTGATTGTGGTCATGGTGAGTACATGCTAGGCACGGAATTGGTTTTAATGGATAATGTGGATTGAGTTAAATGTTGGCACTAGTATACTTGGATACAAATGATCGATCATTAGGATGTTAGTGTGCACACATGAGTCAAATTCGCGCGTGGCCTTGGTGGCGTTGAGTCACCAAGAAGGAGTACGAGTTTGCCCGGAAATTGTTGTTTATATATATAGTCGATGATGAGTGGAATCCCATCGACGGGGCGTGAGGATGAGTGGAATCCCCTCCGCGAGACCGGTGATGAGTGTAATCCCACCGTGAGGTAAAGTGGTTGTTGGATGTGAGTTCCAACGTGTTTATCCGCGTATTCGAGTTATAGCTAGGTGCCAATATAAATTGATATGTGTATCAATGTGATGTGGAATGTGATTTGGATGATTATATGTGTTTACATATATTATGGAAATGAGCTTTGAGCATGACATCTTATTGGATATTTGTTCATGCATCATTGACATTTTGGCTCTTGAGAACCGGAGGTAAGATCATGCATTTGCCTTGGTTGAGATCGTGCTTGGACCTTGCAATGTCGAGGTTTGTTTTTAAAGAGCTTACCCTCACTAAGCTTTATTGCTTACGCTCTCTTTGTTCGATATTGCAAATCCTTAGTTCGTGGGTTGCTAGCGCAAGTGGAGGGCCTCCAAGTGTGGTCGTTGACCTTGAGTTCATCAAGTATGGGTTTTTAATGTTTTGGACATGTAATAGTTAAGCAATGGGATGTGTGCTTTGTTGGTTGTTTAGGAGCATGTTTAGACTCCTTGGTTATGATGTTTTGTTTGGCTTGTTAATGCCATGTGTGGATTGTAAACCATGTCTATTTTGATTTCCATGTATGTTGGCCATGTGCCTTTTGAGTTTGCCTTTGTGTTGGAATGTCGGGGTATGAGACCTTAAATGCTTTTATGCTATCCTTTGATCAAATGCATGATTTCTTTGTTGAATGATGTATGTACATGTTGGGTGCTTGTATGGCTAGGTCTTGGTTTGTAAATGTTGTATGTATGTTCGTATGTGGCTAGGGAGGTTATAATATGCATCTAGGGTGTGGGTCTTGTGTGTTTATGCTGAAATTGGAGAATTGTAGAGCAGGGCGTATCGGTACGCCTAAGGGCCGTATCGATACTGTCTTGCCTGCAGGACTCAGTTTTGGCTAGGCATATCGATACACGGGGGTGTATCGATACGGTCTCAACTCACTGGAAATTCAGATTTGGCTGGGCGTGATACACTAGGGGTATTGATACCCTCCTGACTCTCTGGAATTATGAGGAGTTGGTGTGTGTAGGGCGTATCGGTACGGGGTTGGAGCGTATCGGTACGGTCCTACCTCGTTGACCGTTGGGTTGACCTGGTCAAGGCGTATCGATACCCTTGATTGGTGTATCGATACGGCCTGCCCTGTAAGTTAAAAATGGACAGTTTGATGTATGGTTTAAAGTTCGTACGTGTTCTTTTATCGATGTTTTCCGGTGCCGTGATCACTTAAGATTTAACATGCCTTTAGACAAGATTAAAACGAAAGAAAATTTTTAGGGTTGCTAACCGATGGGGAACCTTCACGGGTTTCGCTTCAGTTTTCCCCATGTAACCCACTCGGACCGGTCAAGCGTCCGGACCGGGACGAGGGGGTTACAAATATGGATACAAGTTTTGGTAGCCAAAAAGTCAGTTGAAAGCTCTAGAAGAGCTATATATTGCTACCAAAAGATATTTCAATTGACAGCTCCGAAAGAGCTAAATATATTCCTATTTAAAGGAACAATTTTGATGGTCGTACTAGACATGTACGAGTGAGATTAAATTGCATGTTATGGTAAACAAGGAGTTTACAAATTCAGAGATATATACACACATATATATAGTTGGCATGATCGGTTAGACCATCCTGATCAATAATGGTGCATAAATTATTGAGATTTACATGCACATGTATTAGAAGAACATGTAGTTCTTGTGGTGCTTATTCTCAAAGGAATGGATTAAATTCCACTTATTAAATAACGTGAAGTTCTTGTGTTGCTTAAAGGAATTGATTAAATTCCACTTACTAAAAGAACTTGAAGTTCTTGTGTTGTTTGTTCTCAAAGGATATAGATGATCCCGCTTACCAAAAGAATTAGAACTTAAAGTTCTTGTACTGAAGTTGAGACTGTATGTCTTGCATATCTAAACGAAATATGGGCCCATATATCCACAAATGTGGAAAGTTTTATATAATTTTAGTAGATGCATCTACATTGTTTTATCGACTTACAACCAGAAGTTTGTGAGATTGATTCTAAAAAGATTCAGATTATGCAGTTAGACTATTCGTCTTGAAAAGCTAGTGAGTTTATATTTTAGGCTATATCGGTTGTTACAAAGCCTATTGATTATGAAAAATACGGTTTAACGAATTTTTAATTGGATGCCTCATATTTAATATCTAAATCGTGAGAACAAAATATTTATTATTTATATGATATTTCCATATAGCAACATTTATACGCATCAAGCCAACGAGTTATAATAAACTCCCCATTATGATTTGACTTTTGGTCAGAAGTCATATTTATCATTTTTGAAATTTTGAATGTGCAATATATAGTTGAATTGCTCCACCATAACGCACAAAATGGGCAAGTAAAAAGGGTTGAGAATATATATTAAGTATGAGTCTCCTTTTATGTTTAAATTCTAAACATTAATTGGAGAATCATTTATTAGATGATTTTTCTCAACATCAGGGGGAGAGAATAATCAGCTGGATAAAGAAGGAAATGAATTATCATTATCTAGATTCTCGAATATGAACTAAAAATTCATAAGATAATTTATGTTATTTCATGTCAACTGTCAGACATATTTACTGACCTAATGAGAATAATTAAGTCTCATATACCAGCTGAAATGCTCTAAGTTTAAATTACATGTTAGAGCAAGTGGATGTAAATCATGCTTGAAGCATGATAGTTGAAATGGTTCCAATGATCAAAATTCTCGTAAATGAAATGTATTATGAGATGGTCATATATTGGAGGCGGATGCTCCTAAAGAGACCCAAGACATAACTAATAATAAAAATCTTGAAGAGTTTCAGGTACATGAAATAAAGATTGAAATCTTGAAGAGATCTCGATGAGTTATGTCATTACGAGAATGGAACCAGAAAATTGGAAAGTTGTCGACAACGATTTTACAAACAATTTTACATAAAATACTTCTATAGAAGTAAAGAAAGAAATCAACGATCTTGTATACAAATCTATCAAAAAGTATAGATATTGAATTGGTCAATATAGAAAGACGCTTTGAACTTCTAAAAGAGAAGTATTTGGACCAACAGTCCAAACACCTAAAGGTGTAATGCAAGTGAGGCACAAATAAGTAGTCGTAAATACGACAAAATATGATTTATGAAGAGTTTTAATTACTTCATGGTGGATGCAATTACTTTGGCAGTATGAAATATATTATATGCGTCGAATTATTTATGGATCCTTATTTATCCTTGAAGGATTTAAAATGCTAAAAGCATTTAGAAATTTTTGAGAAAATTTATTTAGGCATGTCTCATTGAATATTTTTGGCGCATTTGATATAATCGCCTTAGTAAGTACTAATTGAGGAAATACTATAAGAATGATAAGATTTCCTTATGCATTTTATAAAGGAATTTGAATCAAGATTCATTATATTATTAGAACTTCCGAAGAGCTTTCAAAGCATTTGGTTATTTAAGGAAATGATTTGAGAAAAAGAATCTTGAGATGTGGTTTTGTCTCGACCTAAAGATCGAGCACTTAAATATGCATTTTTTTCCTGTGAATGGACATAAGTTGAAAGAATCTTAAAGAAGATTCAATATGGATTGTTGGATGCGAATACAGATAATTATATCTTTTCTTGGTTTTGAAGCACCATATATTAGTTGGTCAAGCAATATCCATGGATATACAAAAATCATTACATTTAGATCTTCAAACATTCGTTGATGCCCCCTCAAATGTCGTAGAAATAATTGTTATGCACGAGGCAAGCCAAAAATGTGTTTGGCTAAGACCATTGACCCAACATATCTAAAAGATATGTGGATTTACTTTTACAAGATATGATAAAAGATACCTTGTGTGAAGATAATGCAAGATGTATATCTCAGTTTGAAAGTGGATATATCATGAAACATATTGCTCCAAAGTTTCATCCCTCACGATCTTTAGAAAAATAATATTCAATATTGAATTATGAAGATTTAAAGATCTTCTGTGATGTTTTCATGAGGGGGAGTAAATACGCGTTGCACTTTTTTTCGCTTAACCAAGGTTTTGTCCAATGGGTTTTCTTGGTAAGGTTTTTAATGAGGCAACATGTTATGCGTATTAAAAATGTGTGTACTTTTTTTCCTTCACTAATGAAATTTTTTCCCACTGGATTTTTATCTTAGTAAGGTTTTAACGAGGCACATTATCTTCATAGACATCCAAGTGGGAGTGTTATGAATATTTATCTATGTGGATGTCTATCATGGTTAGAACTTTATCTAAAGAGTTTGATTTATTTATTATTAGGAATATTATCTCTATTAATTAGAGTTTAATGTATTATGTACTTCTTATGCCTATAAATAGATGATTCATTGAAGGCATTGTACACACAATTCTATATTTTGAAATAATACAAATCTCTCTCTTTCTCTCATATCTTTATTCTTTTATACTTGTTCGTTGTTATTCATTATTTTGTTCACAACAAAATCAAGTAGTTTTTAAGCTTAAAAGTGCTTATTAATAATTTTTGAAAAGGTCTTTTCAAAAATTGAAATATCTAATTTTTATTTTTTCTGTCCTAAAAGTGGACACTATGGCTTTCCAGGAACGATGATATATTTAAAAGCAAAAGGGTAGTGGAAAATCAATTATATGATACTGCAGTGATGAGAATTGGCTTCTGGGCTAGAAGTATTTGGCCTACTGCGTTTCTGTCGATATCCGAGTTCACTCGTTGCCCACAAAGTTTCTCGCTAAACAAAGCGACGAACCTTAGTAAGAAGGATGTCATATTGACCAAACCAAAAATGGGATTTCTGAAGTTTAACGTTGATGCAGCGGTCCAGGGAAGCTACGGTACTGCAGGGATTGGTGGAATTCTTAGAAACCATGAAGGTCGAAAGCTTGCGGTTTTTTCAAAAAGAATAGGCTTAGTTGATCCATCGTTTGCTGAACTTTGTGGAATATTGGAAGCTTGTAAAAGTTTCTGATGAGTTCTCAAATATGACACATTTCATTTGTTATTTTTCTAGCTATTGGGACTTCTTGCTGCTTAATACCTGCTGTTTTTGTTATATTTCGTGCAGGAACCCAATTCTGGAAATAGCAGTAAAAATGGGGCATTTTTGCAGTTTTTATTATAATCCTGTCATGACTGGCATCATGGGCACGACACCGGGCACGACGCGTCTGACGTGGCAATGACGTGGCGACTTCTAGAAGCTTCTGGAACGTTCTGGAGGATGTTATCAGCTTATCCGATTAGATTCATGCATTTAAATTTCAAAACATTTGAATTGTTTTATCTTTTGTTTATTATTTTAAATTATTTTATCACTTTATCTTTGTAAATCTAAGCCTATAAATACCACCCTTGGTAAAGGCTTAGATCATCCATCCATCATTTTAGTTTTTATCTTTGTAAACACTTTTTAGTTTTAATTCAAGTTCATTTTCCTTTAATTTATTGTTTTCATTTATTTTATGTTATTCAATTGTTTTTCTAAAATTAAGTTAAGTATGATAATCAATATCATGCTTAGCTAAATTTCTTTAGCCAAGAGTTAGCCAAATCAATTCTAATCGTGAGAATTGAACATTGCCTAAATTCCTTCGGGAATACATTTTTATCTTTCTGTTTAGACAGTTTGGCAATCGGCCTTACTAAAGTTTTTAATCGTTTTTCAAATCAAAAAGAGCTCGTTGATCTGGAATCGTTTAAAGACATAGTTGGGAGGAAGGATCGGCCTGTGGCAATTTCGACTTCCTGTGAACACTCTTAGCAGCGGTCCGCTAAGGAAAGATAAAATCAGAAGCGATTCTTTTTAAGACAATTTCTGAGTCGGGCTTTTCCTGCTTTCAAAACTAAACACTTTAACGGCGATAGACGTGGCTAATTTGTTTAAGAATCAACCTTCGAATATAGTCTTGGGAGGATTGGTTACTCGAGAGAGAAGCAAGTTGCGATGGGTTTGGCCTCGCAGACTGTAACCGACATGATCCCCGGAGTAAAAATCTATTTCAATGATCGAAGGAATTGACAAGGCTAGCTCGAGGCTATTTCACATACTTGATTTTTCTTATTATTTTTAATTCTTGCATTTATTTTATTTCTTCATCCAATATCAAATCACTCCCCCCATTTTATTTAGTTATTCTGCAGATATTCCTGGAAGTAGTAATCGAAGCAATCTTCAGTCAATAGTTCCAGCTAATCTCCTCGTGGATCGACCCTCTTTCCTTATACTACTTAATTTCTTTATTTTATTAATTGTTGAAAGAGGTTAAATATTTATTTATTTTTGACCGGTTAAACGACGACTTGTCAAAATTGGCGCCGTTACCGGGGAGATTTATTTTCGGCAATTTTTGACTGATTTTTGTTTTATTTTATGACCAGGAAGAATCCGGGTACTTTAGCTCCATATAACCCGGAAATCGAAGCAAGCGCTCGTAGAACTCACGGCGAAACCCTTCGACGAAAGAAACAACAAAGCACACGACAACCCGAACAAGAATCCACCTCCGAAACTACACCAATCGAAGAACCTACACAGGAACCAGAAACGATGGCGGAACAAACGATTCGAGAGCTGAACGCAGCCCCTACTGTGCAACAACCCCTTTGTATCGCTTTTCCTCACGGTGATACCCCATTCCAACTCAAAACGAGCCTGATTCACCTATTACCCACCTTTAATGGCCTCCCTACTGAAAGCCCACATAAACACCTTGCCGAATTTCACATGGTGTGCAGCAGCATGAAACCGCAAGGAGTTTCAGAGGATCAGATAAAACTAAGGGCTTTTCCTTTTTCCTTAGCCGGAACGGCTAAAGAGTGGTTATTTTATTTACCTCCGAATTCTATTAATACATGGGTTGATCTTTCTCGTGTTTTCCTTGATAGGTATTTCCCTGCAGCAAAAGCGACTGAACTTAGGCGAAGCATTTTGAGTATCCAACAATGCACGACGAATCCCTATACGATTATTGAGAAAGATTCAAGAAGCTGTGCGCAAGCTGTCCGCAACATGGCCTATCCGAGCAAACACTCCTTCAATACCTATATGAAGGAATGTTACCAATGGACAAAAAGATAGTAGATGCAGCAAGCGGTGGCGCGCTTGTTATCATGACTCCTACTGCAGCGAGAACATTAATCTCCACAATGGCTGCAAACTCGCAGCAATTTGGTTCTACAAGTGAACTCAGCCGACGGGTTCACGCAGTAAACACAATTTCATTAGAGAATAAAATTGATAATTTGACTAATATTGTGTATTCTCTTGTTTCAGGGGAGATAAAAGCTGCTAAGGTATGCGGAATATGCACTATGTCAGATCATGCAACCGACTTATGCCCATTATTGCGAGATACGTCTAGTGCCCAAGTTAACGCCATATACAACTTTCCCGGACCTCCCCAAAGACCCTATAACCCACATAGCAATACATTCAATCCCGGTTGGAGAGATCACCCAAACTTGAGCTACGGTAATCAGAACCCAAATTACCAACCTAGGCTACAACCTCCCTACCAAAACCAAGCACCCCAAAAATCCTCGCTTGAGTCTATTGTTGAGAGATTGGCAGTTTCGCAGGAAAAATTCCAAACCCAAACACAATCCCACCTCCAACAAATCGACAAGCAAATAAGCCAACTAGCTCAAGCCGTTAGCCGTATAGAATCCCAGGGAAAGCTACCATCCCAAACCGAAACCAACCCAAGGGAAAACGTTAGTGCGATAACTTTGCGTAGTGGAACAGTTTTAACGCCTAAACCGCCCAAGCAAGATGAGCAAAAATCCGACGAGCAAGGCAACTCTTCGAAGGACCAGAACGAAAAGTCTCCACCCATTGCAGGTAACTCTAAATCCAATATTTTTGTTTCTACTTACGAACCTGTTCCTCCTTTTCCAGGTAGATTGGCGAAACGAGATAAAAAGGAGGAAGAGAAGGAAATTTTGGATGTATTCAAAAAAGTGGAAATCAACATTCCACTTTTGGATGTTATTCGGAAGGTCCCTAAGTACGCAAAATTTTTAAAAGATCTATGCACAAACCGAAGGCGATTATCTGGGAATGAAAGAGTTAACCTTGGTGAGAACGTTTCGGCTATTCTTCAAAGACCATTGCCGCCAAAGTACAAGGATCAAGATATGGTAGTGGTTCCTTGTAAAATTGGGAATGTTGGGATAAAAAGGGCGATGTGCGATTTAGGCGCATCTATCAACGTCATGCCGTTAAGCGTTTACAACAAAATTTCGACTGAACCATTGAAAGAAACGCGAGTGACGGTTCAATTAGCTGATCGATCAATCATCTACCCCGAGGGAGTACTAGAAAACGTGTTGGTACAGGTAAAAAATCTCATTTTTCCTGCTGATTTTTACATTATTGACATGGAAAATGATCGCAGCAATAACGGATCCGAAATCTTGCTTGGCCGACCTTTCCTATCAACTGCGCATACAAAGATTGATGTCCGCGACGGCATCTTAACTATGGAATTTGATGGGGAAGTAGTTAAATTTGATATGTACAAAGATATGAAGTATCCTGATTCGGTCGCAAGTTTAAATTTCATTGATATTATAGATTCGTTAGCTGATGATTTGATCGAAACTAATTTGTGTTATGAATTTTGTAGGGAATTCGCAGATCTCGACGATAAAAACAAAGGCGAAATCATTTCAAATTTTTCTTCCCTTTCCAATTTTCGATTAATTCCAATTCGAACTAAACATTTTCCATCAATTTTGCAGGAACCAAAGCCAAGGTTGGAATGGTTTGATTATATATTTTTAGGCGACAACCAAACTTTGCCAAACATCATCTTGAGTAAGTTGTCGTCTTGGGAATGAGGTAGAAGCTTAGTTGTTGCTTTGCGTACAAAAAGAAAGATGAAGGAAGACGTTAAAACGACGAGCGATGGACATTATCGATTATTTGAAGACCTTTATTTTGAAGAGCCAAAAATTTAGCAAAGGTCGTCGAGCTAAACGACGTTAAACAAAGCGCTAAATGGGAGGCAACCCATTCTTTTCATTTCCGTTAATTTTTATTTTTATTTTCCCTTTTATTTATTTTTAGTTTTTAGCTTTAATTTTTGTTTTAATTTCTTAGCTTTTCCAATCTCTTTCAGGGACTCCAGCAGCACTATTTTCCACTCTACATCAAGCAATTTTCGAAGAGCAGTGAAATACACCATTTCATTAAACAATGCACGTTAGCAAAACCTATGGTATGTGGTGCATTTTAGCCAAACCCTTTAGCCTTTACCCTTTGACCCTTTGACCACCCAAATATCTCCCGCAGCCAATCCAAATAAAATAAACCCATTTCTTTTATTCCCTAAATCCCCCCATTTCGTCTCCCTCTTTTTCTCCAGCCGCATCACAAACAGGCTATTCTCCTTCATTCCGCCAATCCTCCACCGAATCTCCCCAAGCCACCCCTAATCATCTTCTTCACTTCATGATCACCAAAAACCGCACCCCTTCTTCCCCCACAAAACCGAACCCCACCACCACCAATGGTCCGCATATAACGCCAAAACCGGTGATGATTCGTTGCGTCGGCGGCCTTCGTGGAGGTGCCCAGTGATTCCGACCAGTCCCTATTCCTCCTCCCTACCGTGGTGGCCGACGACCAGCAACCATTCGACGGGTGCCAACAAAAATACTGAACCACCTTTCGCTGCACCCTCTTTCGCACATCCGGCAGTCTATTCAAAGCCCTCTGCCGCCGCTAATCCGAGCCACTCATAGTGCATCATTCCCATCGACTCAATTTCATCACTCACGGGGAGTATCTTTTGCCTTTATTATCTTTTTATTTCCTTAATTTTTATGAATTGGGGCAATTCATTTAAGTGAGGGGGAGGGTAATAAATTACCACTTGTCGTAACTTGTTTGATAATATGTTTTGATTTTGATTAAACCTTGAGATGAAATTTTTTGCCATTACTTGTTGTCCAGCATGTTGTACTTGTTCTAGTGCTTAGGAATGATTGTATTGGAGCATTTTTGATAACCAAATGATATGGGTATTCTTTAGCTTGACATTCTCTTTTAATTACTCTTGATTGTGTTGATTAGATTTCTCGCCTATCTTAATCAAATTTAGCCCAATTTTGTGAGACTTTGAGCCTTGAGCATGCATCCTTCATATTATGCTCATTCATTTTGCTTGAGAGTGTCATCTTGAATTTTAGGAATCTAGAACTTGTGGCTTGCTTACTATTCGAGACTACACTAAGAACAAGGTGCTTTAAAATGATTTAGGCATTAGGCTTTAAACCTCTTCCTTTCCTTTTCGTTTTAATTTACCCTTTCTCATCGCCTAGTGAAACCTTGTTAGCCTTACACCCCATTCCATTGGCTTAACCACTTTTTGATTGATCAAATGCTAGATACTATACTACTAGGCAAATAAGGAAGCTGAAATTCAAATTAAGGGCATAATTCTTCGAAAAAAAAGAAAAAAAACAGAATAAGGAAGCAATTGCTTCGAAAGAAAAAATGAAAAAAAATTCCGAAAAAAAAACAGTTTCGAAGAACAGAAATGTGTATGTTGATTGCCCATCTTTAAGCTCCTCATTTGTTTTTCATTGATTGTTGTGTGAAATCTTGCATTGATCATTTCTTTGATTATTTCCTTTCCATCTTTTTATCCTTTCCTAAACCCTCATTACACCTTGAATAAAGACCTAATGATTTTTGCACCTCGGTTCTAATAAGTAGTGGAGAATTGAACTTGTTACAAGCATATGGAAACCTTTATTCATGATTGACTTTGAGTGTTTCTGCTTCAAATTTACCTTTAAAACACTTTGAGTGCTCTTGAGTGTATCTTGGTGAGGATTAAGACTAGGCTAAGATTTGATTAATGCTTGATAGGTAATTGAAAAGGACAAGGGCTGCTCTTTGCTTGTATCTATTTGGTTTTAATTATGTTTCTTTCATGAACCTCCTTTCGTGCTAGAACTCTTATGATTATGTTTGATGCTTGTAATGGTTGAGAAATGCATTCTTGAGTTTATGATTTTTTTTCGGACATACTTGAGGACAAGTATGAGACAAGTGAGGGGGAATTTGATGAGTTCTCAAATATGACACATTTCATTTGTTATTTTTCTAGCTATTGAGACTTCTTGCTGCTTAATACCTGCTGTTTTTGTTATATTTCGTGCAGGAACCCAATTCTGGAAATAGCAGTAAAAATGGAGCATTTTTGCAGTTTTTATTATAATCCTGTCATGACTGGCATCATGGGCACGACACTGGGCACGACGCGTCTGACGTGGCAATGACGTGGCGACTTCTAGAAGCTTCTGGAACGTTCTGGAGGATGTTATCAGCTTATCCGATTAGATTCATGCATTTAAATTTCAAAACATTTGAATTGTTTTATCTTTTGTTTATTATTTTAAATTATTTTATCACTTTATCTTTGTAAATCTAAGCCTATAAATACCACCCTTGGTAAAGGCTTAGATCATCCATCCATCATTTTAGTTTTTATCTTTGTAAACACTTTTTAGTTTTAATTCAAGTTCATTTTCCTTTAATTTATTGTTTTCATTTATTTTATGTTATTCAATTATTTTTCTAAAATTAAGTTAAATATGATAATCAATATCATGCTTAGCTAAATTTCTTTAGCCAAGAGTTAGCCAAATCAATTCTAATCGTGAGAATTGAACATTGCCTAAATTCCTTCGGAAATACATTTTTATCTTTCTGTTTAGACAGTTTGGCAATCGGCCTTACTAAAGTTTTTAATCGTTTTTCAAATCAAAAAGAGCTCGTTGATCTGGAATCGTTTAAAGACATAGTTGGGAGGAAGGATCGGCCTGTGGCAATTTCGACTTCCTGTGAACACTCTTAGCGGCGGTCCGCTAAGGAAAGATAAAATCAGAAGCGATTCTTTTTAAGACAATTTCTGAGTCGGGCTTTTCCTGCTTTCAAAACTAAACACTTTAACGGCGATAGACGTGGCTAATTTGTTTAAGAATCAACCTTCGAATATAGTCTTGGGAGGATTGGTTACTCGAGAGAGAAGCAAGTTGCGATGGGTTTGGCCTCGCAGACTGTAACCGACATGATCCCCGGAGTAAAAATCTATTTCAATGATCGAAGGAATTGACAAGGCTAGCTCGAGGCTATTTCACATACTTGATTTTTCTTATTATTTTTAATTCTTGCATTTATTTTATTTCTTCATCCAATATCAAATCACTCCCCCTATTTTATTTAGTTATTCTGCAGATATTCCTGGAAGTAGTAATCGAAGCAATCTTCAGTCAATAGTTCCAGCTAATCTCCTCGTAGATCGACCCTCTTTCCTTATACTACTTAATTTCTTTATTTTATTAATTGTTGAAATAGGTTAAATATTTATTTATTTTTGACCGGTTAAACGACGACTTGTCAGTTTCTTCAAATCTGATTGGATGAAATCTTCGAACTTGATTATTGCTTCGGATAGTCTGTTGGCAATCAGCTGGTTACACTGCCCCTCAAATGCTCCTCCATGTTTCTTAGACATTATCCGGGAAATCTGCATATTCAAAGAAAAATACAGCTGGGAATTTGTGTTCGAAGGAAGGGAAGCTAATGGGGATGCTCATATACTAGCTAAAAAAGGCGTGACAAGGGAAAAGGATTTCAGCTGGGAACTGAAACAAGGAAACTGTGCAGATTTGAGATTGGTACAGCAAGTGTAATTGTGTTTATAAGCACTACTGCCTAGTGGAATCTTTCTTCCTTTCGGTTAGACAGTGGTGCTTAATTTCATTGCCTTAGGGCCTGTTTTTGGTTGCGTTTTGCAACCAAAAATCACTTTTTTAAGTGCTTTTAGTTAAAACAGGTTGTTTTTGGTTGCTTTTAAAATTAGCTTTTCCACCCAAACCAAAAAGTTGGATTTTATAGCTTTTTGGGTGGAAAAGCTAGTTTGAAAATAAAATTACTTTTATACCATTATTATTTAATTATAATTTATTCTTAAAATAATGTTTATGTATACATAATTGTAAAATAATATATATATTTTATAATATTTATATTAAAAATAAAATTATTTTATTTGTACTTTATTTTATATTTATTATTAATGTGTAAGTGGTATGCCCGTATATAATCTAGAATGTAGTTTATATTTTAAAATTAAATTTTATAAAAAATTATTTTTTATTATAATTGAAATAGATTTATTTCATAAATCATAACATTAATTAATTTGAACAATCACCCAAGTTTACTTTTACTTTTCAATATCATGTCTAAAATAGACATTTTATCTCCTCAAAATCACTTTTTGACATCAATGACAAACACTAACCAGTTTTTCAAAACTACTTTTCAACAGCTAGTTTGAAAATCACTTTTTTCACCGTACTTTTTAAAAGCAACCACAAACTAAGCCTTAGTCTCTAAATTACAAGTGTGTCTAATTTGTACTGCTCAAACAGGATGTAAGACTTCATATCACAGTCGAATTGGTGCACTCTTTTTCCTCCACTTTAGGTTAGGGAGGTTTTTTAACGAGGCACCTTTCGACCCTTTAGCATCTTAAATAAAAAGCTTATAATTTTCAAAAAAAAAACAAGATGCTTATCTTTGTTTTCTCATATTCCTTTAGGTCATGAGTTTTAGACTCATTAGGAGTACCCATTTTCTTCTTCTAGAGTCTCCATTCTCTCTCCTCTAGGTAGGATTAGGATTAGAATTTGTCAAAAGAAAATAATGTTTAGTAAAATTTTATAATTCTTTTAATAGAATTTAGATATTTAATAAATTATTTTCAATATTTTAATAATTTAGTGTTAAAAATATTTTTCCATTTTTTATAAAATTTTCAATAACGTTTTACATTTTGTACCTTTTTAAATATTTTTTTGGCATTTCATATTATTATTATTATTATTATTGTTATTATTATTATATAACTTTTAGTAAATTTAATATTTTTATATTTTTAGATATTTTATTATATTATCTTACACTGCAAAAAAAATGACATATACCGACGGACGAAATTCGTTGGTATATACCCTATATACCGACGAAAAATAAACGTGTCGCTAAAAAGTATGATTTTTATCGGCGGATAAAACATCCGTCAGTGTAGACGATATATTTATCGACGGATTACAGAAAGGCATTGGTATAGAGTAACTGTATACCGACGGAGTAAAGTCACCGTCGGTAAAGTTGAACCATATACCGTTCGTTTGTTATGTCTATGGTATAGATTTAAGTTTTATCGACGGAATTTGGTATCTGTCGGTATACGTCTAGGTTTTATCGACAGTTTTATTTGTTCGTCGGTATAGAGTATATTTTAAATTAACTTTTAAAATAATATAAAAATTAAAAAAAGATGCTCTTCTCTCTATTACGCTCGTTACCCCTTCAAAATTGAAATCCCTAAATTCCCAATGTACGCCTGCACCTGCCGTGCTCTTCTCCCTCGCGCTTGTGACGCAAGAGTTTGTCGAATTTCCAACTCTCTGTTTAGGTACGTGCTCTTCTCTCTATTGGTTCGTGCTCTTCAAAATTGTTTTCATTTGTTCAGTAATTTAAAAATACCCACCGACGCACCCTCCTGGTGCACAAACCAAACTCAAAATAAACGCACCACCCTGGCGCACCCGAGTTTACCTCCAATTTTGCTGTCGCAACAAATCTCTTGTAGAATAGCCAATTTTTCTGTCGCAACAAACCAATAATCTTTGCCCCTAAATACTTTCCCAACACCAGAGTCGCAGGAGCTTCTTGTAGAATAGCCAAATCTGATATACCCTCCTGTCTCCCCACACTGTTTCGATAGGATAGATTCAACAATGTTACAAGTTGTGGCATTACCTATCACATTGTCCATTATGAGCTGGCAGGATAAGCATTGGCTTAATTGTGTAACTTTGGTTGAAAATAATGATATGATCGCTAAAAAGTTTGTAACTTTTTGCATTATTAGCAGTGACCAACACCATTGCACTTTGATTAAGATAATGGTTCCATACTTAGATCCCTCTCTTTTGATCGAATAAGCATTAGCTTAATTGTGTAACTTTGATTGAAAATAATCATGCTCCGATAGGGAAATTAAAAGCTCGGTACTTTTTCAAGCTAGTTACTACATCCTACACGTGTTTTAAAATGCATGAATGTAATTTGTGGCCCCTTAAATTTGATGTGTTCTTTCTTTTTATCTTTTTGGTAGAAGGGTAGTAACACTTTTAGTACTAATTCATATAGAAAATTTGAACCAAGCTATGCATTGGGACCTTTATCCGTTTGGTGCTTTTCATAATTTTGGCCCCTCACATGTCTTCTGCATGTTTTCAACAAAGAAATAATTTTTGCAACTAGTTAATCCTAGAAACAGCTGACTTTAAAATTTTCATTCTTTTCTCAACTTGGGTTTTTATTATTATTATTATTATAATTAATCGTAGTTTCCTATGAATTTTCAACAAAGGTTTTTGTTTCTTTTTAATTTGTGCAAGTCTGCAAGATTAATCATTTCTGTAGAGTTTAAACTCCATTTTCATCAAGAGTTTTCAAATCTATTTCCATCCGAGACCTCACGACTCATGAAAATGCAAAACGGGGAGGAGGTAAGTGAGGTCAAAGATGAAGATGCTGCCATTATTGAATTCAAATTCCACTGAATATTGCACTTTTTCTGTGAATGATCAATTTGGCGAGATTCTGTCTCCAAAGTTGATCAATGAGGCTTCATATATTCGTGTTTTCTCTAATGTGTGAGAGGATGAATAAGTGGAAATATATGCACTTAAAACAGGTGTGCTTTTGTTCAAATTTCGATTAGAGAAAGATAAAATCAGCATCCTAATCGATTTTCCTTGTTCATTATGTACCATCTAAATATGAATTCATGAAAATTTGTTATTGGATCTGCATCTATGAATTGGCTCTTGATAAAATTTCGATTAGAGAAAGATAAAATCAGCATCCTAACATATGTGTGTGTCTAAGTATAATTGGATTGTTTTGTAATAGAATTATGTTATTTTAATGATGCTTGTTAAAGGTTAAAAAACAGGGAATTGTTTGGTAAAATGTAAAAGGACAATTTTGTAATGGAATGAGGTTGTTTTAAGACATGATTTGCAAAGTTAAGGAGTTAGTTTTGAATTAATAAAATTGTTTTGGGGATGTTGTAACAAATCTGGAAACTAGGGTCAGTTTTGCAAAAGTTGAGAGGGGTTGATTTGAGTTGGTATAATAATCTGACTATGGAACTTTGCGTACTTTGCCTTGATTCGATAATATCGAATTTAAAATAATGTTATGTTATGAATAAGCTTTACTTTTGAAAGAATAAGAATTTAGAGCTATGCACAATCATTTTTTCTGTTCTAAATTCTACACATTCTTGGCTGTCTTGGCTGTTGTGTGGGTTAGTGTCTGCAAATTGTCCTATTTTTTTAATAAAAATACTCGTTGTATGCAACAATGTTTACTATCATTCGATGTTCTATCTGTATTAGCTCTTGGGATACATGTTTAATGGTTTGATTCTGATTTATGAATGGATGTGCTTATTTGCTTTCTGAATCACACCAACCCCTCAAATACTTTGATTGTGGTCTCACTATTTGTTTATTTTTTTTAATATGAATTTACCTCTAAAGAAGCTTCTCAATCTATTGTTTCAGAAGTGTCCAAAGCATAGTTACCAGAACGCAATACGATACGAAACGGGAAACGAAAACGGAAACGTGGAACGTTAATTTACCGAATCCGGTACGACGAGATGATAAACAGAACTTATTATACTAATAAATATAATAATAATAATATAACAATAAACAAAAAATATTATATATATAACCTGCTTGAAACATGCCTAATTATATATAAATAAAATAAATTGAAGATTGGGTTAATAAGTTATATTAAGTAGGTGTATGTAGTAAACAAGCCCAATTTATATATAAATAAATTAGGGTAAATAGGTGTTTATACAGGCCCAATTCATATATTAATAAATAAGTTTTTCAGTTTGTTTGTAATTAGGGTTTTTTTTTCCAGCCGCTTTGTCTTTTCGTTAGTCAAAATGGCTTCTCCTTTTTTTACGCCATTTTGGCTTCTCTTTCCTTTTATGCCGCCATTCCGTTCTCAGGTGGATGTGGTAGAGAAAGAGGCGGTCTGATGGCCTATTGCCGGTAGGCGGTAACCCACCTTTCTTCGAGGCACGTTCCGAGTCGCATTCGGTGCGCTGTACCGCGCCATTTCGTTTTCCGTTTGGGATCGAAGTTCCGGGAACGCAGTCCGGTGGGACGTTTGGCGTTCCTGGTAACTATGGTCCAAAGTAGTTCGTATTGGAGGGGTTTTACCTCCAAAGAAGGATTTGCATTGATTTGTGAAGTGGCCTAAGGTTGTTCGTATTCAAAGGAAAAACAGGATCCTTAAGTAGAGGTTGAAGGTCCCAGCGGCCAGCAGCACTAAGTCAGTTTACAAATACTCTTGATAAGAACCTCAGTATGCTATAAATCTTCACTTCCTTTTTACATATCACATTCTCAAGTTTTAGTCCTAGATTAAATCATGAGTTCTTCAAATTAAATGCATCAATACTTAATGGCTTGTTTCATGTCTGATAATCTAATCATATACCGACAAGCGTATTAGCGACGGTTACTTTTCCGTCGGAATATGTCTTTTGTCTGTCAGTAAAAGGGTTTAGGACATATACTAACGGTTTTTTTTTGTGTTTTACCGACGGTTTTGCGTCCGTCGTTATATGTCCTTTTTTGTAGTGTTAGAAAAACTTGTGAATGTCACGTGATAGAACTAAAATATCCCTCCTGGTGACAACTTTTAAAAAATCATTAGGACTTAACGATCAAAATTGATCAAAGTATTTAATTAGTGCAATTTTTCAATTGGATGACTTAATTGATTTGATTTCTTAATTTGAGAGTGTAACACCCTATAAAACAAATAATAAGAAAAAGGGTGAGGGTGTGGAGGCTCGAACCCGATACCTCAACCCTCACCACCCTACATACTAACCAATTGAGCTAAATGCTCTCTTCTGTCAAGTATTACCAAGGGTAATATTTGTTTGATAATTAAGGAGTAATTTGACAGAAGATTATATTCGATTCAAACGTTTCACCTACCAAGAAAATGCCATTCTCTTCCAATTTTGAAACACCACACCCAACGCTCCTACCTACCCCGACCAGCCGCCGTCTCGGCTCTGTCACCGCCGCTCTGTGGCGTTCACCGCCACCACCGTTGGCTTCCTCGTCGAGCCCCGACCAAAAGCCCCTTAACCACGCGCCGTTCCGTTGCACCCATCGTCGTGAAATCGCGATTGTAGCGGTCGGAAATTCCAATTATTTTTCGTCTGATTCAGGGCGCATACGCCGTCCGTTCAAGAATCGAACGCCGGATCCGTGTTCACGGCGTGGAGGCGAGCAAAACCCATAAGGTTTTGTGCCCGTCCGACACTGGTAAGCCCATCATCGGAGCTACGCGTTTTTCCGGCCGTCGTGGGTCTTTTTAGGTAAAATCCGGTGATATTCCGACTTGTTTTTGGTATATTTTTGATGGGTTAAGATTTTGGGCTTATGATCTAATTTTTTTCGGCAGAATCACGGTTAAATTTGTCACCGGCGACTTTTTCGGCAGCTTCCGGTGACCATTTCCGGTGACCAGAGATTTGGGTGAGTGAACCGGGTCCAAACTGGTCTAACCCGGTCTGAATCGGCTGGACCGGTCAACTCGGTCAGACTCGACCCGTCCGACCCGACCCGTCAAGCCGAGTTAACTCGTCTGAGTCAGCCCGAGTCAACTTAGTTGACTGCTGACGTCATGCTGATGTCAGCATTGACTTTGACCAGTTGACTCTGACCCTGTTGACCGTTGACCTGCTGACGTCAGCGTTGACCTGCTGACGTCATCGTTGACTTTGACCGTTGACCAAAAAGTTAAATTTTTCGAAAACTCATTTTTTATGTTTTTCGACGTCCTGAGTCCGTTTTTGAAGCCCGTTTTGCAAAATTCTGATCCGAAAGCCTCCGAATCTGACCTTGAGCCCGAACTTGTTTATGTACTTAATTATTGGTTAAGAGCTTGTGAGTAAGGTCTGATCTTGGAATTTGTGTAATTGAAGGTATTCTCGGTTCCTTGGATGCACGATGTTGAGGAATATTGAATTCAGGTTCGAGGGTATTCGAATGTCATATCATGAATCAACTGTTATAGCTCGGAACTAAGGTAATACATTACTACCCCTTGAATGCTTTATGTACATATCGATATCCGGTTAACGCATGCATGTTTATGATGGAGTATTTTGTAAACTCTGTTTGAGCCGAATCAGATACGAGAAATAAGTATGAAAATTATTAAAACTAAGATATTCGAATAAGAATATTAATAGACCAGAAGTATCGAAAGTTAATAGTAATAAATAATACAATTAAATCTGCAACTCGATCAATGTTGTCTAAGATTAAATACCCATAATATGGAGTAAAGGATATTGGATATGAGACTTCAGAAATGCCCTTGGAGCATATGTATGACTAAACTACCCCTCTAATAAAGGAAATGACCTAAAATCTGCATTCGACCTGATTATGCAATTTACACTACCCAAGATGTATGTTTTAATGGAAAGACTTCGGCATCATTATGCAATACGTGTGATACAAACTTAGATAATCCCTCAAACTCTGTATAACACATGAATGAGAATTATCTAGAAATATTGTTGAAATCCTAAGTCGATCCTTATGATAGTAATGCGTGAATTAAATAAGAATGAATCGTCTGTAAAGGGGCGGAGAGTTATGACGACTTAATCTCGTTTGAGTACGTGAATGATGGAGGTACCAAATGGTAATTTAGAAAGAAATGGTGGATTTATCCTAATTTCCAAAATGATTGAAAAGCCCTCTTGAGTCAAATATGCAGTTATGCATTTGATGAAATTCTGAGATTTCTAATAAGACTTTAAGGGCTAAAGCGCCCCTAAGTGTTAGGAAGCACACTCATGTATGATAATCACTCCTGATATTAATATAAGGTTGGAAGTTTCCGCACAAAATATAAGTTCGGCTACTCTGTGGCAAGTCCTGTGGTGAATTATGAAAGCAACTGTTCGAATATATATTTTAAATATTGTAAATCGTCATTTTATCATTACTGGGCTTAGTTACAAAATCACCCTTGATAATTAAAAGACTAAAATGCCCTCATTGGCCAAAGTAATTAAGATAGCACTAAATGTATCCGGTATCGTGAAAGATCTTGACATAGAAATCTCTGAATGCCCGATCGGAAGCCTAATGAGCAAATAGAATTTTCTGGGCGACAATTTATGCTTTGTTGGTATAAATTACCAAAATGTTCATATGTGATAAAATGACCACAATGCCCTTGTAGGCTTAAATGACTAAATAACTTATGATGCGTCTAAACTCTCAAAGATCTGGATGTGTCACCTCTTGAATATCTGGGTTAAACCGTTAGTATAAACCCCTTCTAATAGGGACCACGTTTCAGAAATCTGTTCAAGTTGTCAAAAGTTTAATATGTCCCTTTCCGTAAATATCAAGTATCTCCAAGATATGATCTGTCCCACCTAGTGTGTTCCATGTGTGATATATTCTGTTGAATGGATTGTATACTTATTTAATCATGAATAATATTATGTTTGATGAACTTGATATATGATGACATTCTCTGTCTACCTGATATATGTCTGCTCAATCTGTATACTTGGTATGTGATCGTTTGATCTGTGATGGTATTGTCTGACTGTTTGATGAATTTGTTAGCATGATCTGTTAGTTTGACCTATGATGGTACAATCTGTTTGCATGATGAATACTGAAAATGTCTGCTCTGCTCAATAGTATGCCCATTTATCTGTCAAAAGCATGAATTCTTCCGTTTCTGATGTTCTGAATAAAATATATATGTCACATGTATTCTGTTACCCATGTCTGGAATCTGAACACTGATTACTATCTGGGGTATACTGTTGGGTTATGTTATGAAGTCTCTGTTGGTACAGCCCTGATCAAGCTGGTAAATCCTTATGGACCTAAGGCATCCCCTTAGGTGGCACCTATGCCCATCGGGCCTAGGGTAAGTCGTTATGGACTCAAGGTCTCCCCTTGAGTGGCACCTATGCCCATCGAGCCTAGGGTAAGTCCTTATGGACCTAAGGCAGCCCCTTAGGTGGCACCTATGCCCATCGGGACTAGGGTAAGTCCTTATGGATGCAGTTCTGGGGGACTGCATATCGGTGTAAGGTTGGAGGGTAGTTCTCGTAAACTTCTGTATGAACATTGAACATTTGCATTTAATCTGTTATGTGCTCATATGATATGATGTTAAGTACTTATGTATGTTGATCTGCACTTATTGGAACACACTAGACGGTAAACTCTCTGAATCCTACCTCGTATGTTACCAGCCTATATAATTTCCGTTTAATTCTCAAGGTCTGATTAAAGAACAAATACCATTATTCTTGAGTATGATGAAACCTCGAAATAGAGAGCTATCACTGCTTGAAACATCATGAAAATGTTATGCCTACCATATATCTGCATGAGCTTATAGCATCTTCTGGAAGTTTTGTACTACTGAGCTTTCCCAAGCTCATGTTGTTTTTACCATCTCAGGATAAAAGATTAGACAAGTTGCACCTATCAACGTCGGTATGAGAGTTTCTTCAGCTCGTCAGGGAGTATGGTATATGTGTAACTAGGGGGCATGTGTGTCGTATTTATATTATACAAATGAGTCTGAAACTTATTTCCGCAACTTGTATCATAATTGTTTTATCGTTTTGAACGATTTCTGAAATTGTATTTTAAATCATATATTTGATTTATGGTTTTAAAGGTTTAATTATATGTTTATTTGAAATCTTATCGTGGGTCGCTCTTGTGACCCTAATGTGACTTCCTAGGATCCGTTGTAACGCATAGACGGGTCTAGGGGGTTACAGTGTAACACCCGGGTTTAGGGGTCGGATGGAAATAATATTAAAAATATTGTTTCGGGTTTTAGTTTTAGAAATTTCAAATGATAAAATATTATTTTGAGCTTTAGATATTCGAATCAAAAACTTCATGTTGGATCGAAATTGTTTTGGGAATTAAATCCCATGGATTTTATGATAAAGGAGAGTTTGCCATCTCATTAATGGCAATATGGTAAATATGAGAGCTTTAAAATTTAAAACCCCTCTTTTTATTTTAGAAGACAACTTCTCTCTCATCTTCATCTTCTTCATTTCTTCTTTCACATTAAAATGTCATTTTCTCTCCAAAACTCTATTTCATCATCTCCTTTGGCCTTGTTGGTGATTTTTAAAAGGTAAATGTATTTTTGGGTTGTCCTCCTTTTCCTCTACAAGATGCTACCTTTAGATTTCATTATTGTTCAAGATTTTAAAATTTGAAGTTTTAGGGTTTTGTTTAAAAATGAGAACTTTATGTGTTTTAACCTAAGCTATTGATTTATTATTGTTAAATAAGTTGTTTGCAACCCTTAAGATCCAACATATGTGAAATTTAAAGTATTTTAACATGATTCCCGAAATTGGGTAAAAATGGGTTTTTTGGAGGGTTTTGGGTGATTTTTGGGGGTTGTTTTAGGTGGAAATTGATAGCCCAATGGTAGTGCTATGGGTAAGGGTCGATTTGGGAATGTTTGTGGGTGCTATGGATGTTGGAAAGATGGTTTTTGGACATGGTTTAGGGGCTGTCCGAAATTGCTAAAAGTGGGGTTTGGTCATGGCTTGCAACATTGTGAATTGTATTTGAATTGTGTTCCGGGTTGGTCTTTTGATGTTGGGCTGATTTGGAATTGTTTGAAATGTGTTTGAGGTTGTTTGGAAGCGGGAATTCGTGTTGGAAAAGCTTCGGGAAGAAATCCGGAAATTTGAAGGAGGTTGCTAGCTTGGCTTGGAGCTTGGATGTTTAGGTGAGTGGTTAAATATTTTTAAATGGTTTTTCAAGTGTTGGTTCAAGCATGTGAACTAGGTTGGGATTGGTAGACCCACCTAGAGTTGGGATTAGGGTGGTGGCCTAATCCCAAACTTTAGTTAGAGACCTTGGTTGATCTTTAAAGTGTTGAATTATGCCTTATGTTTAGTCATGCTTATGGTGGTTATGCTTATGTTGTTATACATGTATATGGAGGCATGACTTAATGCATTGTTACATGCATGTTGATTATAAATGTGATATAGATATACATATGTATGAAATATGATGTGATATTTGTGTTATTGAGATGCATGTAGTGTTGACATGTGTAATGATGTTATGAGATGATTATATGATCCAAGGATCATGGTGAGTACATGCTAGGCATGGAAATGTGGTTTGTGCATGACGGTAAGTCAAGGTGAGTACGTGCTAAGCACGGAAGTGTTATGAATCAATATTGTAAAAGAGTAATGAAATGTGTAGTATTGGCACTAGTATGCTTGGGTACAAATGATCGATCATTAGGATGTTGGTGTGTACACATGAGTCAAAAGTCGCGCGTGGCCTTGGTGGCGTTGAGTCACCAAGGAGGAGTACGGGTTCGCCCGGAAATTGTATTTATATTAGTCGGTGATGAGTGGAATCCCATCGACGGGGCGTGAGGATGAGTGGAATCCCCTCCGCGTGAGATGAGGCGTGAGGATGAGTGGAATCCCCTCCGCGTAAACGGTGATGAGTGGAATCCCACCGTCAGGTAATGGTTGAGTTGTTGGATGTGAGTTCCAACGGTTATCCGCGTATTCGAGTCATAGCTAGGTGCCAATACGGATTGTAGTTTATTTTGCCAATTTGTGGTTAATTTGGGAGCCAATGTGTTTTGGGAGGTGTTGCTAACATGGTTTAATATATGTGATTACATGTGTGTTGGATTTAAACATGTTGAGCATGACATAATATTGAATATATGCTCATGCATCATCTAACCATGGCTCGTGTGGATCGGAGGTAAGATCATGCATTTTATCTTGGTTGTGGTTCGTGCTTGGACCCTGCATTGTCGAAGGTTTGTTTTATGAGCTTACCCTCACTAAGCTTTTATGCTTACGCTCTCTTTTGTTCGACAATGCAGATCAATGGTTTGTGGGTGGCAAGGGCAAGGAAAGGCCTCCAAGTGTTGCTTACGGTTAGCTCAAGTATGATGTTTAAACTTAAAGATTGTAATAGTAAAGCAATGGGATATGTGTTGTTGATTTGAGTTTGATGTATGTCGATGATTGACTTGATTTGTAAGCATGATGTGTCTTGCCAAATGCTTATGTGATGAATGTTAACTCATGCCTAAGTTGCTCTTTTGAATGTTAGTCTTATGCCTTAAGTGTTTATATATGTGCTTGAATGATGTTTGTATGAAAGCATGTTTGTGGGGTGTCGCCTTAGTGTTAGACATGTCTAATTAATGTTGAAGCATGCTAAAATGGTTGTTATACCTTAAGATGTCTCGTCTTGAAGTTGCTTGGTGGTTTGTTGGTGTTTTGGGGCATCCCTGTGCCTCAAAACAGCCCAGAAAAGTATGCAGACAGGGGGTGTTTCGGAACGGGTCCCCGTGTTCCGAAACGGCCCCTGTGTAAATGGCCTGCCGTTTCGAAACGGATGAGGGCCGTTCCGGAACGTTTTCGCCACTGGAATTTTGAGAAATTGGCGAGATGAAACCGTTCCGAAACGGGCCTTTGAAGTTCCGAAACGGTCAAATCTCGTTGACCACGAGATATTGACCGTCAAGGTTGTTCCGATACGGGTCACCCCTGTTTCGGAACGGTCACCTTGTGGTTGACCCAGGCCCGTTGACCAGGTCAGGGCGTTTCGGAACACCCTATAGGTGTTTCGAAACGGCCTGCTGAAATGAAGTAAAATGGGCTGTTATGGTTGTTTGGTCGGTGCATGTTACGTTGTTTGTTTCTTCCGCTGTAGTGTTTCACATAGGATCTATAAATGCATCTAGAATAAGACTAATGTTAAAAGAAATTTTATGGGTCGTTAACCGAGGGGAAGCCTTAACGGGTTTCGCTTCGGTTTTCCCCGTGTGGCCCACTCGGACCGGTCATCCGACCAGACCGGGACGAGGGGGTTACACTTGTTGGTATCAGAGCCTAAGGTTTCCGAGACCTTGGGCAGGTATGTGAGGTAAGTTGTGTTTTATGTTGAAATGCACGGTGGTTGCTTGCTTGTCAAGTATGCTTGATGTATGTTCGCTTGTTTATCAAGTATGCCATGTTGTATGCCCGTGTATGCTGTGATGTATAATTGTTTGATTGTACGCATATGTTTGCTTGTTTAGCAAGTAAGCCTTGTTATATGCTTGGTTGAACATGTATGTGTGTTGATTTGGTTGAAACATGTTTAGTAGAGTCCCATTGCTTCTATTACATCAGAAAAAGGAATTTAAGTGAGGGAAATCATACTTGAGCCACTTGGACCTTTCCTTTGCTAACCCAATTTTGTATGTTAAATTGTGATTGATTCATTGCTTTTAGTAAGTTGGGGCCAGTGTGTGAGCCGTGAATCAGTAAGTGGAAGTTGTGGTTTTGAAAATATGGATGATGTGGAGGAAGTTCTTTACTATAGTTAGGGGAGTATGGTTGTACCGGAGTTGAGGTACAATTTGTTTGCTCGAGTCCGCGTGCATGTGGGTTGATTCTTGTGGATGAGGGACGGTGTGATCAACTCTGGCATTAGTTAGTAAGAAGAAGTAAAGGCCTATGGGCGGGGGTCAGAGTGGTGTCAATGTTTTATCGAATGAGCCCTTAGCACAATATCAAGTTGTTTCCTCTAGTTGATTCTGAATCCGTATCTCTGTACATTGTTAGCAAGTATGCAAGTTGAACATGCCTGGTGAGGTGTTAGTAGGTGACCGTTGGGGTTGGCCTATGATTTTAATGCAAGACAGCTGGTTAGTGTCCGTGAGTGTGAGCTAGTTTGTGTAATTGGGTCAGTGTACGTTGAGTTGTTTTCCAGCAAGCGGAAGAGAAGAAGTCACTTCCGATATAGTTGAGCCGAGAAGGGAGCCTTGAGCTTTGACTTCAGGATTGGTTGGTAGGGGTAGAACAGTTCCAGCTAGACTGTTTGTGTGCGATCAGAATTGAGTCTTGAAGTTACGAGATGCTCTAAGAACAGTTTAGAAGAGTCAGATTTTGTTGAAGAACCAGTCTGGAAACAAGAGGACAGAAGACTATCAGTGTGTATATGTGAAGTGACAGTTTCTGCGAATACCTCCTTTGTGTGAGCATGTAAGAAATTAGGTATCTTGGTTGAGACCTTAGATGTAGGGACACATGTGACTAGCCTCTTTGGGAGACAGTAGTGATCAGAAAGATGTACAGAAGACGTTTGTTGGTGGTTCAGAGTTACTAGTTCTAGCATATGTGAAATGATCGTCTTCCTACGGTTTTGATATACCCTTCGACAAGGTTTGGCTTGAAGAGCATAAAGTTAGTGTATACGTTGAGTCAAAGAGAGAAGTTGCTTTGAAGACGCAGATTTTTGTGAGACTGTAGTGGTAAGTGAGGATGTAAACTTCTTGTTGAATGTTGAGCCAGTTTAGAGATCAAAGGTTGATTGAGTTTAGTTGGTAGGCTTGCTTAGCAAGTGTGACGAATTTGATTTTGAATGAATATTAGGCCGCAAAAATGCTAGAATAGCTTGTGATTCTTCCTAGAAGTGTTTAGAAGAAACGCCCGGTTTGTCTCCTAACAGAGAAGAAGAGTTTATTATTGACGTCGTCTCCGAGTTTGTTCGTGTTTTAGTTGCTATGTATCTTATGATTTCCGGAAGAATTGAGAATGTTGAAGAATCAACTTCGAGATTTGTTAGACCTTAGACTCATTAGGCCTAGTGCATCATCTTAGAATTCTACAGTGTAATTTGTGGAGAGGGAAGAATGACAGTACGAGGATGTGTTTAGATTTCAGATAGTTGAAACAAGTGACAGTGAATGATTAACATCCGTTTCTGAGTGTCAGTGATTAGTTGGTCAGTAGTGTGTGCTTCAGTCTTTCGAAGATTAATTTGAGATCCGTTTACTACCAGTTGAAAGCGAGAAAATTTGAAGTACCGAAGACAACTTTTGAGGCAAGATGTGACCGTTTTGGGTTCCGAGTTATGCTGTTTTGTTGGACTAGTGTGTTGGTTACTTTTATAGAAATGTTGAACAGAATATTTTCCTAAGCTTCCTGATCAGTTTGTAGTAGTCCTCATAGATAATACATGAGTATATTTAAGTACCAAAGAAGACCATGACAAGCTTCAGAGTTAGTAATGTAGATTCTATTAGAGAATCAGTCGTATGCCAAGTTGAGCCAACGTGAACTTCGAGTTAATGAAGATGTTCTCTTAGAACATGAAAATTAGCAAAGTATATTAGAACAAATCTTGAACAGGCAAAAGAAGATGCGAGTTGGAAGAAATTAAAGACTGTGACAGGTATCTATGGTTCCTAGGTCTAGCATTGTTACTCTCAGAGAATTGTAAATAGTGTTTGAAGATAGTTGCTCCATTGATAGATTGCTACAGAAGAATGTTCAGTTGTGTGGTTAGATGCGAGACAATGAACCCTTGAGAAACTGAAAGAGACTTTGAAGAGAGCTTCGACCTTAAATCAACTTATATCAGAGAAAGAGTTGTGAACCACAGTGATGCATTACATGTAGAGTTAGGTTGTGTGCTTATGCAAGACGGAAGATCGTGACTTGTTCGTCGAGTTAGTTGAAAGACCGTGAGAAGAGTTATCCGATATGAGACATAGAGTTAACTACAGTTGAAATTGCTTCGAAGACTTGAAGACAAGGCTTGTATAGTAAGAAATGCACAGTGTGTATGTACATATCATCAGAACTTGAATTGTTAGACAACCTAGGAGGGGTTGAAACTTGAACAACATGAGTTGTTAGAATTGCTTGAAGACTGCGATCTCAAGATTGAGTACTATCTGAAGAGAGTCTACGTAGTAACCGATGTTTCGAGTTATTTTGTTGATAGATTAGTAGTTGGGTTGCGAGATGTGATTGCTGAATTCAGTTTATCGAATGATAGTAGTTTTGTGGCCGAGTTTCGGGTTGAGACTACTTTGAGTCAGAATGTTTGATGAGAAACAGTTGCAAGACAGATTCTTGGCACCTCACGTGCGAGGCATAGTAGAAGGAAGACCTTCAGAATACAGTTTCAGAGATAATAGAGTTTTGCATTTCAGAGACAGAACAGTTGTACCGATTGACCTAGTGTTTTGAGATGTATTGTTTTGGCCGAAGCGCACGGTAGTTCATTTGTATTGCATCTGAGTTGTATGAAGACGTATTGTGGGTTGAAGATGAGTACTTCTGGATTGAGTGGATGAATGATGTGGTTCTGTAAGAGAGTAAGCGTGTAAATTGCCAGCGTGTCAAGACCGAGCTTCAGCTCCTTCTATTTGTTACATCCGTGGAAGGTTCATAATGGAAGCGAGTAATAGAGATTCGAGATTTCAACTAGAATAATTTTGAAGACGTCTGCGTAGTGTTTGGTTAATTGATGAAGACAGAGGATCAGTCAGAGAAAGTTGTGAGTCAAGTGTTCAAGCAGTATTGTATGAGTTTGCGAATTGGGCTAGTTCTGTTGTTATCTGTTGCGGTTACCACCAGAGTTAGAAGGGGTTTGAGATGTGTTCCGTGTATCCATGATTCAGAAATGTGAGTTAGATCTGTTTCGTGCTATGTTTGTTGAAGAGATTGAGTTGAGTTTGAAATTTGCGTGCAACGAAGAATCAGTTGAGATCTTAGCATCAGGTATCTAATGTTGTGTGTTAAGTCCACCGAGGTTGGTTAGTATGTTGTGGCGAGAAGGAGTGTGGAGAGACATCTTCTGTGATTCTTCATGTCTGATAAATTTCGGGGACGAAATTTTCTTAAGCGGGGGAGAGTTGTAACACCCGGGTTTAGGGGTCGGATGGAAATAATATTAAAAATATTGTTTCGGGTTTTAGTTTTAGAAATTTCAAATGATAAAATATTATTTTGAGCTTTAGATATTCGAATCAAAAACTTCATGTTGGATCGAAATTGTTTTGGGAATTAAATCCCATGGATTTTATGATAAAGGAGAGTTTGTCATCTCATTAATGGCAATATGGTAAATATGAGAGCTTTAAAATTTAAAACCCCTCTTTTTATTTTAGAAGACAACTTCTCTCTCATCTTCATCTTCTTCATTTCTTCTTTCACATTAAAATGTCATTTTCTCTCCAAAACTCTATTTCATCATCTCCTTTGGCCTTGTTGGTGATTTTTAAAAGGTAAATGTATTTTTGGGTTGTCCTCCTTTTCCTCTACAAGATGCTACCTTTAGATTTCATTATTGTTCAAGATTTTAAAATTTGAAGTTTTAGGGTTTTGTTTAAAAATGAGAACTTTATGTGTTTTAACCTAAGCTATTGATTTATTATTGTTAAATAAGTTGTTTGCAACCCTTAAGATCCAACATATGTGAAATTTAAAGTATTTTAACATGATTCCCGAAATTGGGTAAAAATGGGTTTTTTGGAGGGTTTTGGGTGATTTTTGGGGGTTGTTTTAGGTGGAAATTGATAGCCCAATGGTAGTGCTATGGGTAAGGGTCGATTTGGGAATGTTTGTGGGTGCTATGGATGTTGGAAAGATGGTTTTTGGACATGGTTTAGGGGCTGTCCGAAATTGCTAAAAGTGGGGTTTGGTCATGGCTTGCAACATTGTGAATTGTATTTGAATTGTGTTCCGGGTTGGTCTTTTGATGTTGGGCTGATTTGGAATTGTTTGAAATGTGTTTGAGGTTGTTTGGAAGCGGGAATTCGTGTTGGAAAAGCTTCGGGAAGAAATCCGGAAATTTGAAGGAGGTTGCTAGCTTGGCTTGGAGCTTGGATGTTTAGGTGAGTGGTTAAATATTTTTAAATGGTTTTTCAAGTGTTGGTTCAAGCATGTGAACTAGGTTGGGATTGGTAGACCCACCTAGAGTTGGGATTAGGGTGGTGGCCTAATCCCAAACTTTAGTTAGAGACCTTGGTTGATCTTTAAAGTGTTGAATTATGCCTTATGTTTAGTCATGCTTATGGTGGTTATGCTTATGTTGTTATACATGTATATGGAGGCATGACTTAATGCATTGTTACATGCATGTTGATTATAAATGTGATATAGATATACATATGTATGAAATATGATGTGATATTTGTGTTATTGAGATGCATGTAGTGTTGACATGTGTAATGATGTTATGAGATGATTATATGATCCAAGGATCATGGTGAGTACATGCTAGGCATGGAAATGTGGTTTGTGCATGACGGTAAGTCAAGGTGAGTACGTGCTAAGCACGGAAGTGTTATGAATCAATATTGTAAAAGAGTAATGAAATGTGTAGTATTGGCACTAGTATGCTTGGGTACAAATGATCGATCATTAGGATGTTGGTGTGTACACATGAGTCAAAAGTCGCGCGTGGCCTTGGTGGCGTTGAGTCACCAAGGAGGAGTACGGGTTCGCCCGGAAATTGTATTTATATTAGTCGGTGATGAGTGGAATCCCATCGACGGGGCGTGAGGATGAGTGGAATCCCCTCCGCGTGAGATGAGGCGTGAGGATGAGTGGAATCCCCTCCGCGTAAACGGTGATGAGTGGAATCCCACCGTCAGGTAATGGTTGAGTTGTTGGATGTGAGTTCCAACGGTTATCTGCGTATTCGAGTCATAGCTAGGTGCCAATACGGATTGTAGTTTATTTTGCCAATTTGTGGTTAATTTGGGAGCCAATGTGTTTTGGGAGGTGTTGCTAACATGGTTTAATATATGTGATTACATGTGTGTTGGATTTAAACATGTTGAGCATGACATAATATTGAATATATGCTCATGCATCATCTAACCATGGCTCGTGTGGATCGGAGGTAAGATCATGCATTTTATCTTGGTTGTGGTTCGTGCTTGGACCCTGCATTGTCGAAGGTTTGTTTTATGAGCTTACCCTCACTAAGCTTTTATGCTTACGCTCTCTTTTGTTCGACAATGCAGATCAATGGTTTGTGGGTGGCAAGGGCAAGGAAAGGCCTCCAAGTGTTGCTTACGGTTAGCTCAAGTATGATGTTTAAACTTAAAGATTGTAATAGTAAAGCAATGGGATATGTGTTGTTGATTTGAGTTTGATGTATGTCGATGATTGACTTGATTTGTAAGCATGATGTGTCTTGCCAAATGCTTATGTGATGAATGTTAACTCATGCCTAAGTTGCTCTTTTGAATGTTAGTCTTATGCCTTAAGTGTTTATATATGTGCTTGAATGATGTTTGTATGAAAGCATGTTTGTGGGGTGTCGCCTTAGTGTTAGACATGTCTAATTAATGTTGAAGCATGCTAAAATGGTTGTTATACCTTAAGATGTCTCGTCTTGAAGTTGCTTGGTGGTTTGTTGGTGTTTTGGGGCATCCCTGTGCCTCAAAACAGCCCAGAAAAGTATGCAGACAGGGGGTGTTTCGGAACGGGTCCCCGTGTTCCGAAACGGCCCCTGTGTAAATGGCCTGCCGTTTCGAAACGGATGAGGGCCGTTCCGGAACGTTTTCGCCACTGGAATTTTGAGAAATTGGCGAGATGAAACCGTTCCGAAACGGGCCTTTGAAGTTCCGAAACGGTCAAATCTCGTTGACCACGAGATATTGACCGTCAAGGTCGTTCCGATACGGGTCACCCCTGTTTCGGAACGGTCACCTTGTGGTTGACCCAGGCCCGTTGACCAGGTCAGGGCGTTTCGGAACACCCTATAGGTGTTTCGAAACGGCCTGCTGAAATGAAGTAAAATGGGCTGTTATGGTTGTTTGGTCGGTGCATGTTACGTTGTTTGTTTCTTCCGCTGTAGTGTTTCACATAGGATCTATAAATGCATCTAGAATAAGACTAATGTTAAAAGAAATTTTCTGGGTCGTTAACCGAGGGGAAGCCTTAACGGGTTTCGCTTCGGTTTTCCCCGTGTGGCCCACTCGGACCGGTCATCCGACCAGACCGGGACGAGGGGGTTACATACAGAGAGCTCAATTGTGTGAAAAAAATTTAGACTTAATTAATTTTTTCTCAAAGGTTTGAGAGTAAGTGTAAATTCATGATTAAGATTATCCACTTGTCCTTTAAAATTTACTCATTTTCTACTTTTTAATATCAATAATCAATTTATACTTATATAATAGTCCAACATCAGTATAAAATTCACAAAATTCTGTATTAATTTAATACTATTGGACGAGTGTAAATCAAGAAAAGAGGAGACAAAGGTTCATCTTATAGGATGAAATTTGGGATTTATTATCCACAACAGGTAACTAAATTTTATATTGCACATGACTCGATTGTTATAAACAATTAATTGAGTGATAAGATAGCAACGTTTTGAAATATGTTGATTTTTATTATTAAAATATTTCATGTTAGATTATCGTTTGCAATCACAGTGACCTGGTTGTTACAATCATTAATTGAGTGACACGATTGTAACTTTTGTATCATAATAATTCATTTGTAAACTTACTAATAATTGAATGAACTATGATGTAATTTACCTTTTAATTATAAAAAATATATTATAATTTGGATAAGATTGAATCAATCCAATTTATAAAACCATTTTCGAGCAACAAAATTTGTCTACTCCTTTTTTATGAGTCACTAATAATTTTATGTCACATGTATTAATTATTTTATTGTTTTATTGATTGTTGCTGTTTTATTAATAATATATGTAAAATCATTGATGAAACATATAAATAGACACGAAAAAATAGACAAATTCTATTAATTTTTTAGAACCTAGACGGGCCTCGTATAAGTCTTGTAATTATTAGGGGTGTCCAAAAATACTCGATCCGACTACCCGAATATAACATACCGGGTAATTACTTGAATTTTTTTTACCCGGGGCGCAAGAATGCCCCTTATCGGGTACCCGGTGACCCGATGACCCGGTTAGAGTTTTAAAATATATTTTATATTTTTATTATATATATATATAATTATTAAAAATTTAATATATGTCTTAGAGACATTGTTTAAGATTTGAATTGATACATCATTATTATTTATTAATGTATATATTTCATTTATTTTAGAGACATTGTTTAAGATTTGAATTGATACATTATTATTATTATTATTATTATTATTATTATTATTATTATTATTATTATTATTAGGGATTAAAAACTTTAATTTGCATTTAAAGTTGTTTGGGTTTGATAATTTGAACCAAACTCTATGCTTGGATTATATAATTCAAACTTTTATTATGTGTGATTTTATTTTGTAAAATTAAATAATTTAAAAAATGTAAAAAAAATATCCGGGTACTCGTTACCCGATTACCTAGGTACCCGGGTTTTACGAGTGCACGGATAGCGGGTACCTGATTAATATAGACCAGGAACGGGCCAAAAGAATAATACTCGGTACTTCGGGTACCCGAAAATGAACACTGCTCATCATTATTATTGTAAAGCGTGGTTTGTGCATTAGGATTTGATCATCGACTATTAATCTTGTATTCTTGTTAGTTATGAGACAGATATGACAATTAATTATATGTTGAAGAAGGTTTGGACAGCTTGGTTTTAGTTGAACTGTAACCAAGATTCCTCATTTCTGCTTTTAAAATAAAGATAATTCATGCATATTTAGAAACACACACTTGGAGAATGTAGTTGCAAGTTGCAACAACTACATAACCAAATTGTAACCAGTTTGACAACCTAATTGAAATTAATTAATATAGAATGAGCTGTTATGAGCACAAAGCATTTACAATATAAAAATGGTGCCCATGGAGTCTATCAAAAAGGCTGGCATCGAGTATTGCAAATTCATATTATTTATCGTATTTTTAGGTATATTAAATTTTATCGTATTCTCGAACAAAGACGAAGTTAAAAAAAAATTAAATTATAACCGGTTTGACAACGTAATTGAAATTATTTAATATCGAATGAGCACAAAGCATTTACAACTATTGATATAGTAGTTAACCGTTGGACCCCTTATTAGAGGTTTCAGGTAAGTGGTAAAATTTGGGGACAAAGTTTGAAGAGTCAACTTAATTTTTTTAATTTAGACGGTTAAATTAAAATCTTCAAAAATTTTAAGGGTCTAATTAAAGTTTTTAATAATTTCGAGAGATTTAATAAGAGCTTTTAAAATTATGAGAAATGATTTAATTAAAAATAATTTAAAATTTAATATATAAATTCTAAAAATTTTGAGAGGGCAAGTTAAATTTTTTAAAAATTTAAAGATTCAAAATCTAATTTTCTAAAAATTTGGGAGGGCGAGCTCCCATTAGTCTCCACAAGCTTCCGTCACTGTTTGGGATTCAACCCTCAATATATTTTTCAATAAAGATTCAAAATCTAATTTTTTAAAATTTTAGGAGGGCGAAGCTCCCACTAGTCTCCACAAGTTTGGGATTCAACCCTCAATATATATGACTTAAAGGCGTAATAAGCCCATAAACTTTTACAGAAAAATTAATTAAGTCCTTAAAAAATTTACACTTAATTTAGCCAGCAGACTCAAGAAAAAAAAAAGTTAATTTGACCTATTGACCAACTTTGATTGTTTAACTTTAATATTTTTTTTATTAAAAATTAACACGTATTGTAACAGAATAATGTCACTTGTCATTTCTAAGAATTTTAAATTTTAATTTTTAAAAAATAATAAAACCCATAAAATTTCTGGAAAATTCTAAAAAATTATTTTTAAAAAATATATAATATTTTTAATTTCAAAATTCATTCAAAAATAATAAATAATAATTTTCAAAAGATTAAGAATTTTAAAATATTAAATATTATTATAAAATTATAAAATAACTTGAATAATATTAAACAATATTTTTTATTTTTAAAATATAAAATAATAAAAGTTATTTTAAAATAATATAAAACAATAAAAGTTATTTTAAAAACCAAAATAACTTTTATTGTTTTATATTTTTTTTCAATTATTTTTTATAATTGTATAATAATACGTAATGTTTTTAATTTTTAAAATATTTTAATCTTTTGAAAAATTAGTATATATTATTTAAATAAATTTCTTTTTTTTTTGTAAATTACATGTCCATTTTAAAATTAATTTCGAAATTAAAATATTTTGAAAATAATTTTTAGTTTTTTTTCGGAATTTTATATATTTTTTAAAAATTAAAATTCCTAGAAATGACAAAGTGACATTATCCTATTGCGAGACATGCTAAAAATTAAAAAAATGTTAAAATTAACTGTCAATGTTGGTCAAAGTACCAAATTAAATTTTTTTCTTGAATTTGAAGGCTTAATTAGGTGCAAAAAAAATAAGTGCTTAATTAATTTTTTTTACAAAAGTTTAAGGGCTTATTGAACCTTTAAGCCAAAAGCTATTCATAAAACTTTACCCAACGAATGATGATAGCTAAAATAATAAAGAATTTATATATAAATTTATCAATTTCATGTTCATCCTCTATATAGAAGAATTTAATTATTTTGTTTAAAAATTATATTAAAATAAAAATTATTATTATTATAGTATTAACTATACATTTAAAGAGTGATTTTTCTATTAATTTCCATAATATACAATATAATCATGTCATGTGTATGTAAGGTAATCGAAGTGGGGTCATGGCCTTGAATTGAATACAAGAGATGAAATCCAAGCAAATCAATATCTGTGAATTGTACCAGAAAATAAAAATGGTAAAGCGACACCTAACCTCCTTCCCATCCTTTTATATTCCAAAAGAAGGGTTGGGTCCATTCCTATATAAATAACCCAAACCAAACCAATCCAACGATTATATCATAAATATTTTATCACTTTATATATTGTTCAGTCGACTTAACCAACCAATAATTAAATAATTTGCATCACATTAGTATATTTTTCTATGTTATTATTATTTTAAAACTAGCGTATTAGATTTGCCCGATATGTATTAGGTGTAATTGTAAGGTACATGAAAACACCCACAAAAGGAAGGACCATGCAAATTTGCTCCACCTCACGTGGCAGTGAAAATATTATATTTATATTTGTAATGTTATATTGTGGAAAATGATAAACCTACCAATAATAATAGCAACAACGACTCTCTGAATTTGCTCCACCTCACGTGGGCAGTGAAAACCAAACTGACAGCAGGAATAGTTATAGCCCTGGCTGGCCTTCCACATTACCAAAGAAACGAACCAGACAATCATGGGTTGCTCTTGCTCTTATCGAAGCATTTATAAAATTTTGTGACCATCAAATAATATTCCATATATATTTAAATATATTAAATACCATGTAAATAAAAATATATTGAATACCAATTCATGTGTTAAAATCATGGAGATAACTAATAAAAAGCCATTAATTTTTTTTGTAAAAAATTAACTAAGGCATTAATTTTTTCCCATTCAATTAAGTCTTTAAACTAATAGATTTAATCATTAAATTTTACAATTTTTTCTTTAGATATTATTACTACCTAGTATACTACAGTTCTATCTTGTGACGACATTTACAGATTTTTTAATTTCATTTTTTATGATTCCTATGAATTATAAAGAATATTGCAAAAAAATTAAAAATTCTAAAAATATCAAGCGACAACACTAAGGATGTAAATGAGACGAGACAGATCGTGAGCTACTCGAGCTCGACTCGGTCAAAGCTCAGTCAACACTCGACTCGATTGAACTCCACTCGAGCTCGAACTCAGCTCGAGTTCTTAATGAGCCGAGCTACTTCATACCCAATTCGAAAAGTTCACGAGCTACTCGAAAATATAATAAATTACTTTTGAATTTTTAAAATTAAAGTGAACTATGAGTGTTTTTTGTTGTTATGTTAAGTTAGTTTAATTTTTAGTTTAATTCTTTTTTATATTTTCATGCGTACTTTTTTCCTCCTACTAGGATTATGGGTTTTTAATGAGGCACATAAAAATGTGTATATTTCTATCTACAATGAAATCATACAATTTGATCATCATCATCATCATCATTATTATTATTATTATTATGAACATAGTTGTAAATGAAACGAGACAAATCGCGAGCTACTCGAGTCCAACTCGGTCAAAGCTCGATTAATACTCGACTTGAGTTTTTAACGAGCTGAGTCGAGCTCAGCATACTGAAGCTCGAGTCAAGCTCGAACTCAACTCGAATTTTTAACGAGTCGAGTCGAGCTTAGCACTACTCGAGCTCGACTTGGCTCGTTTACAACCCCTAGACAACACTGTGACACAACACGTTGTACCAACTGATTGGAAAAAAAAAACTGTCAGATTCAACATTCAATGTTGGTCAAAGAGCTTAATTGGTTAAATTTATTAATTTAAGAGATTAATTTAGTGCAATAAATAATTTAAGGGCTTAATTGATTTTTATTCAAAAGTTAATCTTAAACCTTTAAGCCTTTTGTTTATAATCAACTATTAGCTAGTCTAATAAATAAGATAATATATCTTCCAAATAAGGTCAAAAGTTAAAATTTTGGAGTTGTGAATGAAACATACTAGGTTGAAAAAGTCTATATTGAGTCTTTGTAGTATCATATTTGAATTAATCGGTCAAAATATTAGATATAAATAATTATAGAGAAAATATTATTATATTTTATGATATGACATTCTATTTTATTTTTATCGCTTTTAACGGTACCGTTTTCATCTTAACAGACACCATCATTTATAAATGAGGCCTTGGTTCGTCTCTGTCTCTGTCTTTGACTTTGACTAACTTTCAACCCGCCATATCAACAACAACAGAAACAGAAAATAGCCAATAAATGAAAGAAGGAAAAGAAGATGGCCGACAGTTGAAGAAGAAGAAGAAACTTTGAGAAAAATGGCGGAGCTAGGGTTTCAGGGCCAAACCTCAGTGAGACCAAGTTACATTGCTCGAGATTCGAGCCCCGACTCTGTTATATTCACTCGGGAATCGAACTTCAGCGTCTTCTCTTCGGCTTCCGCTAGTGGCGGCGATCAGTCCTCTTTTGCTTCCGACGCTGCTCGCGACCACCATTCTTTCGTTTCAGAACTCTCTTTAGTAACTTCTCCACTCTTTCAACAAGTATTTTTTCCCATTGTTATTACTTTTTTTCCCTCAATTGTAAAGTGCAATGCATAAGCAGAGGAAGGCTATAACAGTGTTACCTTGTGATTTGATTGATCATTGTTGAATGTTGATCAATTTGCATGCCTTTTTCCTTTTCTTGTTGGATTAAATAGTTTTTATTTTTTTAAAATGTTCGAAACGTGAATTTTGTAGCATTTGGTCGAACGTGAAGGAGGAGATCAGAATGAGAGTTCGAGTGGACCAGATCCAGATCCAAATAAAGCTATGAAGGTCCATAAGCACAGCCGTTTCTCCAGGAAAGGAGAAAAGTTGAAAGGTATTCGCAATATTTTCTTTCATTATCAGTTTATTGATTATTCTGAGCATGTTTAAATTGAAACTCATTTTCCGTTCACAATAACACGCAGTTCAAAAAGCAGAAAACGATAACCAACTCATAGATTCAGCAAGAAACTCATTTTCTGTTGCTCTTAAAGGTACCCTTTGGTTTCTTTTTGAAGTTGTTCTTTTTATAGCTATTTTTCTTTCTTTTCAAGAAAGTGGTATTTGAGAATTTGTTTTTGCTGTTTCCTTTTCATTGTGTAGAGTGTCAGGATAGAAGGACTAGACCTGAAGCTTTGTTAAAGAATCATCATAGGCGAAGACAGGCTTCTTTGGATCTAAATAATGTCTCCGCTTCATCTCCACGGTTGGGGGGCATGAAGAAAATCTCGATCGCAACACGGAAATCGGGTTCTTTTCCTAGTCCTGGGACTCCCAGTTATCATCATCATTCGATTGCTGGAATGCAGAAGGGTTGGAGTTCTGAGCTTGTTCCATTACACAACAATGGTGGAAGGAGGCAGGGGAATGCGGCTGGGGCGCTGCCTTTTAACAATGGAAGGACTTTGCCTTCAAAGTGGGAAGATGCTGAGAGGTGGATCTTTAGTCCTGTTTCTGGGGATTGTGGTGTGAGACAATCCATTGCTCCTCCGCTAAGAAGACCAATATCAAAGAGTGGTCCACTTGGTCGTCCTGGGATGCACATGCTTGATGGGGGGCATACTGGGAATTTCATGGCAGGTTCTCCTTTTTCAGTTGGTGTAATTGCAGCTGATGGGTTGTCAATTCATTCTCGTAGTCACGGCGGAGGATTTGCTGTTCGGACTGAGCATTGCATGGCTCGTTCTGTTAGCGTGCATGGATGCTCTGAGGTAGTCAATACACCATCCTTGTCTTCTCAAGGTACGCCTTCTATTGTAATTTGTAAACTCCAGGATTAGATGAATCATAAACTCATCATCTGATCTAAAACTTAAAATCCTGAACCTGGTGTTACATGACTTAGTTACATCCATGAAATATCAATATAGGCTATTTTTCAAATCTAAACCTGAGTGTTCTATTGAGAGATGAGTAGTTGTTATTATGGCAATGACCGAGCCTATTATACTTTCATACAATATAGTATATACCCTAACCTTCTGATTGCTTTTTCATCGAAGAAGCGGATGAAAATATTGATGCAGTCAAGGACGCGGCCACTGATATTTCTCGTACTGTTTCAAGAAGAGATATGGCAACCCAGATGAGCCCACAGGGTAGAACCCACTCGTCTCCAGAAGAAATGCCTTCTTTCTCTCCCTCCAAGTCCAACCCTTCTGCTCTACCTATCATAGAACTGCAGAGCATCCATTCCTCTAAATCAGAGGTGAGAGATGTGCAGGTAGATGAAAGAGTCACCATGGCTAGGTGGTCAAAGAAGCAGAGAGCTCGAAAGACTGGGAAGAGCTCAGAAATTTTTGATGACTGGAGAAAGAGGGCTGTTGACAGTCGCACATCAATCTGGGATGTGACAGAGACAGCAAAGAACATTTCCAAGTATGCCTCTTTACTACTACATCACCTCTGCTTCTTTTGCTCGTTTGTGTCATCTAATCTTTCTAGGATTTACATCAACAACTTTAGAAGTGACTGCTTAAAATTCACATTTAAAAATTCCTTTAACACATGGAGTAGCTTATCTGTATATATCACGCACTTGGAGATCCCTTCAATAAAAGCTAAAATTTCCAATAAAATATTTATGTCTGTTTGAACCACAATCGCATTCTTCCTCGAAGGCCAACTTTAAATAGTTGCAATGCTATGTTTAATTAGCAAAATTGTTCGGTTTGAGATTCTTAGATTGTCTGGGATTTGCTTTTTATCATTTTATAAATCTGCCAAGAAAGTGCATCCAACTAATTACTCCAGGTTAGGTGAATGGTTCACCATTATCATCAGGTATCAATATCAGGGGAAAATCCAAATGTTGACAGAGCTGATTTGATCGATATCCATAAATCAACTTCTTTCCTTCACCTTTGCAGGGTCAAAAGAGAAGAAGGCAAAATCACTTCATGGGAAAACCTGCAGAAGGCAAAAGCTGATGCAGCCATAAGGAAACTAGAGGTTGCTTTCTCTTTAGCAGTAAAAATAAAAATCTCTTTGGCAGTATTCTTTTAATATTTCTTTCCCCTTCCTTTGTTTTCTCCAGGAAAAAGTTTTGTTTCTATTTAACTACTGAAAAAGAGTATAATGACTGCAAATTTTAATAATCGGTGGCGAAAATGCATCGGATTTAGCATGAAACCAAAAGCTTATTATCTTCATCATTACTGATAACAATGTATTTCAGATGAAGCTGGAAAAGAAGAGAAGGTCATCACTGGATAAGATAATGAATAAGCTGAGATCAGCTCAGAAGAGAGCCGAAGAAATGAGAAGCTTGATGTTAGCCAACCAGGTCCATCAAGTAACAAAGGCCTCGCATAAGGCTTTATCATTGCGCAGAACCCGCCAGATGGGTTCATTGAGTGGTTGCTTCACCTGCCATGCATACTAATGCCTCACTTAGCTACCATTTACTGGTTCAATCATTCCTGAAATGGCAGGTAACTTTTGTTTGGAAGAATGGTTTCTTTTCATAACTTCTGTTTTTCATTTTTATATTAAAACGAATGATACATGGCATTCTGGCAGATAGGTCGAGGATCAAAGGCCACCAAGGATGATGAATATTGTACAGGAAGCAACTTTTATACAGATTTCTAAATAGGTGTCAAGGCAGTTTTGCTTGAATGAAGCACCACTACCTCCATCAAGGTCATAATCCTGGAACTTCAAACTTTCCTGAATATGTTTGACTAATAAATTCCTTCACTGCATGTATGTAAATCAACCCTACTATGACAGTTTGCCATGGATATCGAATATCATCCATCTTTCTTTTCCATATTTTCTCACAAGTAGATGCAATAGTATTAAATTGCGGTTGCGGCGTGATTTTTCTCTAAAATATAACTATGATTCTAGATGCGGTTGCGGTTTGTAGTGTCGCGGGGACCTCCAAAACCGTTACGATACGGCCGTTACACTGCGTTGTGGTCGCAATTTAATACAAGCATTTAAAAATACTACTATAATTGAATTCAATAAAAAAAAATAATGCATTAGTTACATCTTTATATGGTATAGGTACTGACTGCTTAGCATCTCCTCCCAATCAATAAACCTATTTTCACATATCTATATCTTATTTCTACACGCATGTTCATGGAATATATACATACATCCTTATTGTGATTCAGATCTGCCAATAATGAGAGTATTGATTGAATTATGTTTCAGTCTGTTTTAAGTTGGTCCGGGGGCAAGGTTCCCAATCGGGTAGCAATATTGACATAATCTCGAGGCATATGATTTGACATTCCAGGTGAAGCAAATCCCACTATCCTTGCCAGTTGCCATTATCATAAGCCAGCTTTCCTTGTATTCTGGACCCTTCCTGTAAGGAAGAATGAAAGCCCTAATGAACTCCCAACCTGCATCCATCATCTTTGGTAACGTCCATAGCCAAGGGTAGAAATTCTTCTCGGGCTCCTGGGTCAAAACCTGCTATTCGAATATATAGTTCCGGAGTTACAGATGTTGGGATTCGAACTGAAATAAACCCGGAGTTGTTTTCGAACTAGGAAAAGTAGACTTACCTTCCCTTTGTAGCAGCTATTGAAAAAGATGCAGGTTCCAAAATACTTGAAAAAGAAAATGGTTGTAAACATACCTGTAATATTTCACATCAAATTTTCTCAACTTGTTATCCATAAACTCCCCAAACTTAGGGTCCCCCACCCTGGGCTGCCCAAAGGTATAAATCGCTTCCAATTTCTCCAATAACCATGTCTCCTCGTGTAACATTAGCAGAGCAGCAAACAATATTGCCAATGCTCCACCCGAGCTATGCCCTGTCAATATAAACCTGGCTTCTGGATTCTCTCGGAAAACCTGCCTTAGCTTTCGTCTGAGAGTGTCGGTGGGTTGTTGGACTTGGAGCTCTTTGGGGAAACCCTTGTTCTTTTGCAAGCCAAGATCTTTCATAAAACCACAGTGGGTCTTGCCCTTACCCATGTGTTTAAGCTCATACCAAGAAATATCGACGTTGGACGACAAGTCATAGGGGTTCAATGGTTCGGTGCCTCTAAATGCAAGCACGATCAAGTTTGGGCTAGACAGTGTGTCTTGCATCATGAAGGCTTGGGTTGTGATACGGTCTTGGAAATCTGTGAAACAGATGAAATCGTATATATATCTTGGAAAAAGGGAAAGAAAGAAAGAAAGAAAACAATATTTTTTTTACTATATTATTAACTTGCATATGGAGTTTAAACAGAACTTTGCATCTTACATACCGTTCCAGAACTCGTAGAACTTCAAGAATTTCATCTGCAAAACAATGTTAATGGCGATGCATATTCTTAAGTATAAAAAAGGAATTTTTTGTCTAATAAATGGTTAATGGACATTTAAGTTTTTATTTTTAGGCTAAAGGGCTTATTTTGCCCTCAAGTTCGACCCCATTTCGCAATGTTGCCCCTCGCGCGGAAACACGTTCAATTATGTCCTCCAACTCGCACATTGCAGCAAATTAGCCCTTGACCAACGTTGACTAACGGAACCGTTAGTCTAGCCGTTAACTGTTAACGCATCAACCGTCTTCGCTGACGTGACATGTCATGTCATCATTGAAAAGTTAAAATGCTGACGTGACAAAAAAATTAAAAAATAATTTTTATCTTATTTTTCATATTAAATTGTAACCAATCAAATGATGACACGTGACATCATCTGATTGGTTTTAAAGTAAAGAGTTAAAATAACTCAAAATATGTAGGAGAAGGGAGTCAAACCCGAGTCTTGGTGGTAAAAAGCACAATGCTTTGCCACCAGACCAACCTTTCAACTTTGTAAACAAACACCAAATTTAATATATATCCGCATCCAAATAATATGGTTGCTCATCTTCTTCAACCTTTCAACTTTGCCAGCACAATGCTTTACCATCGGTGACTCTGCCGATTCGTGTAGTCGAAGTTGGAAGTATAGGACGCCAAGAAAGGCAATATATATCCTCATCTTCTTCCAACTTCCAACTTCGACTAAACGAACCGGCAGGGTCACTAGTGGCAAAGCATTGTATTGCAAAGTAGAAATGTTGAAGAAGATGAGCAGCCATGTTATTTGGGCGAGGATATATATTACATTTGGTGTTTGTTTGCAAAGTTGAAAGGTTGGTCTGGTGGCAAAGTGTAACGCCCCGAGTTTAGGGCCAGGAGTTATCAAACTAGTTGAATCGGGTCAGGTTAAAATTAAATTAGAAGAAAACTATTTTTAATACACCAAAAATAGTTTTAAAAGAAAAAAAAGGGGCAAAAAGGGATTTTTTCATAAAAGGGAATAGGAAAGGGTTTTTTTAGCAAAAAGCCATCTTTTTCTTCATTTTGAATTCCACGTTCTAAAAACCTCCTTAAACCTTAATCACTATTCCATTGGTTTTCAAGCTCTCAACCAAGTGACTTCTTCAAGGTAATAACGTTTTTGACTTCTCATCTTCATCCTCAACATTTTCATGGTCTTGGATTTCCATAAAAATCCATTTTTGAGTTGTTTGAAGTGTTCAAAGTTTTAAATTAAAGATGGAAACTTTGTTGGTTTTTCGTTGAGTTCTTAATTTGTAAAATTCATATATGTTATAAACTTGCTTTTGAGCTTAACATATGTTAAAATGGTGAAGTTTTAATGAAATCCCGAAATGAGTATTAGTGGGTGAGTTTAGAAGTGAAAATCTTGAGTTTTGAGGTAGTTAAATGAAGGGAAAGTTGGGATGATGGTATGGTTACACTTGGGGGCTGTTTTGGACATGTTTAATGATGATTTGGATGATGAAATTGATGGGTAACTGATGGGTTGTGTCCAAGTCCGAAAATGAAGAGTTTGGGTTAGTTCTTGGTTTGGAAATGTAGCGAAATTTGTCTTGGGTTGTAATCTGGTTTATGGCAGTGATTTTGTGGATGTTTTAATGTGTAATGCATTGTTTTTGGTTGATTAGAAGCAAAGGAAAACGTCGGAGAAGCTTCGTACTCAATTTCGGGGAACTTGGAGGCTTGACCGATATTTTCGGCTTGTGTTGGGTTCAACGGTGAGTGGATTGATTTTAAAAGCCTTAACGTGGTTAAGGGAGTGCTTTGGGAGTTTGGATTGAGCTTGAAAGGCCAATCCAAGCTCGAGAGTAAGTTTTAAAGGTTTATGCAATTAAATTGTGTTTTACGATTTCTTGAATGCGAGATGACATGCTATGTTGTAATGTGTTGAATTGCATTTGTTATGCATGTTGAGATGTGAGACTTGTGTTATGCTTGCATTGTGAGTACATGCCTTGCATGGAAGTTTGGACTTGGTAAGTGATTCAAGCATCGGTAATGCTTGTGGTTGTGATTGAGTATATTGACATGTGTTGGGTTGTTACCGGATATAATTGACCGATCAATAGGATTAGAGTGCACTCGAGGTAAAATTTGCGCGTGGCCTTAGTGATGCTAGATTCCACTAAGGAGGAGTACGGTGATGTGAGATTCCACCGGAAGTTATATTGTTTACTAGACGAGTGAGTACGGTGATGTGAGATTCCACCGGAAGTGTCTATTGGGTTTGAGAACTATCTTCATATCCGAGTAAAAACGTTGAATGTCAATATACCCATAAATGCTTTGATTCTCATGTTAAGCATGTTGTTGATTCCTCATATTTATGCTTATGCATGGTTGATTACTTTGCTTGCGTTATGAGAATGAACATATGGTAAGCCTATGACTTGTAGTTGCATTCGGTAAATGCACGAAAGGTAAATGCATGTGGTCGTGTGTTCTAGCATGTGGAAATGATTTGGAAAAAAGGTTTTGGTTTTCAAGCAACCTAATGTTTTTAAAACTGCATTGTTGTAGCTACCGTTTTGAGCACCGCTCACTAAGCTTAAACGCTTACGCTCTCTTTTCCAACAATGCAGGCCCTTAGACCTTCGGAGCAGCTCGGGGAACGAGGGAGGATCCAAGTGTAACACCCCAATTTAGCCCCAAATTGTAAACCCTAATCATGAAAATTCCCAATTGGAAACCCTAGAATTTGGGGGAAATCTCGGATTTTAACCTAATTTGAATTTGGGACCTAATTGAATAAAGTTAAAGTACGGTGGCCAAGTCGTTAGGCGAGCTAAAGTTGAGACCCTTCTTCTGTAATTATCCCATTTGTTTAGGGTAAAACCCTTTTGTCTCTGTTTTGATTTTGAGCGTCGCACTCATCATCACTCTCCTTTTTCTCTCCATAAGCAAATCGAGCACCCCTTTTTCCCCCGTTGTCCGTTGAAGCTCCGGCCAAGGAGTTTTTGCCGGTTGTTTGTTGATTCGCGACCATCAGTGGCTTCCCCGTGGCCTCCGAGCAAAACCCGTGGTAGAGTTTCCCATTTGCCGCCTCCTATCGTTAGAAAAGAGAGGCCGAAAGCCTCGACTTTTTGTCTGTCGTCACCGTACTCTTTGTATGCCGCCTCCATCCGAGTTTGGATGACGTGGACTCTGACCCCGAGACTTTACCTCCTCCTCCGCCAGGCAGACCTCTGGTGGCACAGTCTTCGAGATCTGCTAGAGCTGATTCTGTTCGACCTTTCGCTTGAACTGAGCATGGGAGACGTCACTACCGATGTTGATAGTTTAGCTGCCTAAGGTGTGTTCTCCGTCTGTGTTACATGTCTTTGTTGTCTTATTGCATGATATGTATGATATATATATATATATATGTTCTATCATACTCTATTATTCGATAAATATTTTATGACTCGAATGTTGTGATCATGTTATGTAACACATATCAGAATCATACTATTATGTACATGCATCTTAGTTGTTTAACAAGATTGCATTCGGACTCTGAAATCGAATAACATGTCATATCATTGGGATGAGATATTGTATGGAGGAAGCTCAACGACTTCATCCTTCGAGTTGAACTTCGCTTCGGATTAGTAGTTCCATCTTTCGGGATGAGTTTTGCTTCGGACATGGTGTTGCGGTGTAGAGTGGTTCAGGGGAACCTCACTCTTCGGACGGTGATGTAGATGGGTGCATGTTGAGTGTGTAAAAGTTCTACCATTTACACCTTTTTAAACCCATATTTCTGCTGCATTCAAGCATCATTGCATTGCATTTAGGTTAGTTTTCAATAAAACATCACAATTATATAAAAGGCACGGATTCTACTGAAAGATGGTTATTTTTGCAGGTATCTGTCATAGTAGATGTCGAAGGCAGGCGCAGGGCAGATAAGCAGGAGAGCTGAACTGGACAAGCAGCTGAAGAAGACGAACCTGTCATGGACCTGTCGTGACAGCATGGTGACAGCAGATTCATGAAGAGGAAAAAGTGAAGTGGACCTCGATAGATAGAGAAAAATCTGCTCGTCTGTCGTGTGGAAGCCGAATATTTTTCCAAGCCCCGGATCAAGAGATATGTCAAGCCAAAGCTCAAAGGAGAGGAAATCCCTAAAAGCAAGGATGCGGCTGGAAAGTAGGAGACTTTAGAGATTTAGTCTTTATTAGAATCTTACTTTTAATTAAAGTTGTAATCCTTGTTACCTTAGATAACTTGAGCCCAAAGCTTATATAAAGGGCATAGATTAAACCTAGGGCATAGCCGACTACCCCATAACCGAAAACCTAAACCCTGCCGTTTACCTGTCACCGATATGTTCTAAATTCCCCCTAGGGCTACGGGTTGTTTTGTAAAGTAGTTGCAAGGGTTGCTTTGTTTTAGGATTTTTCAAGTTCAATAAAATAAACTTCAAGTTCTTTTATCTTGGTTTTAACATCTTGCAAGAGCATCGGGAGAGCATTGTGAGGTTATCTATTTACTTAGCATCGGGAGAGTTAAGTATACGAAAGAGATAAAAGCGCGTTCTCTAGTTTATAGTTGAACCATCTCGTGCTTAGGGATAAGGCGAGGTTAAGTGGCTAAGGAAGAATTCATACACATCGGTGTTCATCCTTCGATTCACGCCGGGAGGTATCATCAAAGACGTGATCATCGACAGACTTGTGCCTAGGGATAGGGCAAGGCAGATCAGGGATTCTTGCCAAACTTGAAGTACGGAGTTAGTGTTCGCTGCCGCGATAGCTGACGGACAGACGCCGCGACAGGTGCTGTCGGCGACGGGTGCGACGACAGAACTGGAGATCCTAAGCAATTCAATACCTACACTACTGAGCAACTCAATACCAGCCCATTCTCTCCATCTTGATATCTCAATCTTTTATTTACGTTTTTAATTTAATATTCGTGACAATTCTCTTAAATATTTCCTTTGCTTTCGTGCAGTGAATCTAGGTGAAGCTATTAGCCCAATCCTTGTGGAGACGATATCCGATACTTTGTATCACTTTACTACTTGCGTCGTGTATACTTGCACTACAATTGCGATAGACTATTTTACACGCAACAAGTTTTTGGCGCCGTTGCCGGGGATTGGCAACATAACTACACCTTTCTTTCCTTGCACTTTTTGTTTTTATTTTCGTTTTTGTTTTTGTTTTTATTTTTATTTTCTTTCGTGTTTTTTTTTAAACTCTTGCTTTTCACAAGGTTTTCTTGTTTATGCGCAGATCTAAAAGAGGCGAAGATCCTGAGTATAAATTAGATCCGGAGATCGAACGTTCCTTCAATCTCAAGAAACAGATTCACCACCTTTTAGATCGGAACGAGTACCTTGAAGAACAGCTAGAGCAGATGGCCCGTAATCAGCCTGCCGGTGAAGACATTCCGCCTGTCGGTGACCCGCCCGCAGCAGGTGGACGACGGTCATGTCGTGACTACATGCTGAATGATCATGTAGAGCTGGAGACCACGCTGCCGGACATTGACGTTGACAACTTCGAGCTTAAACCTGTCATGTTTAGTATGATCAACAACGCCAGACAGTTTGGTGGTTCCGCGACAGAAGATGCTAGGGAGCAACTCAAAACGTTCCAGGAGATCTGTGGTTCGTTTAGACTACCAGGAGTTAGTCCGGAGATACTGAGGCTTCGGTTATTCCCCCATTCATTGAGGGATAGAGCTAAAACTTGGTGGAATAAACTTACACCGGGTTCTATTATGACTTGGGCAGATCTAACTCGTGAATTTTTATCTCGTTTTAATCCTTCACATTTAGCTGAGCGATTACGTAATGAAATTGCTACTTTTCAACAGGAAGATGACGAGCCAATGCACGAGGCCTGAGACAGATTCACAACTCTTCTACGAAACTGCCCAATGCATGGATTCCCCGTCTGGAATCAGGTAACTAAGTTTTATAATGCTGCTAACTTACAAACTCGCATTCGAATTGATTCTGCAGCAAATGGACTACTATTGGACAAAGATCCAGACGAGGCCCTGCAAGTTCTGAAACATCTGGCTAAAAATGAGGAGCAGTTTCCAACCACAAGAAGAGGAGGTAAACGGGTACTTGCTGTCAAGGACTATGAGGCCGACAGCACTATGAAATCACAGGTAGCATTCCTCACTAAAGCCATGAAACACTTATTGAGTGAAGAGGAAGTACGAGGGTTTGCTGTCGAGGAAGTTTGTGCTACATGTGAGGGAAATCATAGTAGGGATGAGTGCCCCATAAATATAGAAGAAGGAAAATATGTTGGAAATTACAAGCCAAACTACAATTCCAACAATTACAACCCTAATTGGAGGAAAGATCCCAAATTTTCCTGGAGTAACCCTAACAATGCCCTAAATCCGCAAGCATATAATCAGAATCAGGGGGGTCCTAGATTGTTGACGCGACAGCAGCCGCAGCCGCAAAACCTGCCGCAGAACCTGCCGCCTCAGCAACAACAGCAGCCACCACCTGCCACGAGTAGTATATTGGAGCAGACTCTGGCCACCTTTATGTCTCAGACCGGCACGTATATGGATAACATCAATAAGTTTGTCAAGAAAACGGAAGACTTTATGGATGAAACTAAGATGAGAATGACAAACCATGAGGCCACCTTGAAATCTCTAGAGACACAAATGGGTCAGGTGTCGCAGCATATTAAGCCACGGCAGAATGGAGGATTCCCTAGCAATACTGAAAATGCTAGAACGCCCCCTCATGAGCAATGTAAGGCGATCACTACTAGGAGTGGGAAAAAGTTACCAGGGCCGGAAAAAGAAGCTGAAACAGAAAAGGAATCTGCCTTGGATAAACCTGCCGAGGAAGCTGCCCCGACAGGTAATGAACAGACTGCTGCCGATGAGCCTGTCACGACAGCAGAAGCGACAGAGGAGAAAAAAGAAGATTATCGTCCTCAGATTCGCATGCAGTGGGAAGGACGCATTGCTGATTACCGTCCCCCACCACCCTTCCCTCAACGGATACAGCAAGCTAAGCATGAATCTCAACTTAAAAAGATTTATGATATTTTTAAACAGGTTCATATTAACATTCCGTTGTTAGATGCTGTTAGGGAAATGCCCGGTTATGCTAAATTTCTCAAGGATGTCATGTCTAAAAAATCTAAACTTGGGGAATTTGAAACGGTAAGGATGCAAGAAGGTTGCATGAGTATTCTTCATCGGCAACCACCCCAGAAAAAGAAGGATCCGGGGAGCTTCCTCATACCTTGCGTAATCGGCGATAAATTTGTGGGTAAGGCATTATGTGATCTTGGTGCTAGTGTTAATCTAATGCCCAAATCTGTTTTTCAGAAACTAGGTATTGGCAAGGCGCGGCCCACGACAGTTACCCTACAGCTAGCCGACCGCTCTTACGTTCACCCCGAGGGAAAAATTGAAGACATTTTGGTAAGAGTGGATAAACTTATTTTTCCTGCTGACTTTCTTATCTTAGATTGTGAGGCAGATGAGAACGCACCAGTCATCCTAGGGCGACCCTTCTTAGCCACGGGAAGATCATTGATTGATGTGGAAAAAGGAGAACTCACCATGCGTGTAAACGATCAAGAAATTAAGTTAAATGTTCTCCAAGCAATGAAACATGCTGATGTGGATGAAGAATGCAAGGCCATCATTGAGGTGACCTTTGATCAACCCTGCATCAGGTCGAGCTGTCAAGATATAAAATTTGGTCACTGCTGTGACAGCCATTTACAAACCTGTCACGACAGCAACGACGACAGCACCGACGACAGCAACTCCTTTGAATCCGATACATCTGATACTGAAGGTCATGAGGAGGTAGATTGGTTAGACCATCGCCCAGGTAAGTTATTCGAACCCTTAAATTACACTTCGGATAACCATTTAATTCAAAAGCCATCTACTGTCGAACCACCTGTCTTAGAACTTAAGCCCCTGCCAGGGCAGCTTAAATATGCTTATCTTGGTTGTGATAAAACACTGCCCGTAATCATCTCTGCTAAGCTGCCGCAGGAACAGGAACGACAGCTGATCGACATGTTGAGGCAGCACAAAAGGGCGATAGGATGGACCATAGCAGACATTCAGGGCATTAATCCGGCAATCCGTATGCACAAAATCCTCTTAGAAGAAGATCATAAGCCGACTATTGATGCCCAAAGGCGGTTGAACCTTGCAATGAAGGAGGTAGTGCGTAAGGAAATAATTAAATGGTTAGACGCTGGTATCATTTACGCCATCTCCGATAGCAAATGGGTAAGCCCGGTGCAATGTGTTCCCAAGAAAGGAGGCATGACTGTGATAACCAACGAAAACAACGAGTTAATCCCAACCAGGACTGTGACCGGTTGGAGGGTTTGTATGGACTATCGGAAGCTTAACAAAGCTACCCGAAAAGACCACTTTCCTTTACCCTTTATTGATCAAATGCTTGATAGATTAGCGGGTAAACCTTACTATTGTTTTCTTGATGGTTATTCAGGATATAATCAAATTGCTATTGCACCGGAGGACCAAGAGAAAACGACTTTCACCTGCCCCTACGGAACATACGCATTTAGGAGGATGCCGTTTGGACTCTGTAACGCACCTGCCACCTTCCAAAGGTGCATGATGGCTATATTCTCCGACATGGTTGAGGACTTTCTTGAGATCTTCATGGATGATTTTTCTGTCTTTGGAGACAATTTTGAGAGCTGCCTCGGCAACCTTCAAAAGGTACTTGAAAGATGTGAAAAAGCTAATCTTGTTCTTAATTGGGAAAAATGCCATTTTATGGTAGATGAGGGGATAGTTTTAGGCCATAAGATTAGCTGCCGTGGGATAGAAGTCGACAGGGCAAAGATTGAAGTCATAGAGAAGCTGCCGCCGCCAACCACAGTCAAGGGCATTAGGAGTTTTTTAGGGCATGCTGGTTTCTATAGGAGATTTATTGCAAATTTCTCAAAAATCACGAAGCCCCTATGTCATCTCTTAGAGCAGAACCGACCCTTTGACTTTAATGAAGAATGTACTGAAGCATTCAAGGTTCTGAAGGAAAAGCTAGTGACAGCCCCCATAGTACAGCCACCAGACTGGACGCAACCGTTTGAAATTATGTGTGATGCTAGTGACTATGCTGTCGGGGCAGCACTCAAGGACAGGCTGTTTCATGTCATATATTATGCCAGCAAAACATTGAATGATGCCCAAGTGAATTACACCACCACAGAAAAGGAGCTGTTGGCTGTGGTGTTCTCCATCGACAAGTTTCGTTCTTATATACTTGGAACGAAGGTAATAGTGCACACCGATCATTCTGCCCTTAAGTACTTGTTCGCAAAGAAGGATGCAAAGCCTAGGTTGATACGATGGATCCTGCTATTACAAGAATTCGACCTTGAAATCAAAGACAAAAAGGGGACAGAAAATCAGGTGGCAGATCACTTGTCGAGGTTGGAGATGGGACAGAGTCTACCTGTAGATGAGACACACATACTAGAGACCTTCCCAGATGAGCAGCTCTTTGCTGCCGCAATAGCTGTCGCGACAGCCATGGCGGCAGGTAAGTCTTCTAACCTTCCCTAGTATGCTGATTTCGTTAATTTTATAGTTAGCGGAATATTACCTTCTGATCTTACTTATCAAGCCAGGAAGAGGTTTCAAAATGATGTAAAACATTATTATTGGGACGAACCTCTTCTTTTCAAAATGTGCGCAGATCAGGTTATAAGGAGATGTGTACCACAAGAAGAACAAGAAGACATTCTCCATCACTGTCATGCTTCACAATATGTTTTATATAAAAAACCCCATGGTGCCATTACAATTCAATCATTAAAAGACGGGCACCAATTCAAAGTCAATGGACAACGCCTCAAGCATTATCAGGGGACTGAAGCCCCAGGAATTCAAGAAGTGGTTACCTTAGGTGATGCCCCACAAGGCATCCCTAATTTAACCTAGTTTTTATTTTTATTTTATATTATTATTAGTTATTAGGAATTAGATTTATTTTAATAATGTTTTGTTTTTAATTTCAGTTCTTAGGAAATAAAGGAGACAAGTGAGAAAGAAGAAATGGCCCAAGACCACCGCCCATCCACCAGCCCAATTAAGCCCATTTATGGTAACCTGTCGTTTCGGCTGCCGGCGCAGACGGATTTGACAGGCTGTCAACAGACGCACAGCAGACGAAGAAGCGTGCGGCAGACGCTCAGCAGACGCATTAATGCGTGTCAGACGCGTCAGACACGCAATATCCAATCTGCCGCCCCGTTATTCCCGCCTGCCGTTGCGGCATTAAATGGGTATCTACTCGACAGCTATATAAACCCCTTCCCCCTTTCATTTTTTTCCTCACTTCTTATTTTTCTCTCTTGTACTCTCTTCTAGTTTTATCTACTTTCTCTCTTTTTCAGCCCTTGCAACCAAAAATGTCTTCACGACAAACTCGCCAGAATGCTGCTGCCGCCTCTTCTTCCGCAGCAGCATCCCCGTTCGCCAACAAGGAACTTTGGGAGGAACGGAGCTTCATCTATAATAGAGATGCTCCTCTTTTTGGACTCCGGCCGTTCATTATGAAGGCCATTACGGCGCAACTTTGGGAAGACTTTGCCGAGCAGCCGGCAGAGCTTAACGACACTCTGGTCAGGGAATTCTACGAGGCGATCGAGAGTAAGACGGCGACATCTGTCGTCGTCCGAGGAGTGACAGTTCCTTTCACCGCCAGCAGCATCAACCATGTCTTCGGCCTCTTCTTTGGCCCCAATGACGACACTCATCAACAGTTTTGGGACTCCCTCGACGCTGCCGGCCACGATGCTGTCATGAGGGAATTGACAGAGGAGGGCACAACCTGGAGCACCAGCAAAAAGAACCCCAACTCCGTCAACCGGGCAGAGCTGCTCCCCGAGGCTAAACTATGGAACGTTTTTATCAAAAAGCGTATCCTGCCCTCATCCCACCACACGACAGTCAACAGGCAGCGGCTGGCCCTCATCCACTCCATCATGCATGACAGGCCGATCAACGTGGGCAGGTACATGCGAGACAGCATTCTCGATTGTGCCTTCAGAACAGATTCACGACTATGCCTGCCCTTCACCATTACTGCCCTCTGCCGCTGCGCTGCCGTACCGGAGGACCCTTCAGACAAAATCAAGAAGGGCAGCGGCTGGACCGACAGCAACATCTCCAACCTCATGGAGATCATCGTCGTAACGCCCCTCAACGCCTTCGATCCAAACGCCCCACCTGCTGAGTCTGATGATGAACCTGCCACTGAACCTGCCCCAGAAGCTGCGACCAACACCGCGCCGGCAGATCAGAACGCCAACATCTTAGCTGCCATCTTGAGGATTGAGGAGCGGCAGATGGGTTTAATGACATTCATCCGCGACTTCTCCAACGCAACGGTAAATTTCATTACCAATAATTTGAATTTTTCGGATGTCATTTTCCCCACCTTCCCCGCCCATTACTTTAATATCCCCTCCCCCACTCCCACACCACCTGTCTCTCCCCACGGAGAATCTGCCTCCTCCACACCTTCACCAACAGCAGCCGGCAGCCCCCCGGCGGACACTTCTCCTCGAGGCACCAAGCGAGCTGCCACTGACGACAGCCCTCTTGTCCGGAGGAACTTGGACAGCGCCTTCACTCGGGTGAAAAGAATCAAACATGTGGCCAACAAGAGGATGCTGTCCAAAGCCATCACGAGTAACAGCTGGGACAGCAGCAGCAGTTCTGATATCAGACTAGTAGAGCCACCTGTCATTCAACCTGCTGACGACCCTGTCCACCAACCAGAGGAAGTACCTACACCTCAACAGGCAGATGAACCTGTTGACCAACCTGCCCAGGAACCTGCCCAGCCACCTCCCCAACGCAGACGCTACCATCAGATCCGCGTCAGCAGCAGCAGCGAGGACAGCGCATAAAATTTAAGTTTTTATTTCTTTTACTCCTCTTATTGCTGCCTGCCCTTATATATTGTGATGTACTTTTATTTTTCATATTTTTCTTTATTTGTTTTAGTGTCATTTTGCATTGAGGGCAATGCAACCCTCGGGTTTGGGGGTGGCAACCCTCCATATTTAATGGAGTCTTTAGAACATCTTTTGTTTAATTGTTATGTCTTATTAGTTAGTTATTTTCTTTCAAAAAAAAAAATTAGAAAAATCAGAAAAGTTAAACTGTTGGCTTAAAACTGTGAAGTTAACTTACCTGTCATGACGGCTCTGTCGTGGCAGCATCTGTAGGACAGGTTAAGGAAAAGTTTAGAGCCTTTCTATAGTTCTAAAAACTTAAACACTTTTGTGACTGTTATATTGCTTAGATTTCTTTTAGCCAAACTAGAATAGGAAGCTTAGAACTTGGATAGCCCCTAGAGGTGCCTAACACTGGCTCTAGGAAAGAAGTTTAGCAAAAGAAAATCAAAAACCTAGAGGTGCCCGAAACCGGCTCTAGGAAGCTAACTAGAGGTGCCCAAAACTGGCTCTAGAAAATCTTAGCTTGAAAATAGAAGAAAAAGCATGAAAATGTGCCTTCCAAAAGAAAGTAAACTTTGGCATAAAATTCAAGTTAAGGAGTTGAATATTCTAGTGAAACTAAGAGAGTCTTAGCTTATAACTGTTCACAAGCATGCACACACTGCACGAGAGCTATAGGGAGATTCTGGACAGATCCTAACCCTTCCGACAGGTTGCTGCCGCCATAGAGAATGAGCGACAGGTGAGGGACAGTTCACTGTTTGAAGGCCAACACAAAAATTTTCAGTTTTCTTTTAAGTCTTCATTGCTTGAGGGCAAGCAAGAACTTGAGTTTGGGGGTGTGTTGAGTGTGTAAAAGTTCTACCATTTACACCTTTTTAAACCCATATTTCTGCTGCATTCAAGCATCATTGCATTGCATTTAGGTTAGTTTTCAATAAAACATCACAATTATATAAAAGGCACGGATTCTACTGAAAGATGGTTATTTTTGCAGGTATCTGTCATAGTAGATGTCGAAGGCAGGCGCAGGGCAGATAAGCAGGAGAGCTGAACTGGACAAGCAGCTGAAGAAGACGAACCTGTCATGGACCTGTCGTGACAGCATGGTGACAGCAGATTCATGAAGAGGAAAAAGTGAAGTGGACCTCGATAGATAGAGAAAAATCTGCTCGTCTGTCGTGTGGAAGCCGAATATTTTTCCAAGCCCCGGATCAAGAGATATGCCAAGCCAAAGCTCAAAGGAGAGGAAATCCCTAAAAGCAAGGATGCGGCTGGAAAGTAGGAGACTTTAGAGATTTAGTCTTTATTAGAATCTTACTTTTAATTAAAGTTGTAATCCTTGTTACCTTAGATAACTTGAGCCCAAAGCTTATATAAAGGGCATAGATTAAACCTAGGGCATAGCCGACTACCCCATAACCGAAAACCTAAACCCTGCCGTTTACCTGTCACCGATATGTTCTAAATTCCCCCTAGGGCTACGGGTTGTTTTGTAAAGTAGTTGCAAGGGTTGCTTTGTTTTAGGATTTTTCAAGTTCAATAAAATAAACTTCAAGTTCTTTTATCTTGGTTTTAACATCTTGCAAGAGCATCGGGAGAGCATTGTGAGGTTATCTATTTACTTAGCATCGGGAGAGTTAAGTATACGAAAGAGATAAAAGCGCGTTCTCTAGTTTATAGTTGAACCATCTCGTGCTTAGGGATAAGGCGAGGTTAAGTGGCTAAGGAAGAATTCATACACATCAGTGTTCATCCTTCGATTCACGCCGGGAGGTATCATCAAAGACGTGATCATCGACAGACTTGTGCCTAGGGATAGGGCAAGGCAGATCAGGGATTCTTGCCAAACTTGAAGTACGGAGTTAGTGTTCGCTGCCGCGATAGCTGACGGACAGACGCCGCAACAGGTGCTGTCGGCGACAGGTGCGACGACAGAACTGGAGATCCTAAGCAATTCAATACCTACACTACTGAGCAACTCAATACCAGCCCATTCTCTCCATCTTGATATCTCAATCTTTTATTTACGTTTTTAATTTAATATTCGTGACAATTCTCTTAAATATTTCCTTTGCTTTCGTGCAGTGAATCTAGGTGAAGCTATTAGCCCAATCCCTGTGGAGACGATATCCGATACTTTGTATCACTTTACTACTTGCGTCGTGTATACTTGCACTACAATTGCGATAGACTATTTTACACGCAACAGTGCATGTCATGTTATGCTATCAATATGCCTTGCTTGTAATACTTCGAAATAACTGTTAAATCTTGATTTGTTGATTGATTGTTGGATTTACTTCTGTTATGCACTTTATAGACACACTGAGCTTTATAGCTGAATCCCCCTTAGTATCTGTTTCAAATTTCCAGACTTAGGATTCGGTACTTGGAGGACCTCAATCGAACGGATTTGATATTATTATTTAGTATGGATTATTTAAAGATTCTTTTTATTATTTATGTATTTCGGACTTGGTTGTAAATTTGGACTTTGGACTTTAATTTTGGGTTTGATGAACTACTTTATGCATGCATTGTTTTATGACGAAACTTCAAATAACTTTTACAATTGAATAATAAATTTCAACACGTTTTTCTTTTAAGTGATATTTTTTGAGGGGAAAGTTTCTTAAAACGACAAATTCAATTTGAGTAAACCTCTTAGGTCAAAATAAGGGGTTACATTTAGTGGTATCAGAGCTAGGTTACACCCCTTGATATGTGAGACTCGACAAAATTTAATTTTAATGTTTTCAAAATTTTGCATGCATAATAAATGTTTTTGAGAACTACGAGATTTTCAGATAAATTTCCGAATTTTAAAGAAGTAATATATGTTTTAATTAGAGACTCCAAGTACCAATTTCGACTTTAGGATTTTCTTTTTGTAGATAGACTACTGTGCCACCCCGTAGGAGTACTAGAGTTACGGCTGGCCGAGGTCGTACCGCTGTGGATACGAGTGACATTAATCCTCCCGAGCATTCACCACAGTATCAGGAGGACCCACAACATGAGTAGGCTGATGAGCAACCTGAGGTTCATACGAGTGATCAACAGACTGATCACCCTGGCCAGCAAACTCAGAGCGGAGGTCCCCGTGCAGTCGGTAACAGTGAGACTGCTGGAGTTGATGTTGCTGCAGTGCATTTGGAGCTACTTGAGTATCTTCGACAGGGTTCTAGGAGACCCATATCTGCTATGTTTTTGTCTGCTGGGATGTTGATGTTTGGTGGTAAGACGACTGCAGATCCGGCTGACGCAGAGTATTGGCTGAAGAAATTACATCAGTTATTTGATGAGATAGACTATCCTACTGACAGAAAATTAAGAGCGATTGTATCATTATTGAAGGGTGAAGCCCAGAACTGGTGGGAGGCTGAAGAGATTGTTATTTTTGCTAGTCGGGTCACATGAGATCATTTTCGCCAGGCTTTCCGAGACAAATATGTTGGGGTAGAGTATCTAGCCAAGTGTCAAGAGGACTTTATGAATCTGAAGAAAAATGACATGACCGTGAATCAGTATGATATTGAGTTTTTGAGGCTGATACAGTACGTCCCTGGGTTAGTTACTGCAGGAAAGAGAAGTGCGACTGGTTTCTGAGGGGTCTTCGACCTTCGATCAAGACTAGTGTTGCTTTGCATTTGGACAAAGAGTACAAGGATATTACCTTGCGAGCTAGGACTGCTGAGCGTAATGAGGCAGAAATAAGGCAAGTTGAGTCTCAGGGTATGGATCGGGGTAAAAGGCAGTCGATCGCGTCAGTTCAGTTTAGTCAGGGTAATCAGACCAGGAAGAGGGCAAGAGATGAGAGTGATTATCAGAGTTTTTCCAGAGCCAGACTGTTGACCACTGTTGTTCCGACTTCTAGTGTTGGAGGATCGACTAGCACACGAGGGGTACCGCAATGTTCTTTTTGTAAGAAATGACATTCAAGAGAGTGTAGGAGACAATTTGGGGCTTGTTTTCGTTGTGGATCTTTTGACCATCTTTTCAGAGATTGTCCGCTTGCACCTCTGTCAGCTCATATGACGAGTCAGTCACATGCATCGGTAGAGACTCCTGCTAGAGGTTGAGGTCGAGGTAGACCTGATTCTACAATTTCTACTGGTAGAGGTAGGCCAGCTCAGAGTGGAGGATCAACTGGATCTGGGGTGAGACAGTCAGGTTTGGTTTATGCTACCAGGAGACATGAGGATCGTGATGAGCCAGATGTTATTGCTGGTACCTTTTCTATCCACTATATCTCGTATTTTGCATTATTGGATATTGGTTCTACCCATTCGTATGTTGCGAGTTCGGTATCTGAGGGACTTGAAATTCCGGTTGAGAATAATTTGAATGTGGTTTCAGTTTATAGTCAAGTGGGTGACCATGTCAAGGTTAATAAATTGTACAAGAATTACTCTTTGGAGATTCAAGGGAAAATATTCTCTGCTGATTTGATGAAGTTACCTTTCAAAGAGTTTGACCTTATTCTCGGAATGGATTGATTATCCGCTCATCGAGTCAGTTTGGATTGTGAAAGGAAAAAGGCGACTCTGAAAACCTCAGATGGGTGCGAGGTGATTCTAGTGGGAGAGCGTAGAGGTTACATGTCCAATGTTGTTTCGGCTCTCAAAGCAGAAAAGATGATTCGTCATGGTGCCATTGCCTACCTTGCTTATATTCTTGACTCGAGGCAGTCAGATTCTGGTTTGGATAAGATTCGGGTGGTGAAGGATTTTCCAGATGTTTTTCCGGAGGAATTGCCGAGGGTACCGCCAAAACGTGATGAGGTGGAGTTTGGCATAAATGTTTATCCGGGTACAACCCCTGTCTCTATAGCTCCTTACAGGATGGCACCGAAAGAGCTTAAAGAATTGAAGATCCAGTTGCAGGAATTCCTAGATAGGGGTTTCATCCGACCTAGTGTTTCTCCCTTGGGAGCCCCTGTTTTATTTGTGAAGAAGGATGGATCACTTCGGCTTTGTATTCACTATCGGAAGCTGAACAAGCTGACGATCAAGAACAAGTATCCCCTTCCTCGTATTGATGACTTGTTCGACCAGTTCCAGGGAGCTACAATATTCTCTAAGATAGACTTGAGATTAGGTTATTACCAACTCAAGGTTAAGGATTCTGTTGTGTTCAAGACCGCTTTTCGGACTCGTTATAGTCATTACGAGTATCTCGCAATGTCGTTTGGATTGACTAATGCCCCTGCAGCCTTTATGGATATGATGAATAGGGTGTTTCAACCTTACCTAGACCAGTTCGTAGTGGTTTTTATTGACGGCATACTGGTTTATTCCAAATCAGACGCACAGCATGAGGAACATCTTCGGATTGTCCTACAGACTTTGCGAGAGAAGCAGTTGTATGCAAAGTTCAGTAAATGTGAATTTTGGTTGACCGAGGTTACCTTCTTGGGACACGTGGTTTCTGCTAATGGTATTCAAGTTGATCCAAAGAAGATTGAGGCTATTTTAGGTTGGAAGCAGCCCAAGAATGTTCTTGAGATTCGAAGCTTCTTGGGTTTAGCTGGTTACTATCGGAGGTTTGTGGAGGGTTTCTCGATTATTGCAGCTCCTTTGACTAAACTTCCAAGGAAGGATATTCCTTTTGTTTGGACTGAGGCTCAGCAGACCAGTTTTGAGAAGCTTAAGACCGTGTTGACTGAAGCATCGATTCTGATTCAGCCTGAGCCTGGGAAGCCTTATACGGTATACAGTGATGCCTCCCACACGGGAATGGGATGTGTTCTGATGCATGGGGGAAAGGTAGTGGCTTATACGTCTCGTTAGTTGAAAGCACAAGAGTGCAACTACCCTATCCATGATTTGGAGCTTGCTGCTGTGATCTTTGCTCTGAAAATCTGGAGACACTATCTCTACGGAGAGAAGTGCTATATCTTCACCGATCACAAAAGTCTAAAGTATCTCCTTACGCAGAAAGAGTTGAATCTGAGACAACGTCGCTGGTTGGAGCTTCTCAAGGATTATGACTGTGAGATAGAGTATCACCCGGGGAAGGCGAAGGTGGTAGCCGACGCCTTGAGTCGTAACGCCATTTCAGATTTGAGGACTTTGTTTGCTCGGATGATTTTGTTTGAGGATGGTAGTTTGATGGCAGAACTTCGGGTTATTCCTACGCTGATATCTGATATTAGAGCTGAGCAGCCCACTGATCCTTTTCTTATGCACCATATCAGGGAGGTTTCTGAGGGTACATCTGTGGATTTTACTATTGATCATGATGGTGTTTTGTGTTTCTGAGGTCAGTATTGCATTTCGAGGAAATCTGGGTTGAAACAGGTTATTCTTCGCGAGGTACATGACATCCCCTATTCTATGCATCCTAGTGGTGATAAGATGTATAATAACCTTCGTTAGAGGTACTGGTGGAAAGGTCTTAAATGGGATGTTGTCAGATTTGTGTCTAAGTGTATGACTTGTCATAGAGTCAAGGCAGAACATCAGCGTCCATCTGGGTTGCTTCAACACATCGAGATTCCTCAGTGGAAGTGGGAGCGTGTGACTATGGATTTTGTTAGTGGTCTTCCGATGACTCCGTCTAAGAAGGACTCCGTCTGGGTTATAGTGGACCGTTTGACTAAGTCCGCGCATTTCATTCCGGTTCGAGTCAACTATCCTTTGAGTAAGTTGGCTCGGCTTTATATTTCTGAGATTGTTCGACTTCATGGGATACCGATATCGATTATTTCTGATCGTGATCCGAGATTTACACCGAAGTTCTGGAAGGCACTTCACTCTACTTTGGGTACCCAGTTGAACTTCAGTACATCTTATCATTCGCAGACTGACAGACAGTCCGAACGTGTGATTCAGATTCTTGAGGACATGTTGAGAGGTTGTGTTTTCGATTACAGTGGTAGTTGGGAGGATTCCTTGCCGCTCGCAGAGTTTGCATATAATACTAGTTACCATGCCAGTATCAAGATGACACCGTATGAGGCTCTGTATAGACATAGGTGTAGGTCACCGATTGGATGGACTGAATTTAATGAGCATAGACTGTTGGGACCAAACATAGTTCGTGAGGCCGAGCAGATAGTCAGGTTGATTTTGACAGACAGAAGTCTTATGCTGACTTGAGATGTCGAGATCTTGAGTTCGAGGTCGGTGATGAGGTTTTCCTGAAAGTATCTCCTTGGAGGAAGGTACTTTGGTTTGGTCGGGAGGGCAAGCTGAGTCCTCGATATACTGGTCCTTATCGGATTCTTCGTCGGGTTGGACTTGTTGCTTATCAACTTGAGTTACCACCAGAGCTTCATCGTATTCATGATGTTTTTCATGTTTCTGTGTTGAGACGCTACCATGCTGACCCGTCTCATGTTTTGCCTGTGGAGGAGATTGAGATTCGTATTGATTTGCGTTTTGAGGAAGAGCCTATCAAGATTCTTGCTCATGATAAGAAAGTTCTCAGAAGGAAGACCATTGATGGTCAAAGTCTTGTGGCGTGGTCGCAGTCATGATAAGGCAACATGGGAGCCCAAAGCTGTCATCAAAGCTCAATATCCGCATTTGTTTGCTCCAGGTAAATTTCGAGGCCGAAATTTCTTTTTACGGGGGGAGAGTTGTAACACCCCAAAATAGCCACTTTTTGTAAACCCTAAATTGTGAAAATTCCCAATTGGAAACCCTAAAATTTGGGGAAATCTCGAATTTTAATTTAATTGGAATTAGGGACCTAATTAAATAAAGTTAAAGTATAGAGGTCAAGTTGTTAGGCGAGCTAAAGTTGGGACCCTTCTTCTGTAATTTACCCATTTGTTTAGGGTAAACACCCATTTTGCCTCTATTTGGTATCTGTGCGCCGCTCTCCTTCCCCTTTTCTCTCAAAAAGAAAAATAATAAAATAATCGAACACCCCTCCTTGTTTCCCGTTGAAGCTCCGACTAAGGGGCCATCATCGCCTGTTCAGCGTTTCAAGCCTACCGGTGCGCTCTTCGTCACCGCGTGAACAAAACCCGACCACCCAACTCTTCGTGCGCCACCGTTCTTCGCTGGAAACGAGTTCAAAATCGTGTGTTGAATCGTGCACTGCTGTCGCCGTCCTCGTCATGCGCCACCTCCGTCTCGGGTTTGGTTGATTTTCGTGGTCGAGTCTGTTAGGTTTTCGGGTTGCCGCCGCCGTCGATTTGCCGACCGTCGTGGATCTGGTTAGTTGCTGTCGGGTTGGGTTAGCCGATTAGGATGTGGTTGGGGGGTGTTGTTAGGGCTTGATTGATTTGGGAATTTAGGGTTTGAATCTGAATTGGGTTTGAATGATGGAACTGAACCGGGTTGTGGGAACCGAACCGAACTGAACCAGTGCTCTGAACCGAACCGACCTGTTTGACCGAGTTGGATGACGTCAGCAGTGACATCATCTACTGTTGTAATGCTGATGCAAGCTGACGTCAGCGATGATGTCAGCGTTGACTTTTGGTTGACTTTTTCGGCCGGGTTCAACTATAAGTTTTTCGACATTTTGGTTATGTTTCTGTTGTCCGTTTCTTCAAATTCGAGCCCGAAATACCTTTTTGGATCAAGTTTATTTATTGAACTCAGCTTTTTGTTAAGTGTTGCATCAGAGTTTGACTTAGTTATTTTTGTGTTTAGGTGACGTGGACTCTGACCCCGAGACTTTACCTCCTCCTCCGCCAGGCATACCTCCAATGGCACAGTCTTCGAAATCTGCTAGTAAGATTTCTGTTAAGCGTAGTTTACTCGATGTGGCATAGTAGGAAATCTTATATAGTGTTCCTTATTTTTAGAAGCTGATTCTGTTTGACCTTCCGCTAGGGCTGAGCGTGAGAGACGTCACTATCGATGTTGACTGTTTAGCTGCCTAAGGTTGTTCTCTGTTTGTGCTACATGTCTTTGATGTCTGATTGCATGATCTGTATATATATATATATATATATTTGTGTGTTATTCTGCTCTGTTATCTGATAAATATTATATGACTCGACTGTGTGCTATTCTGCTCTGTTATCTAATAAATATTATATGACTCGACTGTGTGCTATTCTGCTATGTTATCTGATAAATATTATATGACTCGAATGTTGTGACCATGTTATGTAACACATATCGGAATCAGACTATTATGTACATGCATCTTAGTTGTTTAACAAGATTGCATTCGGACTTTGAAATCGGATAACATGTCATATCATTTGGGATGGGATATTGTATGGAGGAAGCTCAGCGACTTCATCCTTCGGGTTGAACTTCGCTTCGGATTAGTAGTTCCATCTTTCGGGATGAGTTTTGCTTCGGACATGGTGTTGCGGTGTAGAGTGGTTCAGGGGAACCTCACTCTTCGGACGGTGATGTAGATGGGTGCATGTCATGTCATGATATCTATATGCCTTGCTTGTAATACTTCAGAATATCTGTTAAATCTTGAATTGTTGATTGACTGTTGGATTGACTACTGTTATGCACTTTAGAGACACACCGAGCTTTATAGCTGATCCCCTTAGTATATGTTTCAGATTTTCAGACTTAGGGCTCGGTACTTGGAGGACCTCATTCAAACGGATTTGACAATACTATTCAGTATGGAATATTTTAAGTTTTCTTTCATTATTTATGTATTTCGGACTTGGTTGTAATTTGGACTTTTATTTTTGGGATTGATGAACTAATTTTCGCATGCATTGTTTTACGATGAAACTTCAAAGGACTTTTATAATTGAATAATAAATTTCGACACATTTTCTTTTAAGTGATCTTTCTTGAGGGGTAAGTTTTTTAAAACGACAAATATAATTTAAGCAAACCTCTTAGGTCAAAATAGGGGGTTACAAAGACACTGACCAAATCATCATCTCACATATAAACCATCTATACCTTCCACCAATCGGATTTGCAGCAGCAATAACCGAGCAACAGGCCTGAAGAGAAGTAACTATCCCAGCTTTTGATATGCTAATGCTTTGCTGTTCCATTGCTTCATGGATACTCACCCTGAATACACATGTTTCAATAACTTTACAGCTCAAGTAATACCCTAAAAGAAGTAAAGGAAAGGTGGAAAGGTTCTCTTACATGTCTTGATCATTCATTTTATCAAACTCATCAATAAGACAAATTCCTTTGTTAGCTAAAACAAGGGCTCCTCCTTCAAGGGTCCACTCCCTAGTTACTAGATCCTTGTGCACTGCTGCTGTCAGCCCCACAGCAGAAGCACCTTTGCCAGTGGCATAAACATCTCTCTGCCCCGTCTTTTCAACATACCTTAAAATAAGATACTTAAAATTTTAAATGGATGCTCATGCTATCTGATTCACACCAAGGAACTGAGAGAGTTAGATCATACTTCAGGAATTGTGATTTTGCTGTGCCTGGATCACCCAGAAGTAGTACATTTATGTCTCCATGGAGTTGGTGCTTCCCTTCTACATTTTTCTCCTGGCCTCCAAACATAGCAAGAGCTATTGCAGATTTAATGTCTTCATGACCATAGATTGAAGGAGCAATGAACTTTATAATCTAAAAAATGGGCCATCAAGCATTCAAAACAGAAACTAACAAAAAAGAGCACTCCAATATTTGTTACAAAAGAGCACAGTTCAGAATAAAAGAAAATTATTATGAATGACAAACCCTTTCTCCTATTTGTGGATCCTTGGCCAACCTCTCAATGTCTTCCTTATCTTCTTGAGTGAGTTTGTAGGCAGAAAAGAGATCCTGTTTCTTTGTAACATAGTTTGCCTCAATCACAGTGGCAAAAACAGGAAACCCGTTTTTAGTGTTCAATGACATGTCAAAGTTATTTGTGTAAATGCCTGTGACTTCCTGAAAAAGATACATGGAATGCAAAACAAAAATTAGTGTTCCTCACAGTTGAAAGAAGTATGAATAAATTATAGGAAGAGGATCCTACAATTTCTTCCCCAGGATGGGCACAATCAATTAGATCATTGAGCAATATTACTTCCTTGTATCTTGGAAGCCTTCCAGCAGGTACAGTTCATGGGCTTTCCTGGAGTTTGAGCTTTTGGTAGTTCCTGTATACCGTTTGCAACAAGACAAGGAAGAACATATAATGAAATCAAAATCTCAAATCATAACAATAATTAGATGTTGATTGAGACGGGAAATTTATCAAAAAACCTAAACCACAGCTAGGACTAATCAAAACTTATTTGCAGCTTAACTGGAGCTGTTTTGATTCTTAATAACAAACAGTAGCTCAAAAATAGAATCCAACTAATAATCCTTTCTTGTCTACAAAAAAAAAAAAACAGGTATATGTGCATGGGCAGAGAGCAAAAAACTTTACCTGCTCAATGTTGACAGTGAAGGGCCCCTTTGATTGGCATTCAGGGCAGGAACCAACCTTAACCCCTGAATATGAATTTTGAAAGAATGGTCCCAAAATTGCTCCACACTTGTTGCAATCGTATTTTACCTGTTGCAACTGGGGAAAGACCCCAGAGCATCTAGTCACAACACCCCCGATACGAACCATGTTGTTCAAATGGATTTGCCTGAAAACAACCAAATAAAAAAGGTAAAACTGAAACTATATTTAAAGGGAAATTACCAAATGATGATATATAGTGAATATTCTATATTACCTAAGATCCTGAATTTGATCATAAATTGGAATGTTTGTAATGCGGACATATATCTTTTGGTGGATGTTTCTGTAGTTCGGGTGCAAATCAAAAACCACCCTTTGGGCAACATCTTCCATAACTTCTAGGACAGATTGAAGGGCTTCAGCCAGGCAGATAGCAATATTAGGATGAACAAAAATGAACTGCTTGTAATCAATCTCCAAGCTGCACTTGTTAGCTGCAAAATGGAACAATTAACAGCAAAAACAGAATATGAAATCACTGCTTTTAACATTGATCAAACATATTCAATGATGAGTGTATGATTTACCTGACACCATCTCATTTATGAGGCGTACATATTCAATGTCTCCATGTTGATTCTTTGGGTTGACATATCTCAGTATGAAATCACTGAACTTCTCAAAGATGAAGCAACGCACTTCATCTCTTGTAACCCACTCTCTCAATTTTCCTTGGACAAGGTACATCTCGAACTCGCCTTGATCATCATCATCATCATCATCCTGAGTACAATGAGGAAAGTTAGATGTAATTTGAAATGCCAACATAATTGAAGTTGAGGAGAAGTCTGAACCTCGTAAGGGTAGTCATCAGTTCAGTCAGTCATAGGTACATCATCCCGTGAATGGCCTTGTCGTGACCTTCCCGGCGAACTCTGCATCGCATTAGTGTCATCCTGGCTTCTCGGTGTAGTCGGAGGTCTGAAATCGGCTCTCGGTCGCTTAGAAGGCCTATAATTGTCATCATCCGTGTCTGCAAGCATCATTTCAACTCCATATATTAACCGCTTCATGTACAAGTACAATGAAATAAAAGATTGAACCAGATTTAAAAAAAATGGTAAGATATGGAGCAATTTACCGACCCTGGTCATGGAGAAGCTGAGGAAGCTTACGATTGGAGAGGCGGGCATCACGGGTATCAAGCTCCAACTCGGCAGCCCTACGATCATGCATGATTTGATCCAGATCTCTCTCATCCTCCATTGATTCATTTTTTAAAGTACCCGTTCCCAGCTCTAGTGTCCGAAACATTATTTGAAGATATGACCTCCAAATACATGGAATACCCATGTAAGATACATACGCGTATTTGACACTTACACCCGAGCCTAAGTAACATATCACATAGTAATAAAGGAACTCAAGCACGCCATTCAATATATGATCAATTCATCAAGCCTCTAATAGTTTGCATTCATTTTAGAAGATAAATAGTATCAAACTGAGCGGTGTATAAATTACAACTGGAAGAAGTGAAATTAGAAAGGAAATGAACTCACATTGCTTTCCATTCACTGCAGGAAGTCCATAATCAGCAAGCAGGTAAGACAAGAAAATTTCATTCCAGACATCAGGTAAGCCGGGAAGACACCAATGGCGTCAATCGTGTTCTCAACCCATGATGCCCAAGTACTTAATGCCGTTTTATATGCAGCAGGAATTGACATTCCAAGCTTTACTGAGTTCCCAACCTGGAAGTAGCAACCACTGCCAAAGAAGACATTTAGGAAATTTTCTTACAAGGGTATGTATAAGCATCTGGGAAATGTCATTTCAGCTAGTCATAGTAAGTTCATTGGATACTAAATGGTGAGAAAAACACATTTTACAAATAAAAATGTGAGTGCAACAAAGGCCAGTGAGGCTTCACCAGTGTTCTCTTTCAGTTTAGAATATTTTGCATTGTACCGTTCAAGCATCAATTTAACTAATCATTCAAATCGGGCAACTTAGGAATAGTAACTGATAGCAACAGGGTAAGTGTTCCAAAACTTGAGCATCCTTCATAGTTAGAATTCCGACATCCATTGGACAACAAAGTGACAATACAATAAATGTTATGTTCTACTCCGGTCATGAGCAAGCATATCAATGATTCCCACTGCTTTCTACTCATAAGAATCTCCAACAAAAACAATCCTTTCATCTCGAAGCATTTCCAGAACATTGTGAACAAAGAAACCAACACACCTATACATATCTAACACTCAAATTACAACCTTTTTATAAAATTCAAGCTGAAAGATATAATCTACATAACAACCCATTTCGCATCAGTGGCAAATAAAACCAAATGGGGTTTTCCCGAATCTCAAGAAAAACAAACCCGGATTCCCAGAAGAAAGAATTTCAACAAACTTGGATGAATTGAAGAAGAAGAAGGAAGATCTTACTTAGCTGTGGGATGAAGGCAAAGTTAGAGAGAAATATGTAACGAGCCTAAATAAAAGAGCTTTCTTTTAATTAAGTTTATTTTCTATTTTAAGTGTTTAATGAAACGGTTCGTTTAGGACTAGGTTGGAGTCTGTAAAACACCGTCGTTTTATGTGGATAGGGTTATTAGAGTCTGAGTCACAGAAGGAAAAAAACTTATCGATCAAATGAATGAAAATTTCTCTTTGTCTCCCTCAAAACTCTGCTTCTTTTCTCATCTAACTCTTCTATCTTCTCATCTATTCATTTAATTCTGTTCTTTGAGATTTGAACTGTTACAAAGGCATCAGAGCCATCGTTCCCGGCCATGGATGAAGGTTCCTAGTCGTTCGGCGACAAACTACAATTTTTGTTCGACAGATATTTCGCCAATCGAACGCTCCTGGTTACAATCCACCAGGCAATCTTTCCCATTACTCAAGAAGTGCTATATCGGGTGTTCTCACCTTATGGGTCAGTGAAAAAAATTGTTCCTTTCCAAAAATTTCAGTTCCTAATCCTATATCAAGGTTATGGGGCAGTTGCAGCTAGCCGTTCTCTTCAGAGTCGTAACATCTACGACGGTTGCTGTCAGCTTGACATTCAGTTTTGGGATGACCCAGGAATAACTGATTTTGAGCTTGAAACTCGGTTGGCAGACTCGGGTAACATGAAGTTGTTTGATAAAATGGGCGTGAAAGAAAATGAAGTTAAAGATGTTGTTACAGATGGTGGAGTGATAATGGAGGATGAATCAATGGACAATATTGAAGGTTTACATGGGGCTAATGCAGTGGCTAGGGCACTCCCTCCTCCTTCAGCAGCCTCGTTGTCAGTGGCGCATTCTACATCGTCAGTTTCTTCGCCGATTGTGGTGAAAGCAATGATGACAAAGAATTTAGACGCTTCGTTCAAGGGATGTGGGGAGTTAACTAGGGATATGACAAAACCATTATTGACCCAAGGTTTATTGTTGGATTCAGTAGTGGTGGCTAGAGAGGTGGAGTCAGACTCATCGCAAGTGTTTGATGGAACGTTTGTGAGAAAGTGTAAGGTCTCAGCTCTAGCAAACTCTATCTGTAAACTAGTTAAGAATGATGATCCATATGGGTTTAGACTTCTACTAATGGAAAAGGAAAACAAAGCAGGAGATGCCTTCTATGTAATATCTCTGTCCAAGGGATTGATTGAGGGTGCAGTTTTTCCATTTACTCATGAGAACTTGTTGAGAAACTGGAAATATTTATCTCGTAATGTTGATTTGAACAACATTTGGACTTGGAGACAAGGCTGGATAGAATATTCATCACGGGATACAATAATTAATTTTATGCTTGATGATTGTTCTATTGAGAAGCATTTTCTTCAATGTCAACCAAGGTCACTACCCGTTCTTCCAAAAGAGAGTGGAATGTTTAAGACTGACAGTCTGCTGCAACAGTTTGAGAACAAAGATTTGGTAAGAATTTCTGCAATTACCTATGGTTTAGTCAGATTGCCTAAGAAACTATTAAGGTTCGATATCTTGTCCTTGATTGGGTATACATATATGAATGAGTTTGTTAATGCAAATGAAGCAACACTTGTTATATGCTTGCCTTTAAATGCTCTTGCAACTTCACTTCAAATTGTTTTAAGGAAGATGTTTGGGCTGATACATGTGATCAAACAAACTGCCCCCCAAGGCAAAGTTGGTAGCAAGGTTTACATGTGGGAAAAGTTATTTCTGATGAACAAGATGTACTTTGATGTCTCGATAGATAATACTGCAGGTCTGCTTATAATTGTTTATAGCAAGGGAGGAACCAACATTGAAGAACTTGCGGAGATATCTCATGACATAAATTTTAAGGTACCTATTGATGTTCAAAGAGAAATAACAAAGCACTACTATGAAGTGATTAGTATGGTGGACAGATTGATGATTATAATGTCTAAAGGTTTGGATAAGAAGTGTCAGAAAGCGTTTGAAGCTGTAACGAGACAATATTCCTTTAGAAAATGGAAGTACAAGCCAAAAATCTTGCGGCTTACATTTAAGAAAGGGATTCAAATGCTGAAGAAGGTTGAGAAAGAGCATAGGGGAGTTTTTGTTTCATGCCCTGCATGTTTAATTTATCTCCATTATAGGACATGCATAAAGCTTAAGAAAATGTTAACTTTTAGTGGATGTGAGCATGAATCTTCATTGAAACTGGGGCTGAAAATTATTTTTTCTAAGACTGAAAATTGTTGTGCATTGACTACTCTTGGATACTTGGCAGAACTTATGAAGGATACTAGAACTTACATTGGAACCACTGATATCAAATTTCAGTTCAGAGTTTCTTATGATCGGCCTAACACAGGAGGCAATGGAATACAATGGTCTTTTGCTGAAAACCAGAGTCAATTGGAAGTTGTGGAGCTGGTTACCATCCGGAAAATTAGATCAGAACAGTTTTACTTCAGTGATGTGGATACGACTAAAAGAATGGCTGTTGTGATCCATGGAAGCGGTAGCTTTAATGTTCAGCGGAAATTGGATATTGAGGCTCGTTCTAGTGATGTTAATGATCTAGCTCTTGCTACACCTACCAAGCAAAATGTGGTCACAACTGGTGCTGTTGACGAGCTAATTAAAGTATGTGATGTGGTCACCGAGGTACAAATGCATAATTTAGAAGGCCATGAGGCTTTCATTTATTCTCTCTTGCCCAGTTGCAAGGAAAGTATCCATTTTAGGTTGTCAACATCAGTGCATAACAAGGTTAAAACATGGGAATATGACAACATCGGAGCCAAAATTCATATTGATGCTCTAGGTCTTGTTGAATGGAATGAAAGTGAAGGTGTTGCAAAAAGAAGCTATCATGGATTTTGCAAAAATCCTTCGGCGGTTGTGCAATTTAGTTCAATTAAAGACAAGCTTTGGGTGGCAGCTAATAATCATGTTATTAGAATATGGGATTTATGCAGATTATTAGAGGAGGCAGCTGGAGTTGTCGAATATCAATTACTTGTTACTGTTTCCCATAAAATTAGAATTCCAGCATTTGGCATGGAGAATTATGAACTGAATAGAAAGATTTGTTATCAGGGTGGGTATGTTTTTGCCAATATAGACATGGATGAAATGTTGTTTGTTCATGCTGCAGTTTTAGTTAAGGCAAAGAGAGCTCTCGGGAATATTTGGTCTAACCATCTAAAGGAAGTTAGAATGGTCAAGGTTGATCAAGGACTAGTCTTCAAGGGGGTGCAACCATGGAGAATTTCCTTAATCCTTGAGGTCAAGGATTGTTTTGAGAAGGGAGTTCTGTAACGAGCCTAAATAAAAGAGCTTTCTTTTAATTAAGTTTATTTTCTATTTTAAGTGTTTAATGAAACGGTTCGTTTAGGACTAGGTTGGAGTCTGTAAAACACCGTCGTTTTATGTGGATAGGGTTATTAGAGTCTGAGTCACAGAAGGAAAAAAACTTATCGATCAAATGAATGAAAATTTCTCTTTGTCTCCCTCAAAACTCTGCTTCTTTTCTCATCTAACTCTTCTATCTTCTCATCTATTCATTTAATTCTGTTCTTTGAGATTTGAACTGTTACAAAATATAGCAGCATTCAACGAGTGAGAAATGGCAGAAAGCTTGAATGGAAAGAAATGGGAAAGATGAGAAGGCTGTGAAGCGAAGGAGGTGGTTAAGAGAATATCACACCAATACAGGCACAGCAGTATCAAAATCAAATTGTATAAACAAATAAATAAATAAATAGTTTTTGAACAGGGAATTACCACCGCTGGATCCGTGGCGCAATGGTAGCGCGTCTGACTCCAGATCAGAAGGTTGCGTGTTTGATTCACGTCGGGTTCAAAATCCCGATTCCAAGCGCATCTCTTTTTGTTATCTCGAAACTATGATTTTCGACATTTATGAAAAGGCTTTTATGATCAGGTAGAATTAGGGATGGGCATCTTACGGGACGGGTCGGGTTCCGACACGACCTGCCTCAATCGGGTCAATGTTTTTTTTTTAATAAAAATCGGGTTTAGGTCGGCCGATTTTTTATTAGGTGAAGTCGGGTTATGTTGGATTTGTTTTAGAGTAGAAAATATTCGACCCGATTCGAGATTATTTATGTAATTTTTTCTTAAATTTTTGGGATATTTTTAATAATACCCCCTCTTTATATTTTTATTTATAATTTTGTCCTTAAAATTGAAATTTTTATTTATAATTTAGTCCTTCAAATTATAATTTTTACAATTAAGTCCCCTAAAATTATTTTTTACAATTAGGTTCCCTTAATTATTATTTTTTATCAATTGGGTCGAGTCATGGTCAATTTTAGTGTATTTATTTTCGGTTCGAGTTAGATTCAAATTTAGAATATTTATTTTCGGGTCGAGTTCGGATGGGCCAAAAACCCGACCCGACCAGTGTCATCCCTATGTCCGTAGAATGATTTTTTTTGGAGGCTATGACGTTGAAGCTAGGTTTGATTCAAGACGGGTATCATTGATCATACAATATGTTAGTTTGGTGTCATATTTATAGTATGATCGGAAAGAGTTTTCATTGTCTACTAAATCTTCGCCAAAGTGATTTTAACTTTACCCATAATTAGGTGACATTTATTATAGTTTACCTTATTTTTTATTTGCTAAACATGACGAAGTGAAATAAAATTATCATAAGAATGTGATATGGACGAAAGGGGTCAAACTCTTATTTATTTTTTGTAAACGATAGTATCGTGGTTTGTGATGCCTCGACGGATACGACAAGGTGTTTGGTCAATGTGTTAATTTCTACAAATTTTTAATCTACTTTAATATCAATGTGAAAGAGGATGTTTTGTAGTCGAAATGGGCAAAAAATTAACCTAAAATAAACATTCTTCATTACAAGAGAAAAATTATACAAAGGCAAGCAATGAATATCCAGAAAAAAGTTAAGACAAAACATAACAAAGGTTAAAACAACCAAGCCATAACACCTAACAAGCCCGAAACAAAAAGCTAAGGAAAGAAGCCATCAAATATCGGCGGAGGGAAGATGAGAAAGTTGTAATAGCCACCAAAGGCAAGAGAACAATGTCGAACTTCAACACCCATGTAGGATAAAAAAAGGTAAACTATATAAATGACCACCATATTATTGCAAAAGTCGCGATTTGACCACCTTACTTTTTTTCGAAGCAATTAAACCATCATATTATTAAATTGGGTGCAAACGGCAGGGTGACGTGGCAGTTAAAAAAATAAGGGTATAATTACACATTTGGTCATTACTATTTACACATTCTTTCAATTTAGTCCTAATTTTAATTTAATAAATTAAATTAATTATTTAATTAGGTGGCAACACATGTTGTTATCTTATTGGAGGGATTTAATTATTTATATTTGATTAATCACAAATGCAATTTGAGGGGATCGAACTTATGTCTCCTAGCCACAAAGAGTGCTGGCTTACCAGCACGCCCAATGCTATATTGTGATATAATTCTTACAATATAGTATATGTAAATGAACATCAAAAGCTAAAAATCTCCATCATCATCATCAGCAACATTTTCCATTTCCTTCAGCTTCATCAAATCCCCAAAAACTGTTGCTTGTTTCGATAGAAAGGCCATGAAGGAGCTATCGGTTACCAGCACGCCCAATGCTATATCGTGTTACAAGCATTTTTGTTCAAATGAAGTTCTTGTCGTTCTTGTATGGAAGCTTCGAGCATATTTGCCCAATCCGAAAACAATACTTCTAACTCAGGCAATGGAGCTCAATGCACAAGTATCGGGGACAATATATCAAGTCCACTATGTGTTGTTAAACGGGTGTCCTCAGCTGTTTTTCCTGCTAGCATCATGGTTGGTGTGGAGGCGGTGGAGCCCAACCTATCTTTCACGGATGTTTCAAATCCACAGAAACAGAACTATTTTATCAGTAAATTGAATCTGTGTTGTGAGCTTTTTGATTTCAGTGATCTTGATAAAACTAGTGCTGAGCAAGATCTTAAACGTCAAACGTTGCTAGAACCTATCTTAAACGTCACCGCTTCCCACCATCCATGCTCGAAGCTTCCATACAAGAACGGCAGGAACTTCATTTGAACAAAAATGCTAGTAACATGATATAGCATTGGGCGTGCTGGTAACCGATAGCTCCTTCATGGCCTTTCTACCGAAACAAGCAACAGTTTCTGGGGATTTGATGAAGCTAAAGAAAATAGAAAATGTTGCTGATGGTGATGGAAATTTTCAGTTTTTGATGTTCATTTACATATACTATATTGTAAGAATTATATCACAATATAGCATTGGGCGTGCTGGTAAGCCAGCACTCTTTGTGGTTGGGAGACACATGTTTGATCCTCCCAAATTGCATTTGTGATTAATTCTTTTTTCTTCCTTTAATTAGGTGGTGACACTGATTGGAGGATGAAAATAAATTTATTTAATCAGATATAAATAATTAAATCCCTCCAATAAGATAGTGACACATGTCGCCACATAATTAAATAATTAAATTAATTTATTAAATTAAAATTAGGACTAAATTGAAATAATGTGTAAATAGTAATGACCAAATGTGTAATTATACCATTATTTTTTAACTGCCATGTCACCCTGCCTTTAACCTCTAACGATTGGTGGTCAAATTGCACCCAATTTAATAATATGATGGTTTAATTGCTTCGAAAAAAGTAAGGTGGTCAAATCGCGACTTTTACAATAATATGGTGGCAATTTATGTAATTTACCTAAAAAAACTATAAATTATAGGCTTAATACACTTTTTCCCTTAAACTTTCACATTTTCTTAACTTACCCCTAAAGTTTATTTTGACATTTTTGCCCCCTAACGTTTTCTCCGTTACTCATTTCGCCCTAAAAAGCTAACATTGTTAAAATATATATATATTTTCACCAATATAAATGCGCCACATCATTTTCTTTATTTATTTTAAAATTTTAAAATAAAATAAATATATTAAACTATTTATTAATTTGATTATATTGCTCAAAATACCCTCATCTTCTCCCCCATCTCTTCTTCTCTAATTTTCCAATGTTTTCAGCATTATTCCCTGTCGTGCCTCTCCTCTGCCTCAACCGACTTCATAAAATAATTCCCTTCTGTTAAAGGTAAACTATAAGCGTTTTCATTGCAAAAATTATGATAACCAAGGTAGCAAGTAGGATTGATTTCATGAGTATTATTGGCAGGATCCTCATTCTCCAACACATTCTTGGCAACAACAAGATCGGTGGACCCCATCCCATAACCAACAGCTGTGGTTTACAAAAGAGCAACAATGGCGGCGGTGGTAATGATGAGATCGGGGACAGCTTCAAGAGAGAGATGAGAAAGTTACAAGAACTGTTCTCTAAGCTTAATCCCATGGCTGAAGAGTTTTTGCCTCACTCACATGTTAACAATGGACTCAATGGAAACAACTTTGTTTTGCAAAACAACAATAACATCTACAGGAATGCTAATTCTAATGGCAATGGTGCCTGGATAAAGGGTATGCCGCAAAAAAAAAAAACCCAATTTTTGTTTCTTTGCTTCACTTACCATAAAATTGAAATGAAATTGATTTGTTTGATTGGTGTTCTTTTCTCAAGTTACTGTGTTTGTTGTTGAATTTTCTACTGCACTTGCCCAATTTTCTGTGTTTCCTCAAGCTACTGGTTAAATTGGAGGTTCTTGTTTGTTCAATTTAAATCCTAGGTATTTAGGGTTTGGTGAAAGGTAATGACGCTGGAAAACATTGAAAAAATTGGGGAAGAAGACATGGGTATTTGATTAAATTTAGGGTATGATTTAATATATTTATATTTATTTTAAAATTTAAAAATAAATAAGTAAAATGACGTGGCACGTTTTGATTGGTCAAGACAATTTTTTTAACGCTGGTACCTTTTCTTTTCACTCTATCTCGTATTTTGCATTATTGGATATTGGTTCTACTCATTCGTATGTTGCGAGTTCGGTATCTGGGGGACTTGGAATTCTGGTTGAGAATACTTTGAATGTAGTTTCAGCTTATAGTCCAATGGGTGACCATGTCGTGGTTACTAAGGACCTAAGGTGTACAAGAATTGCCCTTTGGAGATTCAAGGGAAAATATTTTCTGTTAATTTGATGGAGTTACCTTTCAGAGAGTTCGACCTTATTCTTGAAATAGATTGGTTATCCGCTCATCGAGTCAGTTTGGATTGTGAAAGGAAAAGGGCGACTCTGAAAACCTCATATGGGTGCGAGGTGATCCTGGTGGGAGAGCATAGAGGTTACATGTCCAATGTTGTTTCGGCTCTCAAAGCGGAAAAGATGATTTGACATGGGCCGTTGTCTACCTTGCTTATATTCTTGACTCGAGGCAGTCAGATTCTGATTTGGATAAGATCCGAGTGGTTAGGGATTTTCTAGATGTTTTTCCGGAGGAATTGCCGGGGGTACTGCCAAAACGTGATGAGGTTGAGTTTGGCATAAATGTTTATCCTGGTACAACCCCTGTCTCTATGGCTCCTTACAGGATAGCACCGAAAGAACTCAAGGAATTGAAGATTTAGTTGCATGAATTGCTAGATAGGGGTTTCATCCGACCTAGTATTTCTCCCTGGGGAGCCCCTGTTTTGTTTTTGACGAAGAAGGATGGATCACTTCGGTTTTGTATTGACTATCGGAAGTTGAACAAGCTAACAATCAAGAACAAGTATCCCATTCCGCTTATTAATGACTTGTTCGACCAGTTCTGGGGAGCTTCGGTATTTTCTAAGATAGACCTGAGATCGGGTTATTACCAACTCAAGGTTAAGGATTCTGATGTGTTCAAGACCACTTTTCGGACTCGTTATGGTCATTACGAGTTTCTGGTGATGCCGTTTGGATTGACTAATGCCCCAGCAACATTTATGGATATGATGAATAAGGTATTTCAACCCTACCTGGATCAGTTCGTGGTGGTTTTCATTGAAGACATACCGATTTATTCTAAATCGAAAGCAGAACATGAGGAACATCTCCGGATTGTCCTACAGACTATGCGAGAGAAGCAGTTGTATGCAAAGTTCAGTAAATGTGAATTTTGGTTGACTGAGGTTACCTTCTTGGGATACGTGGTTTCTGCTAATGGTATTCATGTTGATCTAAAGAAGATTGAGGCTATTTTGAGCTGGAAACAGCCCAAGAATATTCCTGAGATTCGAAGCTTCTTGGGTTTAGCTGGCTACTATTGTAGGTTTGTGGAGGGTTTCTCGATTATTGCAGCTCCTTTGACTAAACTTCTAAAGAAGGATATTCCTTTTGTCTGGACTGAGGCTCAGCAGACCAGTTTTGAGAAGCTTAAGACCGTGTTGACTGAAGCACATGTTCTGATTCAGCCTGAGCCTGAGAAGCCTTATACGGTATACAGTGATGCCTCCCACGCGGGATTGGGATGTGTTCTGATGCAGGAGGGGAAGGTAGTGGCCTATGCGTCTCGTCAGTTGAAAGTGCATGAGTGCAACTACCTTACCTATGATTTGGAGCTTGCTGCTGTGATCTTTGCTCTGAAATTCTGGAGACACTATCTCTACGGAGAGAAGTGCTATATCTTCACCGATCACAAAAGTCTAAAGTACCTCCTTACGCAGAAAGAGTTGAATCTGAGACATCATCTATGGTTGGAACTTCTCAAAGATCATGACTGTGAGATAGAGTATCACTCGGAGAAGGCGAACGTGGTTGCCGACGCCTTGAGTCGTAACGCCATCACGGATTTGAGGACCTTGTTTGCTCGGATGAGTTTGTTTGAGGATGGTAGTTTGATGGCAAAACTTCGGGTTATTCCTACGTTGATATCTGATATTCGAGCTGAGTAGTCTACTGATCCTTTTCTTATGCACCGTATTAGAGAGGTTTCTGAGGGTACATCTGTGGATTTTACTATTGATAAGGCCGGTATTGCATTCCGAGGAAATATGGGTTGAAATAAGTTATTCTTCGCGAGGCACATGACAACCTCTATTCTATGCATCTTGGTGGTGATAAGATGTATAAGAACCTTTGTCAGAATTACTGGTGGAAAGGTCTTAAACGTGATGTTGTCGGATTTGTGTCTCAGTGTATGACTTGCCAGAGAGTCAGGGCAGAGCATCAGCGTCCATCTGGGTTGCTTCAGCACATCGGGATTCCTCAGTGGAAGTGGGAGCGTGTGACTATGGATTTTGTTAGTGGTCTTCCGATGACTCCGTCTAAGAAGGACTCCATCTGGGTTATAGTGAACAGTTTGACTAAGTCTGCGCATTTTATTCTAGTTCGAGTCAACTATCCTTTGAGTAAGTTGGCTCGGCTTTATATTTCTGAGATTGTTCGACTTCATGGAGTACCAATATCGATTATTTCTGACCGTGATCCGAGATTTACAACAAATTTCTGGAAGGCACTTCACTCTGCTTTGGGTACCCGGTTGAACTTCAATACATCTTATCATCCGTAGACTGACGGACAGTTTGAGCGTGTGATTCAGATTCTTGAGGACATGTTGAGAGGTTGTGTTCTCGATTACAGTGGTAGTTGGGAGGATTTCTTGCCGCTCGCAGAGTTTGTATATAATAACAGTTACTAGGCCAGTATCAAAATGGCACCGTATGAGGCTTTGTATGGACGTAAGTGTAGGTCACCGATTGGATGGACTGAACTTAATGAGCATAGACTGTTGGGGCCAAACATAGTCTGTGAGGCCGAGCAGACAGTCAGATTGATTCTAGATCGGCTTACGGTTGCTTTTGATAGACAAAAGTCTTATGCCGACTTGAGACGTCGAGATCTTGAGTTTGAGGTCAGTGATGAGGTTTTCCTGAAAGTATCTCATTGGAGGAAGGCACTTCGGTTTGGTCGGAAGGGCAAGCTGAGTCCTCGATATATTGGCCCTTATCAGATTCTTCGTCAGGTTGGACCCGTTGCTTATCAGCTTGAGTTACCACCAGAGCTTCGACGTATTCATGATGTTTTCCATGTTTTTTTGTTGAGACGCTACCATGCTGACTCGTCTCATGTTTTGCCTGTGGAGGAGATTGAGATTCGTCCTGATTTGCGCTTTGAGGAGGAGCCTATCGAGATTCTTGCTCAGGATAAGAAAGTTCTCAGAAGGAAGACTATTAAGATGGTCAAAGTCTTGTGGCGTGGTCGTAGTCATGATAAGGCTACCCGGAAGCCCAAAGCTGTCATCAAAGCTCAGTATCCGAATTTGTTTGCTCCAGGTAAATTTTGAGGTTGGATTTTTTTTACGGGGGAAGAGTTGTAACTCCCCAATTTAGCCCCAAATTGTAAACCCTAATCGTGAAAATTCCCAATTGGAAACCCTAGAATTTGGGGGAAATCTTGGATTTTACCTAATTTGAATTCGAGACCTAATTGAATAAAGTTAAAGTACAGTGGTCAAGTCGTTGGGCGGGCTAAAGTTGGGACCCTTCTTCTGTAATTATCCCATTTGTTTAGGGTAAAACTCTTTTGTCTCTGTTTTGATTTTGAGTGCCGCACTCATCATCACTCTCCATTTTCTCTCCATAAGCAAATCGAGCACCCCCTTTTCCCTCATTGTCCGTTGAAGCTCCGACCAAAGAGTTTTTTGCCGGTCGTTTGTCGATCCGCGACCATCAGTGGCTTCCCCATGGCCGTCTGACCAAAACCTATGATAGAGTTTCCCGATCTCCGCCTCCTATCGTAGGAAAGAAGAGGCTGAAAGCCTCGACTTTTTGTTTGTCGCTACCGTCCTCTTCATGCGCCGCCTTCGTTCTGGGTTTGGGTGACGTGGACTCTAACCCTGAGTCTTTACCTCCTCCTCCGCCAGGCAGACCTCAGGTGGCACAGTCTTCGAGATCTGCTAGAGCTGATTTTGTTCGACCTTCCGCTAGAACTGAGTGTGGGAGACGTCACTACCGACGTTGATAGTTTAGCTGCCTAAGGTGTGTTCTCTGTTTGTGCTACATGTCTTTGTTGTCTGATTGCATGATCTATATATATATATATATTTATGTGCTATCCTGCTCTATTATTCGATAAATATTTTATGACTCGAATGTTGTGATCATGTTATGTAACACATATTGTTGCGTGTAAAATAGTCTATCGCAATTATAGTGCAAGTATACACGACGCAAGTAGTAAAGTGATACGAAGTATCGGATATCGTCTTCACAGGGATTGGGCTAATAGCTTCACCTAAATTCACTGCACGAAAGTAAAGGAAATAATTAAGAGTTGTCACGAGAATAATAAAGTAAAAACGTAATTAAAAGGATTTGAGATATCAAGATAGAGAGAATGGGCTGGTATTGAATTGCTCAGTAGTGTAGGTATTGAATTGCTTAGGATCTCCAGTTCTGTCGTCGCACCCGTCGCCGACAGCACCTGTCGCGGCGTCTGTCCGTTAGCTGTCGCGGCAGCGAACACTAACTCAGTACTTCAAGCTTGGCAAGAATCCCAGATCTGCCTTGCCCTATCCCTAGGCACAAGTCTGTCGATGATCACGTCTTTGATGATACCTCCCGGCGTGAATCGAAAGATGAACACCGATGTGTATGAATTCTTCATTAGCCACTTAACCTTGCCCTATCCCTAGGCACGAGATGGTTCAACTATAAACTAGAGAACGCGCTCTTATCTCTTTTGTATACTTAACTCTCCCGATGCTAAGTAAATGGATAACCTCACAATGCTCTCCCGATGCTCTTGCAAGATATTAAAACCAAGATAAAAGAACTTGAAGTTTATTTTATTGAACTTGAAAAAAATCCCAAAACAAAGCAACCCTTGCAACTACTTTACAAAACAACCCGTAGCCCTAGGGGGAATTTAGAACATGTCGGTGACAGGTAAACGGCAGGGTTTAGGTTTCGATTATGGGGTAATCCGTTATGCTCCTAGGTTAAATCTATGCCCTTATATAAGCTTTGGGCTCAAGTTATCTAAGGTAACAATGATTACAACTTTAATTAAAAGTAAGATTCTAATAAAGACTAAATCTCTAAAGTCTCCTACTTTCCAGCCGCATCCTTGTTTTTAGGAATTTCTTCTCCTCGAGCTTCGGCTTGACATATCTTTTGATCCGGGGCTTGGAAAAATATTTGGCTTTCACACGACAGATGAGCAGATTTTTCTCTATCTATCGAGGTCCACTTTTCTTTTCCTCTTCATAAGTCTGCTGTCACGACAGGTCCATGACAGGTTTGTCTTCTTCGGCTGCTTGTCCAGTTCAGCTTTCCTGCTTATCTGTCCTGCGCCTGCCTTCAACATCTACTGTGACAGATACCTGCAAAAATAGCCATCTTTCAGTAGAATCCGTGCCTTTTATATAATTGTGATGTTTTATTGAAAACTAACCTAAATGCAATGCAATGATGCTTGAATGCAGCAGAAATATGGGTTAAAAAGGGTGTAAATAATAGAACTTTTACACACTCAACACATATCAGAATCAAACTATTATGTACATTCATCTTAGTTGTTTAACAAGATTGCATTCGGACTCTGAAATCGGATAACATGTCTGTAGAAATAACGTTTTGATATAATAATTGAAAAATAGTTTTGGAGAATGTTAAAAAGAATTCAAAACATTTTCTGAAGTCCAAACAATTTGAAACTATGTTTAGGGATGTTTTCAAAGGTTTTTACTTGTTTTCAAAGCCAAACTACACAAAACCATCCAGGTGTTTCGATACGGGGTCTTCCTGTGTCAAAACGTTTCGAAATGGGTTTCGAAATGGGTCTTTTTTGGATGAGAATTTTGCCAGCGTTTCGATTGGGGCTATGCCATTTCGATACACCTACGTGGTATCGACCACAACAGTTATTAAACCCCAACGGCTATTTCCCAACTAACATTTAAATGCAGATCGTTTCGATATGGGGAAAGGCGTTTCGATATAAGTGTTTCGAAACGGCCAAGATCGTTTCGATACATGTGCTGTATCAGACTGCAACGACTCTTTCTACTTGAAGAGCGTATCGAAACGGGTTCGAGCGTTTCGATATGGGTAGCGGCAAAACTGCATTTATGGTGGGAAATTATGTCTCCAACGGCTCCAATTCAACCCCAACGGCTAGTAACGGCTACAAACTCATTAAGGAGTATAAAAGGGACCTCCAAGCATCAAGTAATGGTTAATGCTTCAATTGTCAAACAACAAATGATCAAGAAATTGTCTTAGAGCTAAATTGTCATTTCTTTGTATAGACAAACACTAGTGAGCCAAAATTGTTAAATTTGCTCAAGTGTTTTAGGTTTTGGGTGAGAGCTTAATTATGCAAACAAACACCGATTAGAGTGATTTGTGTTTGCTTATCTTTTCTCTTTGTAAAGAGGGTTTGATCAAGGCATTGGGTAGAAAGCTTGATCGGTGTATAAAGGTTTCCTTTTAAGCCTAGAAAAGGGGACGAATCAATTGTGGATTGATTGGAAATCCTTAGTGGGAAGCTAAGGTAGTGGATGTAGACCTTGGTTAGAAGGTTGAAACACTATAAATCATTGTGTTATTTATCTTTTTAGCTTCTACACCACATCCACCCAAAATTCCACTTCTCCACCACTTGGCGAGCAAGAACGGTTGAAGGAATCGAGCACCTTAAAACTCAACAATGTCATATCATTGGGATGGGATATAGTATGGAGGAATCTCGGCGACTTCATCCTTCAGGTTGAACTTCGCTTCGGATTAGTAGTTCTATCTTTCGAGATGAGTTCTGCTTCGGACATGGTGTTGCGGTGTAGAGTGGTTTAGGGGAGCCTCACTCTTCGGATGGTGATGTAGATGGGTGAATGTCATGTTATGCTATCAATATGCCTTGCTTGTAATACTTCAGAATAACTGTTAAATCTTGATTTGTTGATTGACTGTTGGATTTACTTCTGTTATGCACTTTAGAGACACACTGAGCTTTATAGCTGACTCCCTCTTAGTATCTGTTTCAGATTTCCAGACTTAGGATTCGGTACTCGGAGGACCTCAATCGAACAGATTTGATATTATTATCTAGTATGGATTATTTCAAGATTCTTTTTATTATTTATGTATTTCAGACTTGGTTGTAAATTTGGACTTTGGACTTTTATTTTGGGTTTAATGAACTACTTTATGCATGCATTGTTTTATGACGAAACTTCAAATAACTTTTACAATTGAATAATAAATTTCAACACGTTTTTCTTTTAAGTGATCTTTCTTGAGGGGCAAGTTTCTTAAAACGGCAAATTCAATTTGAGTAAACCTCTTAGGTCAAAATAAGGGGTTACACCAAGGGAGTTGGATTTGCTCAAGTATGGTTTAGACTTCAATAACTAGTATAAAGCAATGGGATAAGACCTTTACGTTTGATGTGTTGTTGGCATGTCATTTTTGCTTAGGCAAGTTTGCTTAGATGTTTTGGGCTTGTAATACCTTTTACCATGATGTTATATGCTTTGGTTTGGTTTTTGGGTATGTTGGTGAATGCTTTATATGCATGTTTTCTTTAAGAATCTTATCATGTTGAGTGTTGCCTCCTTAAATGTTTAAATTTCTTCGTATGTTTATCCATGGATGTCTTGTGTTGTGTTTGAGTTTGTATGTTGCTTGAATAGTCGTTAAATGACAATAGAGTCGAGTCCTTGTGTTTTTAGTAGCCAAAATAAGGTTTGCAGTGCATGACGTATCGATACGGTCCCCTGCTTTGAGCCTTGTTTTAAGCAAGGCATACCGGTACGCGGGGGTGTATCGATACGCCAAAAGCTCTATGGAAATCTGAGAAATTGACGAGATTTTGGTGTATCGATACGGGTCCTGAGGGTATCGGTACGGTCTTCGTAATTTGACCTTGGGAAGTTAACCTTTGAGAGCATATCGATACGATCTTCTAGTGTATCGATACGCCGAAGGGATATATCGATACGGTCCCCTGCTTTGAACCTTGTTTTAAGCAATGCATACCGGTACGCGGGGGGTGTATCGATACGCAAAAAGCTCTATGGAAATCTGAGAAATTGATGAGATTTTGGCGTATCGGTACGGGTCTTGAGGGTATCAGTACGGTCTTCGTAGTTTGACCTTGGGAAGTTGACCGTTGAGAGCGTATCGATACAGTCTCCCTAGGTTGACTTTGGAGTGTTGACCAGGTCCAAGCGTATCGATATTGTCCTCTAGCGTACCGATACGGCATGTTGTAAAACATAAAAAAGGTTTGTTTAATTGTCTGCTTCGCGTATTTTGTATCCATGTGTGTTTCTGCTGCGTGTCCTCTCACATAGGATATAATTAACATCTAGACAAGATAACTTTAAAAGAAATTTTTTCTAGGGTTGCTAATCGAAGTGGAGCCTTAACGAGTTTTGCTTCGATTTTCCCCGTGTAACCTGTTCGATGCGGTCTGACGGCTAGGCCGGGTCGAGGGGGTTACATTTGTTGGTATCATAGCCTAGGTTCCGCCTAGGTTCGTTGAGTTTCCGAAAGCCAAAAGGTAAGTGAGGTAAGTTTTATGGTGTAAGCTTGTTGATTGTGATTGCATGGTGAATTTGAGCATGCTTGTGGCTATCCTTGTGTTGGTTGAGAAGTAGTTAAAGGAACCCATTGCTAGTATACTATTATTGTAAGTGATTTTAAGTTTAAGGACTTGAGCACCTTGGACCTTGTTCCTTGCTAACCCCAAATCATTTCACTTGTTGTGTTTGTTGCTAAGCTTTGCATCTGTTAGCATGTTGAGGCCGAGGGGAAGGGCGAGGATGTGCGAGGAGAGAACTTGCCTCCTCCTTCTCCTGAGGGTGGAGCGAATGTGGAAGGCGTTGGACCCCAGGCTGGTCAGGGACATGCAGGTATTAATGTGAATCCGTTGATTCAGGCTATAGCCGGGGCTATTCAGACAGCATTAGCGGGTGTTTGGGTTGCAACACCGCTAGAGGGTGTAGGTTCTAGTTTACTGTTAGAGTGACTTCGTAGTTTGGGCGGGGTTGAGTTCCGTGGGTTGTCACCCGAGGGTTCAGAGGTATGATTTGAGAGCACGGTTCGTATTCTGAATCAGATAGAGTGCTCTGAAGCACATAAGTTGGGTTGTATTGTCTCTTTGCTTCAGGGGGATGCCTACACTTGGTGGACTACTATCACTACGGGTATGCTAGAGGCCGAGGTTAATTGAGAGTTCTTCAGGACTGTTTTTTCGTAGCAAGTACTTAGGTCCTCGATACCTAGATAAGAAGAAGGAGTTCATGGCTCTAGTTCAGGGTAGCTTGATTGTATCCGACTATGAGGTGCAATTTGTACGTTTGAGTCAGTATGCTTCTAAGTTAGTTCCCACTGAGAGGGAACGATGCGAGTATTTCGCTATGGGTTGGTTCAGGATGTGAAGACCTATATGTTGGCTTCCGACTATACTGATTTCGATGTGTTGTTTGCTAGGGCCAAGGACATCGAGAAGTCTTTGGGACTTGCAGATCGCAAGGGTGGATCTAGTTTCGGAAAGAGGACTATTGATTGGGACAGAGATGGTAATTCGGGGAGAGGCCATCACTACCAAGGGAATGAGAATCGTACTCCCGAGTGCAACAAGTGTGGTAGACGTCATTACGGTGAGTGTTGGGCACTTATGGTTCTTGTTGGAACTGTGGGTCTAGGGCGCACTTGAAGCGCGATTGTCTACATTTGTCTAGGGATGGACAAGATCCTGCACGAGCTGTCGACCATCAGAGAGGCCGTGAGTACGGTCGAGGTAACTTTCAGCCTAGAAATGACGATTAGAGGAATGTGGCTCATGTTGTAGCAGTTCAGCCCGAGGGAGGTGGGCCAGCTAGACTGTATGCACACTGTGAGGACAGGAATGACACATATGTGATTGCAAGTAATTTCTTGTTACAGTCTATGACTTTGCTTTTCTTGATTGATTCCGATTCTACGCATTCGTATATATTGAGTGAGCATGCAAGATTGTTAGATGTTCCGGTTGAGATGTTAGATGTGGGTATGAATGTCACTAGTTCTTTTGGTGAGACAGTTGTGGTCAGAAAGATGTACAGCAGATGTCTTTTGATGGTTCAGGGTCATGTTTTTCTTGTGGATATGATGGAATTATCCTTTAATGGTTTTGATGTAATATTAGGCATGGACTGGCTCGTAGAGCATATGGCTATAGTAGATTTTGAGACTAAGCGTGTGTCCTTGAGACTTTCACAGGATCATGAGGTAGTATTAGTGGGTGAGAACGTTAAGTTCTTGTCCAATGTAGTTTCAGCCTTAGAGACTCAGAAGTTGTTGGATGTGGGTTGTCAGGCGTACCTAGCCTATGTTATGAATCCGAATATGGATGATGCACGACCGCGAGACATTAGGATAGTTTGTGACTTTTCGAGTTTATTCCCAGAAGAGTTGTATGGTTTGCCTCCAGATAGAGATGTAGAGTTTGTTATTGAGACATATTCAGATTCAGCTCCAGTATCAATTGTACCGTACTGAATGGATCCTAAAGAAATGAAAGAGTTGAAGACACGTCCTTAGGAATTGATAGACCGAGGGTTCATTCGCTCGAGTACTTCACCTTGGGGTGCACCTGTGTTGTTTGCGAAAAAGAAAGACGGCAATTTGAGAATGTGTATCGATTATCGACAGTTGAATAAGTTGACAGTGAAGAACAAGTATCCGTTGCCGAGGATTGATGATATGTTTGATCAGTTGAGAGGTGCTTCAGTGTTCTCGAAGATAGATTTGAGATCCGGTTATTATCAGTTGAAAGTAAGAGATCAAGATGTGCTGAAGACAACTTTCCGCACATGTTATGGGCACTACGAATTCCTAGTGATGCCTTTTGATTTGACTAATGCACCGGCAGCTTTTATGGACATGATGAATAGAGTGTTTCATGAGTACTTAGATCAGTTTGTGGTAGTGTTAATTGATGATATTTTAGTGTACTCTTGTACCGAAGAAGATCATGATCGGCATTTGTGTTTAGTGTTGCAGAAATTGTTAGACAATCAGTTGTATGCCAAGTTGAGCAAATGTGAATTTTGGATTAGGGAAGTAGTCTTCTTAGGCCATATTGTATCAACTGAGGGAATCCGAGTGGATCCTAAGAAAGTTGAGGCAGTTGTGAATTAGAAACCACCGAAGGCAGTGACCGAAGTTCGTAGTTTCTTAGGTTTGGCCGGTTACTATAGACGTTTTGTTGAGGGTTTCTCAAAGGTTGCAGCTCCTTTGACTAAATTGCTACATAAGGATGTTCGGTTTGAGTGGACTGATGCAAGACAACAAGCATTTGAGAAATTGAAAGAAGCCTTAACCGAAGCTCTTGTTTTAGTTCAGCACGTGTCAGGGAAAGAGTTTGTAGTCTTCAGTGATGCGTCCTATGTTGGCTTAGGTTGTGTGCTTATGCAAGAGGGAAGAGTAGTGGCTTATGCGTCTAGACAGTTGAAGACTCATGAGCGTAATTACCCTACACATGACATAGAATTGGCTGCAGTGGTTTTTGCCTTGAAAGTTTGGAGACATTACTTGTATGGTGAGAGATGCACAGTGTATACGAATCACAAGAGTCTGAAGTATATAATGACACAAAGAGAGTTGAATCTTAGACAACGTAGGTGGCTAGAGTTGCTTAAAGACTATGATCTCACGATTGAGTACCATCCGGGTAAAGCCAATGTAGTGGCTGATGCTTTGAGTAGAAAGGTAGCGGTGGAATTGCGAGCTATGTTTGCTAGATTGAGTTTGTCCCAAGATGGTGGTTTAGTGGCCGAGTTGCAAGTTAGACCTTCGTTGATTAGAGAGAAACAATTGCAAGATAGATCATTAGCATCTCATGTACAAGACATAGCGGAGGGTAAACCAAAAGATTTATGTTTTAGTAGTGATAGAGTCTTTTGTTTCAAGAGTAGGGTTGTTGTTCCGGGAGATGTAGACTTGAGACACACCATCCTAACCGAGGCTCACAATAGTCCATTTGCTATGCACCCGGGAAGCACGAAAATGTATCGTGATTTAAAAAATGAATATATATGGGTTGGTTTGAAGAAAGATGTTGCCGAGTTTGTGAGTAAGTGCATGGTCTGTCAGCGAGTTAAAGTCGAGCACCAGTTTCCTTCAGGTTTGTTACAACCGTTGAGAATTCCTGAGTGGAAGTGGGAGAGAATCACCATAGATTTCGTATCGGGTTTTCCGTTGACACCTTCTAAGAGGAATTCGGTTTGGGTAATAGTTGATCGCCTTACGAAGTGTGCACACTTTTTGGCCATTCACACCACTTATACCTTAGATAAGTTGGCCGATTTGTACATCAGTGAGATTGCATGGTGTACCGAAATCTATAGTGTCAGATAGAGATTCGAGGTTCACGGCTAGATTTTAGGAGAGTTTGCATAGTGCTTTGGGTACCCGACTGAATTTCAGCACTTCATATCACCCTCAGACCGATGGTCAGTCAGAGAGAGTCATACAAGTGTTGGAAGATATGTTGAGATGTTGCATTATAGAATTTCAGGGTTCGTAGGAGAAGCATCTACCGTTAGTAGAGTTTGCGTATAATAACAATTATCAAGAGAGCATTCAGATGACACCTTATAAAGCTTTGTATGGTAGAAAATGTAGAACACCTGTTTGTTGGGCCGAAGTATGACATAAATTGATACCTTTGCCTGATATGCTTAAGGGTACTACCGAGAAAGTTTAGTTGATTTATGACTGTTTGAAGTCAGCTTCAGATAGACAGAAATCTTATGCGGATTTGAAAAGAAGATAAATAGAGTATGTCGTGGGCGACAAAGTGTTCTTGAAAGTCTCACCTTGGAAGAAGATAATGAGGTTTGGTAAGAAAGGCAAGTTGAGCCCGAGGTTCATTGGTCCGTATGAGATAGTTAAGAGAGTTGGTCCCGTTGCCTATAGATTGAGACTGTCGGCCGAGCTAGAGAAGATTCACGATATGTTTCATGTCTCGATGCTTCGGAGGTATAGATCAGATCTGTCACATGTTATGCAAGTTGAAGAGATATAATTGAATCTAGATTTGACTTACGATGAAGAACTAGTTGAGATTTTGGCTTCGGACAGCAAAGTGTTGCGAGGAAGGACCATTGAGTTCGTTAAGGTTAAGTGGTGGCACCGAGGAGTGGAAGAAGCCACTTGGGAGAGGAAGGATGACATGAGAAAGCAGTTTCCGCATCTCTTTCTGCCAGGTAATTTCGGGGACGAAATTTCTTAAGTGGGGGAGAGTTGTAATGCCCCGAGTTTAGGGCCGGGAGTTATCAAACTAGTTGAACTGAGTCGGGTTAAAATTAAATTGGAAGAAAACTATTTTTAATACACCAAAAAGAGTATTAACAGACAAAATGGGCAAGAAAGGGATTTTTCATAAAAGAGAATAGGAAAGGGGTTTTTAGCAAAAAGCCATCTTCTTCTCTATTTTGAATTCCACGTTCTAACAACCTCCCTAAACCCTAATCACTATTCTATTGGTTTTCAAGCTCTCAACTAAGTGACTTCTTCAAGGTAATAACTTTTTTGACTTCTCCTCTCCATCCTCAACATTTTCACGGTCTTGGATTTCCATAAAATCCATTTTTGAGTTGTTTCAAGTATTCAAAGTTTTAAATTAAAGATGGAAACTTTGTTGGTTTTTTGTTGAGTTTTTAATTTGTAAAGTTCATATATGTTATAAACTTACTTTTGAGCTTAACATATGTTAAAATGGTGAAGTTTTAATGAAATCCCGAAATGGGTATTAGTGGGTGAGTTTAGAAGTGAAAATCTTGAGTTTTGAGGTAGTTATGTGAAGGGAAAGTTGGGCTAATGGTATGGTTTCACCTAGGGGCTGTTTTGGACATGTTTAGTGATGATTTGGATGATGAAATTGATGGGTAACTACTGGGTTGTGTCCAGGTCCGAAAATGAAGAGTTTGGGTTAGTTCTTGGTTTAGAAATGTAGCGAAATTTGTCTTGGGTTGTAATCTGATTTGTGGCAATGATTTTGTGGATGTTTTGATGTGTAATTCACTATTTTTGGTTGATTAGAAGCAAGGGAAAACGTCGGAGAAGCTTCAGACTCAATTCTGGGGAACTTGGAGGCTTGACCGACACTTTCGGCTTGTGTTGGGTTCATCGATGAGTGGATTGATTTTAAAAGCCTTAATATTGTTAAGGGAGTGCTTTGGGAGTTTGGATTGAGCTTGAAAGGCCAATCCAAGCTCGAGAGTAAGTTTTAAAGGTTTATGCAATTAAATTGTGTTTTACGTTTTCTTGAATGCGAGATGACATGTTATGTTGTAATGTGTTGAATTGTATTTGTTATGCATGTTGAGATGTGAGACTTGTGTTATGCTTGCAATGTGAGTACATGCCTTGCATGGAAGTTTGGACTTGGTAAGTGGTTCAAGCATCGGTAATGCTTGTGGTTGTGATTGAGTATATTGACATGTGTTGGGTTGTTACCGGATATAATTGATCGATCAATATGATTAGAGTGCACTCGAGGTAAAATTCGCGTGTGGCCTTAGTGATGCTAGATTCTACTAAGGAGGAGTACGGTGATGTGAGATTCCACCGGAAGTTATATTGTTTACTAGACGAGTGAGTACGGTGATGTGAGATTCCACCAGAAGTGTCTAGTGGGTTTGAGAACTATCCACATATCCGAGTAAAAACGTTGAATGTCAATATACCCATGAATGCTTTGATTTTCATGTTAAGCATGTTGTTGATTCCTCATATTTATGCTTATGCATGGTTGATTACTTTGCTTGCGTTATGAGAATGAGCATATGGTAAGCCTATGGCTTGTGGTTGCATTCGGTAAATGCACGGAAAGTAAATACATGTGGCCGTGTGTTCTAGCATGCGGAAATGATTTGGAAAAAGGTTTTGGTTTTCAAGCAAGCTAATGTTTTTAAAACTACATTGTTGTAGCTACCATTTTGAGCACCGCTCACTAAGCTTAAACGCTTACGCTCTCTTTTCCAACAATACATGCCCTTAAACCTTCGGAGCAGCTCGGGGAACAAGGGAGGATCCAAGGGAGGATCCAAGGGAGCTGGATTTGCTCAAGTATGGTTTAGACTTCAATAACTAGTATAAAGCAATGAGATAGAACCTTTACGTTTGATGTGTTGTTAGCATGTCCTTTTTGCTTAGACAAGTTTGCTTAGATGTTTTGGGCTTGTAATGCCTTTTACCTTGATGTTATATGCTTTGGTTTGGTTTTTGGGTATGTTGGTGAATGCTTTATATGCATGTTTCCTCTAAGAATCTTATCATGTTGAGTGTTGCCTCCTTAAGCGTTTAAATTTCTTCGTATGTTTATCCATGAATGTCTTGTGTTGTGTTTGAGTTTGTATGCTGCTTGACTAGTCGTTAAATGCCTCTAGAGTTGAGTCCTTGTGTTTTTAGCAGCTAAAATAAGGTTTGCAGTGCAGGGCGTATCGATACGCTCAAGGGCTGTATCGATACGGTCCCCTGCTTTGAACCTTGTTTTAAGCAAGGCGTACCGGTACACGGGGGTGTATCGATACGCCAAAAGCTCTCTGAAAATCTGAGAAATTTACGAGATTTTGGCGTATCGGTACGGGTCTTGAGGGTATCGGTACGGTCTTCGTAGTTTGACCTTGGGAAGTTGACCGTTGAGAGCGTATCGATATGGTCTCCCTAGGTTGACTTTGGAGTGTTGACCAGGTCCAGGCGTATCGATACTGTCCTTTAACGTACTGATATGGCTTGTTGTAAAACATAAAAAGGGTTTGTTTAATTGTCTGCTTCGCGTATTTTGTATTCATGCGTGTTTCTGCTGCGTGTCCTCTCACATAGGATATAATTAACATCTAGACAAGATAACTTTAAAAGAAATTTTTTCTAGGGTTGCTAATCGAAGTGGAGCCTTAACGAGTTTTGCTTTGGTTTTCCCCGTGTAACCCGTTCGATGCGGTCTGGTGGCTAGGCCGGGTTGAGGGGGTTACATTTCTTGGTATCAGAGCCTAGGTTCTGCCTAGGTTCGTTGAGTTTTCGCAAGCCGAAAGGTAAGTGAGGTAAGTTTTATGGTGTAAGCTTGTTGATTGTGATTGCATGGTGATTGTGAGCATGCTTGTGGCTATCCTTGTGTTGGTTGAGAAGTAGTTAAATGCACCCATTGCTAGTATACTATTATTGTAAGTGATTTTAAGTTTAAGGACTTGAGCACCTTGGACCTTGTTCCTTGCTGACCCCAAATCATTTCACTTGTTGTGTTTGTTGCTTAGCTTTGCATCTGTTAGCATGGTGAGACCGAGGGGAAGGCCGAGGGTTGAACGGATTGAGAATGTCGAGGATGTGCGAGGAGAGAACTTGTCTCCTCCTCCTCCGGAGGGTGGAGCGAATGTAGAAGGTGTTGGACCCCAGGTTGGTCAGGGACATACATGTATTGATGTGAATCCGTTGATTCAGGCTATAGCCGGGGCTATTCAGACAGCATTAGCGGGTGTTCGAGTTGCAGCACCGCCACAGGGTGCAGTTTCTAGTTTACCGTTAGAGCGACTTCGTAGTTTGGGCGGGGTTGAGTTTTGTGGGTTGTCACCCGAGGGTTCAGAGGCATGGTTTGAGAGCACAATTCGTATTCTGAATCTGATGGAGTGCTCTGAAGCACATAATTTCTGTTGTATTGTCTCTTTGCTTCAAGTTATTTGGAGATTATTTGAAATTGTTAAGGGTAAAAGAGTCTTTATAATTCTTATGTCAAAACCTCTAATTTAAAAAAAGTTCATGTTAATAGTTTTTTTTAAATTCGAGAGGTTTCACTTCAATCCACTATTATAATTCTATATTCACCAAACATCTAAAATAGCGGATTTGACTGGTCAAACCTCTAATTTTGGCTCAAAATGCTGTTTACCAAACATGGTCGATCTGTAAAAAAAAAAATACCATCGACTATTTTTAGGATTTGTTTAATTTCCTTTTAGTTTAGACTACTATTAGACCATGGTTGTCTAATATAATTTTATTTTAAGAAATGGATATATCCTCTGATGAAATATCGAAAGTAAACAAAGAAATGAAAGAAAACTAGAATTGTATAAGAGGGAACTGGCTTTACATTCATCATAGCCAAGATACTGAATACTCAAAGGTACTCGCATACAATAATAGACCATCCCTTTTATAGGTCAAGCTTACACGATCTAACTTCCTAACAGCCATCTTAAAAAACAGATTAACTGTTGATTACATTCTAACAGTACCCCGTACCTTCCCGGTAGAGGTTGCTTTTCTCTTTAGTACTTTCTCCATTCTCAATTGAAGTAATTGTAAAGGGATATTTAAGTGAATATTGTCGAGGATCAAAGGTCACCGAGGATGATGAATATTGTACAGGAAGCAATTTTTATGCTGATTTCTAAATAGGTGTCAAGTTAGTTTTGCTTGAATGAAGCACCACTACCTTCATCAAGGTCATAACCCTGGAACTTCAAACTTTCATGTCTTTTTCTTACTATAACAGTTCGCCATGGAAATCGCAATATTATTCATCTTTCTTTTCCATATTTTCAAATAAGTAGATAAAATACTAATTGAATTTTAAAAAAAAATAATACATTACATCTTTATCTATAAATATGGTATAGGTACTGCTTAGCATCTCCTCCCAGTGAATAAATCTATTTTCACATTATCTATATCTTATTGTGATTCAGATTGATTGAATTATGTTTCAGTCTGTTTTTAGTTAGTCCGGGGGCAAGATTCCCAATCGGGTAGCATTCACATAATCTGGAGGCAGATGATTAGAGATTCCAGGTAGAGCAAATCCCATTATCCTTGCCAGTCTCATAAGCCAGCTTTCCTTGTATTCTGGACCCTTCTTGTAAGGAAGAATGAAACCCCTAATGAACTCCCAAACTGCATCCATCATCATTGGTAACGTCCATGGCCATGGGTAGAAATTCTTATAGGGTTCCTCGGCCAAAACCTGCAGTTCCGGAGTTGCAGATGTTAGGATTCGAACACTAACGGAATTAAACCCGGGGTTGTTTTCGAACCAGGAAAAGGAGACTTACCTTCCCTTTATAAGAGCTGTTGAAAAAGATGCAGGTTCCAAAATGCTTGAAATCAACATAGGGAATCCTAGGCAGAAGGTCATGGTTGTAAACATACCTGTAATATTTCACATCAAATTTTCTCAACTTGTTATCCATAAACTCCCCAAACATAGGGTCCCCGACCCTGGGCTGCCCAAAGGTGTAAACCGCTACCAATTTCTCCAATAACCAAGCCTCCTCGTGCAACACTAGCACAGCAGCAAACAATATGGCCAATGCCCCACCCAAGCTATGCCCTGTGAATATAAACCTGGCTTCTCGGTTCTCTCGCAAAACCAGCCTCAGCTTTCGTCTGAGGGTGTAGTAAGCGAAGCAACGGCGGCAAGTGGGTTGTTGGAGCTCTTTGGGGAAACCCATGGTCTTTTGCAAGCCAAGATCTTTCATAAAACCACCATGGGTCTTGCCCTTACCCATGCCTTTCAGCTCATACCAAGATATATCCACGGTCGACCGCATGTCATATGGATCCCATGCTTCGGTGCCTCTAAATGCAACCACGATCAAGTTTGGGTTAGACCGGGTGTCTTGCATCATGAAGGCTTGGGTCGTGATACGGTCCTCGAAATCTGTGAAGCAGATATGTATCATGGCAAAAGGGAGTGAAAATGGAACGAAACAAACAAAACAAAATGTTTATTTTTACTATATCATATTAACTTGCATGTGGAGTTCAAACACAAGTTTGCATCTTACGTACCGTTCCAGAACTCGTAGGACTTCAAGAATTTCATCTGCAAAACAATGTTAAATTCTCATTTTTTTTATTTAAGAGAGTAAAAGGTTCAACGGCAATGCTTATTTTTAAGTTTAAAAGGAATTGTTTTTTTTTATTTTTATAAAAACAAGGCATAATTTGAAAATAAAAAATACTAGTCAATGCTGAGATATTTTTTGAGTCTGATGTAATTAAAAAAATGTTTGTTCATTAATCATAGTTATTTACAATACGCACTAAAAATATGTTTGAATTCAACTCACATAAATAAAAATATTTTTTTCTATTAGGACCACTTATTTAAAAATATTATATAAACAACTAATTTACAAAGTAAACTTATCCATTGTCAGTGACCAAAGACAGATCTATGTTGATATTGGGAGAGTTTTTTTTTTTGTCTCCCCAAGTTTTTTACCTTTAATTTATATATATATATATATATATATATATATATATATATATATATATATTTAAAAAATGGATTAAATATAAATATGCCCCCTTTCAAAATCTATATATTGTCCCTAAACCCTAAACTTTAGTTCTGTCTCTACCAATGACTTATTCGGTCCAATCGAGTTTAAGCGAGATAATTATCTTTTAGATAGACTTGATTTGAATTTAAGTTAAATAATAAGTGTTGGATGTAGTAATAAGATATATTATACCTATAAAGAGTGAATGTAAATTTTGACTTTGAGAGAATCTTGTTGAAAAATTACAAATCCAAACATGAATAATAATAATAATAATAATAATAATAATAATAATAATAATAATAATAATAATAATAATAATAATAATAATAATAATAATAATAATAATAATAATAATAATAATAATAATAATAATGTATTTAAATTTATTTTAAAAATATAATTATTAATAAAAATTATTTTAAATATTTTATGATTTAAGAAAAGGGACAAAAGGGAAGATGTGCCATCAACCTGGGCCGGATTAGGGCGGCCACATTTGAGTCTAAACAAAAAGTTATTTAATATATACTTTTTATCCTATCTGTACATAGAATAATATATATCACTTCCATTGTGTAAAATTTAATTATTTTATATTTTTTGGACCGTTGAATGATCATAATAAATGGGAAAAATTATTTTCTTATCTTTTCTTTAAATTATAATCTTCACATTTTTACTGTTAATCTCATACATTCATTTCACTTATCCAATGATTATGGATTAGTGTAAAACTAAATGAGTTTTACACCATGTAAGTGGACCCCATCTCTCTCTCTCTATATATATATATTACATTGTGTAAAACTCATTTAAATTTCCACTTAAAACATGGATGCTAATTAACCCATCTCTCTCTATATATGATCCACGTACATGGTGTAAAACTCATTTAAATTTTACTTAAAACGTGGATGCTAACCCATATATATATATATATATATATATATATATATATATTCACTTAGTCTTCTTCAGAAAAACATCATCCTATATACATGATGATTGATTTAAATGCAAATATTATACATTTGTGTATATAAAAGAAAGTCTTAATGTCAAAAAAATAACTTTAACGTTTGTTTGTCTTTATTTTATTAGAAACTTTTTACCTTTAACGTTTTATTTTGAATTAAAATAACCCTTCAATGGATAAAAATCGTTAGTTCAGTAACGTTAAACACATTTATATGGCATGACAATGCAACATGACATTGTACGCTAACATAAGAGTGCCACATTTACAAAGATTTTACAATCTGACCTTGAAAGGGAACAAGCTCAAGCCTTTATTAGGGATAGCTTGCGTCTTAATTACTCAATGTATGATGCCATGCAATGGCGGATCCAGGTATTGTGTAGGGTGGGCCTGTGCCCACCCTAAATTTTTTGAAGTTCATATATTTGCCCTTAAATTTTTTGATTTTTATAGATTAGTCCTTAAATTTTTGTAATATTCAAGGCTTGTGCCCACCTTAAAATTTCGAGATTTTATCTTTGTTCACCCTCAAAAATATTTCTGGATCCGCCACTGATGCCATGTAGGATCGCCATGTCATTTCAAGGTGTTTGCCATTAGTTAACTAAAGATTTTCATCATTTGAGGGGTCATTTTGACCCAAAATAAAACAATAAAGGTTAAAATACTTCAAGAAAAAAAAATAAAAGTCAAAGTGACTATCCACTCAAATATTATATAAAAAATACCTTCCAATGTTGTGTGATGTTGGTTTTAATGTAGGCTTCGCTCTCGTACGAAAATTTCGCAGACATCATACACAGCAACGCTTTATATTTGGTGTCACCAGGTTTGATGTTGCTGTCTAATTCAACGCGAGGGTCGGTAAATCCAATAATCGATTTGAACTTCGCCGACGATCTGTGAGGCCACACTACTTTCCCTGCACGATTAAACGTCATCTCTGATTGTTGCACTCTATACCCAGGTACAGAGCCATGATTGAACTACGAGAGCAGAACGATTAACTTTGAAAAGAATAGGGTTTTTAAAAAGTAATTAAATTGAAAAATTAAGAGAGTTTAAGTTTAGTTTTACAAATTTTAAAATTAAAAGGTCTTAAAATGTAATTAAACCAGAAAAAATGAGGGGTCAACGTTTAATTTTATCAATTTTAGGTTACATGGTCCTAAAAATAATAAACCATAAAAATTTCGAGAGGGACAAGGGCTTAATTGTAATAGTTTCAAAATTATTAGGGCCTAAAATATAATTAACCCATAAAATTTGAAGTGCAATTACCACTCCCACCCGTCCCTGGTTATACCTTTTACTGACAAAAGATTTGAAAATTCATGCAAGAATAACAAGTTTTCATGCAAACCAAAGAATAGTTCTAAATCCAATTCAAGGCATAACAGAGAAATTTAAATGTGGATCATATCATGGATCATGGTAAATATTAAGGAATCATAAAATGGTGTTAGGAAAGAAGCTTGAAACCTGTCATAAATTTAAAGGAGAGACCGAATAAACCGCGGTTGTGTGATAAAAGATTTAGCGACATCTCCATCGTATTCTTCATGAGTAGTAAAGGTATTCTCATCGACCAGAAGAGTTTATGAAGGAGAAGCAAGAGGAAGATGATCCATCTGCGGGCAAATCTTCTTCGTCCCAATTTAGAGGAAAGCAGTAGGCCAAGAAGATCAAAGTAAGTTGTATCTTCCGGGTGGATGATAAAACAATCGTCGTAAAAGAGATTATCGTCGCTAGCCATTGCAAAGAGTTGTTTTCTCGCAACCGGATACTTATTAAATTTGCAGCAACTAGCCAAAGGGATGTTAATATTTATAACCATCAAGTATGAAAGACGTTTAGCACAAGGAAAGGATAAGACTATTCTTTTTCTTAATTAAACTATTTTTTATTTGCATTTAGCAGCATCGTGGGCATAATCTATTTAAGTACAGTAGAATTTATATTTGGAAATGAAAATTAACATTCTACTGAATAATAATAATAATAATAGATAGATAGATAGAAACCAGCGGACCCATTGTGGTAAAAATGCTATCCCGTTTACAGTCCTGTGGTTTCTGTTTTGGATTAGAGGCGCGATATTTAGCAAGCAAATTCAGAAGAATTTATTGAAAGAATTGCTTAATTACCAACATTTTATTTTGAGTTGGAGTTTGCCTACCTTTCCACTATGCAAACTTGCTCTTAAAATCTGGAAGATTTGTCAAAAGTTTTAGGTTAAACTACATCACATACCGCTCAATTATGATTGTTGACTCGAAAATGTAACTGAATTTTAAAAAAATTTAATACTATCATTGAACTTTAATTTGTGACTCGAAAATACCACTCCACTGTTAACTCTTAACTCTTAACTCCACCGTTTTAAAGCCTAATTTAGCCCAAAACGATGTCGTTTTGCTGGAGAAAAATATTACAACAATGTGTTTGGAGGGGTTTGAACCTAAAACCTTAAAAAAATAAAGGTAAACCTTAACCACTAAACTAACTTAAAATTATACAATATTTTACCACAAATATTATATATCTCAAACTACTTAAAATTAATTCAAATTATTTTATAAAATAAATAACACAATAAATAATATAAAATAGTATATAAATACCAAAATATATAAATGTATTATTTTTATTTTTATATAATATTTATAATATAAATAGAATATTTAAAAAAAACTTCAAAATATTCATGAAATAATATATTTATATTATAAATAATATCTAAAAACTCCGAACTCTAAATTCTAAACCTTAAATTATAAAGCTCAAACCTCACCCCCACTGTTAATTATCGTTAAATTGATGAGGTATCACATTAATAAAAAAAATTAATATTCAACTTGTTAAGTTGTGTGGGGCTCGATTCGTTCAACCGATAAGGCTCACCAAGTGATGGAGAGGTGGATTTTTAGGTGGAAGGGTTGTGGAAGCTAAAATGATAATAGACACAATGATTTATAGTGGTTCAACCTTCTAACCAAGGTCTACATCCACTACCTTAGCTCCCCACTAAGGATTTCCAATCAATCCACTATTGATTCGTCCCCTTTTCTAGGCTTAGGAGGTAACCCTTATACACAATCAAGCTTTTTACCCAAAGCCTTGATCAAAACCCTCTTTTACAAAGAGAAACAATAAGCAAACTTAAATCCCTCTAATAGGTATTTGTTTGCACAATTTAGCACTCACCCTAAACCTAAAACACTTGAGCAAATTTAACAATTTTGGCTCACTAGTGTTTGTCTATACAATAAATGACAATTTAAGCTCTAAGACATTCTTGATCATTTGTTGATTGACAATATGAGCATTAGCCTTTACTTGATGCTTGAAGGTCCCTTTTATACTCATTGATGAGTTTATAGCCGTTGGGGATGATTTGGAGCCGTTGAGGACTTTATTTTCCTCATTAATGCTGTTCTACAGCCTTCCGTATCGATACGCTTGGATCCGTATCAGTACGGCCTTTATTAGAAACTAGTCGTTGGGCTCTTGCCAGCCTAGGCGTATCGATACACTTGAGGGCGTATCGGTACAGTTTCACTTTTAAATGACCGTTGGGAAATAGCCGTTGGGGTTGTTGGAAAGGGGATCGGTACGCTTACTAGGCGTATCGAAACGATCTCGATCCGTATCGAAACGGCCAAACATGTTTCGATACGGGTTTTGGTAGTGGCCAAACTGGGCAAAAAGGTATCGATACGGGTTGGACCGTATCGGTACGGGTAGCTTGAAAACTTAAGTTTGGCTATTAAAAATTAACCAAAACATTGCCAAAAACCTTTTAAGATCCCTCAAACATAAATTCAAGTTTTTTGGATTTAAAACCAAGTTTTAAATTCTTTTCAAATTAATCTAAAACATTTTTCAATTATTATATCAAAACACTAGTTCTACAATCTCCCCCTTTTTGATATAATAAAACTCTCTTGAAAAATTGTTTGGGATTCTCCCCCTTTAACTTTAAAAATGTGAATAAGAGATTGAAGATATGAAATCAAATAAAGCTCCCCTTATTCATTTGAAAATTCAACTTTTCAAACAATTTCTCCCCCTTTTTGTTATATCAAAAAAGAGTTTAAAACATTAAGTTCAAAATAACAATAGAAGTAAAAATTGACAAAATTAAGAATTTTGGTTTTAAAATGGCTCCCCCTTACTCAAAGCATCAATAAAATGTTAGTCCAACATTTATGATCATCTAGTTGAATAAAATAAAAATAAAACAAATAAATGCAAAAACAACTAGATTTTTACTAACACTTGAACTCAAGGTAGGATGTGAAGCCTTCCTTCTTCAAGTGTTCTTCCTTAGTGTGTATGGAGCTTCTCCTTAATGTTTGACTTGTTGAACATCTCCATCACACCTAGCAAAAGACAATCAAGTAATTTTTGGTATCCAAATTGCTTTGGATCCATGAACATTAGTGGCACAAATTTTAGTCCTCTTAGGAATCCATTTTTCAATGTCATCCTTTTTAATTGAAATGGTTAGTCCTTTTGGGACCCAAACACTTCTAAAACATTTTTCTTTAATAAATCTAGGGGCACTAGATTGTCTTACATAAAAATTTGATTTTCTAAAATTGTTTTTCTTTTCAAGTTCTTTGGAAATCAAATCTTTTTCTTCTTGAACTTTTTGAAGCAAATTTTGTAAATCAAAACATTTAAATTCAAACTCTTCGAGTTTTGCTTCAAGTTCAAGTTTGGTTTTAGAAATTAAATCATTTTGAATTTTTAACTTTAAAATCAATTTATTGTTTTTCAAAATGTGATTTTTAAAGTCTAAAACCATATCATCATAGGCATCTTGTAATTCATCAAAAGTGTAAGAACATGAAGTAGATGAATTAGAAGTTATCATTGAATCTTCTTCGATGGCCATAAGGCAAAGGTTGGCTTGTTCATCGTCGGTGGAGTCCTCATCACTCCAAGTAGCCACATGTGCCTTCTTCTTATGGCTTGAAGTGCTTGCCCTCTCTTTTTTCTTGGAATCTCGTTCAAGCTCTCTCAAAGCTTTCTTCATGAACGGGGCACACTTCTTGAAGAGATGAACTATCTCTTCATCTTCATCATCCTCTTCACTTGAGTAGACATGATGGCAAGTGGAGGATTTGAGAGCCATGGCACTTGCGTTGATGCCTAGCCCTTTGATTTTCTTCTCTCCCATAGCTCTAATTTCTTCCCTCTTCTTCTCATCTTCTTTATTCTTCTTCATGATTTGATGAGTAATGAGTGACCCCATGAGTTCATCAAGCTTCAAGGTCTTCAAATTTTTGGCTTCGATGATGGCGGTCCTCTTTGAGTCTCATGACTGAGGAAGTGAGTAGATGAGCTTTCGAGCAAGCTTTTCCTTCGGGATGACTTCTCCATAGCCCTTGAGACCATTGGTGATAGTGGAGAACCTATCAAACATCTTCTCGATGTTCTCTTCCGGATCTATTTTGAAGTTCTCATACTCTAAGGTTAGGAGCCCAATCTTGGTCTCCTTGACTTCATCGGTCCCCTCGTATGTGACTTCAAGCTTGTCCCATACCTCCTTGGCACTCTTACAAGAAGACATCTTCTCATAGATGATTGGGCCAAAAGCACAAAACAATATGTGCAAGGCTTTGCAATTAAGCTCCACCTTCTTGCGATCATCGGCACTTCACTCCGCTTTGCTTCTTTGGGGCACGAACGGACCATCTTCAACTATATCACATAGCTTGTAGTCTCTTGATTTGATGAAGAACTTCATATTTGTCTTCCAATGGACATAGCGAGTTCCGTCAAAGAAAGGCGGTTTGTCGATTGATTGTGTCATTTGAGCCGGTTGATGAAATACTGATCGAGCTTGCCATATCTTCTCAATAGGATGTGAATCCTCCTCAATTGAGCCAAGCTCTGATACCAATTGTTGAGTTGTGTGGGGCTCGATTCATTCAACCGATAATGCTCACCAAGTGGTGGAGAGGTGGATTTTTGGGTGGAATGGTTGTGGAAGCTAAAATGATAATAGACATAATGATTTATAGTGGTTCAACCTTCTAACCAAGGTCTACATCCACTACCTTAGCTCCCCACTAAGGATTTCCAATCAATCCACTATTGATTTGTCCTCTTTTCTAGGCTTAGGAGGTAACCCTTATACACGATCAAGCTTTCTACCCAAAGCCTTAATCAAAACCCTCTTTTACAAAGAGAAACAATAAGCAAACTTAAATCCCTCTAATAGGTATTTGTTTGCACAATTTAGCACTCACCCAAAACCTAAAACACTTGAGCAAATTTGACAATTTTGGCTCACTAGTGTTTGTCTATACAATAAATGACAATTTAAGCTCTAAGACAATTCTTGATCATTTGTTGATTGACAATATGAGCATTAGCCTTTAATTGATGCTTGAAGGTCCCTTTTATACTCCTTGATGAGTTTATAGCCGTTACTAGCCGTTGGGGATGATTTGGAGTCGTTGAGGACTTTATTTCCCTTCATTAATTCTGTTCTGCAGCCTTCCGTATCAATACGCTTGGATCTGTATCGGTACGACCTTTATCAGAAACTAGCCGTTGGGCTCTTGCCAATCTAGGCGTATCGATACGCTTGAGGGCGTATCGATACGGTTTCACTTTTAAATGACCGTTGGAAAATAGTCGTTGGAGTTGTTGGAAAGGGGATCGGTACGCTTACTAGGCATATCGAAACGATCCCGATCCGTATCGAAACGGCCAAGCCTGCTTCGATACGGGTTTTGGCAGTGGCCAAACTGGGCAAAAAGGTATCGATACGGGTTGGACCATATCGGTACGGGTAGCTTGAAAACTTAAGTTTGACTATTAAAAATTAACCAAAACACTGTCAAAAACCTTTTAAGATCCCTCAAACATAAATTCAAGTTGTTTGGATTTAAAACCAAATTTTAAATTCTTTTCAAATTAGTCCAAAACATTTTTCAATTATTATATCAAAACACTAGTTCTACACAACTTAATCCTTATATTTTAATTAAGACTTCAATTTGATCCTTTAATTTATTTGGTAAACTATATTGATGACCACTAAATTATGAGGTCGATCCTATTTTTACCACCGAACTACAATTTTTTGTCAACCAAACCACTCAACTTTTGAAATGGTTTCAATCAAACCATTGTTCGTTGAAAACTAACAAAGAAATTGACAATATAGTTTAAAAATCGATATAATTATACATTTACTCATCTATATTTACACATTCAATCAATTGGGTCATGATTTAAAAAATTTAAATTGTTTCGGATACTACCAATCAACCTTATCTATATCAAGAACCATTTCTAGCTGGTTGATTTTATTGTATGCCTTACACACACACTCTCTCTCTCTCTCAATTTTATCTAACCGTGCAATGTCATAATAGTTTATTTTAAAGAAGAAAAATAAAGTATCCATCTGTTTATAATTATAGCTTACAGATTGGTGCGTAGAATGGGCTTAAAAAGGCTGGGCTAATCTAGGTAGCATTTTGAGTTTCATTAGTAACACATACTGGTTAGGTGGCTGAAACTTCTCGCGCACTTAAAAATTGGACTAACACCAACATTTTTCAATTTTCAAGATTGGAATTATACTCTCTTTTTTATTTACAAAATTCAGATTTCCTATTTTCTTTATTTTTGTGGTGCTAAAGCCTTCCCACGGATGCATGTATATCTCTGTTTGTGTTTGTACGCAATTGTTGACAGATTGAACATTTTGACGGATCCATTCTTTTACGTATTTTTGCGATGTTGAATCTGCCTGCTAATTTGGTTTTTGTTTAGTAGCATTTGTGGTTGGATGCAACTTAACTACCATAGTGTTTCCTTCCATACATGGATCGTTTGTTATAAAGGAGGCAGAAGAAAATGATTGAATTGAGCCTTACTTTCTTTGTCCTCTGCATATGATTATGTTATTAGAAAGCTTACTAATATTTTCAAAGCACTTTATTGTAGTTCTGGAACTTGTCTCAAGAGCGGTTCGGTTTTAGAGTAAAAGGCATCCGAACTGTCGCTAAAACATCGATTCGGGAGAATGCGTTACCTTATATCATGCAGAAGTGAAGACCCCACAAAATATAAGGTTAATATCCCAAAAGCGAGTCTCAATCCCATATGAAGGTGAATACCCTATGAAAGAAAGCATCTCACTCCCACTTAGAAAGGTAAAGGAACTCGAGAAGAAGGCTCATACATGAATGATTGTTTATATCAAACAACGGATAAATAAATGCAGTAAAACAAACAAGGTTCAATAATTAAAATTAAATTAAACTGGATTTAAAATTTTCTTAGCAAATACAATACGAACTCAACTAAGGCACTCTCTATTTTTTTTGTACAGCCAAAAACATGTTTCCAGCAAAGTGGCCATGATGTAGCGTTTAAAAATTTCAAAAAATTGTTTTAAAAAAATTGATTTAGGGGTTGAAAAAAGCTCCTATTTTGAATAAAATTTGGGGTGTTGCCGCCGGTCACTTGGATAAGATAGATTGGATACCGAAATAATTAAAGAAAAGAAAAATCAAGTTCGGGAGTCGATTACGTGTGGGGAAGGGTTCGTACCCAACACGCTCAAAATTAGTACCTAAGAGTTCAGATCGTATTTACAAAAAAATTTAAAATTCGGTCTAATTTAACTATTAATCCCTAAATGCATGTATGCATGGTCATGTTGTTCGAATATATAAATCCTCAGGAGCCAAAAGAGATGACGTCCGAAGACTCAGGACGGTACTTTCATTAGGATACCGAAATTTTGAGGACTAAATCTAAATGCTACAAAAATATAATGCATGAACAAATAATATATTAAAAACAAATAAATGGGCAAGAATATAAATGGCTTAATGGACTGTTTGGCCCCTGAAGTATACATAAAATATTGAACTGTCCCCTAAAGTATTTTTTGGGACGTTTTGCACCCTGAACTAAAAATCGTGACTTCCGTTAGTCCCTCTCATCTAACGTCCGTTTAAAATTTTGGGGGGCCAATTAGACCGCGTTACGTGGCTCTTTAGACCAAAAAAAAATGACCGGCTTTGATAAAAATGGGTAAATGACATGTTGAATCTTTCAAGTTTTATATTTATTCAATCTAGCCCCTAAAGTTGTTCATCTTTTTCTTCCTCCAATACAATCTCTCTGATAAAACAAAAGCCCCTCCATCTTCAACGGCCATTGGTTTGACAGTGGCAACAATAATTACCTCGAAACCAAGGCACAAGCATTTTTTCATTTTCGGTGATTCGCTTGTTGATAAACAAGACCGGCTGTTGTATTCATACAAGAATGTTATGCATGGATTCAGTGCCAGGCTCACGCCGTCTCAAATATCCGCAATCAAGAAGTCTCCGGCTCATGTTGCCATACATGAGGAGTCCTTTGGCAAGTTGCTGACTACTCATTCTCCAAAGTTTCTTGGTTTAAGATATTATTCTGGTTTATGGCCTGCTTCATCGTACGATGAAGGTATGATCATAGGTCTTATTGATTCAGGCGTTTGGCCCGAGAGTATGAGTTTCAATGACAATGGGATGCCACCAATCCCTCAAAGATGGAAGGTTAAGTGTGAGAATAGCACAACTAGCCCTTTTTCTTGCAACAGAAAGCTTATTGGCGCTCGTACATTTATTAAAGCAATCCAAGCCAACAACTCGGACCAAACAGACAATTCACCGAGAGATCACATTGGACATGGAACACACACATTGTCTACAGCCGGGGGGGTAACCATGTAGTCGGTGCAAGTCAATTCGGATATGCAAGCGGCGTAGCCAAGGGAATGGCACCTCATGCACATCTTTCCATGTACAAGGTCTCAAACACAAATGATGTTGCCGAAAGTGACGTTCTTGCTGCCATGGACCAAGAAATCGCAGATGGCATCGATATCATGTCGTTGTCTCTCGGTTTTGAGAAAAGGCCATATTTGTTGAAAAACTATGAAAACAAGAGATAGAAACAAGAAGATAATACTCAGAGAATATTATTAGAAGAGAATACAAAGATGAATGAATTACAAAGCTGATACATCTTCTTCTTTTATACACAACTATAGAAACCCTAGAGCTCACTGCTAACAGCTCTAACAGCTCTAACAGCTCTAACTTCTTAACCATCTGAACCACCAATCTGTTAAAATATAACTGACTATGCCAGCTCAGCTATGCTCAATATTCTCCCTGCTTTTCCTCTCTCGAGTTTCTTCAATGGACCAGACACCCAAACGTTGTCTGAACAATTGAAAATATGTCTTGGAAAGAGGCTTGGTAAAACCATCTGCTACTTGATGTGCAGCAGGGATGTAATTCACCTGAAGCTTGTTGTCAGCCACCTTTTCACGCACAAAGTGGACATCAAGCTCCACATGCTTCGTTTTGGAGTGATAGACAGGATTTGCACTCATGGCAATTGCCCCTGAATTATCACTCCAGATTACAGGAGAACCAGAGGTTTGAATTCCCATATCACCCAGCAAAGCATCAATCCATGTAACCTCAGAGGCTGCATCCGCCAACTCTCTATACTCTGCTTCTGTAGTAGAACGGGACACCGTGCGTTGCTTCCTCGAATTCCATAGAACCAGATTTCCCAACAGATAAACACAATTTCCTGAGATCGACCGCCTATCCTCGAGGTTAGCACCCCAATCGGCATCAGTGTATGCAATAATTTGACAAGGATCCTGACTAGTAGTAAACACTAAGCCATAATCCAATGTCCCATTAAGATAACGTAAAACACGCTTGGCAACAATCATATGAGACTCACAAGGGTTGTGCATGAACTGGGCAAGTTTGTTGACACTGTAAACAATGTCTGGTCTCGTGTGACAGACATACAATAACGCCCCAACAAGACTTCTGTAATCCTTTGCATTCACCAGTGGATGACCAGCATTCTCCTGAGTAAGCTTAGGTGAGGTGACCATGGGCGTAGGCACAGGATTGGAGTGTTGCATCTGAGCTTTAGCAAGAATCTCCATAATATATTTTTTCTGATTGAGCATAACTGAATCACCAAGTTGCTTCACTTCAATGCCTAAAAAAAATTTAACACGCCCAAGTCTTTCAACGAGAACTTCTGACCAAGTTGAGTTACAACAGATTCAACTTCAACAGAGGATCCTCCTGTCACGATTATATCATCCACATAGATCAAGACATATGTGAATTCAGCACCTGATCTTTTAATAAACAGAGAACTATCAGCCCGCGAACCAGTGAATCCAATGCACAGCAAATGATCACGCAGCTTCGAATACCAATTCCGAGGGGCTTGCCTGAGCCCATATAGAGCCTTTTGAAGTTTACACACAAGTGGCGATCCATCAGACGCAGATTGCTCGAACCCAGGTGGCTGCTGCATGAAAACCTCTTCTTCAAGATCACCGTTGAGAAAAGCGTTGTTAACGTCGATCTGCCTCAACGTCCACTTGTGAGCTACTGCCAAAGCAAGAATCACATTTACCGTTGTAGACTTAACCACAGGGCTGAAGGTATCTCGAAAATCCTGGCCTGGGACCTGAGAATACCCCTTGGCCACGAGTCTGGCTTTATAACGCTGAATAGTGCCATCAACATTCCTCTTCACGCGAAACAGCCACTTACATCCTACAGTGGACCGCCCTTCAGGTAAAGGAACCAACGTCCATGTACCATTCCTAACCAAAGCATCATACTCATCACGTACAGCAGGACTCCAATTAGAAGATGCAAGAGCTTCACTGATAGAACTGGGCTCCAATTCTTCCATATCATGCGTAACAACAAACCCTTTTGGTTTAAAAATACCATTCTTGCTCCTAGTAACCATAGAGTGACCAGTGACCCTTGGTACAGTACTAGGATTAGATGCAGTAGATACTCCTTCACAAGACACAGATGGCTCACCAAAGTTAGAAGAAGTGGAATGAAATGGTACCTCTAATCGAGCATCAGAACCAGCAGGAGATAACTCAGACTCAACAGCAGTAGGACAAGTAGTAGTAGGAACTGGCGCAGCTTGCGTAGAGCAAGGAGACAAATCTGGGAGTGCAACACCCTTAGACTCAACAGGAACACTACTGGGACCAGCATACTCAGAACTAGGGTTTGAGACTTGAAATTCAACACCTTCAGAACCAGTAGGTAACTCAGAAGCTGTTTGTGAATCAGTAGGACATGTGCCTGTAGAACCAGGAGATGCAAGCCTCGCAGACGAACCAGCCACAACATTCGAAACATCACCTGAACGTGTAGCTTGCATGCCCATGCACACACGATCAGCACCACTCACAACCGGCAACTCATAGCCCTTGACCACTTCCTCACATGTAGCCCCAACTAAAGGCTGAGACGCGTCTGCAAAAGGAAAACACTTCTCATCAAATACAACATGCCGAGAGATATAAATGCGTCCATCAGGAGCAAGACACACATATCCACGGTGTTGAACACTATAGCCAAGGAACGTGCACGGAGCTGATCGAAAACTAAGTTTATGATTTTGATAAGGACGGAGGTACGGAAAGCAGCGACACCCAAAGACACGCATGAAATTATAATCAGGGAGCTTCTTATACAACACCTCAAAGGGTGATTTGCCTTGCAACACACGCGTAGGCAACCTGTTGATAAGGTACACAGCCGTACTAACCCCATATGACCAATACTTCAAAGGAAGTGAGGCCCGAGCCAACAATACCAATGCTAATTCCACAAGATGTCTGTGTTTCCTCTCCACGACACCGTTTTGTTCAGACGTATGTGGGCACGTCTTGCGATGGTGAATACCAAGAGAAGCCAACACACTAGACAACCTCCTGTACTCACCTCCCCAATCGCTTTGGACCTCTTTGACAACACCATCAAATTGAGTCTTAACCAAACTGTGAAATAGATTGAAAGCTTGTAATGCTTGATCCTTAGTTTTAAGCAAATACAACCAACAATGCTTGGTGGCAGCATCAACGAAAGAGACATAGTACCTATATCCATCAGCTGAAACAATGTGAGAAGGCCCCCACAAGTCTGTGTAAACTAACTGAAATGGAGAGTCATAAACAGTGTGGGAATCATTGAAAGGTAACTTATGGCTTTTACCAAGACGACATGGAACACAAACAACATCTTTATTGCATTGAGAAGATATTACAATTTCAGCAGATTTACAAGCTTGCACCAAGGTTGTGTGAGCAGGATGCCCCAACCTTTGATGCCACAAATCATAGCTATCACTAGATTTACTAACAACATTAGCTTCAAAATGACCTCCTCCTTTATCAACTTCAGCAGTAAACGTATACAACCCATTGTACTGAGAACCTTGCAACAACTCCTCCCCACTGAGTGCATCACGAACCAGGCACTTTGTCGCATGAAATTCGAAATATACATCGTTGTCACGAGCAAACTTAGACACAGATAGAAGGTTCTTAGTCACAGAAGGAACATGAAATAGATTGTCAAGAATTAAAGGCCGAGAAGCAGAATGAAAAATTGTTTGCCCAGAACTAAGAATTTGCAAATTATGACCATTACCCACAACCAACTTACCTGATCCATGATAATCAGTGCTTGTCAACAAATTCGAAGCCTCGGGAGTTACATGATGCGTCGCACCAGAATCCACTACCCAGGTTTTAGAGGAAGCTGCACCACCATTGCCACCAGTGTGAGAACAACATGCAAATTGAGCATTATTGGCTTCTGCTGAATCATTCCTCTCAGAATTAGCATTAGCCAGCACCCCATAGAAAGACTTATCAAATCTTCTCCAAAATCTATCAACAGAATGACCAGCCTTGCCACAAAGTTGGCATTGAAGACGCATACGACCTCTCCCTCGAGCACCAGAATTGCCACCATTATATGGCTGAAGATTCCTCGAGTCTTGAGACTTATTGGTCTGCACATGCGCCACATTAGCCACAATTGGCAACTGAGTAGCAGTGTTGAATCCTTTGATTTGCGTTTTAGCATCCACCAAGACTGTCTTGACACCGGCCAAGGTGAACGGTTCTTTGCTGGTCATGATAACAGCCATAAAAGGCTGATATTCAGCAGGCAAGCCATTCAAGATTGTGGCTATATGTTCAATATCAGCAACCTTGCTACCACACGCCGCCAAGGCATCACAAACCTCCTTTACTTGAGTAAGATACATTCGCATGCTCTCATCACCCTTCTTGATGGACCGCAGCTTGCAATGCAGGCTCATAACACTAGTTGTGGATCGATTGGCAAAAAACTCAACAACAGTAGCCCATACATCAGATGCAGTTTCAGCACCAACGAACTCAGGCAACAAATTACCGCTAATGGTCGATAATAACCACGATGCGAGCGCACTATCTTGCGCAAGAAACACTTCGTAATCCTTGTTTGGAACAGTGGTACCATCACTATCAACAACCGTTTCCGGTGGAGGTTTGAGCTTCCCAGTGAGAAGTTTCTCCAACCTGTGACTTCGAACAGTTAACAACACCTGTTGTTTCCACAGGAGGAAATTCATTTCATCGAGCACAACACTGATCTTCTTGTTAGTGAACATCTTGCTGGAGGAGTCAGACGAGCTCATCACGATCAAGACACCGATGTTACTGAGCAAGAAAGAAAGACGAACGCCCAGAAACAAGAAGAAGAAACGAACAATGAATCAGAGTTTTTTTTTAATTTGCGGAAGGAAAACGTCTCCAAGGACCATGGCGAAAGATACCATGTTGAAAAACTATGAAAACAAGAGATAGAAACAAGAAGATAATACTCAGAGAATATTATTAGAAGAGAATACAAAGATGAATGAATTACAAAGCTGATACATCTTCTTCTTTTATACACAACTATAGAAACCCTAGAGCTCACTGCTAACAGCTCTAACTTCTTAACCATCTGAACCACTAATCTGTTAAAATATAACTGACTATGCCAGCTCAGCTATGCTCAATAATATTTTAGAGATGTAATAGCTATAGGTTCTCTATCAGCCTATGAGAAAGGTATTGTTGTTGTCTCTGCTGCTGGTAATGATGGTGCATATAATTCTACACTAAATGTTGCGCCATGGATTACGACGGTTGGTGCTGGTACACTCGATCGAAGTTTCATTGGAACAATGACTCTAGGAAATGGACTGACTTTTGAAGGCAAATCAACATTTCCAGAGAGTGTCCTGATAACAAATGCATCTTTCTACCACAACATAGGTGACTCTAAGAAAACAACATGCCGATTAGGATCATTAAACAAGAATGAAAGCATCGGAAAGGTACTCTTCTGCGATTATGCTGGAATTACCATAATTCATGAGCAAATATCTGAGCTTTACAGGATCCGTGCAAGAGCGGCTATAGTCGTGGCAGACAAAATCCCTTTTGGTGCTTTAGATGACCTTACAATTCCCATCCTGGTTCTGCCTCTTTCTTCTGGAAATTTGATTCGAGAGTATGTTAAAGTAGAACCTAAACCAAAAGTGATATCCATGAGATTTGTGCTCACTAGTTTAGGTACTGAAGGATTATGAATGTAAGGTGAAAAGAGAGAAGAGAGATTCAGAGAATATTGAAGGCCAAAAAGAAGTACTTTGATTCATATATTGCAAGAGTATTTATACAGAGATCCTAAGAGATAACAGCTTATCAGCTGAAGGTATAACGGCTTTAACAGCCTGGCTTTAACAGATTAACAACAGACTAACAAATATACAACTGATACAAGACTTTAATTCTTGACTTAGACTATAGCTCTAACATACTTCCAATGTCTTTCTTCTTCTTCTTCTTTCTGAACTTCATGAATCTGAAGGGATGGAAACAGATGTAAATCTCAATTCTTCAACTGAAAAGACATTAAGCTGCTGGCGAAGATGAACAAAAAAGGAAGCTGATAAGGGCTTAGTAAGCACATCAGCAATCTGATTTAAGGCTGGAACATAGTTTATCTGAAATGAGCCATCAAGGATTTTCTCTCGAACAAAGCTTAGATCAAGCTCTACATGTTTCAGCTTGGCATGATGCACAGGGTTTGCAGAGTGAGCTATGGCACTGGTATTGTCGCACCAGATGATGGAAGGTGAAGAGAGATGAATATCCAATTCAGTCAACAACGATTTTATCCACAAGACTTCACACATTGCATTTGCAATGCCTCTAAACTCAGCTTCAGTCGAGGACCTTGACACAAAACCTTGTTTTTTTGAACTCCAAGCAACCAAATTTCCCCCCAAATAGATACAATAGCCTGCTGTAGATCTTCGATCATCTGGACTAGATCCCCAATCAGAATCAGTGTAACCAACAAGAGAAGAGGCAGCAGTTTTTGTATTAAAAAACAAACCATGTCCTATAGTTCCCTTGAGATATCTAACAATCCTTTTGACTGCCTTCCAGTGTTTGTCAAGGGGTGATTGCATGAATTGACTTACTCTATTAACTGCAAATTGGATGTCTGGCCTTGTTGAACAAATATGCTGCAATGAACCTACTACTTGTCGAAACAAGGTAGCTTCTCCTTCTGAACAAGGACTCCCATCTTTTGCAGACAAAGGAGGTGTAGTAACCATAGGTGTAGGTGCTGGTGCTGCATCAACCATTGCTATTTTTCAAGCAATTATAATATGTGCTTTTTCTGACTAAGAACAATCCCCTGATCAACAGACTAAATAGTCATTCCAAGAAAAAAATCCAACTTACCAAGATCCTTTAGAGAAAAGGCAGTGTTAATCTCCTTGATAACTGTATCTACATCACTTGACACGTTCCCAGTAATAACCACATCATCCACATACACCATGATGTAAACCTTGCTACCATTAATATTTCTGAAATATAATGATGAATAGCTAAGGATGCAGTACACTGAAGATCATTTACCAGATGAGCTCTGAAATTTTCAAACTAAGCCCTGGGAGCTTGCTTGAGACCATACAAAGACTTCTTTAGCAAACACACTAACTTATTTCCATCCTTATTAAATTGCTCAAAACCTGGGGGTTGGTCCATGTAGACATCTTTAGTTAAATCTCCATTTAAAAAGGCATTATCAATGTCAATTTGCCTCAAAACCCATCCATTAGTTAGAGCTAAACTAAGCAAAACCCTAACAGAAATAGACTTAACTACAGGACTATAGGTTTCACCATAGTCAAATCCAGCTTGTTGAGAGAATCCTTTAGCAACTAACCTTGCTTTATATCGAGCAACACTTCCATCAGCATTCCTTTTTATTTTAAACAACCATTTACAGCCTATTAGGATCCTATCAGCAGGAAAATTTACTAACTGCCATATACCTTTTTGAATTAAAGCATGAAGTTTTTTCTCTATAGCCTCTTTCCATTCATTTACTAACATAGCTTGATGAATATTCCTAGGTTCTGACAAAGCAACTTCAGTATGGAAAGCTTTAGGTTTGAATATACCAAGCTTTGATCTAGTTACCATAGAATGAGTAGAAGTCACCTTAGGAGTATTCTGAATCTGAATTTGACCAGAAGCCACAGCATTTTGATCATTGTGACTACCTCCAGTGACACTGGTATCTAGATTCTCCTCAAGATTGTGAGTATCACCAGCAGTTGGACCAGCAAATGCATTATTCTCAGTAGGATTATGCAGATCACCAGTAGATGCAGGTGTCGCATGTCCAGTAGAATCATGCAAGTCAGCAGATGCAGGAGCAGCATTTGTAGAAGAAACAACATCACCATCATCAGGAGGATCAACATCAACATTATTATGAGTACCACCAGGAAGATTTGAACCATCAACAGGAACAACAGGCTGAGTAGAAGAAATACCAAAACTTTTGCTTAGAAACATGAGTAGGAACTGAAGAACTGGAAGAGGTATTAGAACTAGAAGAAGGACTGAGTTTCCTTGGACATCCTGGGAATTTGAATGCAACAGGAACTTCTTTATTCTGAGAAGAAACATCACAAGACTTTTCCTTAAAAGGAAAAATTCCCTCATTGAACTGAACATGACGGGACACATAAACTTTGCCATCATTACTCAGACACTTGTAACCACGCTGGCTTGAACAATAACCTATAAAAGTACAGGGCACAGATCTGAATTGAAGCTTGTTCTTGTTATAAGGTCTGGTAAGAGGGTAGCATAGGCATCCGAAAACTTTAAGAAAAGAATAGTCAGGTGCCTTTGCAAACAGCTTTTTATGAGGAGAGACTCCATTGAGAACCTTAGTGGGTAATCTATTGATAAGAAAAACATAGGAGAAGAATGCATTAGACCAATGACTTAAAGGAATTAAAGCTTGTGCCATTAAAGTGAGGCCAAGCTCCACAATGTGTCTATGCTTTCTTTCCACAATTCCATTCTGCTCAGAAGTATAAGGGCAAGTATTTCGAAATTCAATACCTTGTTGCTCAAAAAAAGAAGTTAAAGGCTTAAATTCTGTACCACAATCAGATTGAAGGACTTTAACTTTGTGACTTAGTTGTTTTTCAACAAGTTTAACAAAAGAGATAACAACATTGCAGACTTGAGATTTATTAGAAAGGAAATAGATCCAAGTGTACCTAGAATAGGCATCAACAAAGCTTATATAATACCTACAACTATTGGAACTCAAGGGAGCAGAGCCCCAAAGATCCATTTGAATAAGCTGCAAGGGTTGTTGATAAACAGTAACTGAAGAATTAAATTTAAGTTTACAACTCTTACCTAACTTGCAAGCTTCACAGAAAAAGGTATCTTTATTTCCAAGAAAATAAATATTACAATGTTTAGAAACAATATCAAGAACAGCAGAAGATGGATGCCCTAATCTTCTGTGCCAAAGTTCTAAACTACTCCCTCCGTCCCAGTAAAACTGTCACATGTTGACATTTTTCCGGTCAAATTTTTTCAACTTTGACTATAATTTATTTAAATATTTTAATTAATTAAAAATTACAAAAAATATATTTAAAAACTAGTTGATTCAAGGTTTTTAAAATATATTTTTTCATATTTTTATCATTAATAAATTTTAAATTATAAGAGGTCAAAGTTGAAAAAGTTTGACCCAGAAAAAGTCAACATGTGACAGTTTTAGTGGGACAGAGGGAGTATGTTTCATAGAAACATTACAAGAAACAGCAGAATTTTCAACAGTCTCAACAGTCCCTAAAGTTCTAGGTAACCTAGAAACAGAATCTACAGTACAACCATTGGAAATATAAAAGCAATCTTGAGATGTATCAAGAACAGAATCAGCCAAACTAGGTGCAGCAGTAGACAGTTTGTACAAACCATCACTTTCCATGCCTTACATTATCAGCTCCTGCGTTGCCAGATCCTTCACTAGACAGTAGTTAGGGAAAAATTCAATCGAAACGTTGTTATCCTTGGTTAATCTTGATACATATAGTAGATTCTTTCGAATATTAGGGACATGTAATAAGTTATTTAACACTAAAGGCCTAGAAACAGAGGCTAGGCAACAAAAGTAGGCCCAAAAGTAAGCCCTTGAGCCATGTTGACCAAGAAACTCTGATTGGCAAAATCTTGTTGCCTAGCCTCTGTGTCTAAAAGAACAGAGCAGACTCCATCGAGCTTATAAGGTTGCTGGCTCGAAGTGATAACACCCGCCCTAATTAGGGTGGGGATGGGTATAAGTTTGGTGGGTAGTGGGCGGGTGTGGATGTAAAAAGTCATACCCGCCGCGGGTAGTGGGTAGGTGGTGGATTTAAGACCTTACTCGCCCCGCATCCGCCTGCCTCGCATCCTACCCGCCTCGCATCCTACCCGCCATATAAATTTGAACCATTATAAATTTAGATGTAATTTCACAAACTATTTTATAAATCCTAAAATTTTATAGAATTTTAAGACTTTAGTTTATTTTATGTACTTAAGACTTTGGTTCGTTTATGGTGTTTTATGATCGAGCTTGAATTTATGTTTATGATTGTTCTTGAACTTATGTTTTATGTGATATGGTTGCTACCAAGCGGGCGGGTATAGGCGGGTACGAGATGGGTAATGATTATCTAGTTGGGTGGTGGGTGTGGGGATGGATTTGAGAATATGCCCGCATCGGCGGGTGTGGATTTAAAAATTGTACATGCTGTGGGTGGTGGGTAGGTGGTGGATATGAAAATTTTAAGTGGGTATGGGGATGGGGGAGGGGGTATTCGCTCGTTTGCCATCCCTGTGAACTACTAATCAGAGAGCTGTTATTCAAACAAGGGGGGACTCTTCATTCTTTAACCTTCTAAACCTCTTGAAGTTGCTTCTGGAAAAAAATACAAACATATAAAGCTGGTTCAGTGAGTTGGTCTTTCTTCAACATTCTTCATTCTTCATCCTATCTTAGTTTCTTTCTTCTAAGGAAGAAAATCAGCATCTCCATATTTATCTTTACTTGAACATCTGATTAACAATGTACATCTGTTTTTTTTTCAGTGTACTAGTGGATAGAAGCTTTCTTAAGCTTTCTTTATTTCCTTCCTTCTTTCTTTAATGGTCCTTCATACAATTTTCTTTCTGTATTTTTTCATCCACACAACAACACTTATTCATTCATCTTTTTCTTGGAAGCATGGATGTTAGGCTTCAAGCTTCCGGATGCATCTGAAGCTTTTCTTGAGCAAGAAAACATCATATTTTGACTAGTTAACGGAGAGCAAGGCGGTTAAGCTACATGACTCTCCCCAAAAATTTTCTTTCATGAAAACTAGGCTTTTAAGACTCTAGTTCCATGTATTCCACCTTTGAACTGTTGCAAGACTAAACATCACATTTCTATAACCAACTTTAACCAGCTTTCATCCTTAGTTTGAAAAAGTGCGACTAAGGCACTAGGCGTTGCAAGGCGACCGAGTCAACGCCTCCACCAACAAAGGTAATGCGATGAACGATAGGCGGTGCTAGGCGCCATGCTTCTGCCAAGGCGTTGGGCGCTTAAAGAAATTAAAATAAAACCCACGTGAGTTTTTTTTAAAAAAACCCACTTGCCCAAATTAAACTCACCCCTAAATTAAAATTCCCATCTCAACCACTTCCCCAAATTAAACAAAATAAAAAAAAAAACTAAGATCGACAACTTATCTCTGCATCTTCAAGCCTCCAGTCCAAGTATGCTTCAAGTCTTCAACAACTTATTTTTTAGCTTTTCATTTCGGTCTGTTGACCCTTCTTTTCGTCTCTCTTCTTCAGTTTCTCAGTTCTCACCCACAGCAACAGTTTGGGTTTTAGTTTGCAGTCCAGGTATGCTTCAGCTTCTTACTCCTCTCCCTCTCTCTTCAACAACGACGTCTCTTCATTTTTTTTTTATTTGACTTCTTTTCCACGTGCTTGGCTTTTAGTTTGCAGTTCCACTTCCAGCCACGTCTTCTTGATAGATTATTTTATAATTTTTTGTATTTATTTGTCTATTTGACGGGTGGAAACCACCGCATGCTTAGTGATAAAGAAAGTCCTACTTTTCTCCACTGGAATTTATCAATTTGTCTTCACTGGAATTTGATTCCTCGTTCAACACTTCAACTTTAATGTGTTTTTTGTATTTACTTTTTGTTGGACTTTTCTCCAATGTTTCACGTGCTCATTCAATGTGCATTAAAATAATCTCTAGCTTTGATTAAAATAGTCCCATTAGATTTTGGTTATTTTTATATTTAATTTTGTCTATTTATGTTATTTGAATTTTAGATAATGAATTCGGGATCAGGGACTTCTACCGGATGAAAAGACATCTTAGATCCAGGAAGAAAATATGGAAAGCAAGATCCGACCAATAAGAACAATTTTACATATAATTTTTGTGGTAAAATTGTCAAAGGATGGGTATATCAAATGAAATAACATTTAGTTGGAGGGTTTAAGAGTGTGCTCGATTGTCGTGAATGTCATGAGCATGTGAAGGAGGAAATAAATGTTTTTATGTTAAAAAGGGCCGAGTTAAAGGCCACACATTTGATGTCACCTTCGGACCTTCATTTAAGATTGATGAATATGATGAGGATGAAAAAGAATGTGCGATATTGAATTCAAGTGGGGTAACCCAAGTCAGAAGAGTGAAAAATCTTTACCAAAAAATCAAGGCTCAAGGGTCCTATGAATTTGTTTGTCACTCCAAAAGCCAATCCAAAAAAAGATGAAGGCATACATGCGGCTTGTGATAAACAATTAAGAGACAGAGCTTGCAAGTTAATTGCTAGATTTTTTTATGATGTCGGAGTTGCATTTATTGCGGCAACTTACCCTAGCTTCAAGGAGATGTGTGAAGTTATTGGGCAATATGGTCTTGATTTAAAATCACCAAGCATGTATGAGCTACGAGTTCCCCTTCTTAAGAAGGAAGTAGAGAACACCTATGAAATGATAGAAGTTCACAAAAAAGAGTGAGTAGAAAAGGGATGCTCAATTTCATCGGATGGATGGCGCGACTCGATCGCTCAAAAAGATATTGTAAACTTTCTTGTCAACTCTCCAAAGGGTTTCATGTTCATTAAATCCGTGGACGTTTTAGAAGTTGTTAAGGATGCTAATATGTTGTTTAAAGTGCTTGATGCCATGATGGAGGAAGTGGGAGAGAAAAATGTGATTCAAGTGGTGACAGACAATGCATCTAACTACGTCAAAGCCGGTAAAAAATACGAGTTCTTTTTCTCTTTTTTTAAATTATTCAAATTACTTGATTATTAAATTATTTTGAATTTAACTTATTGTTTTGTTAACTTGTAGAAAAAATGCTAGAAGCCAATAGACCAAATTAGGGGCGGACTATTGGGGTTTAAGGGGACCGCCAATTGTTACTTTATATATTAAATAGGGATCAAAATATATATAATATATAATTTTTTCTAAAGCAGTCATTTTTTGTCCCTGTCAACTATAAAAAATAACTATATTTTAACTTTCAATTCAATCAATTGTGGAATAAAAAATTAATATGCTGACAAAATTAAAGGGGAAGATAGGAATAGACAACGAAACTAAAAACCTTTCACATTCTCTTTATAAACAATATTTTATTCATGCTTAATAATAAAACTAAAAAAAATCCCCAACCCTTCATCGTTCCTTTTTTTAAGCATTGCAAGAAAGAAAATACACTGTAAAACTTTGCTGGTTTAGAGTTTCATCTCCATCTTCCTTATTAAATATCAATCACAAGTATTTAATTAACTTATTTTATCAATTTTTATTATTATAGTGAGTATTCAAGTTACAAGCAAAGAATGTAATTCAAAAAAAATTACGTAGGGTTTAATTGTTAAATTAAATTTTAAATTAAATAATTTATGAAGATTAAGAGAAAATTTCCCTATAATTCTACTTTCAGTATTCTATTTTCTTTTGTAGTAAAGAAAGGCCTTTATCAAAGGTCATTAGAAGTTTAAGCAATTTGAATAGAAGTGTTTCAAAGTTTAGTGATAGGATTTTTTTTCGTGACAATATATTAAGTATCATTGGCTTGAATCTTGATCAATTATCATTGTTTTGCAAATGTATACAGACTGGATCATCTTGATTAGTTTTTGTCTTTGCCATGTTTAATCTTAATAAATACCCATTTTTATAAGAACTATGTTGTGTGTTAGTAATATAATTATTATTTTTTCATTCTTAATTTTTGGTTTAATGATTGATTGATTAATATAATTGTTATTTTTTCTTTCTAATTTGTTGATTGTTAGTATTATAGGTCAAAATATGTCAAAGAAAAAACAAATAACTTCATATTTTTACCAAACAAAAAGGATGAAATTCTTGAAGATTACGCACAAGCTATTGTACTAGTTGAGCCAAGTGATAAAGTTCAACACGATGTCGGTGGTACCACTAATGAGCATATTCCTCAAGATTCTAGAATGATTAATAAAGGTGTCGATATTAATTCTTTAGTGTGTGATACTGGTTTGCGTAAACAAATTGAGAATTATGATTCAAAGGAAAGAGATCTAATTAGGAGGGCATATGTAGATTTTGAACCATATCAACCTAGACAAGATTCATACCCATACTCTATCTACCCAAACCACGTAGGTTTCAAAAAAGTTGGTTTGAGAAATTTCCTTGGTTAGAGTATTCTCCGACAAAAAACAATGCTTATTGTTTTTATTGTTTTCTTTTTACAAAAAAAAAAACCCAATCTGAAGGTGTGGTTCAAATACTTCACTGTTAAGGGATTCAAGAATTGGAAAAAAGTTAATAATGGGTATGATTATGCATTTTTATGTCACATGGGGAAGGATTCTAATTCAGCTCATAACTTTACTGCTAAATGTTTTTATAATCTCAAAAACCAATCATGTCACCTTGAGAAGATAGTAGAGAAGAAAAGTGCAGAAGAGATTCAACGAAATCGATTATGACTTACAACAACAATAGATGCAATTAGGTGGTTAACATTTTAAGCTTGTGCATTTAGAGGGCATGATGAACGCTCTAACTCGGAGAACCATGGAATAATTAAACTTTTAGCATCATATAATAAAGAAGTCGATGAAGTTGTTTTAGAAAATGCCCCAAAAATGCCAAATACACTTCCTCGAAAAATCAAAAAGAAATTTTAAATGTATTTGCTAGAAAAGTGCAAAGTACAATTCGTGAGGAAATTGGTGATGCAAAATTTTGTCTAATTGTGGATGAATCTAGAGACGTTTTTAAAAGAGAATAAATGGCCATAGAGTTAGGTTTGTTTATAGAAGTGGATTTGTAAGAGAACGCTTCTTGGATTTAGTCCATGTGAAAGACAGACACAACTTCATTAACTTTATAATCTGAGGTATGTGATGTCTTATCACATCATAATCTTAATCTTGAAGACATAAGAGGGCAAGGCTATGACGGTGCTAGTAATGTGCGTGGAGAGTGGAACGGATTGCACGCATTATTTATGAAGGATTGTCTCTATGCTTATTATGTTCACTGCTTGGCTCACCGACTGCAATTAGCACTTGTTGTTGTAGCAAGGGAAGTACCTCAGGTTCATACTTTCTTTCAAAACTAGATTTTTGTTGTCAATGTTGTTACAAGTCCTTCTATACGTCATGATGAGTTGCAGGCTAATCATATAACCGAAATAGAACATTTGAAGGAAATTGGGGAGCTTAAAATGGGAAAAGGTGTTAATCAAATTGGAACATTGCAACGTCCAGGAGATACTAGATAGAGCTCCCATTACAAATCCATATGTAGTATGCTCAGAATGTATGGTGCTACTCGTATTATTGTCACTGACATAGCTACCCAAAGTACAATTTTTGCCCAACGAGGAGATGCTTTGAATGCAATCAAGTTGTTGATGTCATATGAATTCGTGTTTATTTTACATGTGGTTAAAGAGATTATGGCTATTACTGATGGACTTTGTCATGCATTGCAACAAAAGTCCCAAGACATTGTAAATGCTATGCACATGGTTTCAACTACAAAGATGCTTATTCAAAATTTAAGAGATGATGGTTGGGAAAATCTCTTACACAATGTTCAATTATTTTGTGAGCGACATAGTATTACAATTCCTGACATGGATGCTCCTTATTTTGATGTGCTTAAATCTCTTCGACAACAAGGAAGACAAAAGTAAACAGTGACAACATTGCATCATTATTGAGTAGACATTTTTACAGCTATCATAGATCAACAAGTGCAAGAGTTGACAATAGATTTAGTGAACAATCGTCAGATCTTCTCATTCTGGGTGCATCATTGAATTCTAGAGATGGTTATAAGTCATTCAACATAGAAGATATTTGTAATTTAGCCAAGAATTTTTATCCTGCTGATTTTTCAGAACAAGAAAAAAATCATTTGAAGTATGAACTGCAACATTATTTGCTAGATATTCCACTTCATCTAGAGTTGAAAATTTTGTCTACTCTTGGTGATTTATGTCGAGGACTAGTAGCTACAGAGAAAGTAAAAATGTATCTTTTGGTGTATAGGCTACTTCGCTTACTACTGACTCTTCCTGCATCTAGCGCTACATCCGAGCGAGCTTTTTCTGCCATGAAAATTGTGAAAATAAATCTTCGTAGCCAGATGGAAGATGAATTTTTAAGAGATTATTTATTGGTTTATATTGAAAAGGAGATTGCAGAGACACTTAGTATTGTTGAGATTATTGATACTTTTTATTTGATCAAAGAGAGGCGAGCCCAATTCAAATGAAATTTAATAAGGTATGTATTTTTTAAGATTAATTTTAATACGCTATTGCTCATCTTTTTTATTTGTTTCTATTGAACTTGTGATAAATCACGTGACATATATATTTTTCAGCATTGCCTTTCAGTTTTGCTTTGTTGGGTGCTAGGTTGTTTTTTCTGGTGGATTTCAGCTTCTTGTTCTTCGTGGCTGGTTGATTGGTTTTTTAAGTTTCTTTCTAGTACGTGATTCTCTTCTTGTGTTTGCGTATTGATGTTGTTCAAATATGTGTTTCATTGTTGTCTTGTTGATGATCTGTCTAGAGTCTTATGTTTAGCTTTTCATTTTGAGTTCTAATGATAGATATATTTCTTTTGCATCGTGGTTGTGTTGTTGTATTGAGTTGTTTTTGGATGTTGTATCTCCTCCTTTGAGGATTGTTCGTATATTAATTTTATTTAGGTACTCTTTTCCTCCTTCTAATGTTCAACATTCAACATCGGTTAAATGTTGGTTACGAAGGAAGTTTTTAATGAGGTCATCTTCTTTGTAAAAAAATGATAATTTTGTATAATTCAATTCAATTTTTTAATTATATTTTGGTCTCCTATAATAAATTTCTAATTCCGCCCCGGCATGGTTAAACCGAGCACATTGACATTCACGAAGAAATATCAAAAGAAAAGTTTCGTTGAGAGTGTAGAGATTGATATAAATGCTCCTCCAGAGCCGACTTATGGTTATCTCAAGTGGATTGATCAACGCAATCGGACCGTCTCAAGTCCTATACTGGCCCTGATTACCTGACCTTTCAATTGGGCACTGATAAGCTGCGTACGTGCTTCTATTATTTCGCCATTAATCACCGTTCATGGTTGTTTGGTTTTTACTTTTTTTGTAAGTTATAATTGTCAGTATGTTGCACAAGATGATATGCTTATAAATAACATAATTTTTTTGAATATTTTTAATTAACGATATAATTAATGTTAACGTTAAAATTCTATTGATGTATAAACCGATTCTTTTAAAATAAAATAATCCAAAAATTTAATATAATTCTATAACATTTTTCATGGAAGTTTTAAATATTTTTTACGATTTTTGTATATATGTTTCAATTAAATCTCTTGCTCTCATTCCAAATCTAAAATTCATAAGAGAACTTAATATATATTTTTTCCACTAAACATTTCAAGTTCTGACTTGTTTTTACATCCGTGGCAATATCATACGGAAATCCTAGTTTGTGTGCGCAGGCAGGAACTGGGGGAGAGCTGACAGATTATGAAAGAGTTCAGTAATCTTTGGCCCTTCTATCTATGAGATTATTGCTTATCATAATTATTTGTTACTAGATGTTTTCTAATTCTAAATGGGGTTGTTGAAACCAACTTTGCATTTATGGCGTAAAAGACCAGTTGCACTTTGTTTCATTTATGCCATGAGATTGATGGAATTAAAAACATTTCAACAATACATTAAAAATATTAGTCTCAAAAGTAATTTTCTCATTTGAATTGTATAATGATAAATTAATACAAATATTTTTTTAAAACATGTAAAGTTTAAACGTACATAATATAAATATCGAAAAAATTGGAGATTTAAATTTAGTTTTAGAGTAAAAATATTAAGAAACCTAAAATATAAATATAATTTAAAATTATATATATTAAAAGTATTGGGTCGGGTACCCGGTTATAAAAAATTCAGCCCAAACCCATTTCAATTATCCGGAAAAATTATAGGTCGAGTACCAGCCCGATCAGATAATTTTTTAAAAGAAGTCTCTAGTTTTTTAGGGTTTGGGTCGGCAGATCAACGGGTTGAGTACTTTTGAACACTTCTACAAAAGTCCTGAAAATATCTAAAACAACCATATTAATGAATTTGACAATAATATGTTATCATAAAATTTTAAAATAAATTATTTTTAGACAATATATCATTATACGATGATGTATAAAAACTATATGTCATCAATGCATCAAATATTCTCCTTAATTATTATTATAATACACGTTCTTATAAATGTAATTTTGAATTCTTGATAATAAACTTTAGAAAAGTGTTCTTTTCCTTTAGGGTTTTGCCTCAACTCGCTCCATTCATCGGGCGCTACAAGTTTTATTTTTTATTTTATTTAATCGGCGACGACACTGATTTTGGTGCTGGTTGTTGGCTGGATTTATTTTTATTTATTTTTTATTTTTTAATAAAAATAGCTCTACTTTTGTGGTACGTTTTTTATGCTTTGTGGCACGTTTATTTATATCGTTTGACATGTTTTTTCTTCTTCCTCAGTCGTTTGGTTGTTCTTTTATTTTATGTTTTTCTCGGGGTTGGATTTGACGATGCCACGACTAATCAAGATGGTGCTTATTTGTAATCTTGTTGATCTTCCCTGCTCTGAACCCTTGTATTGAATTTAGATACGCAGTTTGCGCTCTTGGAAAGTTTCTCACTAATCCCCTTTTGTAGTTCGTTTGCCGATGCAATCATATTTGTTCTTATCTATTTTTTGTTCGAGTCTTTTGGATGATTTTAACCTTTTTCATATATGGTCCTTGTATGATCTAAAGTGGCTAGTTTTAGGAAAATGTTCAAGTTATGTATTTAGTTTACAATGATAGTTGTAAACCCTTATTATAATTTTGGGTATTTTCTTGTTTAATAAAACTAGCGGCTTTTATTCCAAAAAAAATCTTGATAAAAAGGTAAAGTACACTATGGTCACCGAACTTTTAGGGCATTTTCACTTTGGTCATCAAACTTTTAAAATTTTTATTGGGGTCACCCAACTTTTTTTGCTTTCATTTTAGTCCCTCCCATTACATTTTGTTAGAAAATGCTGACTTGCTCGTTAGTTTTCCTTTTCCTCAAGGGTAAACTACATAAATGGTCATTGAACTTTTAAAGTGTTTCATTTGGTCACCGAACTTTTAAAACTTTTGTTGGGGTCACACATTTCTCACACCCCTCTTTCTACCATTTTACTACATCCTTTCTCCATTCTCTTTCTGCTATCTTTATTTAGTTGCATTGTTTAATGGATTTGCCATGGATCCATTGTTAGTGTTGGCTTATAGAGAAAATAGACAAGCATGGATGTTGAAACACGTCGGTCAATGTTAAAAAAAGATAATGAAACTTTCAAAACAAAAGATAATGGAGAAAAGATACAAATTGGGATGAAAAATAGAGTAAGAAAGAAAACCAACGACTAAGAACAAGCTGCAACCAAACATAAAGACATATATCAAAACAACACCGATCATGATGATAAACAAGGACGAAGGGATGTATGGGTTGCCCCTTCCGATTTTAGGTATAATAGTATTTTAGGTCCTTATTAGTTTAAATACTAATCAAATAAGATTTTTGTCCCTCCCAATTTTTATATTTAAAGGTCTAATAAACTCTTGCCCCTCCTAATGTTTGATCCTAGCTCCGTCTCTAAGGCAAAGTAAATTAATGTTTGAACTTAAACATGGAGTGCATTAAATCTGCTTGCATATTTTGGGAATTTTGTGGAACAACTTTTAGATACAACTTTCAGAAGTAGACTAAAATGTTATACTCTTAGTCAATAATTAACCTCAATGTTTATTTTTTTCTGCCTTGTACTTATTAACCTTGAAGTAGCTAGAAGATGAGGTTGCATACAATGTGATCTATAGATCAAAATAATAGCTTTACATTACAGACAATTTTCAAGAACATGATATATATTTTAGGATAAACTACATTAATGACCACTATACTATTGGAAAAGTCGCGATTTGACCACCTTACTTTTTTCGAAGCAATTAAACCATCATACTATTAAATTGGGTGCAATGTGACCACCAGCCATTAGAGGTTAACAGTAGGGTGACGTGGCAGTTAAAAAAGTAAAGGTATAATTACACATTTGGTCCTTACTATTTACACATTCTTTCAATTTACTCCTAATTTTAAACTAATAAAATAAATTAATTAGGTGGTGACACATGTCAACACTTTATTGGAGAAATTTAATTATTTATATTTGATTAATAAATTATTTTCATCCTCCAATTAGGTGGTGACACGTGTCACCACCTATTTAGAGAAGAAAAACAAAATCCCCAAACCTACTCTTGGTGGGAATCGAACCTGGGTGAAAAAGGGATAAAGACAAAACCTTAACCATTGCACCAAGTGCATGTTTGTACTATAAATCACCAATTGTATTATATGTCTTATTGTTTGTTACCATTCAAACTCATCTTCTTCCTCATCACTTTTGTCCTGCTTCAGTCTTCCCATGTTTTCTCTTCTTCATCAATAGAATATCATAATATCATATTATATCATCGTTGATTTATAGCACAAATCTCAGAGAATTGAAGAATTTGTTAAATCTCAGAGGTGATTTTTGTCTTTCGGGATTAGAGAATGTTAATGGTCAAGATGCAAGAGAAGTTAGGTTGAATGAGAAATCGGGGATCAATACGTTGATACTACAATGGAGTAGAGACTTTGAGAAACCTACAAGGAAGACTGATGTTGAAGAACGAGTGTTGGAATCTCTTCATCCTCCGAAAAAAGCTTGAGCAACTTGTTATTGAGAATTATGGTGGTGCAAAATTCTCCACTTGGATAGCAGAATCTTCCTTGAGGAACTTGTCATCTTTGAAGCTACTCGGTTGTAAAAATTGCAAATCACTACCCCCGATTGGAAGGTTGTCATTGTTAAAATATCTTTCCATAGGTGGTTTGGATGAGGTGCACAAGATTGGTGTTGAGTTCTTCGGAGAAGATCATTCAAATGCATTTGCATCTTTACAGACTTTGTCTTTTAAGAGTCTACCAAAGTGGGAGGAGTGGGATGCTTGTGAAGTTGATGAGCAAGTTTCCAAGTTTCCAAGCCTTTGTGAGCTTTCGATCAGAGAATGTCCTCAATTGTTGGGAAAGTTGCCAACTCGTCTTCAATCCTTGCAGAGACTTGAAATTGGAGAGTGCGGGAGACTTGAAATGGGAAGACTAAAGCAGGACAAAAGTGATGAGGAATAGGATGAGTTTGAATGGTAACAAACAATAGGTGGTGATTTATAGCACAAACATGTGCTTGGTGCAGTGGTTAAGGTTCTGCCTTTATCACTGTTTTACCCAGGTTTGATTCCCACCAAGAGCAGGTTTGGGGATTTTGTTTTTCTCCTCTAAATAGGTGGTGACATGTGTCACCACCTGATTGGAGGAGGAAAATAATTTATTAATCAAATATAAATAATTAAATTCCTCCAATAAAGTGTTGACATGTGTCACCACCTAATTAATTTATTTTATTAGTTTAAAATTAGGACTAAACTGAAAGAATGTGTAAATAGTAAGGACCAAATGTGTAATTATACTTTTAATTTTTTAACTACCACGTCACCCTACTGTTAACCTTTAACGGCTGGTGGTCACATTGCACCCAATTTAATAGTATGATGGTTTAATTGCTTCGAAAAAAAAGTAAGGTGGTCAAATCGCGACTTTTGTAATAGTATGGTGGTCATTTATGTAGTTTACCCTATATTTTAGGCTAGTGAATACATCAATCTACGCAACAAGTTTTTTTATATAAAAAAGTATTGTTCATCGATAATCATAAGGTAAAATCTGCTTCTTACGTTTGTTTTTTATACATAACATGATAAATAATTTCAATTAAATTTTTATAGGAACTCGAAAACTCGACTCGACTCGACTCAAATTTCTTAAACTCGACCCAAATCGAAAAAATTTCAAATAAAGTTTGAGTTGTAAAATATGATGCGTCAACTCGAATAACTCGAAATTTCTTGACTCGATTCGACTCGATCGAATGCTCACCCCTACTGACTATATAACGCGGTTTGAATTCAAAGTTATTTTTTGGGGTAAAGTACACCAATGGTCACCGAACTTTTAAAACTTTCATTACAGTCACCCAACTTTTTATTCGCTTTTAATAAGGTCACTGTTGTCAACCACCGTTAAAAAACTAACGTGGCATGTTAAATTTAAGGGTAAAATACACTGTTAGTCACTGAACTTTTAAGAGGCTTTCAATATGGTCACCAAACTTTTAAAATTTTCATTACCATCACTCAACTTTTAATTTGCTTTCATTATCGTTAAAAAACTTGACGTGGCACGTTAAGTTAAAAAATAAACGTTTATTTATAATTATTTTTATCAACCATATTATAGTATAGTATAAATTGAATAATTTATAACATGACCAGTTCTTGCATGAAAAGTGAAACGTGTCAAAGGACGGTAATTTGGCAATTTCTCATGCTGCCAAGTCCTGTATCTTTGCATGGCTGAAGCAAATGAGGTAATGGGGGTTAAAATTCAATCTTTAAATTCTGTTCAGAGTGGGGAACCGAAAAAAAAAGAGACTTACTAGCTTGGTTCGATCGAGAGGAAATATATATATCCGTCTGGGGGCAAAGAAAATAAGGATAGGAAAAGTTGAGAGGGGCTTCTTACCTCAGGAAGATGAAATTGACCGAAGCCATTGGTATAAACAAAAAGAAGAGATTAAAGACTCGGAGTAATTAATTTTAATAGGTAAGAAACCTCACTCCCAATATGTTTCTTCAGATTTTATTAGAATTTTAATAGGTAAGAAACCTCGTTATTCAGTGCATGACTCAGTAAAGGTCGGGCCTGAAGCATAAAGAGGATTTTTATGAGTAAAATTTTTGTTATTTCTTTAACATTCCATCATCGGATGTCTCCCAATATTTTTCTTGTTCTCACACATGTCGCATGCATGTCTAGATATATTCATATTTTCCTTGATGTGTTACTAGAGAAGTAATGACCTTCACCAAAAAATTACAGTTTGATTCATATGGAAGAAAGACATGTTTGGATGAAAGAAAATAAGAGGGGAGAGAAAATATGGTGGGAAAACGTTTATTTTTAAACTTAACGTGTTACGTCAGTTTTTTTTACGGTAATGAAAGTGAATAAAAAGTTGAGTGATAGTAATGAAAATTTTAAAAGTTTGGTGACCATATTGAAAGCCTCTTAAAAGTCCAGTGACTAACAGTGTATTTTACCCTTAAATTTAACATGCCACGCCATTTTTTAACGGGGGTTGACGACAGTGACCTTATTGAAAGCGAATTAAAAGTTGGGTGATTGTAATGAAAGTTTTAAAAGTTCGGTGACCTTATTAAAAGTGCCCTAAAAGTTTAGTGACTACTGGTGTAGTTTACCCTATTTTTATATATCGGTATATACATATCATAAAAAATTGTGAGACTCATCTCGAACTTAAAAATAAATCCATTAATTACTAAAAATTCGAGTTATTCGAATTTCTATTTTTCAACTCAAACTTTATTTGATAATTTTCGAGTTGAGTCGAGTTTATGAAATTTCGAGTCAAGTCAAGATGAGTCGAGTATTTTCGTCTTGAGTCGAGTCGAATTATTCAATTTTTTCGAGTCGAGTTAAATTTTGCTCATTCCTAATAATCAAGACAAATAAATTGAAAGTTTTGTCTTTTATTTCCACATTTGTTTTTTTAATGTCTATTTCCACATTTGTTTTCACCTTTGAACTCGTTCTTTAGAGAGAAGTTATACCATGAGACTAATTTATCATATTAGCTGTAGTTCTAACTAATAAAAGTTACTCACTACACTATTTTTTATATCATTTTTTCAATTTATAATAACTTTAAAAATATTTTTTACATGACAAAAAAATATTATTAAAGATTTACTAGTTAAAAAATAACATAAAAAATATAAAAATATTTTTCATTAATTGAAACCATCGCTGATGTGCTTATAATATAATTTTTCCTCCTCAGATGAAAAAGAAAACATTAAATTATCAAAACATCCACAGTAACATTTTTTTATCCCCATTGTCCCATGCTCCACAATCCAATGAACTGCATTCGCTTCAGTTTGATTTTTAATCATTCTTCGTATTTTGATTTCATTAACTTTATTTCTAATTTTATTTTCATATTAGTTTTTAAATTTTAATTTTTTTTCTTAAAATAGTTCTATTTTATTTATATTAATTATTATTTGATAAAGTTTTAAAAAATCATAAATATTTCTGGAAAAATTATTTTTTTCAAGTGAGTAAGAATTATTAAAATTTTTTATATAATGATAACTTTGTCGGGATGGCTCACCCATTGTTGTTTTAGTGATAAAAGATGATGTAATACATCCAGGTGACTCGGGTTCGAGCACAAATTATGCACAACATGTACCTTATTAAAAGAAGACTAAAGAAATTGAACAAATACTACCCTTGTAAGTTGTATCACACCAACATATTCAAAAAAATATCAGAGATATCTTATAAATTTTTATTGAGTTAAATTTTTTTGAAATATTTTTCATTATGTATCTAAACTTTTCTTAATTCTCTTAATTTTTTTTAATCGTAGGTCACTTAATCTAAGAAGAACAATTAGGGATGTAAAAAGCTGATCCGACCTGAAAACCCGACTAAAACCTGCTCGAGTCAGAACTTGATTTGACCTGAAAATTTAATGACTCGAACCCGATCTGTAACCGAATGTTGTTGACCCGAACCTGAATTCGACCTGTTACTGTAGTGACCGAACTCGACCTGTGTCCGACTGAAAACGACCCGAACCCGAATTGGACCTGTTACTGTGGACCTGAAACCCGACCTGCGTCCGACTGAAACGAACCCGAACCCGAAGCCGACCTGGCAGATAACCGATTTTACCCGAATGAATTGACCCGAGATCCGATATTACCCGACCTGTTTTGGACCCGACCTGTTTTGAACCCGACCTGTTAATTGATCCGACCTGCTTTGAACCCGACCTATTTTTAACCTGAACTGATATTGATCTGACTTGATATTTACCTGATATATAGTTGAAGAAAAAGTTTTATTAAATTAATAAATTGTGATGTGAATTTAAAATAAATTATTTAAAATTTAAATCAATTTATTAATTGTGATCATTAAATTTAAAAAATATTTTATTAAATAATTTAGTTAAAATAATAATAAAATATTGATAGGAAATTATGGGGGGTTTGGCACTAGGGGTGTTCATATCCGGGTACCTAGATTTACGAGTACCCTAAATTTCGGGTACCCGAAATTTTCGGGTACCTAAAAGTCGGTCCGTGACCCGGCCCATAAGAATTGGGTACCCGCAAATCGGGTACCCACAAAATTCGGGTACCCGGTTTATTTTTTTATATTTGTTAAATCTAATTTTTTTTAAAAAAATACATAAGAAACACATAAAATTTCATGATATATATTTCAAACACTAAAATTATTGATTTGTGGTTAGTTTTAAGAGAGAAATATTTGGATATATATGTATATATATATATTAAAGTTTATCGACAAAAGAATGTATTAAAAATATTAACCTCGACCATGATTTTTTTCGAATCTAATATTGACAAATTAATATAAATATTTTTGAAAAGTTATAAACTTAAAAGTATATAATACAAGTATAAAAAGAAGTTAGGGGTTTAAAATTAATTTTTAAGGAAAAATAATAAGAAACATAAAATGAAAATAGAATTTAAAATATAAAACATATAAATATTAAAATTAGCGGGTTGGGTCGGGTACTCGGTTATAAATTTTTTTGGCCCTGACCCGGCCCAACTACCCGGAAAAAATTGTGGGTCGGGTACCCGGCCCGAAAAAATCGGGTACTTTAATATAAATACCCGGTAAAATTAAATCGGGTCGGCGGGTCGGGTAGTTCGGGCCGGGTATTTTTGAACACCCCTATTTGGCACCATATCAAACAAACAAAAAATGGGGGGGGGGGGGGGGGTGGATTTTGCCGCCAATATCAAACCAAATTGAGATTGGTGAGATTTTTTTTATTTAAGGGTTAATTATCCTTTAGGTCCTTCCTTAATTAGATGGCTAGGGTTTAGGTTTTTTAGGTTTTAATTTATTTTTTTAGTCTTAACTTTTGGTTTAGTTTCTTTAAATTTTATTTAATTAGGCCATGCTTCATAAATTAATTAATTATTAAGCTTTTTGGTTTGCTTTAAATTTGATTTGGTCCTTGTATAAAGATTTGGTAAGTAATTAGGTTTAATAATTTTATTCATTTGTGATTTGGGCTCTAATTAATAATTTAGTTTTAATTTATTTTTAGATTTGTCCTTTTATGTTTCAATTTATTTTGTTTGTTAGATTTATGGGTTTATGTTTAGGGTTTAAGGGTAAGTGTGTCAAGTTGATTGTTTGGGGCTATGAGATTAGTTTAGGGATTATGTGATTAGGATTGCACTCTAATTATTAGTGAATAGTGTTTGTAAGATTTAGATATTCATGTTTGGGGTTTAGGGGTAAATGTGTCAACTTAATTATTTGGGGTTATGAGATTAGTTTAAAGATTAGGGGATTAGGCTTGTACTCTAATTGTTAGTGATTATAAAATTTATGGGTTGAAGTTTATGGGTGATGTTTAGGGGTATACATATATACATACAAATATGTATGTTCTAGTATATATATATGCATACTAAAACTTACATACATACATACATACATACTAAAACTTAAATACATGCATATATATGTGTTTTAGTATGTATGTATACATGTGTGTTTTAGTATATATATATATATATATATATATATATATATGTTTAATTAATTATAACAATACATGTATATGTATATATCATAATATATGTATATTTATATTTATATGTATATGTGTGTGTGTATATATATATATATATATATATATGTAGTTATAAATTTTATTCATTTTTAGCTCATCCCCTTGTGTCCTGGTGGCAAAGGTAGATGTTTATCATCCTTTTGGACCCGGGTTCAAGCACCAGTTATGCCATGTTGTGTGTGCCGTCTTTAAAAAGACTAAGAAAGTTGAACAGATGCTACCCTTGCATCGCACCAGCATATTCAAAAAAAAATTTATTCATTTTTAATATGGTGATATTTTTATTCATTTTATTCCTTAAAATTTTATTTTTCACATAAACCCTTATTTTTTTTAATTTTTGTAATTTACTCCAATATTTTAGATATAAATCATTTGATGATATTTTTGTTCATTCTAGTGCCTAATATTGAGACTAAAATGTATGTATGTACCTATCAATGTATGAACCCTAAACCCTTAATGAATTGTCTCTTAACCTGAAATCATAAACCCTAAAAATCATAAACCTTAAGCATTAAACCCTAATGTACGTAAAATGTATTTATGTATGTATCTATCAATATATGAACCCTAAACCGTTAATAAAATTTCCCTAAAACATAAACCCTTTAAACCCTAAACTCTGAATCGTCCAATGTTTTATAATTTTAATTTGATATTTCTGTTCATTATAGCCCTTAAAACTTCATTTATATTCCAAATTGACCCCTACTAATTGTTTTTTAATTAGTCCAATAATATATAATTTTATTTTGATATTTTGTTCATTTTAGTCCTTAAACTGTATTTGTATTCCAAATTGACCATTTTTTATTTTTTTAATTAGTCCGATGTTTTATAATTTTAATTTGATATTTTGTTCATTTTGGTCTCTTAACTTTATTTTAATTAGTCCGATGTTTTATAATTTTAATTTGATATTTTGTTCATTCTAGTCCCCTAATCTTTAGTTTAATTCCAAATTGACCCTTATTTATTGTTTTTTTATTTCGTTCGATGTTTTATAATTTTAATTTGTACTTTGTTCATTCTAGTCCCTTTAACTTTATTTCAATTCCAAATTGACCCATATTAATTGTTTTTTTAAGTTCGTCCAATGTTTTATAATTTTAATTTGATATTTTCATCTTCTAGACCTCAAAACTTTATTTTTATTCCAAATTGACCCACATTTATTTTTTTAATGTGTCAAATGTTTTATTATTTTAATTTGATATTTTCTTCATTCTAGTCCCTTAACTTTATTTTATTCCATATTGACCCCTATATATATTAATTCATCATGTTTTATAATTTTAATTTGAAATTTTGTTCATTCTAGACCCTAAAACTTTATTTTTATTCTAATTTGACATCTACTTATTGTTTTTTTAATTACTCTAATTTTTATACTTTTAATTTGATATTTTTCTTCATTACAGTCCCCAAAATTTTATTTTTATTCCAAATTGACCCCTTTTCATTGTTTTCTTTTAAATTTGTCTAATGTTTTATAATTTTAATTTGATATTTTTGTTCATTATAATCCGTGAAACTTTATTTTTAATCCAAATTGACCCATTTTCAGTATTTTTTAATTACTCCAATGTTTTATAATTTTAATTTGATATGAATTTAAATAATTAACTCCAAATAAATGACGATTGACGAAGGCCAACCTAAAGTCTATCGACTACTTATACGGTTGTACCGAACTCAAACTCAATACGAATTTCAATCCTAAAAATACCCCGACCTGAAACTACCCGACCTAAAATTACCCGACCTGAAATGCAACCGACCTGAAATGGACCCGACCTGAAATGGACCCGACCTGAAACGGACCCGACCTGAAACGGACCCGACCTGAAATGGACCCGACCTGAAACGGACCCGACCTGAAACGGACCCGACCTGAAATGGACCTGACCTGAAATGGACCCGACCTGAAGTGTATCCGAACCCGAATTAACCTGTCAATTATCTGCTTCGGACCCGATCCGTTTTGACCCAACCTGAAATGGACCCGACCTGAAATGGACCCGCACCCGACCCGAGTCGAGTCAAAATAGAAAAATGACCTGAAATGACCTGTACCCGATTTTACCTAACCTGACAGTACCCGACCTGAAACCCATCCGATTACCTGTTTTTACATCCCTAAGAACAATGGTGCATATGCCCCTGATCTAACTGTTACATTCATGTAATCACTTTAGTGCGTGACATATTAACTACGGATATTGACATGTAGTACTAATAGTGTATATAAGTGTGTAACATTCATGACAGAGTCATTTAACTAGTGGGAAAATGATTTTGGACTATTTTTTTCTTTGGACACACTCAAAGTTGGGTATGTTTCATTAGGTTCGAAAATAAAGTTGAAATGCAGTTTTTTTTGGACGACAGATGTTTCTTAACCACTTATGGTCAAAGCTCATATTTGGAAAGATGATAACTCTCACCTAAATTATTATTATTGTCTAGATAAGTCTTTTCACAGATATAACTCCATCAAAAGAATTAATTTATAGTGCAGAGTGCTCAAACGATTGATTCAGTTAATAATTGAATCGAATTATCTAAAATTAAATTAACCACACTGTTAGAAATTTTGATCGTTAATAAAACTATTTTTTCTCAAAAACCATTAACTAGTTAATTCGGCCTACGAATTAATCAAAAATTTTAATATTTTCTAATTTTGATTCAAAATAAAAATTTAAGTAGTAATAAATTGTGAATTAATTTTTTTGGTTGGATAATTATTATTTTTAGATTTTATCTTTTTCATTTTGAGTTGAGCTTAATATTGTCATCAAAATATAAATATTAGATTTTAAATACTGTGTGTTATTGATGGGGTTTGAGTTTAAAATTAAAAATATATTAAAATTTTGGTCAATTTAATTAATTAATTGGTTTCAATTTGAATTAATTAATAACTAAATTTAAAAAAATAATAATTAACCGAGCAAATATTTAATTAATTTACCGATTAATCAAACTTAAGTTGGTTGAATTGATTAATTTAATTTGAATCGAATAATCAACACCCTATTATAGGGCAGTGCTAATTTCACAACCCAGGAAATTTTGGGCAGTTGTAGATGTCGATAACACCAATGATGAGATCAAAGATGGTGTTGTTCGATTAGGCAGCCTGTTTTGGTTTAGATGACATACAATTAAGAACCCCCCTCTTAATTCTTTTCTTTTAATTCTTTTCGGGGGTCTTCTTTCATTCTTTCTTTGGATCCCAAAACCGTAAGTTGAAAGAGAAAGGAAACAGATTATTGGAGGCCATTTAGTGGACATTGATGAGATAAGATAATAATTCTAAAATTATAATACTTAGATTTATTTACATATCAATCCTTAGCTATAAAGCAACCCCACCAAGCCAAAACTAAAGATACACTCTATAATTGAAAACTTATAAGAGTTGGCATCAATAAATAAAGCATGATGAATCAGGAAATTAGAGTATGAAGTTGGCAAAATCCTTAACAATTAAGCTATGGATAATGGCATATGGACAAATCAAAAAGATGGATGTGGCAGCAGCACAATGAAGCCTTGATAGAACAAAATACTTAGCAACTAAGCAAGTCTAATTGTGGCAAGCAATTTGGAAAAAAATTGAACTCTCCTTAGCCGGTTTATGATACTATAAATATGGGTAACATGTAGTTGTACGTATGAAATTGTGAGCTAAGAAAAAAAGCAATGAGTGAGTCTAAGTGTGTGTAGACGTGAGTGCAAGAGTGTGTGAAAAAAAACCCAGTGTCTGAGCAAGTGAGAAAGACAAGTTAATGGCTGTTCGTTTTACTTTTGTTTTTCTGGTGTTTGTCTCTCTTCTAGCTTTCCATGAAGGTACGTATTGTAATGTAGTTTTCTTATAATTTCTGATATACTCTTTCGATCACACATATTTAAGCTTTCATTTTCAATCTAACAGCGAGTAGAGTCGTTAGCATCAACATCAACAGCAATGAAATCGATTGGAAGGCAATATCAGGCAGCAAAATAACACAATCACCATGCATTTATTCCCCAATCTTAATGTCTTGGTGCTGTACAACATTACCACCACGACTTTGTTGGGGCACAAAAGACAACTGTCTAGCCCATTGCCCTAAAACCTGAGTTGTTCTAACTGAATGTGTGTCACTTGTTTCTGATAATCCTTAATAAGAAGCAACCCAAATAAATTTTATCATTTGATTGTGTTGTAATGATTCATAAAGGTTTTTAGATTTGATAATATATGTTGCCAATGAGCGGAAGATTCATACATACAACTATTAGAAAATGAAAAACATTGAAACTAAACTTTTTTGTTCCCGGTGCTTCAGACATTTGTGTCATCCACCCAAAAAGGTAGCCTTGTTTAATATAACTGGAAGTACAAATCAGTTTATTATTGCCCAAGTTCCATGGATTGATTATCTCGGCGCATATGCCACACTTGAACGCATCTATTTTCAATGAATTGCAGAAGCAAAGCCACAAACATTCGATGCCAGGCCTTTTCTCTGCCCCGGGTTAGCACTAATTGCCTGAAAACAACCGATCGTCTCATTTAGTCAGACCCGTTGTTTTACAAATGGGGCATAAGTTTTTGTGCATCAGCCATTGTTTAATGCAATCAGCATGGAAGTCATGGCCACATTCCAGTTTCCCAAGATCTTCTCCATCTTTATATTCTTCCTGCAAGTCGGTAAACAATTATTTTCGGGGTTCATAAAATCAGTTAAGAAAAATGCAGATGAGAAAATCCATTACCTGACAAACACAACACGGTTCTGCCTCTAACTGAGCTCCTGGTGCACTAGAGTGCTTTCGTCGTTTCAGACGGTTTAATATAATTTCTTCACTCAAACCTGTGCTTACGTTACCAATGCGCTCTTCCAGAGCCAATAACTCCTATTACCCACCAAAACAATTCTACTGTGAGAATTTTCAAACACAGAAAAGATGAAAGATGCAAAGAATATATATACTACCTCATATGACATGTTATCAACATCGAGCCGCATATCCCTATGCCGGTCATGAATATCAGCTACCCCTAATAGTACTGATTGATCAAAGATCATAATGTCCTGCATACAAGCAGAATTAGAAGAGAACTTGTTACTTGCTTGGGGAAGAAGTAAGGTCCAAAATGACATGGCCACTTGTTACAGGATAAGCTTAGTCACAACTGTTTATTGATGTAATTACTTTAGGACAAAGGAAATATTATTAGCTATTTAGGAAACAACAGTTTTATTGTCATTAGAAGTCAAATTATTATTGTTATTATTATTATTTTGAGTTATTAGGAGACGGGATCCTGTTTTTGTTTATCCTTTAGTTTAAGTCTTTTATTTCAAGTAAACTATGTAATTATTTCAAGTTCTCACATTTGTAAAACAATGACCGATAAAAGAAACAGCAATTTTTTCATGCTTCCGTGTTTCAGTTGAAGATAGAACTGCATCAAATTACACCATAATGATTAAAACCCTTACCTCAAACCGCAAGTTCTCCCCCCGGCGCATGCGATCCAAGACATTGCGAATCTGCCCCGTAAACAAAATGTCAGATCGAATTGAGTTGGTTTTAACTAAGGCCGTATTTAACGTCACATATGCAGGTAAAACCAAGAGTTTACAAGATAAGTGGTGGCATTTATCTTTGAGCGATCAAAATAGAGAATAAAGTGCAACACATGAATGACTGATTCATGAATTAGTGCAAGAATTTTGGGTAACAATGCCCAAGGACATGCCTTTCAGACAAATGAGACTAAGGGAAAACAGAAACATACACAAATTCTCCACAATTAGCATTGCTCTATTGAACAAGAAGTTTCCTTTATATATACCAGGCATGTGATATCCAGTGAAAATTAGATTGGCAGTAAATCAAGTAGTAGTGTTAAGGGACCCAGGCCGGGATTGTACTTTGTTATCGTTTGAATTTGAAGGGAAACAGAAAATCTAGCACAATCAGAAAGGATGGAGTTTAAAAATATAAAAAATCCTTAAACCTTAAATCCTAAACTCTAAAGTATAGAATTTAAGTTTGAGGGTTGGGGTTTGTGGATTAACAATTTAGGATTTAGAGTTTTTATATATTATTAATAATATAATATATTATTTTTATAAATATTTTGGGGTTTTTAAAAATAATATATTTATATTATTAATAGTATATAAAAATAAGATTGTTTTATTTATATATATGTGAAAATAATATATATTTATATGTTAATATTATTTATTTCATAAAATAATTTAAATTAATCTGAAGTAGTTTAAAATATATATTTATATATTAATATTATTTATTTCATAGAATTATATTCATTTCGAATAATCGTGATTTTAAAACTTATAAACGGTAAATACTTTGATTCAGGTTAATTTTCATTAGTCAGTTTTATTATTTAGCCCTACCATCCGACACATGTAACTGTTAGCACAATTAAATGAAGTTATGCTTAGGTAACCACCATCCTTCACTGTGCATCTCATATTATCTGCTTTTCATTGCTGGATAACTTTGTCAGCGATGGTTCATGTTTTAGTGGTAAAGAATGATGCAATACAATTAGGTGATTCGAGTTCGGGTACAAATTTTACACAGTGTGTGTGCCTTATTAAAAAAAATTAAAAAAGTTGAACAAATATCACCCTTATATCACACCAACATATTCAAAAAAATTTAATCAGAGATATCTTATAAATTTTATTGAGTTAAATTTTTTTTTGAAATATTTTTCATTATGTATCTAAGCTTTTTTTTAATTTCTTAATTCTCTTAATTTTTTTCAATTGTAGGTCACTTAATCTAATAAGAACAATGGTGCATATGCCCCTAATCTAACGGTTACAATCATGTAATCACTCTAGTGCGTAACATATTAACAACGCATATTGATATGTAGTAGTAGTACTAATAGTGCATATAAGTGTGTAACATTCATTATAGAGTCATTTAACTAGTAGGAAAATGATTTTTGGACTATTTTTTCTTTGGACACACTTAAAGTTAGGTATGTTTCATTATGGTCGAAAACAAAACTGAAATGCAGAGTTTTTTCTTAACGACAGATGTTTTTTAACCACTTATGGTCAAAGCTCATATTTGGGACGATAATAACTCTCTTACTTAAATTATTGTTATTGTCTAGATGAGTCTTCTCGCAGATATAACTCCAATGGAATTACATATATAACTTTTTTTTTAATTCTTTTCGGGGCCTTCTTTCATTCTTTCTTTGAATCCCCAAAACGGTAAGTTGAAAGAGAAAGGAAACAAAATATTGGAAGTCATTTAGTGGATATTCATGAGATAAAGATAATACTTCTAAAATTGTATTTCTTAGATTTTCAGCCCTCCACTACACTGGTATCAGAGGACCTAGCGTTTCATTTCTAGAGGGCTGAAAATCATAATATATTGTAAGTCTTTCAACCTGAAACTCTGCTGAAATTCCACTGGTAATTTTCTTAAAACTCATATATCTGTTATTTTGCTTACGTTTAGCCCTGTCTGTAATTAAGACTTTTGGCTATCTTAGTTAAGCTTGTGTTCTTCACAGTAACAGACGGTTTTAGGTACCTTAGAAAATATCATGGAAGAATCAGATTGCCTTTACGGTGATAAAGACTACAATCATATTATGCATATAGACTCTAAAAATGAAAACAATATATTAGCTGTTAGTAAAAGTTTAAATAGTCTAATAGATATTGCTTCTGTATATTTTAATAAAATGTATAACAAGATAAATAAAGTAGAACAACAAGTTACTACTTTAGGAGCAGTAACCGAATTAGACCTAAATAATGAGTCTAAAAAATTATTATCCGATATGAACAATATATTGAAACAAGTTGTGGTATCTTCTAAACAAAAAAATTTAGGACCTTTATATTACGGTAATAGTACTACTATATTCGCCTTATCAGATGAAAAAACATCCAATAATAGCAAGAAAAAGAAAAAAAATCAAAAAGGTATAAATCTCAACAAAAATATGATTTTCAATCCTATAAAGAACTTATAGAGCATTGGAAAATTAAATATTTGGATTCTAAGGACAAAAATGAAAAAATAGAATATTTAAAATTAATTGAACAGCTTTATGAAGAACATAAAGATTTGTTTGCACTTTTTAAATATCATTATATATTAAAATATAATACTACTGAAAGTAGCATTAGTGGTAGTTCAGATGACTTAGAAATAATAAAAATAACTAGCCATGAAATATCTGATGAAGAAAACACTTCCTCAGAAGTTGATGAAAATATTAAAATTCCAGATCATATGGATATTGAACCACCAGATCCAGATCCTAAAGAAAAAAGAAAATTATACCCTGACCTTTTTGAGGATGATCAATTAAGATCTTTTAATAAAAAAATAGAACAGGTTGAAAACACAACCCGAATTATAGATGAAAATATAGCTACCAATGAAGTCAAAATTGAACAAACAGGTGAAACATCACAACCAGTCCCTTACGTAATAGATAGTCTTAATAAAAGAAATGTTGCTCAAGGAGGAGTATATTTAGATCTAACTAATGTTCCCATATCAGACTATGAAAAAGTTATAGATGATTGGGCTCAGTCAATGACAATTGTTGTAAATAACAATAATTGGACAAAAGAAAATTTTTTAAATTACTTTGTTGGAACTTTTCAAGGAGATGTTTTACAATTCCTTCGTAGGTGGGAAGAATATGATATAGGTAGAGAGCAAAAATGGCAGTTAATTAACCAAATTCAAATGCCCAAAGATATACTAAAATGATTAACAACAATTCTAAAAACAAAATTTTGTGGTTATACTGATAAGCAAGATCAAGACGGTCAAGCTAATTATATTTTATCAAAAATAAAATTATGTGATATTAGGTACTTAGAAGAATTTTCTAAAAAATTCCTTCATTGAGTATTAAAAGTTAAAAAATGATAAGGTAGAATTCTGGAAAAAACAATATTTCCATAAACTACCACCGCCATGGGATGAGATTTGTATAAACAAATATGATTCCTATCTTGAAAAACATGGTAGCCTTGCAGGAATTGAAACAAAGTTTATAGATTCTATAGGCAATAGAATCAGCTTTGCAAAAGAAAGAATAACAAAGCATTGTCTTCAAACAAAAGCCTCTAAACAAGTGAAGAACAAGCTAGGTGATAGGTATTGTACAAAAATATTACAAAATGAGTGGAAATTTGGGTGTAAACAAATACGTTCAAATCCTAAAAAGTACCCAAAAAAGAAAAACAAAAGATATAGGCTATATAGATGGAAACCTTGGAAACAATCTAGGTATCCTTATAATAATAATAATAAAAGAAAAAGATTCGTTAGAAGAAAAGCTACTAACAACTTTAAAATCAATAAAAATAAATGTAGGTGTTTTATCTGTGATGAAGAAGGTCATTTAGCATTCAAATGTCCTAACAAAGGGAAAAATGCTAGGAAAATGATTAAAACTCTTGAAGAACAAGAATTAGAAGTATGTTTTGAAGAGGAAATAAATCCTGAAAAAATATTATACGAATTAATATCAGAATCAGAGACAAATACAGATAGCAATAGTGAAGACTACATATTCATGTTAAAAATAAAGGATAATTCCAAAACCCAGATGGAAGAAATTTCTAATAATGAACAACAAGAAATAAAACTAGTAAATATTATAGGAGAAGAAAAAGATCTCTCCAATAATATATTAGAAAAAATTAATAAAAATCATATTTCTAAAGAAGAGATTTATAAGATATCAAAATTTAAAATCTGGACTCAAAGACATATAGAAAAAATTAGTGGCAATACCGTAGCTAAGGATACTAGAGGGGGATTAACAGAAATTCCTTTATTTACTAAAGAAAAAATTAAAATAATAAGACATAAATATCCTCAAGTTAGATATATACATTTAGGAGTAATAATGATAACAATAAAACCTTTATTTAGGAGAGGACATGATATACCAATCATAGTTGTACTCTTAGATAAAAGATTTGAAAACCCAGTAAAATCACTTATTGGAGGAATCCAATCAAATCTACATGCATGAGGAATAGGATTTAAAGTTAAACCAAACTACTTTATATCCATAACAGATCCTTTAATAGAAGAATGTTTATGCTTAAGAGTTCAGACAAAAAATTCTAATATTAAAGACCTAGCAGAAGACTTAGCAATCAGTTGGACCTCTTTCAATGAATATACAAATACGACTGAGGTGGAAATAAAAGAAGTCAATAACAAAATTATTGAACTTTTTGAACCGAATAAATTCACTACGGAAATACAACCAACTTTATTACACTGGTATCAGAGAAAATGAAAGAAAATTCTAAAAAAATTTTAGATAATATATCACCTACCTTTTATAAACGCTAGATCAATCCTTAGTTTAAAGAGCCTTTAATGCATGAAATAAGTTGCCACACCCACATGATATACCTTTAAACTGGAGTCGGGTAAAGCTATAAAGCAACCCCACCAAGTCAAAACTGAAGATACAGTCTATAATTTGTTGCTGAATGAAGCCAAATCCTTAGCAATTAAGCTGTGGATAATAGCTTATGGACAAATCAAGAAGATGATGTGGCAGCAGCATGGAACAAAATACTTAGCAACTAAGCAAGTCTAATTGTGGCAAGCAAGTTGGAAAAAAATTGAACTCTCCTTAGCCGGTTTATGATACTATAAATATGGGTAAAATGTAGTTGTACGTATGAAATTGTGAGCTAAGAAAAGAAAAGCAATGAGTGAGTGTGAGTGTGTAGACGTGAGTGCAAGTGTGTGTGAAAAAAAAAACAGTGTCTGAGTAAGTGAGAAAGAACCAAGTTAATGGCTATTCGTTTTACTTTTGTTTTTCTGGTGTTTGTCTCTCTTCTAGCTTTCTATGAAGGTACATATTGTAATGTAGTTTTCTTATAATTTCTGATATACCCTTCCAATCACACATGTTTAAGCTTTCATTTTTAATCCAACAGCGAGTAGAGTCGTTAGCATCGACATCAACATCAATGAAATTGATTGGAAGGCAATATCAAGCAGCAAAAAAAACACAATCACCATGCATTTATTCCCCAATCTTAATGTTTTGGTGCTGTACAACATTACCACCACGACTTTGTTGGGGCACAAAAGACAACTGTCTAGCTCATTGCCCTAAAACCCGAGTTGTTCTAACTGAATGTGTGTCCCTTGTTTCTCATAATCGTTAATAAGAAGCGATTGAAATAATTATCATTTGGTTGTGTTGTAATGATTCATAAAGGTTTTTAGATTTGAAACTTATCTTGAAAATTTACAATGACAAACACTAGAACAAACCAGATACGTAGAAACACGTACATGTAGCACGCCACTTTTTTTTTGCTAAGCAAAATTTATTGATAAATTAAACACGTAAGATACATATTACAAAAATGCTTCCCTAAAACACTAAACCCATTTCCATTCCGAAATGCTTATAGGTTGTAACAACCCAGCAAGAAACTGATGTTCAGCTTTAACTTGTTGACACACCAAACAACGAGCAATAAACTCTGCAACTTTTTTTTTTCAAATCAACCCAGTAATATTTTTTCTTTAAATCACGGTACATTAGTACTACCAAGGTCTATAGCAAAAGGAGTAGAATGAACTTTTGTCAGAATAGTGCACCTCGACTCTGAATCTTTTAGTACAACTATTCGACACTTAAAACGCAAGACACTATCATCATTAAAATGAAAATCTGTCGGATTATAATCATTAAAAGACTAGAACTAGCTGAACTTTTGAATTGCAAGGAAGAATGATGCCACTAGTCAACCATGGAGGTTGCTTCTCAGCCTCCAATGTCTTAGCCTTCTCGATTTTAAAACTTGAATCAACCTAGTGACCTTTGTGGGGAAATTTCTTCGAAAATTATGCTCTGAAGAAAAAGGTTGAATCATATCACTATCTTATTCTATTGCGAGAGAACTTGATTAATCGCAATTTTAATTATGACTAAATTGATTTTTTAAATATTTACTGGCAAAAAAGAGAGATTTGATAATACATGTTGCCAATGTGCGGAAGATTCATACATACAACTATTAGAAAATGAAAAACAATGAAACTAAGCTTTTTTGTTCCCGGTGCTTCAGACATTTGTGTCATCCACCCAAAAAGGTAGCCTTGTTTAACATAACTGGAAGTAAAAATCAGTTTATTATTGCCCAAGTTCCATGGATTGATTATCTCGGAATCAAAACCGTTGCCCGCATATGCCACACTTGAACGCATCTATTTTCAATGAATTGTAGAAGTAAAGCCACAAACATTCCATGTCAGGCCTTTTCTCTGCCCCGGGTTAGCACTAATTGCCTGAAAACAACCGATCGTCTCATTTAGTCAGAGCCGTTGTTTTACAAATGGGGCATAAGTTTTTGTGCATCAGCCATTGTTTAATGCAATCAGCATGGAAGTCATGGCCACATTCCAGTTTCCCAAGATCTTCTCCATCTTTATATTCTTCCTGCAAGTCGGTAAACAATTATTTTCAGGGTTCATAAAATCAGTTAAGAAAAATACAGATGAGAAAATCCATTACCTGACAAACACAACACGGTTCTGCCTCTAACTGAACTCCTGGTGCACTAGAGTGCTTTCGTCGTTTCAGACGGTTTAATATAATTTCTTCACTCAAACCTGTGCTTACGTTACCAATGCGCTCTTCCAGATCCAATAACTCCTATTACCCACCAAAACAGTTCTAATGTGAGAATTTTCAAACACAGAAAAGATGAAAGATGCAAAGAATATATATACTACCTCATATGACATGTTATCAACATCGAGCCGCATATCCCTATGTCGGTCATGAATATCAGCTACCCCTAATAGTATTAATTGATCAAAGATCATAACGTCCTGCATACAAGCATAATTAGAAGAGAAAATGTTACTTGCTTGGTGTTGCGTATAAATAGTGCTCCGCAATTTTTGCAAGTATACACGACGCAAGTAATATAGGGATAAGTATAGAGTATCGTCTCCACAAGGATTGGTACTCAACTCTTGGCTCTACCTCCTTGCACTGCAAAAGAAATAAAGTAAAAACACAATTTAGTTTTGAGAGTTGAATTAATATAAAAACAACTAAACTATTAAAAACAGTAAATAAAATAAAAGATATCAAGATGAGAAGATGGGCCAGATTAAAATGATCGTAGTGTGAAATTCTCTTTGACTTGTTTTTTTCTTGAATGCAGCTACACACTACTACCGTGGAAATGACCTAAATCCCTGCCGCGGCCGCAATGGTTGACTCCCCTGCCACGACAATCCCTTGCTTTTGGGTAGATGTAGTTAAGGCTCCGCAAAGCGTCCTTGGGTGGTTCCACCTTATCCCTAAGCATGGAACACTGGTTGATGGCTAAACTCTGATGGTACCTCCCGGCGTGAATCAAAGGGCAAACACCAACTGTTAATACACTTCTTTTAGCCACTGAAACTCTAACCTATACCTAGGCCGATTTAGTTAACACCACGTGGGGCGAAAACTGTACTTATTCCTTTCTTAAGCTTAACTCTCCCAATATTGAACAAATTGATGATCTCACAAACCCTCTCCCGAGTAAAATGCAAGAGTGATTAAATCCTGAATAAGCAAATCTTAACTTTTATTGCGTTAAGAAAAAAAAACAAAGTACAAAGAGTTTTCACACAACTACTAAACAGACTAATCCTAACCCTAAAGAAAATTAGAACATAATTAAACTAATCCTAAGCTCTATTCTCTTCGGTGATCTCTTCTTCGGTGTTCTCCCTCTCGTCTCCTCTCTCTCGGTCAAGGCTCCCTATATAGGGGAAGGTGGAGGCAAAGTCCTTCTAGGAGAGGAAGTTAGGTTGTAATAAGACTTGTCTTCATTAAAGAAATAAATCTCTTTAATTTATTACATTATGCACATTTGCCTAAAATCCAACTTTATCATTCATTCCATGTTTTCACCCTTTTTTCGAGCTTCGACTGCCACGCAAAGTGTGTAGAAAAATTCAGCATTAAAGGCTCTACAAGTCGGCTACCACTTTATCCATTTTGCCCTCTGTTAGGTTGCTGCCGCGGCCTGGCATATGCTGCGACGACATTGGTCTGCTCTGCTCTGTAAGGCTTAATCAACTTTTTTTAGTAGAAGCTGTCATGTGAATTGGCTTGATCATGGTTTGTTGTATGCTATTTGTGCCTCATCTTCCCTTTATTTTCTGTGTTGTGACGACATCCTCCTGCTCTGGCAGTAAGCAATTCTGCAAAATCACCAAACATGCATTGAATAGTATCTTTTTTCATAAGATAAACATATTATAAAGATCAAAGGCATAAATGATAAAAACAATGCATGGGAGGCCATTATGCAGCTCAAATGGGTGTATGTTGAGTGATAATTGCCATGAAAAAGGGAGAAAATATAAGACTTTTGGGCACTTATCACACCCCCAAACTCGAACTATTGCTTGTCCTCAAGCAATGCAAGCACTCAATTGCCAAACCTTAATTTTTTTCACAACCGTCTCCTTGGTCTTACTTTTACTGCTCTCTTCAAACCATGGCCATGACTATTCTCGGTCCTTAATTCGTCAGATATCTTAGGAATTCCTTATGATCAAGCTAAAAGAAATAATGAGTAAATTATGACAAGAGGATAAAAAGGGTTCTAAGTATACTTAAATAACTTCCTTACTTTTACCTTGTTTTTTGCAAAATTTTTCAAACTAGAGCCAGTTTCGGGCACCTCTAGTATTTTCAAGTAAGTAATCGACTAGAGTTAGTTTCGGGCACCTCTAGTGATCTAAGTTTAACAAGAGCCAGTGATAGGCACCTCTAACTTATGATCTTTTTACCCAATAATTTTTCTAAGCAAGTGAATATTCTAAGTATCCTAGAACTCCTTAAACATCCTAAAACTAAAGGCAGAAAACAGTGCTAAACAATGGTAAGAAGAGATATTTCTTTTGCCAAGAAATAAGACTCCAAAGAAAATTAAACTAAGGCAATTGAGAGAAAGTATTTTCGCGGCATGCTATGTCGAGTAAAGGCAATGCAGTAAATAAAAAAAATTTAACAGACAGTTAAGAACAAAAAACTGCAATTATATTTATCTGTCGCGACATGGAAATTCCTCGGCCTTTCAACCTACACCCCAAACTCGAACCAAGCATTGCCCTCAATGCTTTACAAGTCATATATAAGATAGAAAAAATTAAATCACAAAATATAGGGCAAACAAAATGAGCAGTAAAATACAAATGAAGAGGAATTTAAATGGATTTAGAGGTGGCATAATCCTCCTCCTCTTCATTGTCAGTCTGCAAAATAAGCCTCTTCAGCTTTGAAGTTGCTCGCTTGATTCGTTTGGACTCTCGGTGCGACTAGATGCGGGATGATGTGGTGGGTTTGCTGCTGGGGCATCCACCTCGTTGAGAGAATCGAGATGAACTGTATCCTGAAAAAGAAAGAAAAGAGCAATTTATTCCTAAAAGAAAAAAAATGTGGAAAGGAAAAGTGCAAAAATTAAAAATAAAAGTAAAAGTAGAGAGAATGGGTCAGAACGCTCAAGGAGTGCATGTGTGTGCATCCCCTAAAGTGATTTCTTCCATGTCCTTCATGGCATGTGGTCCCAAGTAATGCTTCAGTCTTTGCCCATTGACTTTGAATTCATGCTCATCTTTGTTGGACTTTATTGTTACTACTCTATGTGGGAAGACTTGGACGACTTAAAACGGCCCATACCATTGTGATTGGAGTTTGCCAGAAAATAGAAGGCGAGAATTAAAAAGTAACACCTGCTGCCTAGGCATGAACTGCCGCAACAGGAGTTTGCTGTCATGCCAGCATTTCATTTTTTTTCTTGTATATTCTCGCGTTGTCATATGCTGCGGCTCGGAATTCCTCTATCTCATTGAGGTACAGGAGTCGTTTCTGCACAACATTCTCCCAATCCATGTTTATTGTTTTAATAGCCCAATATGCCTTGTGTTCTATCTCCACTGGTAAATGGCATGTTTTTTCGTACACAAGTCGATATGGGGACATTCCTAATGAAGTCTTGAAGGCCACACTGTATACCCATAGTGCATCGTCGAGCCAAAGAGACCAGTGCTTTCGAGAGGGGTTAACCACCTTTTCGAGTATTTCTTTTAGCTCTCTATTTGATATCTCGCCTGCCCATATGTTTGTGGGTGGTTTGTCGTGGCAAGCTTGTGTATGTAGTTGTATTTCTTTAATGCCTCGACAATGAGTTTGTTATCGAAGTGCTTGCCTTCATCACTGATTATGGCTCTTGGTATCCCAAACCGTGTGAATATGTGTTTTTGCAGGAATTTCTGCACAGTTTTGGAATCACTATTTGGGGTGGCAATTGTTTCGACCCACTTGGACACATAGTCAACTACTAGCAAAATGTAAAGGTTCCCACGGGATGATGGGAATGGTCCCATGAAATTAATGCCCCATACATCAAATAGCTCTACTTCCAATATTGTTTGCAAGGGCATCTCATTCCGCCGGGAGATGTTGCCGGTTTGTTGACATCGGTCGCATTGCTTATAGAAATCTTGGGCATTTTTATAGAGTGTGGGCTAATAGAGTCCGAACTGAAGTACCTTGGTTGCGATTCTGGTGAGTCATGGCACCTTTGAAGTACTTCTCTTTGTCCCTCCTCAGGGACACATCTCCTTATAACTTGATATGCACATTGTTTGAATAAAAGAGGCTCATCTTAAAAATAATGCTTAGCATCATGTTGGAACCACTTCTTTCCTTGATAGTTAAAATTATAAGTTAATATACCACTAAATAAAAAATTAACAATATTAGCATACCATGGTGCTATTTTGGTCGTCATAACCGTCAGGGGTAATGCTGCGGCAATGTAGTTTGTCAGTGCCGAGGCAAGGCTTGTTTCCAATGTCACGACAGGATCATTTTCCACTGTCGAGGCAAGTAATAGCTGCTCGTCTGGGAAAGAATCTGGTATTTTTGTACTAGTGGCCTCCTTTCTTCTTGTTTCTAGCCTTGATAGGTGATCGGAAACTTGGTTTTTTGTTCCTTTTCTATCTTTGATTTCGACATCAAATTCTTGCAGGAGTAGAATCTATTGAATCAATCTTGGCTTGACATCATTTTTAGAGAACATTTACTTTATTGTCGAGTGGTCTGTGTGAACTGCCACCTTAGTTTCAATTAGGTATGATCGAAACTTGTCAAAGTTGAAAATTACAGCTAGCAATTCCTTTTCAGTGGTTATATAGTTGATTTGAGCCTCATTTAGCGTCTTGCTAGCATAGTAGATCACATGGAAGAGATTGCTTTTTTCTTTGGCTGAGCACTGCCCCGACGACATAGTCACTAGCATCGCACATAAGTTCGATTGGTTGTGTCCAATCAGGAGGCACGATAACAGGTGCATATACCAACTTTTGTTTGAGTGTCTCGGATGCCTTAGTGCATTCGTCATTAAAGTCAAAGGCCCTATCCTGTTCAAGCAAATGACAAAGAGGTTTAGAAATTTTAGAAAAATTTGCAATGAATCTCCTATAAAAAACCTGTATGCCTCAAAAACCCCGGATGTCCTTGATTGTGGTTGGTGGACGTAGTTTTTTTATCACATCAATCTTTGCTTTATCTACTTCAATTCCCTTTGATGAGATCTTGCGGCCCAACACTATGCCCTCGTCTACCATGAAGTGGCATTTCTCCCAATTTAGGACTAGATTGGATTCCTCACATCTCTGAAGCACCTTCTCCAAATTACCGAGGCAGTTGTGGAAGTTGTCACCAAAGATCGAGAAATCGTCCATGAATATCTCTAGGAAATCCTACACCATATTGGAGAAAATTGCCATCATGCACCGTTGGAATGTTGCTGGGGCTTTGCAAAGGCCGAACGACATTCTTCTAAACGCGTATGTACCGTAAGGGCATGTGAAGGTGGTTTTTCCTTGATCTTCTAGAGCTATGGAAATTTGATTTAAACATGAATATCCATCAAGAAAATAGTAAAATGGTTTATCAGCAAGTCTATCAAGCATTTGATCAATAAATGGTAAGGGAAAGTGATCCTTTCTAGTTGCTTTGTTTAACTTACGATAATCCATACAAACCCTCCAGCCGGTCACGGTCCTGGTTGAGATTAGCTCGCTATTATCATTGGTTATCACGGTCATTCCACCTTTCTTTGGCACAGACTGTAATGTGCTCACCCATGTACTATCGGAGATGGGGTAGATAATTTCGGCATCAAGCCATATGATAATTTTCTTTCGCACCACCTTCTTCAAGGATAGGTTAAGTCTTCTTTGAGCCTCAATGGTAGGTTTATGAGTGTCCTCCAAAAGGATTTTGTGCATACATACTGCCGAGCTTATCCCCTTTAAATCGGCCATTTTCCACCCTATTGCCCTCGTATGTTGCCCCAACATGTTGATCAGGCTTTGTTCATGTTCTGGTAGCAACTTAGAAGGGATAATTACGAGTAAAGTATTATTGGTTCCTAAATAAACATATTTTAATTCATCAGGTAATTGTTTTAATTCAAGAATCGGTGGTTTCTCAATTGACGGTTTCTCAATTTTTCGTTCCTCTCCAGATTAATTAAGGGGTTCGAAGTATTTACATGGAAAAGAAGCTGCCCAATTAGCTTCCTCAATATCAGCTTCGTCGTGTTCCTCACTATTGACAAAGCTGTCCAAAACGCTGCTATAACAGTCATCAGCATGCATATCGAGGTAGGGGCCATACTCGCTACCGAGGCAGTACTTGCCGAGACAGGGTGCTTCAATATCAAAGTTGAATTCTATGGTGGCTTGCATCAATTGGCACTCTTCTAGATCGTCATAACGTTTGAGGGTTTGAGCGACACTGATTTTGACTTGCTGGTCATTCACCCTCATTGTTAGTTCACCTCTTTCAACATCTATCAACGTTCTTCCGGTGGCTAAGAATGGTCGCCTCAGTATGATAGGTGCATGTTCGTCTGCTTCACAATACAAAATGAGGAAGTCAACAAGAAAAATAAATTTATCAACTCTTACCAGTATGTCCTCAATTTTTCCTTCTAGCTTCACGTTTAATCGATCTGCTAGTTGAAGCATGATGGTTGTGGGCTTTGCCTCTCCAATTTCTAGCTTTTGGAAGATGAATTTGGGCATCAAATTTATACTTGCCCCCAAGTCACTCAATGTCTTCCCCACGTAATTGTTCCCAATGGCACATGGTTTTGTGAAGCTCCCAAGATCCTTAAGCTTAGGTGGTTGGAGGTTGTGTAACATGGCCATGCATTCTTCTGTGGCGGCAACTATTTCAAATTCCCCAATCCTTTTTTCGCCTTGTTACCACGTCCTTGAGAAATTTTGCATAATTAGGCATTTTTTCTATGGCCTCCACGAAAGGGATGTTGATGTGAACCTGTTTCAAGATATCTAGGAATTTCTTAAACTGTTGCTCATGTTTCTGCTGCTACAACCTTTGTAGGAATGGTGCGGGAAGTCGTATATCTTCAACCCGTTCTTTGCATGGAAATCTGATTTGTGGTAATGAACTTGGGTTTCCACCAACTTTTGTGGTTGCCTCAGTGTGGTGGTCATGTTTTGCCACGACAACATGGTCTAGTGTGGTCGAGGCAGGTAGGGCTGCAGCAGTGGCTTCTTCTATTTTCCCAGCTAAGCTAGGTTCTGTCAACTGTTTGCCACTCCTGGTGCTTATTTCCTTGCATTGCTCGTGTGTGTCTTTCTTTTTAGTATTACTTAATAATCCTCCCATCGGCCTAAACTTTAGGATCTGTGTGAATTGCCCGACTTGAATCTCCAAGGACTTTAATGTTGCCTCATGGCTTTGAAGCCATAACTCAGTCCTGCCCATGAAAGCATAAGTTTTTTATGAATGCATCAATGTTAGCCATATGTATATTAGATTGAGCTATAAAAGCATTACGTGTAGTTTCAAGAGAACTGAACTGCATTGGCTGTCGAACTTGTTGTTGCGGCATGACCTGCCACGACTGTTGTTGAAATCCTACTGCTGGAGTATTATTGTTCTTGTTAAATTTCCAACATAGCAGGCCGATTCTGGGTTTTGCGAACATTCAGAAGAGTCATGGTTAACATTACATGTATCACAAAAGGAACTTATTACCTTGACTTCCTGAATGTTGCTTGGTCGATTCATGTTTTTCACCAAATTGGTCAAATTGGCCATTTAGGAAAAAATTGAATATGACGACTCAAGCTCATTAATAGTCGAATGGCGTTTAATGCCCCATCTTCTCGCCATGGGATATTGATAGTCGTTTTCAGACAGCTTGTTTAAGATCTCTGTGGCCTCCTCGGGCGGTTTGTCAAGTAGGGTACCATTTGCCGAGACATCAATCATTATCTGGGTTTTGGAATTGGCCTTGTTGTAGAACATGGAAACTAGGGTCCAAACTGAAAATCCGTGTAATGGGCACTTGTGCAATAGCTCCGTATAGTGCTCCCATGCCTTATACATAGATTAATCGTTTGCCTGTCGAAAAGAGATAATTTCATTACGTAATTTATCATATAAATGGGAAGGATTAAAACGATTAATGAAATCATGACACAAGTTATTCCAAGATCCAATGGATCCTGCTAGAATTTTGTTAAACTAGGTCTTGGTTCTATCCCTCAGTGAATAGGGGAACAACTTCAATCTCAAAACATCTTCATGGACTCCTTGGATTTTGAAAGAATTGCAAATCTCCATGAATGATTTGAGGTGCTGCCTGGCATCTTCAGTCACTGAGCCTCCAAACTGCCCAATGGTATTGAGCATGTTGAACATCACGGGCTTCAGCTCGAAGTGGGCAGCCTCAATTGCTCCGTGACAACTCCAAGATTCATCCCATTCAGATCTTTTTCGAGGTAGTCACAGACACTGAGGTTTCGTTGTGCTCTGCGGTGTTCATCTTCGGCCACGACATTGTTCATCGGAGGATCTTGGTTGTTGTTCTCCTTCTAAGTTTGTGATAGCTGTAAACAATCTCAGGGTCTAAATCGTACAATGGTCCCTTAGGCTTTGCCCTGGTCATACACCGAAACAAAACCAAATTTTCGTAACTAAATAAAATAAACTAACTAAATAAAAAGAAAAAAAGATGCAAGAAAATAAAAACAAAAGTTGCCAATCCCCAGCAACGACGCCAAAAACTTGTTGCATGTAAATAGTGCTCTGCAATTTGTGCAACTATACACGACGCAAGTAATATATGGATAAGTATATAGTATCCTCTCCATAGGGATTGATACTCAACTCTTGGCTCTACCTCCTTGCATTGCAAAAGAAATAAAGTAAAAACACAATTTAGTTTTGAGAGTTGGATTGATCTAAAAACAACTAAACTATTAAAAGTCAGTAAATAAAATAAAAGATATCAAGATGAGAAGATGGGCAAGATTAGAATGTGTCGTAGTGTGGAATCCTCATTGACTTGTTTTTGCCTTGAATGCAGCTACACACTATTGCCGTGGCAGTGACCTAAATTCCTGCCGCGGTCCCAATGGTCGACTCCCCTGCCACGACAATCCCTTGCTCTTGGGCAGATGTAGTTAAAGCTCGGCAAAGCGTCCTCGGGTGGTTCCGCCTTATCCTTAAGCACGAAACACTGGTTAATGGTTGAACTCTGATGATACCTCTCGGCTTGAATCAAAGGGCAAACACCAACTGTTAATACTCTTCTTTTAGCCACTGAAACTCTAACCTATCCCTAGGCCGAGTTAGTTAACACCACGTGGGGCGAAAACCATACTTATTCCTTTCATGAGCTCAACTCTCCCGATATTGAACAATGGATGATCTCACAAACCCTTTCCCGAGTAGAATGCAAGAATGATTAAAGACAGAATAAGAAAACCTTAACTTTTATTGCATTAAGAACAGAAACTAAGTACAAAGATTTTTCACACAACTACTAATCAGACTAATCCTAACCCTAAGGAAATTTAGAACATAATTAAACTAATCTTAAGCTATATTCTCTCCGGTGATCTCTTCTTCAATGTTCTCCCTCTCGTCTCGTCTCTCTCGATCAAGGCTCCATATATAGAGGAAGGTAGAGGCAAAGTCCTTCTATGAGAGGAAGTTAGGTTGGACTAGGACTTGTCATAATTAAAGAATAAATCTCTTTAATTTGTTAGATTATGCACTTTTGCCTAAAGTCCAACTTTATCCTTCCTTCTATGTTTTCACCCTCTTCTCGAGCTTCGACTCCCATGCAAAGTGCGTAGAAAAATCCAGCATTAAAGGCTCTACAAGTCGGCTACCACTTTGTTCATTTTGCCCTCTGTCAGGTTGCTGCCGCGGCCTAGCATATGTTGCGACGACATTGGTCTGCTCTGCTCCGTAAGGCTTAATCAGCTCCCCTCAGTAGAAGCTGTTAGACTTATTTTGATTTTGATATAACTCAAAATTAATTTTCAATGACTAATTTGTAAAAATTTGTAAAGTAAATTTCAAGAAATAAATTTGTCAAAAACTCGATTTAATCTTGCTAAAATGTTTTGAAAAAGTTTGACTTTGTATCTATATCAAACTATATTTTTAAAAGTCAATAAATGGCCAAAAATTAAATATTTAAAGAAAAGTTTCGAAACCTTCATTAAGGTTTCGAAACCTCTCTGGGCTTTAAAGAAAAGTTTCGAAACCTTCATTAAGGTTTCGAAACCTCTCTGGGCAGTAAGCTACTGTTTTTGAAACCCTAACAAAGGTATCGAAACCTCTATGAAGGTTTCGAAACCTTGGCCCTGTAACGACTAGTTTTTACAAATCCCTTCTTAAGGTTTCGAAACCTCTGGCAAAGGTTTCGAAACCTCTGTGCAGGTGAGCATTTAATGCTTGGTTTTAATGACTCCCAACGGCTCCAAACTCCCTCCAAAGTCTCCCAACGGTTAGAAAAGATCAAGAGCATATAAAAGAGGTCTCCAAACAGTAATGAAGTAACAAGAAAGTCAATCCAAACTTCCAAGCAATCAAATTCCAATTTGTACTCAATTTTCTCATCTTTCTTGTAAACACTAGAGAGTTCTTCATTGTATTTTATTTTCCTAGTGTTTCTTTGGGTGTGTGCAAGAGCTTAAACTTTGCAAACACATTCCTAGTGAGGATTTCCTAGTTTGCTTATTTGTATTTGTTCTTGGGGAAAGGATTCAATAGACTTTGGGGTATAAGTCTATTGAATTATGTAAGGTTACTCCTTATCCTTAAAGGAAAGACAAATTAGTGAATTTGTGGAAAATCCTTAGTGTGGTCACTAAGGTAGTGGATGTAGACTCCAATTAAGGGAGTTGAACCACTCTAAATCACCTTGCAATTTCTACCTTTGCAATTAGTGTCCACCGTTCTTTCAAAAATCCAATTCACCCCCTCTTGGTTTTGTTCGATCGATTGCCACTCTCATCAATTGGTATCAGAGCTTGGCTCATTGGAATTTCTTACAACCTCTTGAGAAGATCCAAGAAGTGTGCAATCATCTACAAGGTCATTCATGGCTTCCACCTCCACCGTTGAAGCTTGGGGCGATTCTCAACCCACCAACAAGCCTCCCTTCTTCAATGGAGTTAATTATGCTTATTGGAAGAACCGCATGAAGCTATTCATTCATGCTTTTGATCTTGAAGCTTGGAAGATCATCATGAGTGGTTACACCGCACCAACTAGTAATATGGAGACATGGAGCAATGAAGAAAACAAGAGATTCTCCACAAATGCTAAGGCAATGCATCTCATATTTTGTGCTCTTGGCCCGGATGAGTATGGAAGGGTGTCATCTTGTTCCAATGCTAAAGAGATTTGGGACAAACTTGAAGTTACACATGAAGGAACAAATCAAGTGAAGGAGACCAAAATTGGGCTTCTCAATCTAAATTATGAAAACTTCAAGATGGACCCCGAGGAAGACATCAAAACCATGTCTGATCGATTCTCCGTGATTGTTAATGGTTTGAAGGGCTATGGTGAAGTGATCCCGGAAGATAAACTTGTGAGGAAGATGATCTACTCTCTTCCCGATTCATGGGATTCAAAGAAAACGGTGAAAATAGAAGCAAAGGACCTCATGACTCTCAAGTTGGATGAGCTCATTAGTTCCTTGCTTACACATGGGATGATGTCAAAGGGCAAGGAAGAAAAGAAGAAGGAAGTGGAAAAGAAGAAATTTGGCATTGCTCTCAAAGCATCTAAAGAAGATATTGATTCTAGTGGAGATGATGAAGATAAAGAGATGGCTATGTTTGCCAAGAGATTCAAAAGATTCATGAGGTCCAACAAAGGGAGAAGATTTCAAAGAGAAGAGGGCTTCAAGAATGACAACAAAGTGAAAGATCAAATTATTTGCTATGAGTGCAATAAACCGGGACATATCAAGTTGTGGCTCATGGCTCATGTAGCTACTTGGAGTGATGATGAAAAAGAGCTATCAGAAAAAGAAGCACAAGGCTCATGTAGCTACTTGGAGCGATGATGAATCATCCGATGAGGACGAGAATGAAGTAGCCAACTTGTGTCTCATGGCTATCGATGATGACTCTATGGTAACCTCTAATTCATCTTTTTCAATTGATTATACTTTTGATGAATTGCAAGAGGCTTATGATGAATTAGCCTTGGAGTTTGAAGAGTCAATTTTTAAAAATAGAAAAATTATTTTAAAATTGAAAAATGAAAATGACTCTCTCTCTAAGTCTAATAAGGAATTTGAAAGTAAAATTGAGGAAATGCAAGTTAAAATAAAAGAATTTGAAAAGAAAAATCAAGATTTGCACAACTAACTTTCAAAGGTCCATGATGATCATCAAAAGGAGCTTGATGATCTTAAAGTTTCTTTCAATAAAGTTAGAACTAAAAATTTTGAAAAAGGTGAAAATTCAAGACCAACTATGTTAGGAAGAACTTTAATGGGTATAGACAAAGAGGTCATCAAAGATCATTTAATAGGAAGATAATTAGAAGCATTTGGGTTCCAAAAGGACTCATTGCTAACAAAGAATATGATCTATTGTCTAAGTGGATACCAAAAGGGACTAAAATTGTAGGAACTAACTCTTATGGACCCAAAAGAGTTTGGGTACCAAAACATGCACAATTCCCTTTTTGCAGGTGTGTTGGAGCCATGATATGCAAATTGAAGAAACTTGAAAGCTCTAGACACACTAAATGGAAGGACACTTGAAGAGGATAAAGCCTAGTCAATCTATCTTGGGTCAAGTGGTAACATTTTCCTTTACATGCAATATTTACTCTTTCATGTTGCTTTATATATGATTATTTGTTTTAAAGCATGTTTGAGGTTCCCCATATGTTGTTTGAATGCTTTTAGTAAGGGGGTGTTATGTGTTGCATGTTTGCTTAATTTTTGGCCCTATGTGTTTTTGTATATCTTTTGGCCTTAAAATTAGCAATTTTGTGTGCTTACATGTTTTTAATCATTTGTTGGTTAAGTGACCTTAGTTAAGTTAGTCACTTTTGGCTTAATTTGAACCTTTTTAAGATCCAACTCTTAGCATAAATTCTTTAGTCTCAAAATGTGTACCTTTAGCTTGTGATTTTCTTTGAGTCATATATGTTGATCTGAGTTCAAAAGGGTCTTTAATGCCTATAATAATCATAAATTTGTTAGAATGCTTTTCCGGACTTATTTGAGGCAAAAATTTGACAAAATTTGTCAATTCTGGACCTAAGTTTCGAAACCTTATTGATGGTTTCGAAACCTTCAGAATTTTCCAGATTTTAGGAGCTTACTGGAATGAGAAGTTTCGAAACCTTTCATAAAGTTTTGAAACCTTCTGCTCAATAGTTTCGAAACCTTAACCATGGTTTCGAAACCTTCATTAAAACCTGGCCAATTCAAACGGGTTTTTCAAGCATAAAACAAAAATTTTCCAAACCCTAACTTATTCTTTCAAACACCAATCGGCCAAAACCCAAAATTCTCTCAAATCCCTCAAATCCTTGACCCTAAACTACAAGATTTAATCAAGTTTTTGGGCTTACATCTTCATCTTCATCAATCGTTTGAGGTAATTTTTCTTTAAAATCTTTCAATTCTTTAAAATTTTCAGAAATTTTGGGTAATCAAATTTTTTTGGGGAATCAATTTTATTGCTTATTAGAATATTGTGGGTTGCTTAAATTGTTATATATATCGTGTTTTTGCAGGAGGTATCACCCAATCTTACTTGAACTCTTGTCTAAACTCCTTTAGAATTTTGCCCACAAAGTGTTTGATAAAATTCCCCAACCAATTTTTAAAGCCAATTTTTTTTTAATCACGCCTCCTAGAACAATTCTTCCTAGAAATAACCCTCCTAGAGCAAAACGTTCTCGTACTGAAATTGGTCAAAATTCCGGTTCTAATCCTAATCCTCAATTTGAGGATGTTTGTTTTAGAGATGTCGAAAATCGAGATAGATATCGTAATATTTATGAACCTAAAAAGGTTAGAGAAGAGCGAACAATAGATTTCAATTTTCTTATGTCTCAAGAATTTAATTTTGACCTCTTTGAACTCTTTGCCGAATGGGAATGGCTCGATTACTTGAATATCCCTCCTTATACCCATCGTAAGTTGGTTTGTGCATTTCATGCAAATGCCGAATTTTCCGGTCCCCTAGTGAGCAAAATTCTATTGTTGGTATCCGTTCCTATCTCATGGGTACCGATTTTGTTTTAACACCTCAAATAATTGCCGATCATTTAGGTGTTCCACTTGGTGGAAAATTCAATGAGAATGAGGCACATAATATTCCCGCCTTTTCGGATGATAGCCCCACCCAACTTCCTCTTGAGGAACGTCTTTTCTTACTCCTTACTACATGGTTCTTTCGTCCCTCCGGCGGAAAGGCCACTAGTATGCGAGTAATTGACTATTGGTGGCTACGCCAATATCGTGATAGGACTCGTCCCGATATAGCTACCATCTTTTTCCTCAACCTTATCAAAGTCATCACCAACCCCACTTCTTTCTCCCTATCTTTTGGAAATGTTCTTAGCCACATTTTTAGGAAGCTCAACATTGACACTTCCCATGATCCACAAGTTAAGAACAAAAGCTTCATTGATATAAAATCTTGTCATAAATCTCAATGGTATCATGGAGTTCATGGTTGGGTTCATCGAGGAGGAGTAGAGGAGATTGACATGGAGGATCGTGAGGCTCCGGTAGAAAAGGATGCACCGGCACCTTTGACTTTGGAGACCATGTTTGCGACCATGGTCACACGCTTTGATAGTATTGATGCCCATCTTCGTGGCTTAGACGGTCGTGTGGCATCATTGGAGCATGATATGCATGATGTTCATAGTCACTTTTTCCCACCTACATTGCCTCATGATGCACCGGATGTTTAGACCTATATGCATTCTAGTATAACTTTATGGTTTTATTATAGCACTTTTGGACTTATTTTGATTTAGGCTTCGGTCTTTGTTTTAGACTTTTATTATGCTCTTTGTTGAATATCTTTTGCCTATAAATTTTATTGTTGGACTTTATATCTTGGATCCTTTTATTGGATGAATGTTATGCTTAATATGAATATTGTGGTTATTTTGCTATTGCTTTTTGGATTATACCTTATTGCTCTATTAACGTTTGTTCTTGTTGTAGCTATTTATCCTTTTTGCTATAACAAAAAGGGGAGAAAATTCACTTTAAACAATTTGTTTTTCTCAAAATTTTTAATGTCTTTAAAACTTATGTTTTTCAAAAATTACACAAAGAAATTTATTAAGGGGGAGCTTATGAAGGAGATTTGTAAGTTTGACAAATTATTCAAAAACAAATTTTTACAAAAGGTTTTGTTATATCAAAAAGGGGGAGATTGTTAGACTTATTTTGATTTTGATATAACTCAAAATTAATTTTCAAGGACTAATTTGTAAAAATTTGTAAAGTAAATTTCAAGAAATAAATTTGTCAAAAACTCGATTTAATCTTGCTAAAATGTTTTGAAAAAGTTTGAATTTGTATCTATATCAAACTATATTTTTAAAAGTCAATAAATGGCCAAAAATTAAATATTTAAAGATAAGTTTCGAAACCTTCATTAAGGTTTCGAAACCTCTCTGGGCTTTAAAGAAAAGTTTCGAAACCTTCATTAAGGTTTCGAAACCTCTCTGGGTAGTAAGCTACTGTTTTTGAAACCCTAACAAAGGTATCGAAACCTCTATGAAGGTTTCGAAACCTTGGCCCTGTAACGGCTAGTTTTTACAAATCCCTTCTTAAGGTTTCAAAACCTCTGGCAAAGGTTTCAAAACCTCTGTGCAGGTGAGCATTTAATGCTTGGTTTTAATGGCTCCCAACGGCTCCAAACTCCCTCCAAAGTCTCCCAACGGTTAGAAAAGATCAAGAGCATATAAAAGAGGTCTCCAAACAGTAATGAAGTAACAAGAAAGTCAATCCAAACTTCCAAGCAATCAAATTCCAATTTGTACTCAATTTTCTCATCTTTCTTGTAAACACTAGAGAGTTCTTCATTGTATTTTATTTCCCTAGTGTTTCTTTGGGTGTGTGCGAGAGCTTAAACTTTGCAAACACATTCCTAGTGAGGATTTCCTAGTTTGCTTATTTGTATTTGTTCTTGGGGAAAGGATTCAATAGACTTTGGGGTATAAGTCTATTGAATTGTGTAAGGTTACTCCTTATCCTTAAAGGAAAGACAAATTAGTGAATTTGTGGAAAATCCTTAGTGTGGTCACTAAGGTAGTGGATGTAGACTCCAATTAAGGGAGTTGAACCACTCTAAATCACCTTGCAATTTCTACCTTTGCAATTAGTGTCCATCGTTCTTTCAAAAATCCAATTCACCCCCCTCTTGGTTTTGTTCGATCGATTGCCACTCTCATCAGAAGCTGTCATGTGGCTTGGCTCGATCATGGTTTGTTGTCTACTATTTGTGCCTCATCTTCCCTCAGTTTTCTGTACTGTGACAGCATCCTCCTACTCCGGTAGTAAGCAATTATGCAAAATCACCAAACATGCATTAAATAGTACTTTTTTCATAAGATAAACATAATATAAAGATCAAAGACATAAATGATAAAAATAATGCATGAAGGGCCATAATACAGCTCAAATGAGTGTAGGTTGAGTGATAATTGGCATGGAAAATAGGAAAAATATAAGACTTTTGAGCACTTATCACTTGGGAAGAAGTAAGGTCCAAAATGACATGGCTACTCTCAAGTCCATAGCAGAAGGGCCACCTGTTGCGTTAATTACTTTAGGAAAAAGGAAATATTATTTTTTTAGGAGACATCATTTTATTATCATTAGGAGTTTATTATTATTATTATTATTATTATTATTATTATTATTATTATTATTATTATTATTATTATTATTATTATTATTATTATTATTATTATTATTATTATTATTATTATTATTATTTGAAGAGTTATTAGGAGACGATCATTTATATTTTGTTTATCTTGTAGTTGAAGTCTTTTATTTCAAGTAAACTTGGTAACCTCTGTTTAGAGAGGCTAATCAGCATGAATAAAAGTTTGTGAGTTAAAATTTTATCAAAAACCCTAAAAGATCTTGGTAAATTTTATTTCAAGTAAACTATATTGCCATGTTATTGTTTGAGTTTGGGTACATATTTGTGTATTTTGTCAGTAGCTTCATGCATTTGCATCTAGGGGTTTAGAAATGTACAATTTTCATTGTCAGAGTAAAGGGGTGTCTTCTTGCTGTGGTGTGCAGGTTTGGCAGGAAAAAAGCAGATAGAGCAAAAGAGAAGGAAGAATGCCAAGCTTAGTTTTCTAAGAAATGAAGATTGATGCCCGGTCAGATAACCGTGATTTAGAGCCAAGTCAGCCCTAATTCAAAAAGAAAATAACGCACTTACAATGGTGCGTAATAAACTTTCAAAAACCAAACCCTAATTAGGGTTTCTACGAGCTCCTATATAAAGAAGTCCATCGATTGAGAAAAGGAGGCTACGCCGTGAGAATAAAGTGAGGGTAGAGGCAATCTAGCCGAGAGCTTTAGATCCATTGAAGGGCTGAATCGATGGATCTCCTTTTTTAGTCCACTTCTTTTAGATTTATTTTCTATCATGATGGTCATGTTTAAAAACAATATGATTTTGTTGGTTTCCCCAGCCATAAACTAATCTTTTAAGTTGGCTAGGGGTGTTTGTGATGAACGCTTAGGTTATGTTTTTTAATAATTGATTGCCTTGATATTATTGTTCATTTAGCTTGCACTTAAGTTCATCATATTTTATGCCATAGGATAGTTGGCATTGAATGTTTATTATCCCCTAATATCTTAACAAGCATAGGAGATAAGGATTAATTGCCAAATACTAAGGAGAGAAACTTCGACAAAAGATGTTTAAATAGATGAGCTTACTTCGGAAGTGAATCTACCCCTTAAGAGTAAAAGATTAAAACTATGCCAAGTTAATTATTTGAAAACTTCATTATAGACATATAGGTGTTAAACGTAATTAACTTAGAGTATTTCCATCGACGAAGGCAATGCTAATTTAAAAATTGGCTCGGCAATAAAACCATGGTTGAACGTTATTAATTGTTGTCATTGCTAGCGTAAAATCCAAATATCCCTCGTCAAGCTCGGTTTAGAGGGAGAAGTCCAAAGGTTCGAGAAAGTTTTCTCCTGGTCATGAGGGGATAATGAATGTGGATGGAAGTTCTTCGCATGATCTGGGTAATAACAAATGTGATCCTAAAGACCCCCGGACGAGGGAAAAGAATGGAGTTGAGAATTTCGAAGCTATTGTCGGGGAAGATAACTCTGCCCATAATTGTATATCAAGAAGCCAAGTTAATGAGAAGTCTGACACTATAAACTCTGAAAGCCCTGTTTGAATGTGGGACTAGTTGGGCGGATATTGTGGTGAATAATACGGGTGAGATACTAGGGTTGGAGAAGTCTACTAATCTTGACCCATATTCTGTCAAAATTAGGGAAGATGTAGAACAAATGGGCTTTCGAAAAAAAGAACTTTGCCATAATAAAGATTCCTCAGATGTAGAGATGATAAACAATGTTGGGCCAAATGAGTCATATGGACATAAGGGATGCTGGGAGAAAGAGGTGGACAATCTTAACAATGTTACTGATAAGGGCTCGATAGAAAACGTAAACTGTGATAGCGATTCTTTAGGAGAAGACTGTAATCTTGAGGAGAGTGGGGATAAATTCAACTTACCAGAATTTGAAGGAATAAAAAGGGGCCTAAAAGGAGGGAGAGAAGATTCGGATCACTATTAGAGTTTCAAGACAAGGCTTTGACTGAAGATGAAAGGAAGAAACGAGATTGCGAGAAGAGACGTTTCAAGAATAAAGGAAAGGAAAACGAGAAATCTGGTTTGGAAGGAAGATCTCTCTCTGACTTTGATATGCAAGCAAGATGGGGCAACTACAACAAAGAGGATAAGAAGACTTTAGTGGTTGGAAAGAACCTCGACATTGAATTTAGAGGGGACAAGAATGAGGTGGTGGAAGAACTAGCAGCCTTCGAAGAAATTGATCGTCGAAACAAGGATATTAAGCTGATTGGAAGTTTAGCAGAAGAAACCAGGATGGAGATTTTGCCAAAAAATTGAAGGGGATTGGGGTCAGAAGCGAAGGTGAAGGTCGTTAGTAAAGTTATTACATTGTGGTTGTACATGGTAGAGATGGTGATGTTTCAAGAAACAAAGAAAGAATCTATTACTGAGTTCGAAGTTGGGCGACTCTGGTATGACGATGAATTCAATTTCAAAGCGGCAACGGCAACTGGGCGTTCAAGTGGACTCCTTACGTTTGGGGATAAAAACAAATTCGAAGCGGAGAAGTGTGGCATAAAACTAGGAATATTCTTATCATTGATAGTTGTATAATGGTTCAGTTGTATGATGGCATAAAACGCAGTTAGAAACAAAAAAGAAAGTAGTGGGCAAAATAGATGAAATACCCCTTGTTGGGAGGAAATTCACATGGACTGGGAAAAGATTAGGCATTCAGATCATTGGGAATGAAGAAGAGGTTGTGGAAGAAATGGTTAAACTAAAAATTCAACAGTAGTTCTTGAAAGAAGCAGTGGCTAATTTAGGTTCGTAAAGATTCTTATGTAGGCTTTAAGTTTGGATAGATTGATTGTCAAATGAGTGATTGCTTATGGTTTTTTTTTTTATCAATGAAGTATGATTTTATTGAGGAAAAAATCATATAACAAGAACTAAGTTGAGCCTCATTAAAAACTCCCTAAGCCTAGTTGGAAGAAAAGAGTACTCTACAAGGTTACAACCGAAAAACGAATCCAAAACACGCGGCAAACACAAAACAAAAAAGCGGAAGAAACCGAGCCACAAACATGGCACAACGAAACTTGAGCAAGAAACGCCAGGCAATTCCCCACACACAGAAAAGAAGAAACAAAGCCAAAAAACCAACTAATTCAAACACTGCCAACAACTCCCAATCACGCTAAAACAAAAAACCCATGTAGTAGCACCATTCTAATAGACGATTTGGAACCAGGAGGCACGCCCAACCCCATTCTTGGCCAATGCATCCGTGATGGAATTAGCTTCACGCAAAATATGATGAATAACAGCCGAGTTGAGGACACCACATGCCCCATCAATCAACCGAAAATACCTCTATAACCACCAAGGACGTCGATGCCAATGTAAATCCAAGAAACCATAACCAAGGAATCAGATTTCACAATAAAATTATAACCATGACACCATTTAGAATGAAGGAGAAGAGCGAAAGCATGCGCAATCCCATGAAGTTCCGCTTCATTTGAGTCCATCACACCGAGCGGACCCAAAAACAAGGCTAGAATACAACTAGAGGCATCCCGAAGCACCCCCCCACAACTTGCACCCTCCAAAACTTGCAAGTCCCTGCTTCCCCTGAACTAATCTATCCACGTTGAACTTGAGCACCCCCACCGGTGGTACCTCCGAAGAGACTCCACGTCTTACAAGAGAAACAGGGGTGACACACTCCCAAGGACTCGACCATCTTTGTGGCTACAAAATGTCAGACATACACCCGCCTTCACCCAAAAAAGAGATCACAAACGAATGAGGCAAAAAAGATCCTCCATCCAGCATCGCTTGTCATTAAAAATCAGATCATTCCGAGCAAGCCACAATGTCCACAAAACTGCAGAGCAACTAGCAAACCAACATTGGCAAATTTCACCGAGAACATACCCAAAACACACTGGTGAATAAAATCTTCGAGACAAGAGGTAAGGCTACGACAAGTCTCCACCACCGTAAAACTAAGCTCCAAATATACCGACTGAACGCGCACACAAAATATATGATTCCCCTCATCGATACCCTCACCACACCACCGATAACATAATGCAGCAACATCAAACGTAAGGCCACGATCCTGCAGAAATTTCATCGTTGGGAGTCGATGAACCATCAAGAACCAAAGGAAACACTGCACCTTCGGTGGTATAGTCATTTTCCAAATATAAAAAGTGTCCAGATGCTCGGGTGAAATGCCAAATCCAGCCATGAGCGAGAAAAGCTTCTTCACGGAAAAGCAACCAGTGGGATCATGGTGACAAACAAGACGATCCACTAAGTCAAGCTGAGGAATTAAAGGAAGAACCATTGATTTCAATTCACGCATTTGTTTGAATTCAAACGACCACAATTCCCTTGACAAAAAGTACAACCAAAGCTCATGCTCAAACGAATTATTCATTGTATAGTCCACGACCACTTCCAATTTATTAATGGCCAAACGGAATAATCGTAGGAATAAGACGCAAAGAAGAGTCTCCACACACCAATTATCGTGCTAAAAAGTATAGCAGCACCATCCCCTACAATCCAACAGAAGCTATCTGACCCCATGTGCCGCGATACCTCTTCTGAATCCTGTACCGCTACCACATTTCACCAAACCACCGAAATACACAATTGGCGCAAAGTATTGAAATGCCAACCCAAACGAGGCAAGTCATCCTTAGACATAATTATAGTGTGCCACAAAGATCTCGACTCAGAAGCGTATCTCTATGTCCATTTAGCTAACAAAGCTAAATTACGGAGTCTCAGGTCCACAACACCTAAACCACCAAGACACTTCGGTTGACAAACCAATTCCCAACAAGCTCGTCTCATCTTGCATTTTTTCTCAGACCCGCCCCACAAAAAGCACCTCCGGATATGATCCAACTTTTGAATTACACTCTTCGGAACTACAATTGTGCGGCAAAAGACAAAGATGAACCCTTCCATCCCGCAAGATGCTGGCAAAATAGTTGCAGGATAAGCTCCCAAACACTAAGACTCCGAGGATTGACTCCAATCGGAATCCCCAAGTAATTAAAAGGAAGCTCACCACACTAACACCCAATATCTCCTTCATCTGCTCTTTCAACGAATCAGAGATCCCCACCGCAAATAAAGATGACTTAGAGAAATTAATTTCCAACCCCGAACCATACTAAAAGGAAGTAAGAATGCGCTTCAAATTTACTACCTCTTCCACATTCCCGCGAAGGAAAAGAACTGTGTCATCCGCAAATTGTAGGTGGGAAAGAGTAAACTGCCCTAAAATATTGACACCATGAATTAATCCACGCTCCTCATCATTCACCAAAAAATTGATGTAGGGCCTCGACAACTAAAATGAAAAGCAATAGTGTGAGCGTATCACCTTGAAGAACTCCCATTTGCATTTGGAACTCACAAGAAGCACTCTCATTCACAAGGATAGATAATCGAGCCGTACTAATACAACTACAAATCTGTTAGGCTCGATGATCACTCAATTGTTGCTTTCCAAGTTGTGGAGAAGTTTGTGTTTTGGGTGTTTTTGGTGGAAGAAAAAGATAAAAAGAAGACATGATGATTTATAATGGTTCGACCAACTAAGAATCACCTACATCCACTACCTTAGCTCACACTAAGGATTTTCAACCAATATCCACTAAATATTATTCCCCTTTTATCGGTTTAGGAGGCAACCGTTACAATCCTAGACTCAACCTAAGTCTAGTAACCAAAGCTCACAACTCAAGCTTTGGGAACACTCTTAAGCAAGAGAAAATCTAGCAAACTTGAAAACCCTCAGAAGGTGGATAGTTTGCACTATTTAAGTCCACTCACCCAAACCTAAACACTTGAGAAAATGTGACAATTTAGGCTCACAAGTGTTTTCTATACAAATAATGTACAATAAAGCACTAAGACAAATCTTTGATCATATTGTCGTTGACAATTGAAGCATTAGTCTTCCATGAATGCTTGGAGGCCCCTTTTATACTCCCAAACGAGCTTCTAGCCGTGTAGACCTTTGGGATTGAATTGGAGCCATTGGGGTCTTTATTTCTCTCTATAAATGCATTTCTAGGCAGTAGGGTATCGGTACTCATGTCACAATATCGATACGCCCTTCTTGGAAACTAGCTGTTGAGCCTGCTTCAGCTTATGCGTATCGATACTCATGGGAGCGTATCAGTACGACCTGCATTTCAAATATTCATTGGGGAAAATACTGTTGGGAGCGGTTAAGGCGTATCGATATGTGATACAACCATATCTGTACGCGAACTAGCCGTTGGGGAGTTTTAAAGCACTCCGTATCGATACGAAAAAATCGTATCGATATAGGTTTTGGCTATTGGAATTTCCCTGTAGTTGAAACCCTAAAGTGTATCTATACGGAGTATACCGTATTTGTACGGTGACATTAAAATCATAGTTTTGGCTACTTTAAAAACATTTTAAGTTGTTCTAAAGCCTTGTAAAAAACCTTAAACGTATTTTCAAGTTGTTTGGACTTACAAAATATTTTGATTTTTTTTTCAATTTAGTCCAAATCATTGTTTTTCAATTATCATATCAAAACAAATATCCTAACAATCTCCCTCTTTTTGATATAATAAAACCAACTTGAAAAATTGTGTTTGATATTCTCCCTCTTAGTAAAATAAAGTTTGAATAAGAGAATAAATATTCAAAAGTAATTAAAGCCCCCTATTCACTTGAAAAATCAAAATTTCAAACTATTTCTCCCCTTTTTTGTTATATCAAAAAGAATTCAAAAGACTTTAAGTTCAAAATAACATAGGAGGTAAAAATAATTTGACACAAATAAGAATTTTGGTTTTAAAAGTGGCTCTCTCTTACTCAAGCATCAATAAATGTTAGTCCCGCAAATATGATAATCTAGTTGAAATAAAAAATAAATCAAATTAAACAAAAGAAAATAAACTAGATTTTACCATACTTGAACTTAAGGGAGGATGTGAAGCCTTCATTCTTCAAGTGTCTTCCCTTGTGTGTATAGAGCCCCATCTCAATAATTGAGTTGTTGATCACTCTCCATCACACCTAAAATAAGACAATCATGTAATTTTCGGTATCCAAATTGCTTTGGATTCATAGACGTTAGAAGCACATAAATTAGTCCCCTTAGGAATCCATTTTGCAATTTCATCCTTTTTAGTTGAAGTACTTAGTCTTCTTGGGACCCAAATACTTCTAAAAACTTTGTCATTCAAAAATCTAGGGGCACTGGATTGTCACACATAAAAAATTGTATATCCCAAATTGTTTTTGTTTTGAAGTTCATCGGAAATCAAATCTTTTTCTTTCTTAAGATCATCAATTTTTTGATGATCTTTTTCAATTGTTTGAAGCAGTTCTTGTAAACTTGAAACTTTAAGTTTAAAATCTTTGACTTGTGTTTCAAACTCTAAATTGGTTTTAGAAAGAAAATCATTTACGGTTTTTAAATTTGAAATCAATTTCTTGTTTTTCTAAAATGAAGCTTTGAATTCAAAAACCAATTCACCATAAGCTTTTTGCAATTCATCAAAAGAATATGAATTAGATGTAGATGAATTAGAAGCTACCTTTCCCTCTTGGAGGTCCATGAAGCATAGGTGGGCTACCTCATCATTGGTGGAGTCTTCATCACTCCAAGTGGTCACATATGCTTTCTTTGAAGATGCTCCCTTTTCGTTGCTCTTGTGGGAATCCTTCATCTTCTTCTTCGATTCATGTTTGGATTTGACCATCTCGCTCTTCATGAATCGTGTGAATTTCTAGAAGAGATGGGTACATCTCTTCATCTTCACTTTCCTTCTTGCTTGATTCTTCACATTGGAATTTGGAGGAATTAAGAGCAACGACATTCGTGTTAATACCTAGCTCCATGATTTTCTTCTTCCCTGTCTTCTTTATCTCTTCCTTCTTTTTCTCATCTTCTTTTCCTTTCTTCATGATTTCATGAGTGAGAAGAGACCCAAAGAGTTCATCTAGATTTAAAGTCTTGAGATCCTTGGCTTCGATGATGGCGGTCTTCTTTGAGTCCCAAGACTCGAGAAGAGAATAGAGAAGCTTTCAGAAAAGTTTGTCTTCTAGAATGATTTCTCCATAGCCTTTGAGTCCATACTCGTTTACTTCGTTGGTCTCCTTTACTTCGTTGGTTCCTTCGTATGTGACTTCAAGCTTGTCCCATACCTCATTGGCATCTTAATAAGAAGACATCTTTTCATAGATGTTGGGGGCTAGATGCACAAAAGAAAATGTGCAAAGCCTTGCAATTTAGCTCCATCATCTTGCGATCATCCACACTATATTCTGCCTTGCTTCATTGTGGCACGAACCGACCATCCTCAACTATATCCAAAAGCTTGTAATCTTTGGCCTTGATGAAGAACATCATTTTGTCTTCCAATAAGCATAGTTGGTCCCGTCAAAGAAAGGTGGCTTATCGATGGATTGTGCCATTTAACAGTTGATTGAATTGATGTATCGAACTTCACGGATCGTCTCATAGGATGTTAATCTTATTCAATTGAGCCTCGCTCTAATACCAATAGTTAGGATCGATGATCACTAAACCATTGCTTGCCAGGTTATGGAGAAGTTTGTGTTTTTGGTGTTTTTGGTTCGACCTTCTAAGAAGCACCTACATCCACTACCTTAGCTCCCACTAAGGATTTTAAATCAATATCCATAAGATATTCTTCCCCTTTTATCGGCTTAGGAGGCATCTGTTACAATCCTAGACTCAACCTAAGTCTAGCAACCAAAGCTCACAACCTGAGCTTTGGGAACACTCTTAAGCGAGAGAAAATCTAGCAAACTTGAAAACCCTCACAAGGTGGATAGTTTGCACTATTTAAGATCACTCACCCATACCTAAACACTTGAACAAATGTGACAAATTAAGCTCACAAGTGTTGTCTATACAAAGATTGACAATAAAGCACTAAGACAAATCATTGGTCATATTTTTGTTGACAATTGAAGCATTAGTCTTCCATGAATGCTTGAAGGCCGCTTTTATACTCCCAACTGAGCTTTTAGCCGTTGTAGACCATTGGGATTGAGTTGGAGCTGTTGGGGTCTTTATTTCCCTCTATAAATGCAATTTTGGGCATTAGAGTACTGATACTCGTGTCACAGTATCGATACGCCCTTCTTGGAAACTAGCCGTTGAACCTGCTTCAGCTTATGCATATCGATACACTTGAGAGTGTATCGATACAGTCCTTCATTTCAAATAGCCGTTGGGGCAAAGACCGTTGGGAGCGGTTAAGGCTATCGATACGCGATAAAACCGTATCGGTACACGAACTAGCCATTGGGGAGTTTTAAAGCACCCCGTAACGATACTGCAAAAGCATCTGTAGAGTGCACATTACTCCTATATTTTATGCACATTCCATATCATTTTATTGATGTTTTCAAGTGCATTTTAGGCATAAATAGGACCATGCATTGCATTTTGTAGTATTTTTTTACTCTGATATGATTTTATTGAATATTTATTATTTGGTGAAGTAAAGATGTTGTTTTAGTGTATATTTAGTTTTCCAGGGCTAGAAGTTGTTAGAAGGAGAGTAGAACACAGGAGAGGATGCTGAGGCAGCAAACTAGGAAGCTGTGTAACACCCGTGTTTTGGGTCTAGGAGTTAGCCGGGTTTTAGTTCGAGTCAAATAAAACTTAATTAAAACAATTCAATTTCTATTAATGGCTTAATTGAGTTTTGGAAAAAGGGGAGGGACCTATGTTGCGTTTTGACCCAAAACTTTTAAAAAGGCTAGACACTTTATAGAAAAGTTGTCATCTTTCTTTCCCCCATTCCCTCTCCAACACCATTTTCACTAAAACCCTCCCCAAAACCCCTTCTTGCTTTGGCTACTATTCCACTTCATTCTAACACCAATTCAAGAGGTAATTACATTTTCTCAACCTCCTCCTTATTCTCTATCTATCCCTTGTTGTAGATTTCAAAAAGATGGTGTTTTGAAAATTAGGGTTCATATGGAATTTGGGGTTTTAATGGGGCTTTTCAATTTGTTTTGTTAAATCATGTTGGGGGTTTGTTTAAGCATGATGAAATACACCATATACTTTAATTTGGTTGAATTTTGATAAAAATTCGTAGTATGGTCTTAGGGCTAGATTTAAGGTTGTAAAACTTGAGTTTTTGGTGGGTTTTGTGTTGAAATTGATGGGCTGTTGGTCTACCTATGGTATGAGAGTGTTTTGGGATGATTTGGAAGCCTTTTGGATGTTTGGAAATTGATTTTTCAGCAAGTCTTTAGGGGAGCACGAAAAATGGGATTTTTAGAGATGTTATGTGGTTTGGAAATTGAGGAATTTGGGTTGTGATTGCAAGTGGGTTGAAGGTTGAATTAGCATTGAATTGGGAAGTAATATATGTGTTTTTGTTTGACTAGAAGCAAGAGGAAACGCGGAAGGGGCTTTGGGACCGAATCCGGGTTCGTAGGAAGATTGGTTCGAATTGCTAAGGAAGGGCGGTGAGTGGTTCAACTTGTTTTTAAGTTTGGCTCGAGCATGTGTAGTGTGTGTGTGTAAAGTGTGCTTGGTAGGCCACTTCCATTTAATTCAAGTTGCTAGTTTAGCTTTGATATCCTTAAATGCTTTGTGCTTGCTAGTTATGTTCTTGATTGTGGTTGATTGATACATGTATATATATCATGATGAGTAGATATGTGATGAGCATGTATTGTGGTTGATGATGGTTATATATGATGTGGTTGTGATAATTGGCACTAAAAATTACCGGTTGTAAATGATCGATCATTAGGATAGTGTGCACACAAATTGAGTCAAAACGTACGTGGCCTTGATGGCGTTAAGTCATCAAGGAGGAGCACGGTGATGTAACATTCCACCGGAAGCTATTTCATATATTTCTACGGGATGATGAGTGGAATCCCATCCGTAGGGCATGTAGCGATGAGTGGAATCCCGCACGTGCAAGGTCCGGTGATGAGTGGAATCCCACCGAGGTAAAGTGTTGTCAAGGTTTATATCCGCACAATCGGGGTAATTAAAGTGGCCAATTAAACTTAAATCATGTATTGTGATATATGTTGGTGATATATGGTATTGCTATATGATGTTGACATTGATTTATGAGCTTGTTAGGATTGAGAGACCATATATGCCACTTGAAAGACTAGCTAAGTCTACTTGATTCTTATACCTATGTTTGATGTATGTAGACTAGGATTAACATGCTTGGACCCTGCATTGTTGTTGTTTTTCGTTTTAGAGCACCCTCACTAAGCTTATAGCTTACGCTCTCAATGTTCAACAATGCAGATCATTAGCGTGGCGTTAGCTCGAGGCAAGGCAAGAAGGGCTTTCCAAGTTGTTGCTCAAGTATGGTTAATTTTGTAGTAGTTAAGCAATGTGGCAATAGGGTGTTTGTACGAGCCTTGTATGACTCTTTTGATGATGTTGTTTCGGATTGATATTTTGGATTGTAAAGCATGTAATGCTATGTTGATTGATGGTGTGTGATGGCATGTCTAGGATGCTTAGGTTGCTTTATGTTTGAGTGCAAACCTCTTGTGTTGTTTTGTGCCTTTTGGGCTCTTGAGCACCATATATGTCTCTAAATGCTGAATTTTACCCTTTTGTTGGAATGCCATGTTTCGAATGCTTGATCCATGTTAAATGCTATCAATGGCTCATGTATGCTTGTTGAAATGGTCATATGTGCGGGTCTTGTGAGTGTTGATGCATGCTTTTGGTCCTTTTTACGCTCCTATACGTGTCCATGTATGATTTTGGGGTTTTGCAAGGTTAGGAAGTCCTTAGGTTGAGCAGAATGTGATCCCCTGCACTAAGGTTTCGAAACCATGGGTAAGGTTTCGAAACCTTTGCAGAGGATTTGGTTCCAGGACATTCTGCCAACCCAAAGTTTCGAAACCTTTGGGGTAGGTTTCGAAACTTTGGTCAAAGGTTCCGAAACCTTCCCAAGGTTTCGAAACCTTTGGTGAGTTTTTGGTTCCAGGGCATTCTGCCAACCAAAAGTTTCGAAACTTTAGGGGAGGTTTCGAAACTTTGGTCAAAGGTTCCGAAACCTTCCCCAAGGTTTCGAAACCTTTGGAGAATTTTGGTCCCAGGGGTTTCTGTCAGCAAAAGTTTCGAAACCCTTCCCCAAGGTTTCGAAACTTCTGCTCAGTATTGCACTGTTTTGAGTTGTTGGCCTGTTCAAAGAGAAAAATACATAGGATTTAATATGCCTTTAGTTAAGATTAAAATTTGGGCGTTTGTTTGGGGTTTGGGGTTCAAAATGACAAGATTAAAAATGAAAAAAAAAATTTAAGGTTGCTAACCGAGGAGGAACCCTTTGGGTTTCGCTTCGGTTTTCCCCGTGTGGCCCACTCGGACCGGTCATCCGGCCAGACCGGGACGAGGGGGTTACATTTGTTGGTATCAGAGCCTGAGGTTACCGAGACCTCGGGCAGGTAAGTGAGGTAAGATTAATGTGTTAAATGCTTGTGTTGTTCGATGCATGATTTGCCATGAATCCTTGATGCTTGATTGATCGTATGATGTTTTGAATGCATGAACTGTTGTGTCTGGCGTAGAGTGAGTGCCCATTGCTACAATTACTTAATTTAAACGGATTTTTGAAAAGAGGAATACTTGAGCACTATTGGACCCTTGCTTTGACTAACGTAATCCTTATCTGTTTCTTGTTGTAGTTTTACCTTGCTAGTTGAACCATGAGACCACGTGGGAGGCCTAGGATGGTTCGACCGGAACCACGGGCAGAGGCTCTGAGAGTTGAGCCAGTTGTGAGAGTTGAGGCTCAAGTGGGAGAGCCAGTGGTTGGAGTTGGAGCTCCTCCACCACCTCCACCACCACCACCTCCTCCACCGGGAGTGGGAGGCGAGGCCGGGCCCGAAGGAATGGGACCACAAGGAGGCCAAGGTGGCCAAGGACCGGCCGGGATTGACTTAGCTCCGTTGGTTCAGGCGATAGCCGGGGCGTTCCAGGCTGCAGTAGCTGGAGGTCAGGCAGCTCATCATCAGGGTGAGGGCACCGGATTGCCATTAGAGAGACTTCGGGGCCTTGGGGCCGAAGAGTTTAGAGGTGCTACTCCGGAGAGGTCAGAGATGTGGTTTGAGAAGACCATTCGTATTCTTGCTCAGATGGGCTGTACTGGTGAGCGCAAGTTGGGATGTGTTGAGTCTCTGCTTCAGGGTGATGCCTACACCTGGTGGGTCACCGTTACTTCGGGGATGGATGAGACCGAGATCACTTGGGAGTTCTTTGAGATAGCTTTCCGGAAGAAGTATTTGGGTCCGCGATACCTTGATGAGAGGAAGAGAGAGTTTATGGCATTGCTTCAGGGGAGTATGTCCGTGACTGATTATGAGATCCGATTTGTCAGACTGAGTCAGTATGCACCTGAGCTTGTACCTACTGAGGTGGAGCGTTGTAACCGCTTCCGATATGGGCTGAGTGAGGAGATCAAGACTTATACTCTAGCTTTAGATTACAATGATTTTTGATGTCTTGGTCTCGAGGGCCAAGGACTTGGAGCACAGTTTGAGTTTGACCAGGCGGTCAGGTGGATCTAGTTCGGGTAAGAGGTTCAGCAACTTTGATAGAGGTGATGCCAAGAGGCATCGGGACAACCGGCATCAGTTTGATCATAGGCGTGGTGGCGGTAACCACGGTAGGGGCCATCAGGGTCAGAGAGCTGGTGGGAAGTTGCCCACATGTGCTACTTGCGGGAGGAACCACACCGGTGAGTGTTGGGGAAATTATCATTCCTGTTGGAGTTGTGGTGCTAGAGACCACATTAGGCGTGACTGTCCACATCAGGTGGGACAGGCACCAGCTCAGGCTCCTGCTAGAGCCAATGATTTTCAGAGAGGCCGCGGGCGTGGTAGAGGAAACTTCCAGCCAAGGAACGATGGTCAGAGGAACATAGCTCATGTTGTTGCAGTCCAGCCGGAGGGCGGAGGACAGGCTAGGGTTTATGCTCAGCGCGGGGAGCAGCATGACACCGATGTGATCGCAGGTAACTTCTCGATACAGTCTTTGGGTTTGCTTTCTTTGATTGACTCTGGGTCTACACATTCCTACATATTGAGTGAGCATGCACAGTCTTTGAATTTGCCTTGTGAGTTGCTAGAGGTAGGAGTTAGCGTTACTAGTTCCTTTGGGGACACAGTAGTGGTTAGGAAGATGTACCGAAGGTGTCCGTTGATGGTTCAGGGACATGTGTTTCCAGTGGATATGATGGAGCTTCCCTTCTATGGTTTTGATGTAATTCTGGGTATGGACTGGCTCACGGAGCATAGAGCTAGGATAGACTTTGAAACTAAACGGATTTCTTTGAAGCTCACAGATGATTATGAGATTGTAGTGGTGGGTGAGAATGTGAAGTTCTTGTCCAATGTGGTTTCAGTGTTAGAGGCTAAGAGGTTAGTGGAGTTGGGGTGTGAAGCATACTTAGCGTATGTGATGAACCCTAACATGAGTGAGGTTAGACCTCAGGACATCCGGACAGTATGTGATTTCCCTAGTGTGTTTCCGGAAGAATTGCCAGGGTTACCACCGGACAGAGAGGTAGAGTTCAGCATTGAGACTTATTCAAATTCAGCTCCTATTTCGATTGCTCCGTATCGTATGGCACCGAAAGAATTGAAAGAGTTGAAGACTCAGTTGCAAGAATTGACAGATAGAGGTTTTATTAGGCCTAGTTCTTCACCTTGGGGTGCACCAGTATTGTTTGTGAAGAAGAAAGATGGGAGTATGAGAATGTGCATAGATTACAGACAGTTAAATCAGTTGACAGTGAAGAACAAATATCCGTTGCCTAGAATTGACGACTTGTTTGATCAGTTGAGAGGAGCATCGGTCTTTTCGAAGATTGATTTGAGGTCAGGTTACTACCAGCTAAAGGTTAGAGAGGTTGATGTACCGAAGACAGCCTTTAGGACTAGGTATGGACATTATGAGTTTTTAGTCATGCCCTTTGGGTTGACTAACGCACCGGCAGCTTTCATGGACATGATGAATAGGATTTTTCATCAGTATCTAGATCAGTTTGTAGTTGTGTTTATTGATGACATCTTGGTGTACTCGCGAACTGAAGAAGACCATGACCGACATTTGAGACTTGTTTTGAAGACTTTGCTAGATCATCAGTTGTATGCGAAGCTCAGCAAGTGTGAATTCTGGATCCGAGAAGTAGTCTTCTTAGGACATGTAGTGTCAGCTGAAGGCATTAGAGTTGATCCGAAGAAGATTGAAGCCATTGTTGAGTGGAAGAAACCGAAGTCAGTGACAGAAGTACGTAGCTTCCTAGGCTTAGCCGGATACTATAGGAGATTTGTAGAGGGTTTCTCTAAGTTAGCCGCTCCATTGACACAGTTACTTCAGAAGAGTGTTCAATTTGAGTGGACAGATGCAAGACAGAGAGCCTTTGAGAAATTGAAAGAAGCTTTGACCCAAGCTCCGATTTTGATTCAGCCTGAGTCCGGGAAGGACTATGTGATTTATAGTGATGCCTCGTATGTAGGGTTAGGATGTGTTCTGATGCAAGACCGAAGAGTAGTGGCTTATGCCTCGAGATAGTTGAAGACTCATGAGCGCAACTATCCGACCCATGACATAGAGTTAGCGGCAGTTGTGTTTGCTTTGAAGATTTGGAGACATTATTTGTATGGTGAGAAATGCACAGTGTACACCGACCACAAGAGTTTGAAGTACATTATGACTCAGCGAGATTTGAATCTCAGACAGCGTAGGTGGTTAGAGTTGTTAAAAGACTATGATCTTACTATTGAGTACCATCCGGGTAAGGCCAATGTAGTGGCCGATGCATTGAGTAGAAAGATGGTTGTAGACTTGAGAGCTATGTTTGCTAGATTGAGTTTGTCCGGAGATGGTGGCTTGGTAGCCGAGCTTCAGGTTAGACCTACTCTAGGTCAGTTGATTCGAGAGAAACAGCTCTTAGATAGATCTTTGGCACCTCAGGTGCAAGATATAGCTGAAGGTAGATCTTCAGATTACAGCTTCAGCACTGATGGGGTTCTGTGTTTCAAAGATAGAATAGTTGTGCCAGAAGACAGTGACTTGAGACGTACGATCTTGACTGAAGCCCACAGTAGTCCGTTTGCTATGCATCCTGGAAGTACGAAGATGTACCGTGATTTGAAGAATGAGTACTTTTGGGTTGGCTTGAAGAGAGATGTAGCCGACTTTGTGAGTAAGTGCTTAGTGTGTCAGAGAGTGAAAGCGGAACATCAGGTTCCCTCAGGTTTGTTACAGCCGTTGAGGATTCCGGAATGGAAGTGGGAGAACATCACTATGGATTTTGTTTCGGGTTTGCCTTTGACTCCTACGAGGAAGAACTCAGTTTGGGTGATAGTGGATCGTTTTACGAAGTGTGCTCACTTCTTGGCAGTCAACACTACTTATACCTTAGATAGGTTGGCCGATTTGTACATTGGTGAGATTGTTAGACTGCATGGTGTGCCGAAGTCCATTGTATCAGATAGAGATCCGCGGTTTACTTCTAGATTTTGAGAGTGTCTGCATACAGCTTTGGGTACCCGTTTGAACTTCAGCACTTCTTATCATCCTCAGTCAGATGGTCAGTCAGAGAGGGTTATTCAGATCTTAGAGGACATGTTGCGTTGTTGTATCATTGACTTTCAGGGAACTTGGGAGAAGCATTTGCCTCTAGTAGAGTTTGCGTACAATAACAGTTTTCAGTCGAGCATTCAGATGGCTCCGTATGAGGCCTTGTATGGCCGGAAGTGTAGAACTCCAGTGTGTTGGGCCGAAGTAGGGCAGAAACTGTTACCTATGCCGGATTTGCTCAAGGGGACAACCGACAAGGTAAAATTGATTTGTGATCGCTTGAAGGCTGCTTCGGATAGGCAGAAGTCCTATGCCGATTTGAAGAGGAAGGAAGTTGAGTTCTCAGTGGGTGAGAAAGTATTCTTGAAAGTGTCTCCGTGGAAGAAAGTGATGAGATTTGGCAGAAAAGGGAAATTGAGTCCGAGGTACATAGGACCGTATGAGATTGTGAAGAGGGTTGGTCCGGTTGCTTATCAGTTGCGTTTGCCATCCGAGCTTGAGAAAATACATGATGTGTTCCATGTGTCGATGCTTCGCAAGTACAGGTCCGATCCATCACATGTTATGCCAGTAGAAGAAATTGAATTGAATCCGGATTTGACTTATGAAGAAGAGCCAGTGGAGATCTTAGCTTCTGACAGTAAAGTGCTGAGGGGTAGATCTATTGAGTTAGTAAAGGTGCGGTGGCAACGTAGAGGTGTGGACGAGGCCACTTGGGAGAGGAAGGAGGATATGGAAAGGCAGTTTCCGTATCTCTTTCAGTCAGGTAATTTCGGGGACGAAATTCCTTAAGTGGGAGAGAGTTGTAACACCCGTGTTTTGGGTCTAGGAGTTAGCCGGGTTTTAGTTCGAGTCAAATAAAACTTAATTAAAACAATTCAATTTCTATTAATGGCTTAATTGAGTTTTGGAAAAAGGGGAGGGACCTATGTTGCGTTTTGACCCAAAACTTTTAAAAAGGCTAGACACTTTATAGAAAAGTTGTCATCTTTCTTTCCCCCATTCCCTCTCCAACACCATTTTCACTAAAACCCTCCCCAAAACCCCTTCTTGCTTTGGCTACTATTCCACTTCATTCTAACACCAATTCAAGAGGTAATTACATTTTCTCAACCTCCTCCTTATTCTCTATCTATCCCTTGTTGTAGATTTCAAAAAGATGGTGTTTTGAAAATTAGGGTTCATATGGAATTTGGGGTTTTAATGGGGCTTTTCAATTTGTTTTGTTAAATCATGTTGGGGGTTTGTTTAAGCATGATGAAATACACCATATACTTTAATTTGGTTGAATTTTGATAAAAATTCGTAGTATGGTCTTAGGGCTAGATTTAAGGTTGTAAAACTTGAGTTTTTGGTGGGTTTTGTGTTGAAATTGATGGGCTGTTGGTCTACCTATGGTATGAGAGTGTTTTGGGATGATTTGAAAGCCTTTTGGATGTTTGGAAATTGATTTTTCAGCAAGTCTTTAGGGGAGCACGAAAAATGGGATTTTTAGAGATGTTATGTGGTTTGGAAATTGAGGAATTTGGGTTGTGATTGCAAGTGGGTTGAAGGTTGAATTAGCATTGAATTGGGAAGTAATATATGTGTTTTTGTTTGACTAGAAGCAAGAGGAAACGCGGAAGGGGCTTTGGGACCGAATCCAGGTTCGTAGGAAGATTGGTTCGAATTGCTAAGGAAGGGCGGTGAGTGGTTCAACTTGTTTTTAAGTTTGGCTCGAGCATGTGTAGTGTGTGTGTGTAAAGTGTGCTTGGTAGGCCACTTCCATTTAATTCAAGTTGCTAGTTTAGCTTTGATATCCTTAAATGCTTTGTGCTTGCTAGTTATGTTCTTGATTGTGGTTGATTGATACATGTATATATATCATGATGAGTAGATATGTGATGAGCATGTATTGTGGTTGATGATGGTTATATATGATGTGGTTGTGATAATTGGCACTAAAAATTACCGGTTGTAAATGATCGATCATTAGGATAGTGTGTACACAAATTGAGTCAAAACGTACGTGGCCTTGATGGCGTTAAGTCATCAAGGAGGAGTACGGTGATGTAACATTCCACCGGAAGCAATTTCATATATTTCTACGGGATGATGAGTGGAATCCCATCCGTAGGGCATGTGGCGATGAGTGGAATCCCGCACGTGCAAGGTCCGGTGATGAGTGGAATCCCACCGAGGTAAAGTGTTGTCAAGGTTTATATCCGCACAATCGGGGTAATTAAAGTGGCCAATTAAACTTAAATCATGTATTGTGATATATGTTGGTGATATATGGTATTGCTATATGATGTTGACATTGATTTATGAGCTTGTTAGGATTGAGAGACCATATATGCCACTTGAAAGACTAGCTAAGTCTACTTGATTCTTATACCTATGTTTGATGTATGTAGACTAGGATTAACATGCTTGGACCCTGCATTGTTGTTGTTTTTCGTTTTAGAGCACCCTCACTAAGCTTATAGCTTACGCTCTCAATGTTCAACAATGCAGATCATTAGCGTGGCGTTAGCTCGAGGCAAGGCAAGAAGGGCTTTCCAAGTTGTTGCTCAAGTATGGTTAATTTTGTAGTAGTTAAGCAATGTGGCAATAGGGTGTTTGTACGAGCCTTGTATGACTCTTTTGATGATGTTGTTTCGGATTGATATTTTGGATTGTAAAGCATGTAATGCTATGTTGATTGATGGTGTGTGATGGCATGTCTAGGATGCTTAGGTTGCTTTATGTTTGAGTGCAAACCTCTTGTGTTGTTTTGTGCCTTTTGGGCTCTTGAGCACCATATATGTCTCTAAATGCTGAATTTTACCCTTTTGTTGGAATGCCATGTTTCGAATGCTTGATCCATGTTAAATGCTATCAATGGCTCATGTATGCTTGTTGAAATGGTCATATGTGCGGGTCTTGTGAGTGTTGATGCATGCTTTTGGTCCTTTTTACGCTCCTATACGTGTCCATGTATGATTTTTGGGTTTTGCAAGGTTAGGAAGTCCTTAGGTTGAGCAGAATGCGATCCCCTGCACTAAGGTTTCGAAACCATGGGTAAGGTTTCGAAACCTTTGCAGAGGATTTGGTTCCAGGACATTCTGCCAACCCAAAGTTTCGAAACCTTTGGGGTAGGTTTCGAAACTTTGGTCAAAGGTTCCGAAACCTTCCCAAGGTTTCGAAACCTTTGGTGAGTTTTTGGTTCCAGGGCATTCTGCCAACCAAAAGTTTCGAAACTTTAGGGGAGGTTTCGAAACTTTGGTCAAAGGTTCCGAAACCTTCCCCAAGGTTTCGAAACCTTTGGAGAATTTTGGTCCCAGGGGTTTCTGTCAGCAAAAGTTTCGAAACCCTTCCCCAAGGTTTCGAAACTTCTGCTCAGTATTGCACTGTTTTGAGTTGTTGGCCTGTTCAAAGAGAAAAATACATAGGATTTAATATGCCTTTAGTTAAGATTAAAATTTGGGCGTTTGTTTGGGGTTTGGGGTTCAAAATGACAAGATTAAAAATGAAAAAAAAAATTTAAGGTTGCTAACCGAGGAGGAACCCTTTGGGTTTCGCTTCGGTTTTCCCCGTGTGGCCCACTCGGACCGGTCATCCGGCCAGACCGGGACGAGGGGGTTACATTTGTTGGTATCAGAGCCTGAGGTTACCGAGACCTCGGGCAGGTAAGTGAGGTAAGATTAATGTGTTAAATGCTTGTGTTGTTCGATGCATGATTTGCCATGAATCCTTGATGCTTGATTGATCGTATGATGTTTTGAATGCATGAACTGTTGTGTCTGGCGTAGAGTGAGTGCCCATTGCTACAATTACTTAATTTAAACGGATTTTTGAAAAGAGGAATACTTGAGCACTATTGGACCCTTGCTTTGACTAACGTAATCCTTATCTGTTTCTTGTTGTAGTTTTACCTTGCTAGTTGAACCATGAGACCACGTGGGAGGCCTAGGATGGTTCGACCGGAACCACGGGCAGAGGCTCTGAGAGTTGAGCCAGTTGTGAGAGTTGAGGCTCAAGTGGGAGAGCCAGTGGTTGGAGTTGGAGCTCCTCCACCACCTCCACCACCACCACCTCCTCCACCGGGAGTGGGAGGCGAGGCCGGGCCCGAAGGAATGGGACCACAAGGAGGCCAAGGTGGCCAAGGACCGGCCGGGATTGACTTAGCTCCGTTGGTTCAGGCGATAGCCGGGGCGTTCCAGGCTGCAGTAGCTGGAGGTCAGGCAGCTCATCATCAGGGTGAGGGCACCGGATTGCCATTAGAGAGACTTCGGGGCCTTGGGGCCGAAGAGTTTAGAGGTGCTACTCCGGAGAGGTCAGAGATGTGGTTTGAGAAGACCATTCGTATTCTTGCTCAGATGGGCTGTACTGGTGAGCGCAAGTTGGGATGTGTTGAGTCTCTGCTTCAGGGTGATGCCTACACCTGGTGGGTCACCGTTACTTCGGGGATGGATGAGACCGAGATCACTTGGGAGTTCTTTGAGATAGCTTTCCGGAAGAAGTATTTGGGTCCGCGATACCTTGATGAGAGGAAGAGAGAGTTTATGGCATTGCTTCAGGGGAGTATGTCCGTGACTGATTATGAGATCCGATTTGTCAGACTGAGTCAGTATGCACCTGAGCTTGTACCTACTGAGGTGGAGCGTTGTAACCGCTTCCGATATGGGCTGAGTGAGGAGATCAAGACTTATACTCTAGCTTTAGATTACAATGATTTTTGATGTCTTGGTCTCGAGGGCCAAGGACTTGGAGCACAGTTTGAGTTTGACCAGGCGGTCAGGTGGATCTAGTTCGGGTAAGAGGTTCAGCAACTTTGATAGAGGTGATGCCAAGAGGCATCGGGACAACCGGCATCAGTTTGATCATAGGCGTGGTGGCGGTAACCACGGTAGGGGCCATCAGGGTCAGAGAGCTGGTGGGAAGTTGCCCACATGTGCTACTTGTGGGAGGAACCACACCGGTGAGTGTTGGGGAAATTATCATTCCTGTTGGAGTTGTGGTGCTAGAGACCACATTAGGCGTGACTGTCCACATCAGGTGGGACAGGCACCAGCTCAGGCTCCTGCTAGAGCCAATGATTTTCAGAGAGGCCGCGGGCGTGGTAGAGGAAACTTCCAGCCAAGGAACGATGGTCAGAGGAACATAGCTCATGTTGTTGCAGTCCAGCCGGAGGGCGGAGGACAGGCTAGGGTTTATGCTCAGCGCGGGGAGCAGCATGACACCGATGTGATCGCAGGTAACTTCTCGATACAGTCTTTGGGTTTGCTTTCTTTGATTGACTCTGGGTCTACACATTCCTACATATTGAGTGAGCATGCACAGTCTTTGAATTTGCCTTGTGAGTTGCTAGAGGTAGGAGTTAGCGTTACTAGTTCCTTTGGGGACACAGTAGTGGTTAGGAAGATGTACCGAAGGTGTCCGTTGATGGTTCAGGGACATGTGTTTCCAGTGGATATGATGGAGCTTCCCTTCTATGGTTTTGATGTAATTCTGGGTATGGACTGGCTCACGGAGCATAGAGCTAGGATAGACTTTGAAACTAAACGGATTTCTTTGAAGCTCACAGATGATTATGAGATTGTAGTGGTGGGTGAGAATGTGAAGTTCTTGTCCAATGTGGTTTCAGTGTTAGAGGCTAAGAGGTTAGTGGAGTTGGGGTGTGAAGCATACTTAGCGTATGTGATGAACCCTAACATGAGTGAGGTTAGACCTCAGGACATCCGGACAGTATGTGATTTCCCTAGTGTGTTTCCGGAAGAATTGCCAGGGTTACCACCGGACAGAGAGGTAGAGTTCAGCATTGAGACTTATTCAAATTCAGCTCCTATTTCGATTGCTCCGTATCGTATGGCACTGAAAGAATTGAAAGAGTTGAAGACTCAGTTGCAAGAATTGACAGATAGAGGTTTTATTAGGCCTAGTTCTTCACCTTGGGGTGCACCAGTATTGTTTGTGAAGAAGAAAGATGGGAGTATGAGAATGTGCATAGATTACAGACAGTTAAATCAGTTGACAGTGAAGAACAAATATCCGTTGCCTAGAATTGACGACTTGTTTGATCAGTTGAGAGGAGCATCGGTCTTTTCGAAGATTGATTTGAGGTCAGGTTACTACCAGCTAAAGGTTAGAGAGGTTGATGTACCGAAGACAGCCTTTAGGACTAGGTATGGACATTATGAGTTTTTAGTCATGCCCTTTGGGTTGACTAACGCACCGGCAGCTTTCATGGACATGATGAATAGGATTTTTCATCAGTATCTAGATCAGTTTGTAGTTGTGTTTATTGATGACATCTTGGTGTACTCGCGAACTGAAGAAGACCATGACCGACATTTGAGACTTGTTTTGAAGACTTTGCTAGATCATCAGTTGTATGCGAAGCTCAGCAAGTGTGAATTCTGGATCCGAGAAGTAGTCTTCTTAGGACATGTAGTGTCAGCTGAAGGCATTAGAGTTGATCCGAAGAAGATTGAAGCCATTGTTGAGTGGAAGAAACCGAAGTCAGTGACAGAAGTACGTAGCTTCCTAGGCTTAGCCGGATACTATAGGAGATTTGTAGAGGGTTTCTCTAAGTTAGCCGCTCCATTGACACAGTTACTTCAGAAGAGTGTTCAATTTGAGTGGACAGATGCAAGACAGAGAGCCTTTGAGAAATTGAAAGAAGCTTTGACCCAAGCTCCGATTTTGATTCAGCCTGAGTCCGGGAAGGACTATGTGATTTATAGTGATGCCTCGTATGTAGGGTTAGGATGTGTTCTGATGCAAGACCGAAGAGTAGTGGCTTATGCCTCGAGATAGTTGAAGACTCATGAGCGCAACTATCCGACCCATGACATAGAGTTAGCGGCAGTTGTGTTTGCTTTGAAGATTTGGAGACATTATTTGTATGGTGAGAAATGCACAGTGTACACCGACCACAAGAGTTTGAAGTACATTATGACTCAGCGAGATTTGAATCTCAGACAGCGTAGGTGGTTAGAGTTGTTAAAAGACTATGATCTTACTATTGAGTACCATCCGGGTAAGGCCAATGTAGTGGCCGATGCATTGAGTAGAAAGATGGTTGTAGACTTGAGAGCTATGTTTGCTAGATTGAGTTTGTCCGGAGATGGTGGCTTGGTAGCCGAGCTTCAGGTTAGACCTACTCTAGGTCAGTTGATTCGAGAGAAACAGCTCTTAGATAGATCTTTGGCACCTCAGGTGCAAGATATAGCTGAAGGTAGATCTTCAGATTACAGCTTCAGCACTGATGGGGTTCTGTGTTTCAAAGATAGAATAGTTGTGCCAGAAGACAGTGACTTGAGACGTACGATCTTGACTGAAGCCCACAGTAGTCCGTTTGCTATGCATCCTGGAAGTACGAAGATGTACCGTGATTTGAAGAATGAGTACTTTTGGGTTGGCTTGAAGAGAGATGTAGCCGACTTTGTGAGTAAGTGCTTAGTGTGTCAGAGAGTGAAAGCGGAACATCAGGTTCCCTCAGGTTTGTTACAGCCGTTGAGGATTCCGGAATGGAAGTGGGAGAACATCACTATGGATTTTGTTTCGGGTTTGCCTTTGACTCCTACGAGGAAGAACTCAGTTTGGGTGATAGTGGATCGTTTTACGAAGTGTGCTCACTTCTTGGCAGTCAACACTACTTATACCTTAGATAGGTTGGCCGATTTGTACATTGGTGAGATTGTTAGACTGCATGGTGTGCCGAAGTCCATTGTATCAGATAGAGATCCGCGGTTTACTTCTAGATTTTGAGAGTGTCTGCATACAGCTTTGGGTACCCGTTTGAACTTCAGCACTTCTTATCATCCTCAGTCAGATGGTCAGTCAGAGAGGGTTATTCAGATCTTAGAGGACATGTTGCGTTGTTGTATCATTGACTTTCAGGGAACTTGGGAGAAGCATTTGCCTCTAGTAGAGTTTGCGTACAATAACAGTTTTCAGTCGAGCATTCAGATGGCTCCGTATGAGGCCTTGTATGGCCGGAAGTGTAGAACTCCAGTGTGTTGGGCCGAAGTAGGGCAGAAACTGTTACCTATGCCGGATTTGCTCAAGGGGACAACCGACAAGGTAAAATTGATTTGTGATCGCTTGAAGGCTGCTTCGGATAGGCAGAAGTCCTATGCCGATTTGAAGAGGAAGGAAGTTGAGTTCTCAGTGGGTGAGAAAGTATTCTTGAAAGTGTCTCCGTGGAAGAAAGTGATGAGATTTGGCAGAAAAGGGAAATTGAGTCCGAGGTACATAGGACCGTATGAGATTGTGAAGAGGGTTGGTCCGGTTGCTTATCAGTTGCGTTTGCCATCCGAGCTTGAGAAAATACATGATGTGTTCCATGTGTCGATGCTTCGCAAGTACAGGTCCGATCCATCACATGTTATGCCAGTAGAAGAAATTGAATTGAATCCGGATTTGACTTATGAAGAAGAGCCAGTGGAGATCTTAGCTTCTGACAGTAAAGTGCTGAGGGGTAGATCTATTGAGTTAGTAAAGGTGCGGTGGCAACGTAGAGGTGTGGACGAGGCCACTTGGGAGAGGAAGGAGGATATGGAAAGGCAGTTTCCGTATCTCTTTCAGTCAGGTAATTTCGGGGACGAAATTCCTTAAGTGGGAGAGAGTTGTAACACCCGTGTTTTGGGTCTAGGAGTTAGCCGGGTTTTAGTTCGAGTCAAATAAAACTTAATTAAAACAATTCAATTTCTATTAATGGCTTAATTGAGTTTTGGAAAAAGGGGAGGGACCTATGTTGCGTTTTGACCCAAAACTTTTAAAAAGGCTAGACACTTTATAGAAAAGTTGTCATCTTTCTTTCCCCCATTCCCTCTCCAACACCATTTTCACTAAAACCCTCCCCAAAACCCCTTCTTGCTTTGGCTACTATTCCACTTCATTCTAACACCAATTCAAGAGGTAATTACATTTTCTCAACCTCCTCCTTATTCTCTATCTATCCCTTGTTGTAGATTTCAAAAAGATGGTGTTTTGAAAATTAGGGTTCATATGGAATTTGGGGTTTTAATGGGGCTTTTCAATTTGTTTTGTTAAATCATGTTGGGGGTTTGTTTAAGCATGATGAAATACACCATATACTTTAATTTGGTTGAATTTTGATAAAAATTCGTAGTATGGTCTTAGGGCTAGATTTAAGGTTGTAAAACTTGAGTTTTTGGTGGGTTTTGTGTTGAAATTGATGGGCTGTTGGTCTACCTATGGTATGAGAGTGTTTTGGGATGATTTGAAAGCCTTTTGGATGTTTGGAAATTGATTTTTCAGCAAGTCTTTAGGGGAGCACGAAAAATGGGATTTTTAGAGATGTTATGTGGTTTGGAAATTGAGGAATTTGGGTTGTGATTGCAAGTGGGTTGAAGGTTGAATTAGCATTGAATTGGGAAGTAATATATGTGTTTTTGTTTGACTAGAAGCAAGAGGAAACGCGGAAGGGGCTTTGGGACCGAATCCAGGTTCGTAGGAAGATTGGTTCGAATTGCTAAGGAAGGGCGGTGAGTGGTTCAACTTGTTTTTAAGTTTGGCTCGAGCATGTGTAGTGTGTGTGTGTAAAGTGTGCTTGGTAGGCCACTTCCATTTAATTCAAGTTGCTAGTTTAGCTTTGATATCCTTAAATGCTTTGTGCTTGCTAGTTATGTTCTTGATTGTGGTTGATTGATACATGTATATATATCATGATGAGTAGATATGTGATGAGCATGTATTGTGGTTGATGATGGTTATATATGATGTGGTTGTGATAATTGGCACTAAAAATTACCGGTTGTAAATGATCGATCATTAGGATAGTGTGTACACAAATTGAGTCAAAACGTACGTGGCCTTGATGGCGTTAAGTCATCAAGGAGGAGTACGGTGATGTAACATTCCACCGGAAGCAATTTCATATATTTCTACGGGATGATGAGTGGAATCCCATCCGTAGGGCATGTGGCGATGAGTGGAATCCCGCACGTGCAAGGTCCGGTGATGAGTGGAATCCCACCGAGGTAAAGTGTTGTCAAGGTTTATATCCGCACAATCGGGGTAATTAAAGTGGCCAATTAAACTTAAATCATGTATTGTGATATATGTTGGTGATATATGGTATTGCTATATGATGTTGACATTGATTTATGAGCTTGTTAGGATTGAGAGACCATATATGCCACTTGAAAGACTAGCTAAGTCTACTTGATTCTTATACCTATGTTTGATGTATGTAGACTAGGATTAACATGCTTGGACCCTGCATTGTTGTTGTTTTTCGTTTTAGAGCACCCTCACTAAGCTTATAGCTTACGCTCTCAATGTTCAACAATGCAGATCATTAGCGTGGCGTTAGCTCGAGGCAAGGCAAGAAGGGCTTTCCAAGTTGTTGCTCAAGTATGGTTAATTTTGTAGTAGTTAAGCAATGTGGCAATAGGGTGTTTGTACGAGCCTTGTATGACTCTTTTGATGATGTTGTTTCGGATTGATATTTTGGATTGTAAAGCATGTAATGCTATGTTGATTGATGGTGTGTGATGGCATGTCTAGGATGCTTAGGTTGCTTTATGTTTGAGTGCAAACCTCTTGTGTTGTTTTGTGCCTTTTGGGCTCTTGAGCACCATATATGTCTCTAAATGCTGAATTTTACCCTTTTGTTGGAATGCCATGTTTCGAATGCTTGATCCATGTTAAATGCTATCAATGGCTCATGTATGCTTGTTGAAATGGTCATATGTGCGGGTCTTGTGAGTGTTGATGCATGCTTTTGGTCCTTTTTACGCTCCTATACGTGTCCATGTATGATTTTTGGGTTTTGCAAGGTTAGGAAGTCCTTAGGTTGAGCAGAATGCGATCCCCTGCACTAAGGTTTCGAAACCATGGGTAAGGTTTCGAAACCTTTGCAGAGGATTTGGTTCCAGGACATTCTGCCAACCCAAAGTTTCGAAACCTTTGGGGTAGGTTTCGAAACTTTGGTCAAAGGTTCCGAAACCTTCCCAAGGTTTCGAAACCTTTGGTGAGTTTTTGGTTCCAGGGCATTCTGCCAACCAAAAGTTTCGAAACTTTAGGGGAGGTTTCGAAACTTTGGTCAAAGGTTCCGAAACCTTCCCCAAGGTTTCGAAACCTTTGGAGAATTTTGGTCCCAGGGGTTTCTGTCAGCAAAAGTTTCGAAACCCTTCCCCAAGGTTTCGAAACTTCTGCTCAGTATTGCACTGTTTTGAGTTGTTGGCCTGTTCAAAGAGAAAAATACATAGGATTTAATATGCCTTTAGTTAAGATTAAAATTTGGGCGTTTGTTTGGGGTTTGGGGTTCAAAATGACAAGATTAAAAATGAAAAAAAAAATTTAGGGTTGCTAACCGAGGAGGAACCCTTTGGGTTTCGCTTCGGTTTTCCCCGTGTGGCCCACTCGGACCGGTCATCCGGCCAGACCGGGACGAGTGGGTTACAAGCTGTACTGATGCATTTCCAGACAGAAGTAGCCGTTGTCGAGTACCTGCCGCCGCCGAACCTGCCGCCTAGGTCAGCAAACTGTGGAGTTGGAGAATTGGAGTGCGATCGACAGAGCAAAAAGTCCTGATCCTAACGGTGCAGATCATGCAATTTTCTGACGCCTGTAGCATAATGTAGAGCCGCCTAAGGAGAAGAACATGATAACTTGTGGAGCAAGGCAACATGATAAGAAGTCCAAATTCAACTCCAAGAAGTCAGCCTTTGAAGACTTCTACTTCAAGAAGGACTTAGATTAGATCCTTGCATATATAAACCCATGTACTTTGTATAACATAGAGATATAGATCACAAGAGAGGGTTTCATAGGCCTAGTTTAGGGTTTCCTTGCCGCCACTATGTTCTGAGTTTCTCTTTGGGTTAGGGTTGTGTTGTAACTTAGTGTGAGAATGGTTGTAATTAGGTTTGAGTTTTCTCGCAAATAAATCTTCAGAGTTTTCTTATTCCATGTTCTTCATAGCTTACAATTAAGTTCGAAAGTGTTTAGTTTCTTAGTTTAAAAGTTATGTGATCAAATTAAGGGTTGATTATGGGTTATATTTAATTGAAGGTATTCATGTATCTTCGTATCCGAGAAGTAAATGAAGTTGAATTCGGGTTCGAGTTTGATCGAATGGAGTACCATGGTCAACCTATATAGCAAGGATTCAAGGTAATACTTTACTACCTATTGTCTACTTTATGGAACATGTTGGTAATTGATTAATGCATGAATTGTATGATTGGTCGTTTGATTATCGTCGATTACTATAAGATGTATAGTTACGATACAATGGTAATAAACTGTTAAGACCAAATGACTCGAATAAGGAACAAATGACCGATAAGAAATTCAAGTTTAGTGAACACTCGATAAAGAGACAACCTCGAAACTTTAATTTTAGATTATGTTCTTGATAAAATATTTAATGCCTGAAACGTTGGAATGAGAAATTACAAAAATGCCCTTGAGATATCTGAATGACAAAAATGACCCTAACAATGAAAGCAATCTAGAAATCTATTTTAGATATTGTTAAACAACCGATTTATCTAAAATCCTCAAATTACTTGGAGAGTTACGGTAACAAGACTTAGACCCTCGAGATTGTGAAGTGCTTGGATTTCCTTGAATTCTTATTAATCCTTGAAGATAAATTTACAAGAAATTATTCGAATGTTCGGAAATTATCAAAGTACTTTCAATTATCGAATTGATTGAAACAACTGAAATGACTAAAGGAATGAAGGTACTAATAAGATTGATTTGATCAGGATGGGCGTAATGACCGAAATCACTAAAGTATCTCGAGCATCGAAATTTTCCAATTAACTAAAATGACATTTATACCCTCAACTTTTGAAATGAATGAATTGTCTGGAAGGGCTGAAAGGACCAGTACGAATAAATCTCTATCGAGTACATAAATGATTGAAATTATATAAATAGTATAATTGTCGGAAATGATGGATTTATCCCGAGCTCCAAGGTGGTGGAAATACCCTCTTGACCGGAAGGGGCAAAATTTGCCTTTGATGAAATTCCAAAATCTAAATAAAGCTTAAATGACTGAAATGCCCCTAAGTGTTATGAAGCACGACTCATATATGTCCATCACTCATGATACTAATATAAGGTTGGAAGATCTGCTTGGAAAATAAGTTTGAATGCTCAGTGGTGAGCCTGGGGTAAAATATGATGATGACCGTTCCAACATTTTATATTGTTGATCTTGGAAATGATATACGTGGAACGCATACGTCTAAAGGTTTGGTAAGTATTACAGAGTTGGGATATGTTAGATCGAGGGAGTTTTTGGAGGTTTGATAAACCGTTAGAAATCTTGAATATTGCAAATCATCATTTTGTCATTATTGGGCTAAATTACAAAATTTCCTCTAATAGTAAAATGACCAAAATACCCTCATTAGCCAAAGTGATCGAAACAACCTTAATATAGTTGATATCTTGAATGATCATAATAAAGCATTTTTTTCCAAATGCCTGGTTGGCGATGTTGGCTACAAAGTTCCCTCTAATCGGGACCTCATTATCGGAATCAGTTCAAAATGTCAAAAGATCAAAGTTTTCATTTCCTCGTGTAATATCAAGTATCTCAGAGAAATAAATGGTTCCTTTTAGTTTGTTCCAAGTGCATAAACATTCTACCGTCTTGAACCCAAGGCCGTCTTTTGATACGAAATATGGCTTTTATTAAACCGAAATATACCTATGTATCTGAACTAGAAAAAGAAAGAGAAAAAGAAAATAAAATAAAATTTATATGCTCGCCGTTATCGTTTCATCGAAAACTAAAGTTTACTCTATGTTCACTGTTATTACTGATTAACAATGGTTGCTACCAAATATTGTTATTATCGATCATTACCGACTACTACTGATTTCTATTATCACTATCTAGGCCGTTACCGGGGGACTTGGGATAGAGTATGAAGTCACCGTAGGTTCAGCCCTGATCAGGCTGGTAATTCCTTACCGTTTCAGGTTCCTATGCTTCTGCTAGGGTAATTCCTTACCGTACCTAAGGTATCCCCTTAGGCTAGCACCTACGCCCAATGAGCCTAGGTTAATGCCTGTTATAGTTGCAGTTCTGGGGAACTGCATACTGGAGTTTGGTTGGAGGGTAGTTAGGGAATATAAAATGAACCTTATCGCTAATATTATATAACCGTGAAATAACGTTCACCACACCGTTACCTCGTATGTGTTAACCTTGCACTGTCGGAACACACACACACTAAGCCCCTGACTCAACTACCGAAATTCATATCTTGACAAATTCTTCGGTCTATATGTTCCTAGTATGATAGTTAATGATTAAATAAAGAATGATCTTATCATCTTCATGTATACCGCTTCTTTGAAATACCTGGTCGTATTTTTGGAGCTTATTTTGTTGCCCGAAACATCATGATAGTGTTATACCTACATGTCACTTATATCATTCATTGGTAGTTTTGTATTACTAAGCTTTTCGAAGCTCACGTTGTTTTTACCATCGCATGTTAAAATAAATCTAACATGGCTCGATGACCGACATCAATGTTTGGAGGTCTCTCGGTGTTGCTTTTGGAGTACGGTACCGACATAGTTAGTGGACATGCACGTCTTCATTGTTTTATGACAGTATCTGAAAAATGTTTTTCTGAATTTTTGTTATACGTTTCAATAATTTTCTAAAAGAGTATTTTAAACAGAGGTTACCGTTACCATTTAATAAGTGTTTTTAAGAGAAAAATGTTTTTCTTATGTGCATTTTTACAGTGGGTCGCTCTTGTGACCCTAATGTGACCTCCTGTGATTCGTGATAACGCATAGGCGGGTCTAGGGGGTTACATATGTAATCCTAATTGATCTTTAATAATGTATTAAGTAAAAGTGTTTAAAATCTTGACTAGAAGGTATGATATGGAGATGTAAAGGAATGTTATTATATCTTTGAGCTTGTAGCCTAGTCGATCTAGGTATTATGCTATGGCATATGAGCATGAATGGTTTTGTGCTGCGACATATGATGTCTTGAAAGCCTAGATGATTGACAAATGGATTGATTTGTGTCTAGATTGCTTAGCATGGAAAGAATAATGATTGCTTACTTGCTATAGCATTGTATTGTTATGATAGATTGTAATCGAAATGCTATGACATGTTTTGATGTTATGGATTAGGTTGATCACTTGAGTTAAGAAATCAACAGTCTAATATCCGGATTGCTTTGGCAAATAAAATGATTAACCTAGTTAGGTATACGTTGTTCAGATGGTATGCTATAGCAATTGAAGATGCTTATACTTGTTGTTTGATAATATGAAACTTAGATTATATAAGTAGTAATCTATAATGCCTAGCGTTAATGTATTTATGATTGAATGTTATATGAATGAAATTGATTGCTTTGATTGATTAGAAGTCTAACTCATCTTTTAAGGGTGAGTTAAGAAAAGTTTTTGTTGGTTCATGTTTTCCCCTTGTATGAGTAACGCTCCTTAGCCGGTTTACAACTAAACCGGGTGGGGGTGTTACAGTTGCATTCAAGACAGAAACAAGTCAAAGAGGATTCCACACTACGACACACGCTAATCTGGCTCATCCTCTCATCTTGATATCTTTTTATTTTATTTACCGGATTTTATTAGTTTAGTTATTTTTAGTTTATACCAAATCACCCAACTTAATTGTGTTTTTATTTCATTTATTTTTGCAGTGCAAGAAGGTAAAGCCGAGAGTTGAGTATCAATCACTTTGGAGACGATACTCTTATACTTATCCCTATATTACTTGCGTCGTATATACTTGCACAAATTGCGGAGAACTATTTACATGCAACGATAAACTAAGTAAAATAAAGTAAATAGAAATAAATGGAAAGATCAATCGATTTAATAGAGTAGGCCGAGTTATCGTGAGTAGTGGTGCGATGGCTGAATGGATTGTCGTGGCAATTGATTGTTGAGGCAACACAATTGTTGTGGCAATGAAGACTGATTGAATTTTCGTGGCAACTAGGTCACAATTTATGCTGCAACAACTGGGGTTGGTTTTAATGCCGTGGCAACTGGGTTCCTTCCTTCAAAGTTCGGCGGAGTGCTCTTCAATGTCTTCTTGTTATCCCTAACTGAAGAACTGGTTAATTGATCAAGCCCTGGTGATACATTCTTGCGTTATCCTTGGGTGAAAAACAACCAATCTTACACTCCACTTAGCCATTGAAATCTGATCCTTATTCCTAAGGTGGATTAATTCTCACTAACGATTGTTTGAATGAGAATCATGTTCATTCGTTTCTTGAATCTAACTCTCCGAAGTCTAGAAAATGGATAACACTCGAGATCCTTGTTGAGTGTGTAAAAGTTCTATTATTTACCCCCTATTTAACCCATATTTCTGCTGCATTCAAGCATAATTCATTGCATTTAGGTTAGTTTACAGTTACACTTCACAAATATATTAAAAGGCACAGTTTCTACTGAAATTGGTTGCTTTTGCAGGTTGCTGCTGTAGCAGAAGGAGAGACAGGCGCTGGGCAGTGAAGCAGAAGAGCTGGAACTGGACGAGCAGTCAAGGAGGACGATGTTGCCATGGTTGTCGCCGTGATAGCAGAGGACGACAACAGTATTAAGGAGAATAAGCAAAGTGGACCTCGACAGATAGAGAAAATTAAGCCCGTCTGTCGTGGAAAACTAGTATATTTTTCTAACCCTAGATCAGAAGGAATGCCAAGCCCAAAGTTCAAGGAGAGAAAATCCCAAGCAAGAAGGAGGAAGATTTAAAGTTAGATTCTCTGAAGATTTAGTCTTTATTAGAGTTGTACTTTAATTTAAACTTGTATTCTTGCTATTTTAGAATACTTGGACCCAAAGCCTATATAAGGGCATTTATTTCGACCTAGGGAGGACATCACCCATCTCTAGCCTTCTTCCCAAAACCCTATTTGTTTCCATCCTCTCATCATGTTCTAAATTCCCCTTAGGGCCACGGGTTGTTTTGTAAAGTAGTTACAAGGGTTGCTTTTGTTTTAGGAATTTTCAGTTCAATAAAATAAACTTCAAGTTCTCTTATTCTGGTTATTAACATCTTGCAAGAGTATCGGGAGAGCATTGCGAGGTTATCTATTTACTTAATATCGGGAGAGTTAAGTATACGAAAGGAATAAGTGCGAGTTCTCTAGTTTATAGTTGAACTATCTCGGACCTAGGGATAGGACGAGGTTAAGTGGCTAAAGAAGAATTCAACAACATCGGTGTTCATCCTTCGATTCACGCCGGGAGGTACCATCAAAGACATGATCATCGACAGACTTGGACCTAGGGATAGGCCAAGGCACAGCAAGGATTCTTGCCAAACTTGAAGTACAGAGTTGAGTGTTCGCTGCCGCGACAAGCAACAGACTGCCGCCGCGACAGGTGCTGCCGCGACGGGGACGACGACAGAACTGGATTTCCTAGACTTAGCAATACCTGCACTACTGAGCAATTCAATACCAGCCCATTCTCTCTATCTTGATTTCTCTACTTTTATTTTCCATTATTCTTATTTATTTTCGTGACAAACATCTCAAATATTTTCTTTACTATCGTGCAGTAATTCAAGGTGAAGATATTAGCCCAGTCCCCGTGGAGACGATATCCGATACTTTCATATCACTTTACTACTTGCGTCGTGTACACTTGCACTACAATTGCGATAGACACTTTTACATGCAACAATTTTTTGGCACCGTTGCCGGGGACTGGCAACATAACTCTACCTTTTCTTTTACTGCACTTTTCTTTTTATTTTTATTTTTCTGTTTTAATTTGGTTTGTTCAACTTTTGCTTTTCACAAGGCTTCTTGTTTATGCGCAGATCGAGACGAGGAAAAGAACCTGAATATCCATTAGATCCTGAAATCGAACGTTCTTTCAATCTTAGGAATCGACTTCGTCACGTATTAGCTAGGAACGAGTACCTTGAGGAACAGTTAGAGACGATGCAAAACCAAGGGAACCCCCAGGGTGATGATCCTGCCAAAGATGGAGAGATTATCCCTCATGTCGGTGACCCGCCTGCCGCTGCCGCACGATGGTCCTGCCGAGACTACATGTTGAATGACCATGTAGAACTAGAAACCACGCTGCCGGATATAGATGTTGACAACTTCGAGCTGAAACATGTTATGTTTAGCATGATCAACAATGCCGGTCAATTTAGTGGTGCTGCTACAGAGGATGCAAGGGAGCATATGAAAACGTTCCAGGAAATCTGCGGTTCGTTTAGACTACCAGGAGTTAATCCGGAGATACTGAGGCTTCGGTTATTTCCCCATTCATTGAGGGACAGAGCAAAGACTTGGTGGAATAAACTTACGTCGGGTTCAATTAGAACTTGGGCAGATTTGTCTCATGAATTTTTATCTCGTTTTAATCCTTCACACTTATCTGAGCGATTACGTAACGAAATTGCTACTTTTCAACAGGAAGATGACGAGCCGATGCACGAGGCCTGGGACAGATTTACCACTCTTCTATGGAACTGCCCAATGCATGGATTCCCCGTCTGGAACCAGGTAACCAAGTTTTATAATGCTGCCAATTTACAAACTCGTATTCGAATTGATTCAGGAGCAAACGGATTACAACTGGACAAAGACCCAGATAAGGCAATGCAAGTATTGAAAAATCTGGCTAAAAATGAGGAGCAGTTTCCGACAGCAAGAAGAGGGGGTAAACGAGTCCTAGCTGTTAAGGATTATGAAGCCGACAGCACAATGAAATCACAAGTGGCATACCTCACTAAGGCAATGAAAAAGTACTTGAACGATGATTCACAACCGGTATTTGCTGTCGAAGAGGTATGTGAAATTTGTGAAGGAAATCACAGTTCGGATGAATGTCCTATACTGTTAGAAGAGGGAAAGTATGTTGGAAACTACAATAAGCAGAATTACAACTCCAACAACTACAATCCCAGCTGGAGAAAGGATCCCAAGTTCTCTTGGAGTAATCCTAATAATGCCCTGAATCCTCAAGCACACAATATCTGAATCAGGGAGGACCTAGATTGCTGACTCGACAGCAACTGCAGCCGCAGCAACAGCAGCAACAGCCACCAGCTGCCACAAATAGTATACTGGAACAGACTCTGGCTACGTTTATGTCTCAGACAGGAAATTATATTGAGAACATGAATCAATTTGTCAAGAAGACGGAGAAATTCATGGATAAAACAGAGATGCAGATGACAAATCATGAAGCTACTCTGAAATCTTTGGAGACACAGATGGGTCAGGTTTCCCAGCATATCAACCCAAGGCAGACTGGCGGATTTCCTAGCAATACTAAAAATGCTAGGCAGCCCACACATGAGCAGTGTAAAGCCATTACTACTATGAGTGGGAAGAAACTACCAGGGCCAGAGAAGGAAGCTGAAACAGTGAAGAGACTAGCTTTGGACATACCTGACGAGGAAGCTGCCTCGACAGGTAACAAACAGCCTGCTGCCGATGAGCTTGTCACGACAGCGGAAGGGGACAGAGGAGAAAGATGATGAACCCAAACCTCCTCAGATCCGTATGCAGTGGGAAGGACGTATTGCTGATTATCGTCCCCCACCTCCTTTTCCTCAACGACTACAGAAATTGAAGCAAGAATCACAGCTTAAAAAGATTTATGATATTTTTAAGCAGGTTCACATCAATATTCCACTGTTAGATGTCGTTAGGGAGATGCCCGATTATGCCAAATTTCTCAAGGATGTCATGTCGAAGAAATCTAGACTTGGAGAATTTGAAACGGTTAAGATGACAGAAGGATGCATGAGTATTCTGCACAAGCATCCACCCCAGAAAAAGAAGGATCCGGGGAGCTTCATCATACCTTGTGTAATCGGAGACAAATATGTGGGTAAGGCACTTTGTGATCTTGGTGCTAGTATAAATTTAATGCCAAAATCTGTTTTTCAGAAATTAGGTATTGGAAAAGCTCGGCTCACAACAGTAATTCTGTAGCTGGCAGACCACTCTTACGTTCATCCGGAAGGAAAAATCGAAGATATTCTGGTAAGAGTGGATAAGTTTATTTTTCCTGATGACTTTCTTGTTTTAGATTGTGAAGCAGATGAAAACGCACCAATCATCCTGGGGCGACCCTTCTTAGCCACGGGAAGATCACTGATTGATGCGGAAAAAGGAGAACTCACCATGAGAGTGAACGATCAAGAGATAAAGTTGAATGTTCTCCAAGCTATGAAGCATGCTGATGTAGAAGAAGAATGCAAGGTTATCACTGAAGTTACCCTTGACCAACCCTGCATCAGGTCGGGCTGTCACGACATAAAAATTGGTCACTGCCTCGGCAGCCACTTACAAGACTGTCACGACAGCACCGACGACAACAACTCCTCAGAGTCTGATACATCTGATACTGAAGATCAGGAGGAGGTAAACTGGATAGGCGATCGTCCAGGTAAGTTATTCGAGCCTTTAAATTATACCTCGGATAACCATGCAATCCAAAAACCATCAACTGTTGAGCCCCCTGTGTTAGATCTTAAGCCCCTGCCAGGGCAGCTAAAATATGCTTTTTCTTGGTTTAAATGATATGTTGCCTGTAATCATCTCTTCCAAGTTGATGCAGGAACAGGAACAGCAGTTAATAGAGATGCTGCAGTAGCACAAAAAAGCTATTGGATGGACGATAGCCGATATTCAAGGCATTAGTCCGGCATTATGTATGCATAAAATCCTTCTCGAGGATGATCATAAGCCGACTATAGATGCTCAAAGGTGGCTAAACCATGCGATGAAAGAGGTGGTGCGAAAAGAGATAATCAAATGGCTAGACTCTGGAATAATCTACGCCATCTCGGACAGCAAATGGGTGAGCCCGGTGCAATGCGTTCCCAAGAATGAAGGAATGACCGTGGTGACCAACAAAAACAATGAGTTAATCCCAACCAGGACTGTGACCGGTTGGAGGGTTTGTATGGACTATCAGAAGCTTAACAAAGCTACCCGAAAGGACCACTTTCCTTTACCCTTTATTGATCAAATGCTTGATATACTAGCGGGTAAACCTTACTATTGTTTTCTTGATGGTTATTCAGGTTACAATCAAATAGCTATCGCACCGGAAGATCAAGAAAAGACGACGTTCACATGCCCCTATGGAACATACGCTTTTAGGAGAATGCCATTTGGACTATACAATGCACCAACCACTTTCCAAAGGTGCATGATGGCCATATTCTCCGATATGGTGGACTTCCTAGAGATTTTTATGGATGATTTTTCAGTCTTTGGAGACGACTTTGAAAGCTGCCTAGGCAACCTACAAAAGGTACTCGAAAGATGTGAAAAAGCAAACTTAGTTTTAAACTGGGAAAAATGTCACTTCATGGTGGATGAAGGGATAGTCCTTGGCCATAAGATTAGCTGCCGTGGCATAGAAGTCGACAGAGCCAAGATAGAAGTGATCGAAAAGCTGCCGCCGCCCACCACAGTCAAGGGAATCAGAAGTTTCTTGGGACATGCTGGTTTTTATCGGAGGTTCATTGCGAACTTTTCAAAAGTCACCAAGCCCTTATGCCATCTTCTGGAGCAGAACCGACCCTTTGACTTTAACGATGAATGTACTGAAGCATTCAAGGTTCTGAAGGAAAAGCTGGTAACAGCCCCAATAGTACAGCCACCAGACTGGACACAACCATTTGAGATTATGTGTGATGCTAGTGACTATGCTGTCGGGGCAGCACTTGGGCAGCGGAGAGATAAACTTTTTCACGTCATATACTATGCCAGCAAAACACTGAACGATGCCCAAGTAAACTACACCACCACAGAGAAGGAGTTATTAGCTGTGGTATTCTCCATTGACAAGTTCCGTTCTTATATACTTGGAACGAAGGTCATAGTGCACACAGACCACTCTGCATTGAAGTATATGTTCGCAAAAAAGGATGCAAAGCCTCGATTGATACGTTGGATCCTGCTATTGCAAGAATTCGACCTTGAAATCAAGGACAAAAAGGGGACAAAAAATCAAGTGGCAGATCACTTGTCAAGGTTGGAGAAGAGACAGAGTCTACCGACAGATGAGACAAACATATTGGAGACCTTCCCAGTTGAGCAGCTCTTTGCTGCCATAGTTACTGCCGCGATAGCCATGGCGGCAGGTAAGTCTTCTGAACTCCCCTGGTACGCTAATTTCGTTAATTTTTTAGTTAGCGGAATAATTCCTCCTGACCTTAATTATCAAGCCAGGAAGAGGTTCCAAAATGATGTTAAGCATTATTAGTGGGACGAACCTCTTCTTTTCAAAATCTGTGCAGATCAGGTTATAAGGAGATGCGTACCACAGGATGAGCAGGAAGATATACTTCATCACTACCATGCCTCACAGTATGGAGGACACTTAGGAGGCAACAAAACTACTGCCAAGGTGCTGCAGTCAGGGTTTTATTGCCTGTCACTGTATAAAGATGCTCAAATCTTTTACAAGAGTTGTGACAAGTGCCAACGGACAGGAAACATCTCAAGGAGACACGAGATGTCGCTGCAGAACATTCTTGAAGTCGAGATCTTCTACGTTTGGGGGATTGATTTTATGGGACCATTCCCATCTTCAAGTGGGAATTTATATATCCTCCTGGCAGTAGATTATGTATCTAAGTGGGTTGAAGCTATCGCCACTCAAAAGAATGATGCCAAGACAGTTCAAAGGTTTTTACACAAAAACATCTTTTCCAGATTTGGCATCCTTAAGACGATCATCAGTGATGAAGGGAGACATTTCGACAACAGGGTTATTGCTGCTGCCTTGAAGAAGTATGGTGTCAAGCATTGGATCGCAACAGCATATCACCCTCAAACTAATGGACAAGCTGAAATATCCAACAGGGAAGTTAAGAACATTCTTGAGAAGATGGTTAAGCCAACTAGGAAAGATTGGTCTTTACTCCTTAATGATGCATTATGGGCTTATAGGACAGCTTTCAAAACTCCATTGGGCATGTCTCCTTACCGATTGATTTATGGGAAAACATGCCATTTACCTGTCGAGATAGAGCACAGAGCATACTGGGCAATCAAGGCAGTGAATGTGGACTTGGACAAGGCAGGGCAAAAAAGGCTATTGGATCTGATCGAAATTGAAGAAATCCAGACAATGGCCTATGACAATGCAAGAATCTACAAGGATAAAACTAAGAAGTGGCATGACAAGAAGTTGCTGCCACGACAGTTCTGCCCAGGGCAGCTTGTATTGCTATTTAACTCTAGATTAAAACTATTTTCAGGGAAGCTGAAATCTAGATGGTCTGGCCCGTTCCAAGTTGTACAGGTTTTCCCCATGGTGCTATCACGATCAGATCTTTAAAAGACGGGCACCAATTCAAAGTCAACGGACATCGCTTGAAGCATTATCAGGGGACTGAAGCCACAGGAATGCAAGAAGTGGTTACCTTAGGAGATGCCCCACCTGGCATCCCTAATTTAACCTAATTTTTATTTTCCGTTTTATTTTTACTTATTATTTATTAGGAAATAAGATTTATTTTATTTGAAATAATGTTTTTATTTTTCGATTTTTAGGAAATAAAGGAGTCAAGAAGAACAGGAGAAGTGAACTCAGCCCACCATCCTTCCACCAGACCAACAAGCACAAATTTTGGAGCCTGTCGTTACAGCTGCCGCGACAGACGCGGAAAATACAGGTTGTCAACACGCTGTCGCGACAGACACGGAAATGCATGACAGACGCGTTAGACACGCTACCGCGTAACAGCTGGCCCCGTTATTCGCGCCTGTCGTTACAGCTCCAACGGGCAGCAAATCCTTTTCTATATAAACCCCGTTTCATTTTTTCATTTTCACTCACTTCTACTCTTCTTACTTACTCCTCTAGATTTTTTTTGCTTTCATTTTCACAACCCTTGCAACAATATCTTCCAGGAATACCCGTAGGAATGCTGCCTCCAGCTCCACCCCGACATCAACCACCCTACGCTCATTTCAGATCAGAGATATGTGGGAAGAAAGAGGATTCATTTACACTTCAAAGGAGGGAAATTTGGGCCTAAAGCCGTTCATTGCTCGAAAAATTCGAGCTCTACAGTGGCAGATCTTTGCCGAACAGCCTGAGGAGATGAACGTCTCATTGGTGCGAGATTTCTACGCTGCCATTAACAGCAGGACGTCGACAACAGTGATTGTACGAGGAAGGGAAGTGTCGTTCGAAGCTGAATACATTAACACACTGTACGGATTCTACGTCGACAGCAACGACGACGCCCACCAACAGTTCCTCAACACCCTTGACCCTGCTGCCTATGATGCTGTCATGGCAGAGCTGACTGATGAATGAACACAGTGGAGCACCAGCCGCAAGAACCCAAGGACGATAAAGAGGACTCAACTCCTGTCGGAAGCCAAGTTATGGAACGCGTTTATCAAAAAGCACATCATGCCGTCGTCAGACAATACCACTGTTGATCAGCCAAGGTTAGCCTTAATTCACTCCATTTTACATGAGAGACCCATTAACGTGGGCAGCTATATCCGTGAGAGTATTCTGGAGTGTGCACACCGGCCGACGGGACCGCTCTACCTCCCATACCTCATCACAGCCCTCTACCGCGGCCATGGCGTACCTGAAGCTACCACCAACCTTCGAGTCCAAGGGAAGGGATGGACGGACAAGAACATACTCATCTTAATGGAGCTGACTTTTGCCACCCCTCTGTCATCATTTGATCCAGCTGCCACGGTAGCAGATACGACAGAGCAGCCGGAAACTGAACCTGCTGCCACAGCAGCCAGGTAGCAACCAGCCGTAGCAGCCCCGACCGACTCCTCCTCCCAGATACTTGCTGCTATCCAGAAGATGGAGGAACGACAGCTCGGTCTGATGAGCTTCATCAGGGATTTTACTGCATCTACGGTACATTTTATCCACAACTCTTTAAATTTCCCTGATGTCGTATTTCCTACCTTCCCTGCACATTATTTGTTGTACCCACCCCTGCCCACACCCCGACACCTACTGCCACACCACGGACACCCTCTGCCGCTTCAACACCATCCCCTGCCTCGATAGCCACTGGCAGCAACCGTGCTGAGACGTCTGCCCGTGGAACGAAACGCAGAATGCCCTCAGAAGAGCTTGATGCCTTCATTGCCGGTTTTTCTTCCTCCTCCGTTTGGGCCGCAAGCGACAATGAACCCTCTGTTAAGAGGAATCTCTCAAAGGAGTTTACACCGGTCAAAAGGCAGAAGAGAATGGCAGATAAAAACAAGATGCAAAAAGCCAGCGGCAGCAGCAGCGGTGAGGACAGCAACAGCAGCTCAGAAGTCCAGGTTGTGGAGAAACCCCCTCATATCTCCCCAACCAGGATTCAACCACCGAGGGAGGCCAAAACGAAGAACACATCTGCCTCCCCCATCTGCCAGCCAGCTCCGAAGGCTCGTGCCCGCCGCCAGATCCGAGTCAGCAGCAGCAGTGACGACATCGATTAAAATTTGAGTTTCTTAACTTATTTTGTTGTCTGCTTATATATTTTGTGATGTACTGCTTTTAATTTTTTTATCTTGTCATTTGCATTGAGGGCAATGCAACCCTCGAGTTTGGGGGTGGCATCCCTCCATTAATGGAGTCCATTTTAGTTTTAAAAATTGTGTCTTTTACTTAAGTTTATTTTTGGTTAAAAAATATGAAAATTTTGGCTTAAGTCTGTGAACTGAACTTACCTGCCGTAACAGCTCTGTCGTAGCAGTGCCTTTAGGATAGTTTTAGGAGTAGTTTAGAGCCTTTCTATAGTTCTGAAAACTTAAACACTATTTGTGATTGTTATACTGTCTAGAACTCTTCTAGTTAACTAGAGTAGGAAGCTTAGCACTTGAATAGCCCCTAGAGGTGCCTAACACTGGCTCTAGGAATGAAGTTTAGCAAAAGAGACACAACAGCCCTAGAGGTGCCCGAAACTGGCTCTAGGAAGTTAGCTAGAGGTGCCCAAAACTGGCTCTAGTGAAACTTTAGGTTAAAAAATAAATGAAATCGAGTCAAAACAAAAAAATCAAAGGAGCATAAGAAATGCCTTCAAAAGGTGAACTTTGGCATAAAAATTCAAGTTAGAAGCTGAAATATTCTAGTGAAACTAAGAGAGTCTTGGCATATAACTGTTCACAAGCATGCACACACTGCACGAGGACTATAGTGAGACTCCGAACAAATCCTAAGTTATCCGACGGGGTGCTGCCGTCACAGAGAACGAATGGAGGGTAAGGGAAAGTTCGCTGTTTTAAGCCAAAACAAAAATATTTCATTTTATTTTTAGGTCTAAATTGCTTGAGGGAAAGCAAAAACTTGAGTTTGAGGGTGTGTTGAGTGTGTAAAAGTTCTATTATTTACCCCATATTTAACCCATATTTCTGCTGCATTCAAGCATAATTCATTGCATTTAGGTTAGTTTACAGTTAGACATCACAAATATATTAAAAGGCACAATTTCTACTGAAATTGGTTGCTTTTGCAGGTTGCTGCTGTAGCAGAAGGAGAGACAGGCGCTGGGCAGTGAAGCAGAAGAGCTGGAAATGGACGAGCAGTCAAGGAGGTCGATGTTGCCATGGTTGCCGCCGTGACAGCAGAGGAAGACAACAGTTTTGAGGAGAATAAGCAAAGTGGACCTCGATAGATAGAGAAAATTAAGCCCGTCTGTCGTGGAAAACCAGTATATTTTTCTAAGCCCTAGATCAGAAGGAATGCCAAGCCCAAAGTTCAAGGAGAGAAAATCCCAAGCAAGAAAGAGGACGATTTAAAGATAGATTCTCTGAAGATTTAGTCTTTATTAGAGTTGTACTTTAATTTAAACTTGTATTCTTGCTATTTTAGAAAACTTGGACCCAAAGCCTATATAAGGGCATGTATTTCAACCTAGGGAGGACATCACCCATCTCTAGCCTTCTTCCCAAAACCCTAGCCGTTTTCATCCTCTCATCATGTTCTAAATTCCCCTTAGGGCCACGAGTTGTTTTGTAAAGTAGTTGCAAGGGTTGCTTTTGTTTTAGGAATTTTCAGTTCAATAAAATAAACTTCAAGTTCTCTTATTCTGGTTATTAACATCTTGCAAGAGTATCGGGAGAGCATTGTGAGGTTATCTATTTACTTAATATCGGGAGAGTTAAGTATACGAAAGGAATAAGTGTGAGTTCTCTAGTTTATAGTTGAACTATCTTGGACCTAGGGATAGGACGAGGTTAAGTGGCTAAATAAGAATTCAACAACATCGGTGTTCATCCTTCGATTCACGCCGGGAGGTATCATCAAAGACGTGATCATCGACAGACTTGGACCTAGGGATAGACCAAGGCACAACAGGGATTCTTGCCAAACTTGAAGTACAGAGTTGAGTGTTCGTTGCCGCGACAAGCAACAGAATGCCGCCGCGACAGGTGTTGCCGCGACGGAGACGACGACAGAACTGGATTTCCTAGACTTAGCAATACCTGCACTACTGAGCTATTCAATACCAGCCCATTCTCTCTATCTTGATTTCTCTACTTTTATTTTCTAGTATTCTTATTTATTTTCGTGACAAACATCTCAAATATTTTATTTACTCTCGTGCAGTAATTCAAGGTGAAGCTATTAGCCCAGTCCATGTGGAGACGATATCCGATACTTCCGTATCACTTTACTACTTGCGTCGTGTACACTTGCAATACAATTGCGATAGACACTTTTACACGCAACAATCCTCTCCCTAAGTGTAACACCCCAATGAAGTAAATGTAGTAAAAAAAGAAAAAGAAAAAGGGAGAAAATGCTAAACAAGTGAGGCTGGTGGGGTTCGAACCCACGACCTTCCCCCTCCCTTGTAACCTTTTGCTTAAACCATTGAGCCAATGGCTCGTTTCTATCAAGAGTTACCTCGTTTGGCTTTTAGAGTTAAGCTTGAAGGCTTGTAAGTCAACTTATTAATCCAACTCTTCACCTACCATGGGATTTTTGGTTCGAATGTGGATTTTTATTTCTAGAAAAAGTCCAGAAATCTCTCACCTTCCCCGCCCTGGCACCGGCATAGATCTCCGTCACCGCTGGCCAGTGGCGTGCACCGCTACCACGGGCGTGCTCGTCGCCGTGCCGCAAAAGCATGATGAATGATGAAAATGTCTGCTCTATTCAATAGTATGCCCATTTATCTATCAAAAGCATGAACTTCTGTTTCTGATACTCTGAATAGAATACGTCTGTTACATGTATTATGTTACTCATGTCTGGAATCTGAACACTGATTACTATCTGGGGTATACTGTTGGGTTATGTTATGAAGTCTCTGTTGGTACAGCCCTGATCAAGCTGGTAAGTCCTTATGGACCTAAGGCATCCCTTTAGGTGGCACCTATACCCATCGAGCCTAGGATAAGTCCTTATGGACCTAAGGCATCCCCTTAGGTGGCACCTATGCCCATCGGGCCTAGGGTAAGTCCTTATGGACCTAAGGCATCCTCTTAGGTGGCACCTATGTCCATCGGGCCTAGGATAAGTCCTTATAGATCTAAGGCATCCCCTTAGGTGGCACCTATGCCCATCGGGCCTAGGGTAAGTCCTTATGGATGCAGTTCTGGGGGACTGCATATTGGTGTAAGGTTGGAGGGTAGTTACCAGTGAACCCTTGCATGTACTTGAGCATTTGCATTGAATTGTTACCTGCTCTTATGATATGGCTAGTATGCAATTATGCCTGCTTGATCTGCACTTATTGGAACACACTAGACGCTAAACTCGTTATTTCCATCTTTGTAACCTATCAACTTGTATATTCTCGTTTGTTACTCGATGATTGAATAAAGAACAAGTACCATTATTTTCAAGTATAACATTACCCTTAAATAACGGAAAGGAAAAGAGGATTGTTACTGCTTGGAACATCATGAAAATGTTATGCTTATTGTATATTTGCATGAGCTTATAGCATCTTTTGGTAGTTTTGTATTACTGAGCTTTCCCAAGCTCATGTTGTTTCTACCATCTCAGGATAAAAGATCAGACAAGTTGCACTTATCAATGTCGGTATGGGAGTTTCTACGGCTCATCAGGGAATATGGTATCTGTGTAACTAAGGGGCATGTATGCCGTGTTTGTATTATACAAATGAGTTTGAAACTTATTTCTGCAACTTGTATCATAATTGTTTTATCGTTTTGAACGATTTCTGAAATTGTATTTTAAATCACATATTTGATTTATGATTTTAAAGGTTTAACTATATCAGAGCTAGAGTTGTGTCATTCTAGGTAGATCGGCCGATCGTCTGTCATAGTGTGTCTGGTCTGTGCATGCCCCTGACATAACCGTACTCCTTCGAGCCAGAACTTCGATGTCGAATCATTTTCCTGAAATATCTGAATCTAAGTATTCTGCCTTCCATAGATCGTTCTGTACTAACAAGAATTGTCCATATCGTTCGTCTGTGTTTTGAATTAAATGGCTGAATTTGAATCTGGATAAGGGACTTGAGATGGTTTATGCTTGTGAAATCAAATATCTGAATCAGGTTAAGAATAAATGGTTGATCATATGAGGTAACCGATATACGACTACATGTAAGGTAGCTCGGTGATAATGATTGTGTTTAAGAATATTCTGATGAAAAATTTGATAAAGGTATTATGAATTTAAAAGAAAGATGTTCGTGAAGGTGTCGAAAATGTAAATTTCGTGGTGACTCTGTTGCACGATGAAAAAAATAAGGTTGTCTGAATATTATGTTGAGGAAAGTGATATTCGTTTAAGACCTTGATTATGTTTGCTCGGCATAAAGAAAGACTTTTCCTTGAAATTCGAGGCATGATAAACTGTTATAAATCATCTTTGACCAAAGCTTGATGTTTACATCCTGATTATGGAAGACACTGGTTGAGGCTTTGAGTACTCGTATGAATTTCACGCATAGTTGTTCGTCCGTGAATTAATGGTCAACCTAGTGGAGTAATTCAGATTTTGAAAGATGTACTTTTGGACTGTATGATTGACTTCTGTGGCGACGAGAATGTTTTGTAGTCTTGACTACGTATGCAATAATAATAACAGTTACGAGACAAGTGTTCGTGTGACTCCGTATGAAGTCCTCTATTGATTCATCTATTGTATTTTAATCAATTGAGTCAAGATGCATCATGGGATGGTTTTGGGTCTAATGTCAGTCCGAGTGACCAGACGATACCAAATTGATCCGTGACCATCTGAGCGTCCTGAGAAGCAAGGATACCATGATGGATAAGTTTCAGTACAAGAATGAATGAAAGAGTTTTTCTTCGACTCTAATAAATTTCGAGGATGAAATTTTCTTTAAGGATGGGTGAGTTGTAACACCCCAATGAAGTAAATGTAGTAAAAAAAAGAAAAAGAAAAAGGGAGAAAATGCTAAACAAGTGAGGCTGGTGGGGATCAAACCCACGACCTTCCCCCTCCCTTGTGACCTTTTGCTTAAACCGTTGAGCCAATGGCTCGTTTCTGTCAAGAGTTACCTCGTTTGGCTTTTAGAGTTAAGCTTGAAGGCTTGTAAGTCAACTTATTAACCCAACTTTTCACCTACCATGGGATTTTTGGTTCGAATGTGGATTTTTATTTCTGGAAAAAGTCAAGAAATCTCTCACCTTCCCCGCCCAGGCACCGGCATAGATCTCCGTCACTGCTGGCCGGTGGCGTGCACCGCTACCACGGGCGTGCTCGTCGTCGTGCCGCAAACCCGGAGCCACCGACCACTCGCAATAAGCAGCGGCCGTTCGCCTTAGAGAATCGGGTAAAGGTCCGACGGAAGCCTTGTTCGCGATGCCTCTGTTCCTTTTATTTTCCGGCCGCCTCAGTCGTCCGTTCGCGATGCCGCCGCCAGATCCGGGCTCCCGACGTGACGACAAACAAAACCCTACCGGCCGATCTTCGTTCTGACATCGAGAGGGGCACCATCGGAAAACTTCGATTTTCCGCCAGGGTTGAACCTTTAAGGTTAGATCCGGCCTACTTTCCGGCAAGTTTCGCGGATGATGAGTTGGATTCGAGTTGATTTAGCTGAAAATCTTTATTTTTCAGGTGAATCGGGCAAATTTTGATGTTTCCGGGGATTCGTCTTTGGTAATCTTTCAACTTAGGAAAGAGTGGGAAACCAGAGATTCGAAGTTGGTCAAGTATTACGACCTGATCCAAAGATTAATCCAGAATTTCGAGAAAATCAGCTTCGCATACCTCCCTAGAGAAGACAACCAGATGGCGGATGCTTTGGCCACTTTGGCCGCAACGTTCAAGGCAAGCACCGAAGCAGAAATGAGACCAATCGAAATGCAGACTTTCGACTCACCAGCCCATTGTTGCGCCTTAGAAGAGGAGGCGGACGGAAATCCTTGGTTTTTCGATATCCTCCAATTCATCAAGCTCCAAGTTTATCCCCGAGGAGCCAATGAAAATGACAGGAGGACCATAAGGAGAATGGCAGCGGGATACGTGTTAGACGGGGAGGTTCTCTACAAAAAGAGCAAAGACCAGGTATTGCTAAGATGTGTCAATGCTCAGGAGGCCAGGAATATTCTAGCCGAAGTACATGACGGATTGTGTGGAACTCATGCCAACAGTTTCTCTATGGCTCGCAAGATTATGAGGTACGGGTATTTTTGATCGACCATGGAAGGGGATTGTATCGACTATGCGAAGAAATGCCACAAATGTCAGGTGTACGCTGACAAGGTCCATTCTCCACCATTACCACTGCACACCATGAATTCACCATGGCCTTTTGCTGTCTAAGGCATGGACGTCATCAGGCAAATTCACCCAAAAGCCTCTAACGGGCATCGTTTTATCCTCGTGGCCATCGACTACTTCACTAAGTGGGTAGAGGCGGCCTCCTACGCCAACATTACAAAGGCAACTGTGTGCAAATTCTTGAAGAAGGAAATCATTTGTCGATACGGTTTGCCGGAAAGGATCATCACTGACAACGCTGCTAACCTAAACAACAAAATGATGGATGAGGTGTGTAAACAATTCAAGATCACCCACCACAATTCCACCACTTACCGTCCCAAGATGATTGGAGCAGTGAAAGCGGCAAATAAGAACATCAAGAAGATCATTTCAAAAACAACGGATACCTTTAAGGATTGGCATGAGAAGTTACCGTTCGCCCTCTTCGCTTACCGGACATCAATACGAACGTCCACGGGGGCTACGCCTTACTCCTTGGTATACGGCTATGAAGCGGTTCTGCCCATCGAGGTAGAAATCCCGTCGCTTCGAATCTTGAATGAAGTAAAATTAGAGGATGCCGAGTGGGTGCAAACACGGTTCGACCATTTGAATCTCATTGAAGAAAAAAAGCTGAAGGCCATCTGCCACGGTCAGATGTACCAGAGGAGAATGATGCGAGCCCATGATAAAAAAGTTCGCCCGAGAGAATTTCGGGAAGGGGACCTAGTACTTCGAAGAATCCTACTTAATCAGAAGGACTCTCGAGGAAAATGGATGCCTAATTGGGAAGGCCCATTTGTTGTCAAGAAGGCCTTCTCTGGAGGGGCGTTAATTTTAACAGAAATGGATGGAAACGAGCTAAACTACCCGGTGAATTCAGACGCGGTGAAGAAGTACTACGTATAAGAAGAAGCACTCCTTAGAGAGGAGAGTACCCAAGGCGAAAACCCTTAAAAGGGCGCCTCTAAGAAAAAAAAAAGAGGACTCACAAACAAACAAAAGGAGAAGGAGGTGGGGAATGATCATGCTCAAGACAAATCACGGACTCCGATACCCTTAAGTCAGAACTTTCGGTATAGTGCGAGGAATTTCAAGATCCAGCTTGGTCAACGGGTTCTCGGCCATTCACGCAACTAATACTTGAAGTCTTGTTTTGTTTTCGTTTTTTTTGTTTTGTTTTTCGCTTTTTTCTGTTTGCCATGATTTTTAAATCATCCAGGAATTATCAATAAAATTATGTCTTTTCTTATCTTTCGCCCCAAAGTGTTCCATAAGTAAACTGAGGTAGGGATTATAACAAGCAAAGGATTTCCTAGCATTACTATGATTTAACCATTTAAAGAGTAGATTGTCCAAGGGCAAGCACCAACGTCAATTACGTCCAAGTCAGAACAGGCAATCAAGAGAGCTCTAGCAAAAGTCAGTAAAACGTCTCCAAAGGGATAGGGGCACCACGAAAAGTCAAACCTAGTGAAAACGCAAAAAATCTCTAACGAAGATAGAGAAAAGAGGAAAAGAAGAAGAAATGGGACAAAGAAAAGAGGAGACGCAATGGAAACCCGAAAGGCACTTTGGGAGTAAAGCAAAAATTAGAAGGACACTTCAAGACCACAAAACTCACGGCAAAGGAGGTAGAAACTCAAAGCCAAGAGATTTTAGAGCAAAAGAGGCAGATACTCAAAGCTCGAGACAAAGACATACGATATATGCTCATCTATTCGAGCATTTAGAGAATAGAATCCGCCCATCCGTTCGGGTACTCGGAGAACTGAAATCCGCCTATCTATTCAAACAGTAAAAAAAACAAAACAAAACAAAAAAAAGAGGGAGAGAAGGGTTCAAAGTGAAAACCCGAAAGGGCACTTTGAAGCAGACAATTCCGTAAAAAAGGATCAAGAACAATGGTCCGGGAGAACCGAGAAGAGAGGCAATCAAAGCAAGAGGCAGCACCAAAGGACACGATGTCAATAGAATTAATATGACTAAATAACTTGCAAACCCAATCATGCATCACGAGTAGTAAGGCATCCCTAGGTTAGGAGCATGCTAACTCATACCATCATAGCATTTTTATCTCTCTTCACAGATTCTTAAAAGACAAATTGAATACCTCTCGGGATGAGGAGAAAACGATAAAGCGAGAATTAAAAAGATTTTTAGGCGAAGGATTTCAAACTCGCCACGTCGTGATTTCAGGAAAAAGAGACAGAAACTCAAAGACCCAAGAATTTTGGGGCGAAGGAGATACTCGCCGCTCAAAGATTTCAGGAGAAACCTTTCATAATCACCACTCAAGAATGTCAGGAGAAAGCTTTCAAGCTTACCGTCAGATTCCAGAATGAAGGATCCTACAGAGAAAGGATCCGAAGAGGTTCTGTATAGGGGGAACGTACGGCTTTAGGATCTCGAAAGCGGAAGGTCCCACGGAGAGGGGACTCGTAGATCCTTGATTTCAGAGAAGAGTTCGATAGAGAATGAACGATTACTCGAAGAGAATGCAAAGGAAGAGGAGTTCTGTGGAGAAAGAACTCAGAATCCTAAGGCCTTAGGTCTCAAAAGCGGAGGGTCCTACAGAGAGAGGACTTGGAGACCCTTGAAATACGAGGACGGAAGTTCTATGTAGAAAGAACTGTCACTCGAGGAATATGCCAAGAAAAGGAGTTCCATAGAGAGAGAACTCTTGAAGGCTTCAGAGAAAAAATTGCTTAGTCTAACGCGTGGTGGTCGGCAATAAGCCTACCAATAGGGAAGTAGGACAAAATTAGTGCTTATGGTCTTTGCTTTATGCTTGTTCCACAAGTATAAGCAAAGAGGGGCAGCTGTAATCACTAATTTTGTCCGGGCCTCGAGCCCTTTTAGTTTGTGTTTATCCTGGGCATACATTGGGCTATTATGTAAATTAAGACTAAAAAGGAAAAAAGAAAAAAAAGGAAAAAAAGGAGAAATATATATATATATATATATTATCTTATTAGTATCATCACCATACTACTATTAGTATATTATTGCTTACCTATTAGTATTATCATTAGTTGTTAGTATTATTATCACAAAATATTATATTATAACTTGTTTATTTATTGCTATTTGTTTGTATTGATAATTATTATTGATAGTTATTATTATTATTATATCTATTATTATTATTATTATTATATTTATTATTATTATAAAACTTAAAAAGAAATCAAAGATGTTCATAAATAAATAAAAGCCCACTTTGATTATATTAATAACGGTCCATACTTAAATAAAATAAATGAATGGCCCGGTGAACCCATACATTCTCAGCCCAATATGAGCCCAGCTATACTAAACCCTAATTCCCCTTTCTTTTTGATGCAGCCGCCGCACTCCCACAACCATCAGATCTGGTGAAGCAGATCCAACGGCCCAAACCAAGTCTGCCAAGAAACCCTAGAGAGGGTCTCTCCTTGCCCTAGCGCCGCTACACCACAGCCGTCAGATCTACCTCAGATCTGACGGTCCAGATGAGGCCCGAAAGAATAAACCCTAAGAAGGCTCTCCTTATCCCTCGCGCCGCTACACCACAGCCGTCAGATCTGCCTCAGATCTGACGGTCTAGATGAGGCCCGGAAGAAAAAACCCTAGGGAGGCTCTCTTTATCCCTCGCGCCGCACGCCCACCGCCGTCCGATCTGGGCGAGATCAACGGCCCAGATCGTGTCTGAAGGAAACCCTAATGAGGGTGTTGATCCGCGCCGCACGCCTCCCCCACCGTTAGATCAAGATCTGATCTAACGGACCAGATTGGCGCGTGCTCTACACCGGACGTTTGTTCATGTTCCACGCGCGCGTCCATAACAACCCAAACCCCTCCACGCGCGCGTAACTCGGTCCCGTGACCCCTCGTCTGCACGCCTCTGACCTTCTGTCCCCGCCGCGCACCCTCTACCGCCCCTGACCCGGTGTACGCTAACACCATTTTGGGAGGGTTCGTCATGCAACAGTGAAAAAAAAGGAATCAGATGACCAAAAATGCAAACTGATACACAAAAAAGTAAAATGTCAACCAGACATGAAAAATCAGAGGGAGAGAAAGGATTAATCTTGATTTTGTTTTTTCTCTATGTAACCCGGGTATAAGAGTAGCCCGGGAATCTGTAACTCTTCTTCTTAAGCGAAAAGGAGAGGATTTTCAGAAAAGAAATAGAAAAGCAAGTATTTTCAGAGGTACCCAAAATCTCAGTATTTCAATCCGTTGCATGCATAAAAATAAAGAGGGTTTTTGTTTTCTTTTTACCTTTCGTGAGTCTTTATCCCTCCTCCGTTCTGGATTCGAACCGGTGATAATCCCATCGGTTCCCGTTTAAGGAGTCAATCGAGGTGAGCCATCGGAGCCACGGGGAGAGGTTTTCCCTCTCTAGGGTTTCAAACGATTTTTGTTAGGGGAGTTTTAGGGATTTTTGTTTTAGGGATTTCGGTAGGGTCAATTCTTTTCCTTTTTCTTTTTTCGTTCTTGCGTCGTCGATGGCCTGAGATTCTTGGGGGTTTCTCTCCGTTTCTCTGAGATTTCCGACGCCGAGAACGGCCTACGGCGCCGGAAACCCTTTCCCGATGAGGCCAACCCTAATCGGTTGTGAAGAGGGGATGAGGTTTTTTGGGTCTGAGTTTAAAATGGGCAAAAGGATTTCAGATTTTTTTATTTCGGTTTTTATATTGGTTTTACGTCTCAAAAATGGTCCAAACCTTTTCTAGTCCCCCCCCCCCCCGCGTCTCCGAAATATCACCACTAGCCATTCCGTTTTTTGAAATCACATCCCTGATCACTGCTTTTTAAAGTTTTTTTTCAATTTCGTCCCCTAATTTGCTTCAGTCAACACCGAATGGTTTAATAGCCATTTCGGTCCCTACAGATTTCAGCGTCTTTTAATTTTGGGTCCCAGTTTTGACAACTTAACCCCTTTTTTTATGGTTTAATTTTCTCACTAGTCCTCAGAGTCTGTCCAGAATTCACTCTAGCCCTTTTAGCAATATGCCTTTCATCCCATGCATTTTTAATTTTCTGGCTCAATATTTATATTCATATGCTCATCTTAATCTATGTTTTATTTACATGTTCCATATATGTTTGATGATGTATATACATATTTGTGCAATTTATGTTTGCTATGCCATCAATGCCATGTCATTTACTTTATGTTTAAATATTTTTATGTCCCGTTTACGTTTCTAAGTTGCATACGAACTTATAAAATGCAATGCGAGCGTCTTTTTATTCGGGAGCGAACGAGGCCAGTACCAGTCGTAGTGGTGGTGGTTCGGACGTTCCTTCTCGAATATTAAGACCTTTAAAATTTACTCGCTCGTATAACCAAATTTCGATACGATTCGTCACTTTAATTCGCAAAATTTAATATTAATTAAGCGATAATGTTTTTGGTACCGATTTTCGGGCACGACGGGGGTGCTCATCCTTCCTCGCGTGTAACCGACTCCCGAACCCGTTTTCGAAAAGAATCTCTGGTTTTTATTTCGGTGTCTGATCTACCATTTTTAAATGGCCGGTGGCGACTCCTCCTTTTTTACAAATTCGACTAAATTTTTTGAAAACCAAATTAAAACCCGGTTCTTCTAAGTGACATCGGTATTTTTTAGTCGCAACACGTTTGATGAATTTGTTAGCATGATCTGTTAGTTTGACCTATGATGGTACAATCTGTTTGCATGATGAATGATGAAAATGTCTGCTCTGTTCAATAGTATGCCCATTTATCTGTCAAAAGCATGAACTTCTGTTTCTGATACTCTGAATAGAATACGTCTGTTACATGTATTATGTTACTCATGTCTGGAATTAGAACACCGATTACTATCTGGGGTATACTGTTGGGTTATGTTATGAAGTCTCTGTTGGTACAACCTTGATCAAGCTGGTAAGTCCTTATGGACCTAAGGCATCCCCTTAGGTGGCACCTATGCCCATCGGGCCTAGGATAAGTCCTTATGGACCTAAGGCATCCCCTTAGGTGGCACCTATGCCCATCAGGCCTAGGATAAGTCCTTATGGACCTAAGGCATCACCTTAGGTAGCACCTATGTCCATCGGGCCTAGGGTAAGTCCTTATGGACCTAAGGTATCCTCTTAGGTTGCACCTATGCCCATCGGGCCTAGGATAAGTCCTTATGGACCTAAGGCATCCCCTTAGGTGGCACCTATGCCCATCGGGCCTAGGGTAAGTCCTTATGGATGCAGTTCTGGGGGACTGCATATTGGTGTAAGGTTGGAGGGTAGTTACTAGTGAACCCTTGTATGTACTTGAGCATTTGCATTGAATTGTTACATGTTCTTATGATATGGCTAGTATGCAATTATGCCTGCTTGATCTGCACTTATTGGAACACACTAGACGCTAAACTCGTTATTTCCATCTTTGTAACCTATCAACTTGTATATTCTCGTTTGTTACTCGATGATTGAATAAAGAATAAGTACCATTATTTTCATGTATAACATTACCCTGAAATAACAGAAAGGAAAAGAGGATTGTTACTGCTTGGAACATCATGAAAATGTTATGCTTACCGTATATCTGCATGAGCTTATAACATCTTTTGGTAGTTTTGTATTACCAAGCTTTCCCAAGCTCATGTTGTTTTTACCATCTCAGGATAAAAGATCAGACAAGTTGCACTTATCAATGTCGGTATGGGAGTTTCTTCGGCTCGTCAGGGAATATGGTATCTGTGTAACTAGGGGGCATGTATGTCGTGTTTGTATTATACAAATGAGTCTGAAACTTATTTCCGCAACTTGTATCATAATTGTTTTATCGTTTTGAATGATTTCTGAAATTGTATTTTAAATCATATATTTGATTTATGATTTTAATGGTTTAACTATATGTTTATTTGAAATATTATCGTGGGTCGCTCTAGTGACCCTAATGTGACTTCCTAGGATCCGTTGTAACGCATAGGCGGGTCTAGGGGGTTACACTAAGAAATCAAGAATGAACAAATTTTGAATTTATTGAAATAAAAAACTAACAACCATCCAATCGTTTATCACGCCACAAACCCAAATAACCTCATCCAATTTAAATTAGTTCATGGATGGGGAAGAAGAAGTTACAAAGAATTTAATCCCAGACATGGATTGCATAAATATAAATAAAGAAGAGGAAGCTGCGTGTGATTTGCTCTTTCTCTCTCTAAAATTTGATCTCTCTCCCCCTCCCAGCTTTGCAATTTGATTCATTTATAAGAGAGTTTGTGATCAGATTTATTGTTGAGGAGGATAGGAATAAGCTTGAATTAATTTGATTAAGAGATAATTAATCTGAGTCTTTATTTCTATCCAATTCTGCATGTAAATCTAAATATGGGGAATTATCCCTTGATTTTCGTATTTATCCTGAAATTAAGCAGAATTGTCTGGTTTTATCCAGATATAACGCGGAAATCAGCTTTGTCAACTCCTTCGGTATTCTCCTTATTTTCCTCGACAATCTCTACATGCCACAACAATCTTGTCCTGCACAAAAATAAAGCACACTAGAAATGAATTTTTCACAAAAACCAACAAAATATGACACCAAGCTCAATGACCAAGGAAACCACGAAACTATGCATGAATGACTACAAATGCCACTAAAATGAGCTTAAGTCTAACAATAATGTAAACAAAAACGATAATAAAAATAGTACTTTTACACACTTATCAAAAACCCAGGACTATATCTGAGATTTTCCTTACCCTTCTATCAACGCCCTTGTGAGATACAAAATTAGACTTCTAAACCCTTTCAATCGGTTCGGGCCTTAACACTTGAGCCGAGATCATTGATCGTATATTATTATCGCACTCTATAAAATTTAAAACTCGAGAATACTCCTCCATTCCCCGATCAACCCAGCCCACTAATTCCTCTGAAGTTCCCTGATCAAAAACCCATACTGACTCCTCAACAAATGACCCACTACTAAACCGATAATTATCAACTTCAATAGTAGGTAATGTCATTAAATTTGGCACTAACGTCTCACTAGATGAGGATTAGGCAATCTGTGTCTCGACATGTCCTGCACTACGAAAACCCCCTATAATATCCTCTCGGCCTTCTTCCCTCCGCTCTAGTAACAACGTTGTAAAACTAGTACCCAGTTGTTCCTCAAGCTAATCCCCACGTAAAGGAGAGATATGACCCGCTCCCCCCAACACCTCCTCCAGCTCCATCGATGCATCATCTTCTAATCCCTGCCATGGATCAATTTCATGCACATGTATTGGGAGTGATTTCTCTCCCACCACCAAATAAAGGATCTCATCAATACGATTCAGGACTGATGTTCGTATCAGAATCTGACCTCTCTCAAAAGAAGTAGGCTTTTCTGTGTTATATGCCAAACAAACTAAAGAGCCCCACAACCCTTCAACATTCGCAAAGGTTTGTTGTGACCAAACATGAATAGGAATGCCATTTATTGATAGCCATAAACTCCTGGACGACATCTTAAGTTTCGATGACCAAGTAGATAAACGAGTAAACCATCTACTCATGTCATTAATATTCAAGAAATTCTGTTTACCACCCTCATTATCACACATAATCAGGACGACAGGACCATCGAACCAACAATACGCATTATGGAAAAGCCACTCAAACCTATATGACTCAATTTTGTTGCCAAAATAGTGATCTCCTCTGTGTGATCTACCCACCAAACCAAACTCTTCTAAAGGATTGCTACGTTGTTCAGATCAATGGATCCAAACACTTTCCATATCGCTTGTTGTGATTTTTCAGTTTCGTTAGGTTTTGTGACCGATATCGAGGAGGATTCTTTGTGTCGCCAAAAAAAACTTCTATCACCTCCCCGTACCCATGCAACTCTGATCATCGATCCGTGTAACCAAAATCCATCCAATCTCTCCATTACCCGTTCAATATCACTCTTAGACGCAATCCTCACAAAACCAAAACGAGTCTCATCTCTCGCTCTGTTTTAGGGATGAATGTGTCCACCACTACCCCATGGGGATCAAAGGCTTGCCACATGCCTTTCCAGTGAAATCAAAGAGGGATATTACCCACAAAACAGGTCCACACACGCTGTCGGCCATGATCAATCATGGTTTTCTGTCGGCCAGAAATACACTTACGATTCATTAAACTCGGTTGTGTTTGTTTATGGTTGAGTCGGCTCCATTGGTGTTAGCGATGTTGTTAAAGGGGATGGTACAAGAGACATGCTTGGTTTTTCAATATTGACATCATAGCCTTTTATGTGATAATTTCACTTCTCTGATTAGATCTTGGTCCTATAAATTTTAGGAGTTCTTGGTCTGTATATATTTATTGTGATTACAAATGTTGGCTTGATTTTTGAAGTAAAATGTTATAGTAGGATAATTTTGCTTTGTCATTTAAACAATCAAGGTTTTCAAGTTCTAAGTTTTGCCAGATTCAATTTGGGGTTTATTGCCACTGTAATTGGTGTTACAAACTTCATAGGTAGCTATTGTTTAGAGTCTCAATAGAGGATTTCTAATGTAGTTTGCCGGGGTGGTTTTGCTCGGAACCGAGTGCAGGATTGGCATGTGTAAACATTTGTTGGCGTAGATTGTAAGTTAGTGGTACTCGTGAAGGGATATTTTCATGATCTCAGTCTTAAATCCAGTTTTGAGCATATAGTGATATTGGTAAAAAAAATAATGGGCTCGTGTTCATTGTTTTGACATGAGGATATGTATGGTATGCATGGGTATTTGAAAGTTGTGAATCAGATGCATTTGGCTGACATGTCTAGGGAGCTTCAGAGATTTTGGGTGTTAGCTTTTTCTCGTGTATTTTCTATTGCTTGAGTTGTTTTATCTTGTGTATCTCCAAATTGAGTGTACTCTTTTCCTCCATGTAGATTTAGGGAGGTTTTTAACGAGGTAGGACAGTTGGTCCTTTTTGAGTTGTAGCCACTTTTGTGGTATTTTAATAAATAAAATATTAATTTTTCTGAGAAAAAAAACATCTTGATTCTAGTGTTTGCCAATATGCTCAAGTCTTTACTTCATCTTTCCTTTAATCATTTTCTTAATTTAAAATCTGAAATCAATTTCCATTTCAGTTGCAAGTAACAATCGTGGCTTTTAATTCCTATACAATACATGTGGATACAATACTCAGCTCACTACTATAATACTTGCTAACCGTGTATGCTCGCACGCAAAAAATCTATCCTTAACATTATTTACTTACATTATTACACTGAATCATCAATTTTCTGCCAAGCATGAGTCGGTTGACAACATAACCATGAAAACTAATATTATTTTCAGAGAGGTAGTTGTGTGAAGTATATCATACACAAACGACAAAACAGTTCGAGCACATCACGTCTATTGTTTAGTCAGTAAAGTAAATATACTTTCAAAAGAGAATATTCAAAGGAGGAAACCTACCTATCCTATGCAGCTATCAATCGTAGAACCTATCACCACATCGAGTCAAAATGTTTTGATAAAATATCAATTTCATTCTTGTGGGGGATTGTTGGAAAAATGCGAGAAATCGGTAACTTTGAGCCATATTTTCTATGGGTAAAGGTGGAGATTCGAATGATGAATTTATTGGCTCATATTCTACTCCATGATACCTTTACAACGGTATCTTATATGCTTAAAACGGTTGAGTGATGAATGAGAAACTGATCCTCAAAGTACGGTACTTGTGAATTCTGTAAGGAAAATAAAAACCCCATATTGGTAGGATAATAAGTATGAGAATTGTTTATATACACCAACTCACTAGTATTTTCGGTGATAAACAAAGTCAAGAGAATAGTTCGTGATCTTTACAACCGTGCTACTGTTAAAGATCGTCCTATTGTTGTATCCTGGGAGACTGACGACCGATGAACAATGTGTCTTAAGGAAACTGCGTAGCTGCAGACCTCAACATGTTTCCTACGATTTTCAATCGAATCAAGAGTTTGTTTCTCTTCATTTTTGTATATCAATTATTTAAATAATTGTTTTTCCCTTTTTCTCGTCATAGATTGTTATACTTGTAACATGAAGTACTCGATTCAGATTAGTATCCAATGAGTTGGATGTCGGTAGCTATATAAAAATCAAACACTTAATAATATGGTAATTACCAAAATCATTTTTCAAATTTTATGTATTTTATAATCTCTCCCGGTATGGCAGTGAATCCTCTAAAATAAGTATAGGTGTAAATATTTATTGAATTTCCATATTCATGAAGGCAACAATAGTATATATATATAATATATTGGAAGCCTCAAGAAAGTAACGAAAATCATATTTCGTGTGAAAAATGGTTGCAACCAAGTTAATGGCTATTCGTTTTACTTTTGTTTTTCTGGTGTTTATCTCTCTTCTAGCTTTCCATGAAGGTACGTATCGTAATGTAGTTTTCTTATAATTTCTGATATACCCTTTTGATCACTCATGTTTAAGCTTTCATTTTCAATCGAACAGCGAGTAGAATCGTTAGCATCGACATCAACAGCAATGAGATCAATCAGAAGGCAATATCAGGCAGCAAAATAACACAATCACCATGCATTTATTCCCCAGTCTTAATGTCTTGGTGCTGTACAACATTACCACCACGACTTTGTTGGGGCACAAAAGAGAACTGTCTAGCCCATTGCCCTAAAAGCTAAGCTGTTCTAATTGAATATGTGTCATTTGTTTTTGATAATCGTTAATAAGAAGCGACCAAAATAAATTTTATCATTTGATTTTGTTGTTATGAATTATAATAATTTTTAGATTCGAAACTTATCTTGGAAATTTACAAAGGACAAACACCGTAACAAACCAGATACATAGAATACATAACTGCAGCACACCACCAAATTTATTTTGCTATGAAAAATTTATTTTTAAATTAAATGCGTAAGGTCCATATTACAAAAATCTTCTCTGAAACACTAAATAAACTACTTAACCCCCAAAAAAACATAGTCCTCACAGTGCCCAAAAAAGCCTCGACCAACTAATACTTGCCATGCAAAAGACTAAGCAATTTAAAATTAAATTTCTGAAGAAAAAAATTACCTGGAAATAGAAGAAGGAAAACACAATTAATCTACACCTTATTTTAAACAAATCAAACCTATGCATACAAGACTTTGTTAGAAAACCAACCATTGCATTGTTAATTCTTGGAACATGATGTATAGTGATATGTTTGATTTTTTGTCAACATGTGGTACATCTCTAGAAAATAACGCCACCAAGTCGAAAGTCATTGGAGAGGGTTCAAAATCCAGTTCAATGCCAATTTTGAGTCTGATTCAATTATTAGGTTAATTTTACCAATCCAATTGGCTTCGATGAGCTCCTCAAGAGCCATGTGAATAACCATTACTTCAGCAAAATCCGACCCGTTAATGGGGAGAGGACCTGAGAACATAACCTGAAAGGAGCCTTCGTCAGAATGAAGGACCCCTCCACAACATGTCAAAACTGGTTTCGCTTCTCCATCTACAATAAATTTCACAGAACCGTGTGGCGAAGGGGACCAAATAGGTACAACAGGGGACATTAATCACTTACGATGCGTGTCCCACCAGTCCACTTCTGAAGAAATAATGCCTTCATTCGTGGTCTTGACCCAAAATAGTGCTTATATCTTAGAAAAAGAATATTAAATCTGACATCGTCGCCATCTTCCCATATAAAACATATTCGTTTCTCGCCAACCAGACTTAAAAAACATATCTGCCACCATTGCTTCTCTAGGGACACATGTCACGAAATAGTAAGTTTTTAGAAAAAATTGTATCCTAGTTGGTACGAATTTAATAAGTTCAGTGATTATATTACAAGTTTTAATAGTTGTGATCATATTGAATGCGCCTTCAAAGTTTAGGGACTGCTAATTTAGTTTACCTTATTTTTAATATTAATAAAATAATTAATTTTTAAGAAAAGCGGAATACATTGGATACAAATCCAAATCTTATTCAAATACTTTGTCGGTCAAATTCATAGTGTACAGTGTACCCAACATTAATTTAATCCTAATTGAAAATAGATCTTAGATTCGATTTGAGCAATGGCTCATCTTTCCCAACTGAAAAAAATCAAACAATTACCACCAAGGATCAGTTGGTCTAGTGGTACGAGGCACTAGAATCTTTAAACAAGGTCAAAGGTTTGAATATCAGTGTTGTAAATGGAGGAATTGGGTTGGGAAGGTCGCCCCCCATAATGAACCTTGAAGTGTTGGAAAAAATATGAAAAATTGGTAACTTTGAGCCATATTTTCTATGGGTAAAGGTGGAGATTCGAATGAAGAATTTATTGAATCATATTCTACTCTATGAGACATTTACAACAATATTTCATATGCTCAAAACGTTTGAGTGATCGATGAATGAAAAATTGATGCTCAAAGTACGGTACTTGTAAATTCTGTAAGGAAAATAAACTCAAGCACTCCAGAGTGGTCGAAATCTTCATTAAGGAAACTGCGCAGCTACAGGCCTTAACACGTTTCCTACGATTTTCAAACTAATCAAGAGTTCGTTTCTCTTCATTTTTGTATTTCGATTATTTAAATAATCTTTTTTCTCTTTTTTATCGTCTCAAATTGTTATACTTGTAACATAAAGTACCCGATCCAAATTAATCATCCAATGAGTTGGATGCTGGTAGTTATACAAAAAATCAAACACTTAATAATATGGTAACCAAAATCATTTTTCAAATTTTATGTATTTTTAGGGATGTAAAAAGTTGACCCGGCCTGCAAAATTGACTGAAGCCGACTTGAGTCAGAACTGCTTGTGACCCGAGGTGGTGGTGATCCGAAATTGATTCGAGTCTGAACTGGTGTTGACCTGAACCGGAGTTGGACTTGGAAATTTTGGATCTGAACCTGACCTGCATCCGACCTGAGAATGACATGAACTTGAACTCATCCTTATAATGTGATAACCGAACCCAACCCAACCTGCATTCGACCTGATATGAACCCGAACCCGAGATTAACCTGGTAAATAATTGGTATTACCCGACCTTTTATCGACCTGACATGTTATGAACCTGATCTTAATTGACTTAACTTGTAAATGACCTGACCTGTTACTGAACTGATATGATATTTACCTGACTTGTAATAACTAATAAGTTACAATTGATGAAGTTGTGAGATTATGAATTTTTTATATTGGAGTGTGACAAAATACATTTTTACTATTTAAGGTACATGATTAACTATGATCATTAAATTAATATATTTAATTTTTATATTTATAAAGTATGTAGTATATAAAAATATTTAAAAGTTTTATTAAATATCTAAATGATGCCAACATGATTCTTTATGATTTATGGTTTAATATTAACAGCTTATGATTTAGCTCAGTATTATTGGTTTATGAGCTAAATTCTGATTTCTTAAGGTTTATGGTTAGTTTAGTGTTTAGTTTAGGGTTATTGGTTTATGTGATTAATTTGGATTCCTTAAGGTTTATGGTTTAGTATCAATGATTTATGGTTTAGTATCAATGGTTTATGGTTTAGCATATAACTATTAGTTTATGGGATTAATTTTGATTCCTTAAGGTTTACGGTTTAGTTTAGGGTTATTAATTTACGAGATTAATTCTAATTCAACTTGCTAATTTGTGCATTTGAATTTGATTAAATATTTAAATCAAAGCTTCATGTGTACAGTTGAACTAAATTAAAGTTTCAACTTTCATGTGTACAATTACATGTTTACATCCAAATCAAAATTTTGTGTATAATTATATTAAATCAAAATTTATATGGTATAATGATGATGATGATGTCTGAATTGAATTAACTTATTAAACTTATGATCTAATTGAGTTAAATTAAAACCTAGAAATATAAATCATGGACATAATTAAAAGAATTCTAAAACTAAATGTGGAATTTTAATTAAATTAATCAGAACTGTGACTCAATTGAATTGAATTAAAACTTAAAAGTGAAAATTTGGGACTTAAGTGAGAAGCATCTAAAGTCGGAAGGGCTAAAGAATAATTGACCCTAATGTAAAAGATTAGGCGGGTTCTTTCCTTCCCATCCGTTCAATTTAATTGTTTTTTAAAAGAAAAAGAAAAATCACAATTGGTTAAAAAAAGAGAGGGAAATGAGAAAATTTTGGAGGGAAATACACCACATATTTTTTAGGTTACAGATTAATTACCTTTTAAGTCTTGTTGTGCTAAAATGTTACAGAATTTCTAATTTTCACTTTTAAGTTTTAGTTTAATTCAATTTAGTCACAAGTATCCTCACGGTTTGGACTTCGGATATAGGAGTCCCCTCCCCACGGTGATATTTAGTCCCTAAAACTTTACTTTCAGTCGAAACTAACCCCTATTTATTTCTAATTTTTGTAATTTAGTCTAATAATTTTAATATGTTGTCATTTTTGTTCATTTTAGTTCCTAAGATTTAAATTTTAGCCGAAATTGACCCCTATTTATTTCTATGGTAAAATTGTATGGTGAAATTGTGCAATTGGCCACCGGACTCTCAAATTTCTTCACTTTCAAATTGTCAAATTTGTCCATAATTTCGGTTTTATGCTATATTTTATTGTGAAATTGGTCATTGGACTCTTAAATTTCTCCACTTTCAAATAGTCAAATTGGTCCATAATTTCGGTTTTAGGCTATATTTTATGGTAAAACTATTAAATTGGTCCCTAATTTTTGGTTTATGACTTAGGGATTAGGCCTTAGTGTTAATGGTTTAGGATTTTTGGTGTAGTTTAGGATTATTGGTTTATGAGATTAATTTCTTTGGCTAATGGTTTAGGATTTAGTGTTTAATATTAATGGTTTACGGTTTATGGTGTAGTTTAGGGTTATTGGTTTATGAGATTAATTTGTATGGTTTAAGGTTTAGGGTTTGCCTTAGTGTATGAGATTATTTTCAAGTGTTATATAATCTATAGTCTATAATCTATATATAATATATCATACCTGATGATATTATTATTAATTTATTAATATAGTCTATAGTATATGCCTATATGGTCTATAGTCTATATTGATATGTGTAACGTGAATATGTCTCATACGGGTTACGTGATTATTATATATGGTGTTGTTTTTGTTCATTTTAGTCTATAAAATTATATTTTTATCCAAAATTGAACCATATTTATTTCTAGTTTTTTGTAATTTAGTCCAAACCCTATAATTTTTGTAATTTATTCCAAAACATATAAATCATAAGTCCCTATAATAATTCTAAAACTAAAGCTCAAATTTCAATTATAACCTAAATTGAGACTCGATTGAATTAAATTAAAAGCTAAAAGTAAAAATTCGGGACTTAAATGAAAAACATCTAAAGTTATACTGACTAAAAATTGAATTTCCCCTAACCTAAAAGAACAAGCGGATTCTTTCCCTCCAAAAATCCAAATGGAATCATTTTAAAATTTGATCCAATAATTAATTACACATTTGGCATTTTCGGCCTAATTTTTTTGCTTAGTGATTAATTACCTTTTAGATCCTCACTCGTTTAAAATTTTTCATTTTAGTCCTAACATTTTCTTTTAAATTTTAGTTTAATTTAATTTAGTCACAATTATATACATATATATTTTAAATTGTAACATATTTCGACATCCTAAGAGATATTTTGGATCATATTAATCCTTGAAAATTTCTTTTTATCTAAAATTTACCCGCAATTACCATACCGAAGTATATTTGTACGCGATAACACCCGACTTGAACTTCAACCGAAACCGATATTACTCGACCTGAATTTTATCTGTCAACAACGTGACTCGACCTGAACGTGGCCCGACCTGAAGTCCATCCGAACCTGAATTAACCTATTAATTAACTGATTCGGGCCCAAACCGTTTTGGCCTAAACTAAAATTTACTTGATCTAAAATTAACCTGACCCGAACCCGAACTCATTCTTATTTAAAATCAACTTGGAAATGACTCGAATCTTAGTCGACCCAGACCCGACCTTCTCCGAGTTGAACCACTAAATTGACATGAGATAACCCGTACCAAATTTGACATGACCTAACCTAACCTGAAACATGAACGATTACCTAATTTTACATCCCTATGTATTTTATAATCTCTCCTGATATGGCAGTGAATCCTCTAAAATAAGTATAGGTGTAAATATTTATTGAATTTCCATATTCATAAAGGCAACAATAGTATATATATTGGAAGCCTCAAGAAGGTAACAAAAATCATATTTCGTGTGAAAAATGGTAGCAACCAAGTTAATGGATGTTCGTTTTACTTTTGTTTTTCTGGTGTTCGTCTCTCTTCTAGCTTTCCATGAAGGTATGTATCGTGATGTAGTTTTCTTATAATTTCTGATATACTCTTTCGATTACACATGTTTAAGCTTTTATTTTCAATCAAACAGCGAGTAGAGTTGTTAGCATCGACATCAACAACAATGAGATCGATCGGAAGGCAATATCAGGCAGCAAAGTAACACAATCACCATGCATTTATTCCCCAATCTTAATGTCTTGGTGTTGTACAACATTACCACCACGACTTTGTTGGGGCACAAAAGAGAACTGTTTAGCCCATTGCCCTAAAATCTGAGTTGTTCTAATTGAATGTGTGTCACTTGTTTCTCATAATGGTTAATAAGAAGTGACCAAAATAAATTTTATCATTTGATTGTGTTGTTATGATTCATAAAGGTTTTTAGATTCGAAACTTATCTTGGAAATTTACAATGACAAACAATAGAACAAACCAGATACGTAGAAACACGTACATGCAGCACACCACACTTTTTGCTAAAGCAAAAATTATTGGTAAATTAAACGTGTAAGATCCATATTACAAAAATGCTTCCCTGAAACACTTAACCCATTTCCATTCCGGAATGCTTATAGGTTGTAACAACCCAGCAAGAAACTGATGTTCAACTTTAACTTGCTGACGCACCAAACGAGAAACAAACTCTGCAACTTCCTTTTTCAAACCAACCCAGTAATATTTTTCTTTTAAATCACGGTACATTAGTATTACCAAGGTTCATAGCAAAAGGACTAGAAGGAGCTTTGGTCAGAATAGTGCGCCTCAACTTTGAATCTTCTGGTACAACTATTCGACCCTTAAAACGCAAGACACCATCATCATTAAATGAAAATCTGTCGGATTATAATCATTAAAAGGACTAGAACTAGCTGCACTTTTGAATTGCAAGGAAGAATGATGGCTCTAGTCAACCATGGAGGGTGCTTCTTAGCCTCCAATGTCTTATCCTTCTCGATTTTGAAACTTGAATCAACCTAGTGACCTTTGTGGTGAAATTTCTTCGACAATTATGCTCTGAAAAAATGGTTGAATCATATCACTATCTAATTCTGTTGACGGACTTCAATGATCAATGCAATCAACGTTATGAGAGGACTTGATTAATCGCAATTTGAATTATGAGGACTAAATTGGTTTTTTTAATTTTTTACTGTCAAAAAAGAGATGTTTGATACTCTATGTTACCAATGGGCGGAAGTTACATACATACTATTATAAAATGGAAACCATTGAAACTAAGCTTTTTTGTTCCCGGTGCTTCAGACTTTTGTGTCATCCACCCAGAAAGTTAGCCTTGTTTAACATAACTAGAAGTAAAAATCAGTTTATTATTGCCCAAGTTCCATGGATTGATTATCTCGGAATCAAAACCGTTGCCTGCATATGCCACACTTGAAAGCATCTAGTTTCAATGAATTGCAGAAGCAAAACACAACACGACTGACTGAGCTCCTGGTGCACAATAGTGCTTTCGTCGTTTCAGATGGTTTAAGTGTAGTTTCTTCACTCAACCCGCTTAGGTTACCAAAGCGTTCTTCCAGATGCAAAAAATATAGATACTACCTCATATGACATGTTATCAACATCGAGTCTCATATCCCTATGCCGATCATGAATATCAGCTACCCTTAAAAGTACTGATTGATCAAAGATCATAATGTCAGTCCTGCATACAAGCAGAATTGAAAGAGAAAATGTTACTTGCTTGGGGAAGAAGTAAGGTCCAAAATGGCATGGCCACTTGTTAAAGGATACCTTAGTCACAACCGTTTATTGATGTAATTAGTTTGGTAATTGCAGTTAGTAATCTGTTAATTGTTAGAAAGTGGTTACTTTGTTGGACGTAAGCTGGTTAGCCGGTTTTGGTAGTTACAGGGTCATAGCTTAGTCTCAACATATTTTTGTTTTCCATTAAACCCTAAACTACTTTGCTTTTCTCCTCACACACACTGCAGATCGTCTTCTCCGGCAACGATGCCACCATTCTCAAATGGTAACTCTCAAGTCCACAGCAGAATGACTACCAATTGCGTTAATTACTTTTGTAAAAGGAAATATTATTATTTGTTTAGGAGACATCAGTTTTCATTATTATTATTATTATTGGGAGACATTCCCTTATATTTTGTTTTATCTTTTAGTTGAAGTCTTTTTAGTTCAAATAATTGTGTAACCTCTATTTAAAGAGGCTAATTGGCTTGAATAAAAGTTTGTAAGTCATAGTTTTATTAAAAACCCTAAAAGATCTTGGTGAATTTTATTTCAAGTAAACTATGTAATTATTTCAAGTTCTCATATTTGTAAAACAATGAACGATAAAAGAAACATCATTTTTTTTCATGTTTTTGTGTTTCTATTTAATTTCATTACCTATGTACTAATGATTGTCTAAAAGATTCAAGGTGATTGTTGCAGCCAACCTCCTCTCTAAGTGCAATGGTTTATGAGATATACAACCTGACTAATAATGTTAAATTTTTTCTAATAAAACAACATGAGCTATAGTTAGATTTATCGCTTGGAGTTGCTCGCGTAATAAAAACAAATTAAAAGTTCAGTGACCTAATGAAAGTGAATTAAAAGTAAAATCCTTTTTAAAGTTAAGATGTCACGCCAGTTGACGATAGTGACCATAATAAAAACGAATTAAAAGTATAGTGATTGTATTGCAAGTTTTTAAAGTCTAATGAACATCTTATAAATGCTCTAAAAGTTTAGGATCTGCCAATATAGTTTATCCTAAACTTTAATATGTGTCAAATCATGAATTATAATAGTAATTCGATTGGCGGAGAATTGCGATTACAAGTGAAAATGTGTTAGGTTTAATGACACTAAATTTAAGAATCAGCAGTTGAATTTAAGAAAAAAAGTTACTCCTTCTGTTCTAATAAGGTTGTCTTTTATTGACATTTTAAATGTTAATATTTTTAAATTTTAACTAAAATTATATTAAATACTTTAAATAATTAAATTTTATAAAATATGTATATTTAAAAACTAATTGATTATAAATTTTTAAAATATATTTTTTATATTTTTATAATAATAAATTTTAAATGATTATGACTTAAAGTTGAAGAAAATTGATTAAAAAAGAATCAATAAGAGATAAATTTCATGGGACAAAGGGAATATATGCTTTTAGTGGTATAGGATAGGGATAATGTCACATTTTCCCCCTATACTATACAAAATTTGTCAACGTGGGGTATGTACTTTGAAAACGTTCAATTAGCCCCCATGTACTTTCCTTCCATCATACAAAGTGCCCCTTGCCCCTAACGTCGTTAGGGTTGAGGACACCACATTGAAAAATTTTGTTTAGTACAAGAGGTATTTGTGCCATTATCCTAAAGAAATAATTAGGAAGTTCATGGGCTTCATAGCAATAAATCCATTCTTTTTATTTTTGTCCAAATAAAGTTAAATGTTTTGTTTTTATTCATCTCTTTCCAGCGAGATTTGCAACTCTTCTCCACCTCCACTGCTGCCATGGCCGCCGAAAATAATAATTATTTTTCCTTCTCTTTCCTTCTCCCCACCATGAAACTTAGAGTCGTCATCTATTATCGTCGTTTCTATGTCATAACGACATTAAACTTCTAACACAAAATTTAGAATCGATACATTGGTAAAAAAATCTATAGAGATGGAACCTTGGTACCCACATAATTTGTTCAAGATGCAACCCAAAGGAAACACAAAGCACAAACTAGCTTTTCAAGGTTTTTTAAATTTGAATTTGAGCTAAGAAAAATAAGTAAGAGTCGCAACAATCAAACACTAGACTAAAAAGATCCTTGTGTCAATGGTCCGAATCCACTTCTAAACCTAGAAAAGAGGATCGCCTTGCATCAATAAAAAACACAAGAAAATCAAATTAAATATTCTCATTATTTTAAACAAAAAAAAACAACAATAAGAAGGAATTAAAAGAAATACAGATTAAATTTTTTTTTTTATTTTTACCCGTCTCAGTTCATTGAGTTTTGAGGTTGTTCCACTCAATCGGATAGTGTGAAGTGAAAAAAGCTCGTGGCGAAGAACATACTCAACTGTGGATCGATCCAACGGTGATGCACAGAGATTTGTCGATATTTTTTTTTTGAAATTTTATATTTGATTTCAAGAGGCTTTCGGATGTTTTAGAGAAAGCTAATGCGATAGAACAATAGAGGAGAAAATGCTTCAGATTGGTGGTGGTTATTGACCGAATGATGAGAAGAATCTTTGACAACGAAGACAACAATGGTGTTAAAGAAGAGTTGTAGAGTTGCGGTTTTTTTTAAGAAAATGAATGAAAAAATGTCGTCTAATTTAATCTAGAAATTAAAAGGAGAAGTTGTTTTCATGCCCTCTAGTTTATGTTATTTTTTACCTGTAGAAGAAAAAGGGATAATGACACAAATCCCCTTGTACTATACAAATTTTTCCAATGTGGTATATGTACTTTTAAACGTTCAATCAACTCGATAGGCAAATTTTGTATGACGGAAGGAAAGTACATGGGATTGATTGAACATTTTCAAAGTACATACCCCACATTGACAAATTTTGTATAATACAAGGGGCAAATGTGTAACACCTTAAATTTTATTCTTCAGTTATATAAGGCTAAAGGGGAAATGAGGAAAATGACAGCCAAGGGATTTGAGCCCTTAACCTTATGCTTAGTAAACATAAGCCTTACCTTATGCTTAGTAAACATAAGCCTTAACCATCTAAACCATGTACTCATACTTATCAAATGTTATCTAGCTTAATATTAGAACTAAGATGGGATGTGTTTTCAAATCTGAGTTAATGACCCTTGACACTTCACCAACCGAATGGAATACCGCTCAAAAAAATATTTGATCTCTCTCTATCTTTTAAGCTCTAATTCTTCCCTCACCGACTCTATCCCTATCTCTCTACCATCACGCCGTAACTGTCACCACCACCCATGTCGTGCTCGTCGTCACCCTAAACCCAACCGTGGTCGCCACTTGCGCAACCATTGTCTCTGTCATCGGGAAACAAAGGTATTAGGTTCAACGAACCTAGGTTTTATAACAAGTCCGTTCATCGTTGATTTCGTCCACCTCTGTCGTCTTTAGGGCGGGTCGACAACCCGAGTGTGTTCAGCGTGAGAGGGCGAACATAACCCTACTGGCCGATCATCCGTTCGACACTGGCAAGAGCTACGTCGGAGTTACGTAATAATCCGGCCACTTTGGACCATTTCGGTCATATTATGTTTCATTTGGTTAAGTCTTAGGTTCAATATGGTTTTGGGTTTAACGATCCTTTGATTTTCGGCAGAACCGGAGCAAAACTGCATCTCCGGTGACTATTCCAGTGACCGTCCGACGGTTTGACTTCATTTGGTAAGTGAATTGGTTTAAGTTATGGCCCAAAGGTGTACCTATTTTTTGTTATACACCGTAGTCAGATTCTATGAAATAAATGCTTAAGGTGTACCTATCCAGTTAAATAATAAACATCGTATTGTTGGTTTCTGACTAGTTCAAGAAGACTCGAAAACTTGAAGAGCAACTCGAATTCTTGAATTCTGCACGTCGTTGCTTATACTTGGTTGGTTTAAATTACCAAATTACCCCTAAAGGTCAAAATGACCATAATATCCTTGTAGGCCGTATTGATTGATTCGCTCACGATATATCTAAAATCCTGATGATCCTGATGCATCAACTTTCGATGTTTGGTTCGATCCGTTTTATTGAACTCCCCTATTCGTAGGGACCTCGTTCTGAAATCAGTCCAAATTGTCAAATGTCATCTTTCTGATAATTATCAAGTTCCTCTAAGAAATGAATTGAGTCATAAAGCGTGCATCATGTATTCGTAAATACTTTCTGTTCTAAACCAATACTATCTACCTAAAAATTAAAAGTATGATATTGTTATTCGAAAAGAAAGCAATCTTTAACTCTTATCCTCTCATATGAAAATATATCTGATACATGTCTTTTAATAATAATAATAATAATAATAATAATAATAATAATAATAATAATAATAATAATAATAATAATAATAATAATAATAATAATAATAAAACAAAATAAATCTGACATTTGTCTTCTAATATAAAAAATAGATCGGATATCTGTCAAACATATTAACATGCAATTCCTAATATATAGCAGCATTTAGTTGATTAATTCAAGCATAGCAAGGCAAATGATTAAACATGCTTAAGACGCAAACCATTATCATACCAAATAGTAAGAATAAGTACCAAAACCAAATTAAAGGCCTCATACAACCCATATAAACCATTCAAAACTTGCATCAACCACAGGGGGTCCAAAATACATTTCCCAAAGCAAACCATTAGTTCTCATTGCCAAATATCATTACTAAAGTCAATGCAAAACATCACCATACTTGAGCTTTACTATTCCTTGGATCTTCCTAAGCCTCCTTGCAACCCAAAGTGTCTCAATTATCTGCATTGTTGGTAAAAGAGAGCGTAAGCACGATAGCTTAGTGAGGCATGCTCTAAAAACACCAACACAACAATGCAAACCTTTTAAACTCTTTCTCGAAAACCATTTTTACATGATCTTTCTATCTCATGCTTGTAAACCATTTCAAAGCAAATCACCATTTGAAAATCACATGTACCATCTATCTATCTCATGCATTCAACCAATGCAAATCTCATGGCAAAGCCATACATGCTTGACATTCAAAAGCATTTCATAAATCTCAAAATCTCATATGCATATCTCATAGCATAAAATCATTTCAACATTGGTACATGTGAATCAAAAGCAATCTCATATATTGGCATTTCATATTTTATCTTTACTCGGATATGCGGATTAGCTTGACATTAAGCCAAGTCCTACCCCAGTGGAATCTCACATCATCGAACTCTCATGGCGGTATCTCTCTTCGCCACAAAGCTTGGGTGTTTCACCAAGACCTACCCCGATGGTATCTCTCATCATTGAATTCTCACTTTGGATCGGGATGGCACTACCCCCATTGCCCGACTCCAAAGAGCACGTACGAATTTTAGTTTATAGTGTACTTTGCATCTTATTGGTCGACCAATTATATCTGGTAATTATCTCATCATTTATGTCAATATATTACATTAAAATCATCGTCTCACCTACTATTTTGATGCAACATTTCTCAAATCTATCTCATCCCATTTCAAAACCACAATTCATGCATAGCATTTAATCAAAATCTCAAAACTCTTTACAAAGTCATGCCATCTCATGAGATTAACACATAACATCATTTCATGTTATAAATCATACATAAAAAAGTAGGAATTTGTCTATCTCAAATCAAGAGCATGTCAAAAGCACTTAGGGGCATAACCACTTTTCGAGAGCAAATTCTAAACATACTTACTTCCGTACTTAGGATGGTGTTTCAAACCAACCCTAAATCCCCAAACCTCATTTCCTTGTCCCTCAAGGACTTCTAATACCATTTGCACTCACCGATTACGTTTTGCTTGCTCGTCGAAACGATTTCTAGGCTTCCGACACTTCCGGATCAACACCAAAAGCGTCCGATGAAGTCTCCCATGTTCATTACACATAAGAGCAGAAGATTAATGCATCATCATGCATTAAAATCACCAGCCACTCATTCTAACTCGCTGCACTACGCAAAACCAACATTTCGGCTATCTGAAATAACCGAAATCACCTCCAAACTTTCTAAAATCAAAGCTCGGCCAAGATCTATCAATTCTAACCCTTTCTAAACCTCAATCAACATCAAAAATCATCAGAAACACGACCTTATATCTCTAGCAATAGCAGATCACCAAAAACACTTCAAAAATCACATATCTAACATCTAAAACTTAGGAACCCAAACATATTCGGGATTTATTTGTTAAAACCTCAATCTCAACATCAAATATCATCCAAAACATGTTAGAAATCAACCTCAAAATAGAGTTTAACTTAGAAATACGAAAATCATCAAAATCACGTCAAGAACCTTGAATTTAGCAACTATTCCTTGTTTATAACATTAAAACAACTTAAAAACCATCAACAAAGGATTGGTAACTTGGGAATTTCAGTAAAGAACTGATCATAGAGGAGAAGGACGAAGCTTACCTCTAATGACTAATTTCTCCTTAATTTGGGCAAGATTTCTTGAAAATCCAAAGCAAAAACAAAAAGGATTTGATGAAGTAAAGGTAGGAAATCCTTTGAAAGATGAAATCTCATCAAATGATATGAAAATCAGAAGTTCTTTGGTGAGGGAAAAGTGTTTGGCTGATTGGAAGTTGAGAGAAAATGAAAAGAGAGAAAACTATCGTAAAATAGTTATGGAAAGTCAACCTTTGATTTTTCTTTTAATTCCTTTAATTAAATCATTATTAAAAACTCTCAAATTAAAGAGAAATCTGATGAAAAAAGTGGTAAAATTAGCTCCTTAAAGATTCAAAGTTTCAATCATTTACAAAACAGTCACTAGTCAACTTTTGCAAAAACTGCATTTTGATCACTACACCAAAATGTAATATTTCCAAATCACATTTTGTAAAATTGTTTTCACCAAAATCATTTATATAATAAAAGAGGATTTTTAGATATTTTTCCATTTTTTTAAAACATCTCGAACTAGGTGTTCCCTAAACCAACCTTAAGGGTTCGAACCGTTCCCGACCGGCCCGATTCAAAACATCTAGGCCCAAAACCAGGGCGTTACAGTATCTATCAGACTTGCTGCCAGGACGTCTTTCCATTCCACATGCCGAGACAGTACACACCCCTGCAATGGCAGCGACCTGATGCGGCCGTGTGACAGGGTCGTAGTTTGTCGCCCGTCATACCCGCCGAGGCAGCATATCGTGGCAGCAAAGGATAACTCATACATATTACAACGCAGTTTTCACACTAAGTGGCAGCATAACCCTGCATGCTCTATCAACTTGATTCACCTCTTCTTTTTTACTTGTGTTTTTATTTACTTTCCTATCTCAACCAATTATTCACTTGTGCTTTTACTTTACTCTGTGCAGGAACTAAAGAACGAGACACGCTGTCCAATCTTCGTGGGATTCGACATCTTATATACTATAACTTGACAGGAGTGTGCACTTGCGCTCTTACAAAAAGGGAACACCTACACGCCCTACAAGTTTTTGGCGCCATTGCCGGGGATTGGTAACAACGAATTTCGTTTTTCAATTTCTGCACTTTTTTTTTACTTTTTATTTTATTTCTATTTTTAATCGAAAAAAGAGAATTTTACTGTGTCCTTTGCAAGTGTATGACCAGGGCTAACCCTAACAGAAACTTCATTATTTACGACGATCTTGAGCGTGAAACTAGACGAATCAAGAGGGAGTTCAGGGAAGCCTTAAAGAACAAAGACGAGGGCAAAGCAAAGGAAGAGACCATGGTAAACGAGGACCCCCCGATTGATGCCATCAATGGTAGGGGCGGGCAGCCAGATTTTCCGTCCAGAGGACCACAAGTACAATAGAGGCAGGATCCCCCCCGATCCACCCCAAGTGCGGATAACTAGGGACTACCTTGAACATGACTCCCAAAGGTTCGAGCCAATAGTGACGGAACCGGAGATAGGGGCAGATCATTTTGAACTGAAGCTTGTCATGTTCAACATGCTAAACACGCTAGGGCACTTCGGAGGGACTGCCATAGAAGATGCTCGACAGCATCTACGAGGATTCCTGGACATTTTCCAAGCGTTCAAGATCATGGGGTACACTAGGACATATTGCGGCTGAGGCTATTTCTCTATTCACTGAGGGATAGAGCGAAACAGTGGTTGAATAACCAGCCAGACGGATCTTTCACTTCATAGGCGGAGCTCTGCAAGGACTTTCTAGACTGATTCAGCCCATCCAACGTCACCGATAGGCTGTGGAATGAGATCACAACTTTTAGACAAGGGGATGACGAGCCGATGTATGAGGCATGGGAGCGGTACCAACAAATGTTGAACAACTGTCCGCTTCACGGTATGTCGGCTTGGTCTCAATTATCTATATCCTACAATGGGGTTAACTACCCAACTCGGATGTTGATAGATGCCTCGGTAAACGGGATCATCCTAGACATACCCCCAAAAGAAGCACTACGGGTGCTCAACATATCAGCTAAAAACGATTACAAATACCCAACAGCCCGCCGAGGCGGCACAAGGCGGCCAGCTACTGTAAATGAGGTGGAAGCCTCTGAATCTGTTAATGCCCGCCTCGACACTCTGACAGAGCTGGTGAAGAAGATGGTGCAATCCCAGGGAAGGTCCATGAAGTAAAAGCTGTTAAGCCCTTCTGTGGAGAATGTGCACTACACCAGATTAGATATATAGCAGCGGTTTTTGTGGCGTTTTTATAACAAACGCCACAATCATTCCACTTATACCGGCGTTTGGGTGACAACCGCCACAAAATGGGCAATTTCGCGGCGTTTACAAGACAAACGCCATAATAGGTATGTTATGGCGGCGTTTTAATTTATAAACGCCGCAATAGTTAGTATGGTAGTGGCGTTTTTAATAGAAAACGCCGCAATATATCTATTGTAGCGGCGTTTGTTATGATAAACGCTGGCATAGATTAAATTTAAAAAACACCCCGTTTTGATCTCAGACTAATTTTCATATCGAAAAACCCCCAAATCTATCAAAAAATCCCTAGCTTTCTCTCCCTGCCTCTCCTCGCGCGCGTTGCTGTTCATCACCGGCGTTCTTGGGCGTTCGCCTCGCTGTCGACAATCCCTAAAGGAGACCGGCGCCGATGAAATCTTTCAAGCTCCGGGTAAGCCTTCTTCATCTTCTTCCTCTTTCAAGCTCCGAGTAGGCCTCTCCTCCCTAGCTTTTTCATGTCGGGAACGTTTAAAGGCCTCTCCTCTTTCAACCTGATAATTTCGGAATTCATTTAGTTTGATTCAGATTAATCCAATCAATTCGACTATCTAGTCTAAATGTCCCTTTCGTTTTGTAAAATGGGTTGCATTTTTAATAACTTGAACAAGCATAATTTAGAGCAATACATGGTTCTGTAATTGCACTTTTCCCTGCAAAGTGCAAACCAACACTATCACAGGAGAAGTTGATTTGTTTCCACTGTGTTTACTTTCAAGTATTATTCTTGCAAGTTTTGCTTAAATTAGGTTGGTCCGTGACTGGGTTTATCTAATAGGAAGTAGAAACTCTAGTTTAAAAAATATTTTATTGGAAAAAACTTTGGAAATGATACATTTGATTTACTTTCAAGTATTATTTTTGCAAGTTTTGCTTAAACTTAACTATCAATTGTGAATCAAATTATTGGTGCAATGACAAAAACATGCTCTTAACTTGATACGTAATCTCGAATTTCAATCTTAATATAGTTACCCCTAAGTTTAATCTTAATTAAGACTAATGAATTCTATGAGCAATGGTTTCTGCACAATAAAGAGGTGAGCCCATCTTAGCTCTATGAGCAATGTGTTTAGGGTGGGAAAAAGTTGACAGGGATTTCTTTAAGTGGACAAATTTGATAGATTTCTTTTATTTTAATCCTATATATATATTGTTATCCTTCCGGTTTTGTAGAGCTTTACCTTCACAAATCTTCATATATATGATATGTCTTGAAGTATGAGTATGGAAAATGTCAAGTTAGCTCATGATTCGAATTGTGGATCAAATGAGCTCTTATTCGAAAAATTGCGATCACATAAGCTTATGATTGTGAAGATTTTTTATGTCTTCTTTTTTTGTACCCTTCATCAGTTTTTTAACTATTAATAAAAATTGTCTTTCCTTAGCCAAAAGTAAAAAAAAAAAAACATAAGCCCTTTGGCCTTAAGCGTTGAAAAAAATAACAACAATTTGATTGTGATTTTTCAAATAAGAGTTCATTAGATCCATAATTTTTTTAGATAAAAACACATTTGATGCATGCTTCAAACTAAAAGCACACTTGATTTCGGGTACAATCAGAGGGTCAGATTTGATATAAAAGCCTTTAAACTGTAATTCTTAATTAAAAAGGACCAAGAGTCTCAAATTATCCAAACATTGGAAATCTGTGCAAATGAAGTTTTAATAGTTAGAGATAGTAAAGAATATCTATTTAGCTTCAATTCATATTTAACCAATCATCCACTCATTTTTATTCAACAAAAATGGCACTTTATATATATATATATATATATATATATATAAATAAACCCTATTTGTTTGACCTTGTCTTGTACCACACTAATTGTTAGTACAATCTGATCCTGCAGGACGCTTAGTAATAAGCGGCGAACCTGAGCATCCGGATAATCCTTGGGGCGTCACACCGTTCAAAAAGGTTTGGTGTTGACTTATTCTAAGTGGGCAGTATTGTTATTATTGCTTTACTAACTAGAGTAAACTTCCCCTTATGTCAACTAGATTTCAATATCATGAATATATTTGTCACCGTGTTTTGTTCTGTTGTTAGTTTCTCATCCATGGTAACGAATCTTCTATAAATAATAATTATATAAATGAGAAGACTTTAAAGTATTTCTGCAGTATTTTTGCATTTCACATGTAGGAACCATAATTAGGTCATTTGGTCAAGGTTCGGTCTTGGCTAGAAATCTAACGATATGACCATTTCTAAATAGGTTGAGAGGGATCCCACATCTCTGCAGTGAGCTACAAATTTATTGTTAAATTCTTTATTGGCAAACAGTGGTTTTTCGTAACAGGTAACTTTCTCTCGAATTTTCATGGAAATGTTGATTTTCTTTAAATAGATCAAGTGGATTAAGTATGACTGATAGGTACTTTATATATTTAACTTATTTTTTACTTAATTGATAATATAATAGTTACATCTCTCTTTATCCTTCAAATATGCACCATGATAGGTTAAACTTTGCAGATTTTTAATTTTTTAGTATTAGCAATTAACAATTGAAATGGATATTTCAGAAATACAAAATGGATAGGAGTTGGATGAATTTGCCAAGGGTAAGCGTTGACTATCGAAATGGAGTTCAAACTTTTCTGAATTTTGCTTTTGCGAATGCAAGCGAAGAGAATAAGATTCTTTGCCCTTGTAAGAAGTGTGCTAATATTAATTGGTACACTCGTGAAGTTGTACACGAACATCTAATTGTGATTGGCTTTGTTCCGGGCTATAGAAAATGGGTGTTTCATGGAGAGTTGACACTTCATAGAGATTCTTCCACGAGTACTCCGTATTATCCTCCTAATTCGCATTGTGGATCTCTTAGAGAAGATGACATGGAGGGTATGTTGCGAGATGCATTTAATATGCATGATTATCATCAATATGTTAGAGAAGATGATTGTGATGTTGGTTTTAATGATTTCACCGAGATGAGAAGAAGTGGATGTGTTCAAGAGCCAAATGGAAAAGCGGCAAAATTTTTCAATTTGCTGATTGAAATGAATGAGCCACTTTATGAGGGATCGAAACATTCAAAACTCTCATTTTCCATTCGTCTTTTCCACTTAAAATGCTTGGGAGGGTGGACTGGTAACTCTTTTACACAATTATTAGAGTTCTTGAATGAAATGTTTCCTTTTGCAAAAATTCCTCAATCCGGCAAAGATATGAAAAAAATAATTGCAGATTTGGGCCTTGGTTATGAGAAAATCCATAGTTGTGCGAATGACTGTATGTTGTATTGGGGTGATCGAATAAAACAAGAGTCCTATCATGTATGTGGTAAATCTCGATGGATGAATGGGGACACAGAAAATGTGAGTGAAGACGAAGTTGAAGCACGATCAAGAAAGAATCCAGTAAAGATTTTGCGATATTTTCCTCTAATACCCAGGCTTCAAAGACTTTTTATGTCTTCAAAGACTGCTGAGTTTATGAGGTGGCATCATGATGGACGAACCGATGATGGATTATTAAGGCATCTTGCGGATTGTTTGGCTTGGAAGTCATTTGACCAAAATTTTCCAAGTTTTGCAGGAGATCCTCGAAATGTCAGGCTCGGTCTTGCATCTGACGGGTTTAATCCTTTTAAAATCATGAGCACTTCGTACAATACTTGGCCTGTTGTGCTTGTTCCTTACAATTTACCCCCGTGGATATTCATGAAACAATCATCCTTTATCTTATCCATGATAATCTCAGGTGAGAAAGGTCTCGGGAATTATATTGACATCTACATGCAACCTCTTATTGAGGAGATGAAACAGTTATGGGTGGGTGTCGAAACATATGATGTGTTGAAGAAGGAAAACTTTAATTTGCGTGCAGATTTATTATGGACTATTAATGATTTCTCTGCTTATGCAAATTTATCTGGGTGGAGTACCAAAGGTCGTTATGCTTGTCCTTGTTGTGCTGCACAGACATGTTCGAAGTGGTTGTATCATGGAAAGAAGTTCTCTTACATGAGACATCGTCGGTGGTTAGATGAAAATCATAGATTTAGATATCAAAAGAATATGTTTGATGGTACTGAAGAGTTCAGAAAAGCTCCTGAGCAAACAATCGGGTCTGATATCTTGTCTATGTTAAAACATATCAAGTTCACTTATGGAAAGACGAGTCATCCATTGAACCCACGATCAAGGAAAAAGACAAAAGAGGTGTCTGACCGTGAGGTTGAGCAGCTTAGTGATGATGAGTCTGATGAGGAGGATGATCCAAATGAGGCAGAATTGTGGAAAAAAAGAAGTATTTTCTTCGAGTTACCTTATTGGAAACATAACATTTTGAGACATAATCTTGATGGCATGCACATTGAGAAGAATGTTTGTGAGAATATTATCGGGACCGTTCTTAATGTCGATGGAAAATCTAAAGACAATCTAAAGAGTCGACTGGACTTAGTAGATATGAGAATTCGACATGATCTTCATCCGTATGTACTTCCTAATGGAAAACCATCGTTACCGCCTTCTATTTCTACGATGTCGAAGAAACAGAAGGAAGTGTTCTGCACGGTGTTGAAGGATATAAAGGTCCCAGATGGATATGCATCTAATATATCTCGATGTGTTAGTGTTAAAGATCGAAGACTTTATTCTCTAAAATCACATGATTATCATATTTTGATGCAATATTTACTGCCTGTTGCATTACGGAGTTGTATGTCACATGAGGTGACGTCTTGTATAATTGAGCTTTCTAATATAATGAAAGTTATATGTGGCAAAGTTTTGATGGTTGACGAACTTGAGAAAATACAAGATCGAGTCGCCTTGACTTTATGCTAGATGGAGAAGATATTTCCACCTTCATTCTTCACAATTATGGTGCATTTGCTGGTTCATCTCCCTCACGAAGCACAAGTTGGTGGACCAGTGTTTTATCGGTGGATGTATCCTATAGAGAGGTACGAATTGTCTAATATGTATTCAATCATTATTGAATATATCTTTTATTTAGAACTATTCATATAATGTTGTCTTTATTTTCCGTCTAGGTTCTTATGCAAGTTGAAGTCTTACTGTCGCAATAAGCGTTATCCAGAAGGATCAATTGTTGAAGGGTATTTAGCAGAAGAGTGTATGAGTTTTTGTTCTAGGTATTTGGAAGATGTTGAAACGAGATTTACTAGGCCAAATAGAAATGATGTGTGCAATACTAATAACTTAGCTGAGACTTATATGTTTGGAAGTTACGGTGAACCACTCGACAAAGTTGAAATTGCACAGTTAGATGATAAATCTTGGATTCAAGCACATCGATATGTTCTTTTCCATCATGACGCATTAGAGCCCTTATGCACGTAAGTTTTACAATATAATTCATAATGTATTCATAAGTTTTACAATATATTTCTCATTCTTTAACCACGTAACCTACTTTGTAGTGAGTTTAAAGAAGAGTTGAAATCTCGTGCACACTCTAGAAGATTACACCAACGGGAGATTCATAAGTTGTTTACAGAAACTTTCCATGAATGGTTAGGAAAGACGGTAAGCAACTAAATCTTTGTACGACAGGTAACTAATGTATAACTATTCCTGTTTTAATATATCAATATTAATGCTAATTAAATCACTTTTTACGTGTAATAGGTTTGGGGTAGGAGAGAAGTTAGCGAAATGGCTTTCTCAAGGTCCGAACAGAAGTGTTAAAATATATAATGCCTTTCTCATTAATGGATTTAGGTTCCACACGAAATCTCGAGAAAGATTACAGAGGACACATAATTGTGGAGTAGTTGTTACTTCTTCAACTACAAGTTATGCTAGTGCTAGGGACAATCATCCCGTAGAAGGAGATGTTGAATATTATGGAGTTCTTACAGACATTATTGAGTTGGATTATTATGGAAAACGAAAGGTTGTGTTATTTCGCTGTGATTGGGCTGATGTAAATACTACTCGAGGCAGCAAAAGAGACCAATTTGGTTTTACAATGGTGAACTTCTCTCGATTAATTCACACAGGTCAACAATTGATTGATGAACCATATGTATTCTCTTCTCAAGTCAAACAAGTTTTCTATTGCCATGATCCATTGGATAAGGGTTGGTCTGTTGTACTCCGTAACACCCCTAGAGACTTGATAGACATCGGGGATGGAAGTAGATATGACATTGAAACAAGATCAGAAACTTTGCCTTTTGTAGCACAAAACATAGATGAAACAATCAGTTGCTCTAGTTCTTAATTCCAATGGGTTCGAGATGACATGAATGAAGATTTTAATGAAAATTGAGTACATAACAATATAGTAAGATTTATTTCTTAACTTATTAATTTATAATGTTATAACTTCTAACTTGATGTTGAATACATACATTAATAGTATTGTCATTTGGTAGTAAAATTTTTTGTTTGTTTATTGCAGATATTATGCCTAGGCAGAAGTTAAGTGATTTGCAGATGGTTCAAGTTCCTCGAGCAGAGGAAATAACAAATAATGAGAATTCTTCCGCTGTTGGATCTTCAGAAGTTCCAGAAACGGTTGAGAGTGTGGAAATAGAAGGTATTGTTCAACACTTTAATATAACTTCTAACTATTGACTTGATATTATAAATTGTACTAAATTATTTCTTATGTAGGTGACAATGGTCGAAGGCGCAAGAGTAGAGGGCGCACGACATTGAATGAATTGTACGAGCTTCCTCCTAGAGAACGTGTGAAAGTTTCACGTAATGATATAGGCCAACCAATTGGGGAAGAAGCACGTGTTTTGGCCAGTTACTTAGGCATTGTTGCACGCAATGCTACGATTTTGCCAATCAATTATGAGTCATGGCGTCAAATGCCGAATAGTAACAAAAATCAAGCTCTGGATCTGGTTAAGGTAATAATGTCATTGTAATATATAATTCATTACAGTTACATAATAATGATATTAACTTTGACTGTGTAATTTGTAGGATAAATTTTCTTTGGAGGTTTTAGATGACTATTTGAAAAATGCAATAGGTAAGAAATGGAGAGACAATAAGAGCGCATTGAAGAAGTCATATTTCAAAAATAATCTCACCCTTGAAGAAAAGCTACAAAATGTCCCACCAGGAATGCTCTGATATCAATGGGAAGATGTAGTTAGGTTTTGGAGTTCAACTAAAGGAGAGGTATGATCGATCCACTTTAAAAATATATATATATCATTATAACATTGACTTTATACGTAATGTAAATGTTCAATTGTAGGAGCGAGAGCGCATTGGAATTGCTAGTAGACATCAACAGAAGTTTACTCACACTGCTGGGTCGAAGAGCTTTGCTCGTATAGCTAATGACGAGGTATTTTTTAACTATTAATTGTTTCAATGATGTATTACTTGTTCGTAAGTACTAATTTCTATTATACGTTGTAGCAAGTTGCGACTGGTACTAGTATTGGACGGATACAGCTCTTCGACATTACACACACCAAAAAAGATGGCTCTTCTATTACTCCTGAAGCTGTAGACATTATGGTATATTTGTTAGACAAAAATCTAAATTATCTTATATTTATATCAATAGTATAACATTTTTATTTTAAATAATATTTTGAATTTGTTAACAATTTTTATTTGGTTATCAGGCGAAATTGAGAGAAAAAAGGGCGGAGTATGAAGCTACGACTTCAACTGATGGTTCTACTAATGTGCATGAGATGGAAAATCAAATTATTGCTGATGCTTTGGGTCCTGAAAGATATGGTCGGGTTCGCTGTCAAGGATCATTCGTTACTCCAACAAAATATTTTGGACCTAGCTCATCTCAGTACATGCCATCACAGAGCCAGTCTTCGCAAGCAGAAGTTAACCGTTTAAAACAACAGTTAGCTCAATTTAAAGCCGAAGTAGCAGTGAAGGAAGCTGAGAGAGAAGCGAAGGAAGCTGAGAGAGAAGCGAGAGAAGCCGAGAGACAAACGCGAGACGCTGAAAGAGAAGCAGTATATCAGACTCTCCACAATCAATTTCAAGAACGGATGGCGATGTTAAAGAAGGATTCTTCATCTTAGATCGTTTTGGTGTGCATTGTAATGAACTTTGAACTATATTTTAAACGTTGAACATTTTAAATGTTAAATTACATTTTAGTATTATTTCTACTTCATTTGTGTTGGTTGGTTGATAAATATTTCTATTTCATTTTACTATAATTTTTTACAGGTTAAATTTTGGTAGTATTAACACCGAAAATGAGGTTTTGTTAAGGTAGTAAGCCTAGCGGCGTTTGCTAGAATAAACGCCACAAAAACACAGCTTTGGTTGCGTTTGTGACCTAAAACGCCACTATAGGTCCATGATCTATTGCGGCGTTTGTAGGCAAAACGCCACTATAGGTCCATGATCTATTGCGGCATTTTTGTACATAAAACGCCGCTATCTTTTGTGGCGCCGCTTACACCGGCACTTTTCGCGGCACTTTTGCTAGCACCACCAATGTTTTTCGTGGCGCTTAAAAACGCCGCTATAGAGCAAAAAAAATGCCGCGAAAAACCCAGTCTGGTGTAGTGGTGGGGCCAACCATGATTCCTCTAAATGCATTGCATCTGCAAACTACATGGGAGGATATGAGAGGAATAGCAGGCCAGCCCAGAACACATACAATCCTAACTGGAGAAATCATCCCAACTTCTCCTGGAGCAACCCAAAGACAGCAGCAAATCCACAACAGCTGTAGGGAGGCTACCAGTAGAACTAGTCCCGGCAGCAGACTCAGCAGCCACAGCACAATAATTCACTAGAATCTACTCTGAATAACTTCATGAAACAAACTGGTGAATTTATTGTTTATACAAATAAATTTATTGAAAAAACCGAGTCTTTCATGGACATGACGGATATGAAGATGAACAACCAGGAGGCTGCTATTAAGAACCTGGAGACCCAGTTTGGGAAGTTCACCGAAATCTACCACAGTCGGACCATGGGAGCATCACCCAGCAGCCCGCCAGAAGCAGTCAAGCCCACTTTTGAACATTACAAGGCCATAACTACAAGAAGTGGGAAGCAGCTGGATGAACCTAGGATGGTAGAACAGTTAGGAGCACAGCCGGAACAGACAAGTAAACCTGCCCCAACAGTACCAATATTAGCCGCCCCAGCAGCAACACCGACTCCAGCCGCCCCAGCAGCAGAACATGAAAGCAGCCCTGAAAGGATGATTCTTCTCGGACTAAGCCCCCCAAGCAAGGAGCAAATAGAGGGCATCCTCCCACCAGCACCATTCCCCCAGAAGCTCAAACAACAGCAGCAGGAGGACCAATTCAGAAAATTCTTAGATATTCTGAAGCAGGTGCATATTAGCATACCTCTGATAAAAGCTATACAAAGCATGCCCAACTACGCCAAGTATCTCAGAGATATAGTTTCTAAGAAGAGACGAATAGGGGAATTCGAGACGGTGGCTGTCACTGAAGAGTGCATGGCTATGTTGCATAACAAGTTACCGCCCAAGCAGACAGATCTGGGCAGCTTTGTTATACCATGCACGCTTGGCAGCAAGCACGAGACCAGGGCCCTGTGTGATTTGGGAGCCAGTATAAACTTGATGCCTAAGGCCGTTGTTGAGTGTGTAAAAGTTCTATAATTTACCCCCTATTTAACCCATATTTCTACTGCATTCAAGCATAATTCATTGCATTTAGGTTAGATTACAGTTATACATCACAAATATATTAAATGGCACAGTTTCTACTGAAATTGGTTGCTTTTGCAGGTAGCTGCTGTAGCAGATGGAGAAGCAGACGATGGGCAGTGATGCAGCAAAGCTGGAACTGGATATGTAGACGAGGAGGAGGACGCTGCCATGGCCGTCGCCGTGGCAGCCAAGAACGACAGCAGTAGTAAGGAGAAGAAGCAAAGTGGGCCTCGATAGAAAGAGAAAATTAAGCCCATCTGTCGTAGAGCACCCCATATATTTTTCCAAGCCCTAGATCAGAATGAAGGCCAAGCCCAAAGTTTAAGGAAGAAACTCCAAGCAAGAAGGAAGGACGAATTAAAGACTTATGCTCTGAAGATTTAGTCTTTAATAGAGTTGTACTTTAATTTAAACTTGTATTCTTGCCATATTAGAAAACTTGAACCCAAGGCCTATATAAAGGCATGTAATTCGACCTAGGAGAGGACATATTCTTTCTCTAGCCTTCTCCCCAAAACCCTAGTCGTTTTCCCCTTCTCAACATGTTCTAAACTTCCCCTAGTGCCACAGGTTGATTTATAAAGTAGTTGCAAGGATTGCTTTTGTTTTAGGAATTTTCTGTTCAATAAAATAAACTTCAAGTTCGCTTATTCTAGTTTTCAACATCTTGCAAGAGTATCGGGAGAGCATTGTGAGATTATCTATTTACTTAATATCGGGAGAGTTAAGTATACGAAAGGAATACGTGCGGGTTCTCTAGTTTATAGTTGAACTATCTCGGACCTAGGGATAGGACAAGGTTAAGTGGCTAAGGAAGAATTCAACAACATCGGTGTTCATCATTCGATTCACGCCGGGAGGTATCATCAAAGACGTGTTCATCGACAGACTTGGACCTAGGGATAGGCCAAGGCACACCAAGGATTCTTGCCAAGCTTGAAGTACAGAGTTGTGTGATCGCTGCCGCGACTATCAACAAACCGCTGCCGCGACGGGTGCTGCTACGACAGGGACAACGACAGAACAGATATTCCCAGACTTTGCAATATCTACACTACTGAGAAATTCAATACCAGCCCATTCTCTCTATCTTGATTACTTTAATCTTATATTCCAGTTCTCTTTATTATTTTCGTGACAACAATTTAAACTATTCTTTTTACCTTCGTGCAGTAATCCAAGGTGAAGCTATTAGCCCAGTCCCTGTGGAGACGATATATGATACTTCTGTATCACTTTACTACTTGTGTCGTGTACACTTGCACTACATTGCGATAGACTCTTTTACACGCAACAAGTTTTTGGCGCTGTTGCCGGGGACTGGCAACATAACTTTACCCTACCTTTTACTACATTTTTTTTTTATTTTTCTGTTTTATTTTGGATTGTTCAACCTGTGCTTTTCACAAGGTTTCTTGTTTATGCGCAGATCGAGACGAGGAAAGGAACCTGAGTATCCATTAGATCCTGAAATAGAACGTTCGTGCAATCTTAGGAACCGACTCCGCTTCGTACTAGCCAGAAACGAATACCTTGAAGAACAGTTAGAGGCCATGAACAACCAAAGGAATCCCCAGGATAATAACAATCCTACCGGAGATGGAGGGAACGATCCACCGGTCGACCCTCCTGCCGTTGCCGCACGCCGGTCATGCCGAGACTACATGCTCAATGATCATGTAGACCTAGAGACAACCCTACCAGACATAGATGTTGACAACTTTGAGCTGAAACATGTTATGTTCAGCATGATCAACAACGTTGGCCAATTTAATGGTGCTGCTACAAAGGATGCTAGGGAGCATCTGAAGACGTTCCAGGAAATATGTGGTTCGTTTAGACTACCATGAGTTAATCCGGAGATACTGAGGCTTCAGTTATTTCCTCATTCATTGAGGGACAGGGAAAAGACTTGGTGGAATAAACTAACGACGGGTTCAATTCGAACTTGGGCAGATTTAACTCGTGAATTTTTGTCTCGTTTTAATCCTTCACATTTATCTGAGCGATTACGTAACGAAATTGCTACTTTTCAACAAGAAGATGACGAGCCAATGCACGAAGCCTGGGATAGATTTACCACTCTACTAAGGAACTGCCCGATGCATGGATTCCCCGTTTGGAACCGGGTAACTAAATTCTATAATGTTGCCAATTTACAAACTCGTATCAGAATTGATTCAGCAGCAAACGGATTACTGTTGGACAAAGACCCAGATGAGGCAATGGCAGTATTGAAAAATCTGGCAAAGAATGAGGAACAGTTTCCTACAGCAAGAAGAGGGGGTAAACGAGTTCTAGTTGTAAAAGATTATAAGGCCGACAGTTCATTAAAATCACAGGTGGCATATCTCACTAAGGCAATGAAAAAGCTCTTAAAAGAAGATTCACAACATGTTTACTCTGCTGAAGAGGTAGGCGAAACTTGTGAAGGAAATCACAGTTCGGAGGAATGTCCATTACAGTTAGAAGAAGGGATGTATGTTGGGAACTACAATAAGCAGAATTATTACTCCAACAACTACAATCCCAACTGGCGAAAGGATCCCAAGTTCTCTTGGAGCAATCCTAATAATGCCCTAAATCCTCAAGCACAGAATACACAGAACCAGAGAGGACCTAGATTGCTGACTCGGTAGCAACCGCAGCAGCAACAGCCACCAGCTGCAACAACTAGTATACTGGAACAGACTTTGGCTACATTTATGTCTCAAACAGGAACCTATATTGAGAACATGAATCACTTTGTCAAGAAGACGAAAACATTCATGGATAAAACAGAAATGCGGATGACCAATCATGAAGCTACTCTGAAATCATTGGAGACACAGATGGGTCAGGTTTCCCAGCATATTAAACCAAGGCAGAATGGAGGATTTCCTAGCGATACTGAAAACGCTAGACAGCCCACACATGAGCAGTGTAAAGCTATCACTACTAGGAGTGGGAAGAAATTACCAGGGGCAGAGAAGGAAGCTGAATCAGTTAAGAAACCAGCCTTGGAGTCAACTGTCGAGGAAGTTGCCCCGACAGTTAACAAACAGCCTGCTGCCGATGAGCCTGTCACGACAGCAGAAGGGACAGAGGAGAAAGATGATGAACCAAAACCTCCTCAGATCCGAATGTAGTGGGAAGGACGTATTGCTGATTATCGTCCTCCATCTCCTTTTCCTCAGCGGTTACAGAAATTGAAACAGGAATCACAGCTTAAAAAGATTTACGATATTTTTAAGCAGGTCTATATCAACATTATGATGTTAGATGCTATAAAGGAGATGTCTGGTTATGCCAAATTCCTCAAAGATGCAATGTCGAAGAAATCCAAACTTGGGGAATTTGAAACGGTTAAGATGACAGAAGGATGCATGAGTATTCTGCACAAGCATCCACCCCAGAAGAAGTAGGATCCTGTGAGTTTCATCATATCATGCGTAATCGGAGACAAATTTGTGGGTAAAGCACTTTGTGATCTTGGTGCTAGTATAAATTTAATGCCCAAATTTGTTTTTCAGAAATTAGGTATTGGAAAATCTCGGCCCACAACAGTATTACTGCAGCTGGCAGACCGCTCTTACGTTCATCTAGAAGGAAAAGTTTAAGATATTCTGGTAAGGGTGGATAAGTTTATTTTTCATGCTGACTTTCTTGTCTTAGATTGTGAAGCAGATGAAAACGCACCAATCATCCTGGGGCGACCCTTCTTAGCCACAGGAAGATCACTGATTGATGTGGAAAAATGAGAGCTCACCATGAAAGTGAACGATCAAGAAATCAAGTTGAATGTTCTCCAAGCAATGAAACATGCTGATGCAGAAGAAGAATGCAAGGTTATCACTGAAGTTATCCTTGACCAACCCTGCATCAGGTCGGGCTGCCACGACATCAAAATTGGTCACTGCCTCAGAAGCCACTTAGAAGACTGTCATGACAGCACCGACGATAGCAGCTCCTCAGAATCTGATACATCTGATACTGAAGATCAAGAGAAGGTAAATTGGATAGGCAATCGTCCAGGTAAGTTGTTCGAGCCCTTAAACTATACCTCAAATAACCATGTAATTCAAAAGCCATCAACTGTTGAGCCCCCTGTTATAGATCTTAAGCCCCTTCCAGGGCAGCTAAAATATGTTTTCCTTGGTTTAAATGATATGTTGCCCGTAATCATCTCTTCCAAGTTGATGCAGGAACAGGAACAACAGCTGATAGGGATGCTGCAGCAGCACAAGAAAGCTATTGGATATACGATAGCTGATATCCAAGGCATCAGTCCGGCATTATGCATACATAAAATTCTTTTAGAGGATGATCATAAGCCGGCCATTGATGCACAAAGACGTCTGAACCATGCTATGCAAGAAGTAGTGCGTAAAGAGATAATCAAATGGCTAGATGCTGGAATAATCTACGCCATCTCGGATAGCAAGTGGGTGAGCCCGGTGCAGTGCATTCCCAAGAAAGGAGGAATAACCGTGGTAACCAACGAAGAGAACGAGCTAATCCCAACCAGGACGGTGACCGGTTGGAGGGTTTGTATGGACTACCGGAAGCTTAACAAAGCTACCCGGAAGGACCACTTCCCCTTACCCTTTATTGATCAAATGCTTGATAGATTAGCGGGTAAGCCTTAATATTGTTTTCTTGATGGTTACTCAGGTTATAATCAAGTAGCCATCGCACCGGAAGATCAAGAAAAGACGATGTTCACATGCCCTTAGGGAACTTATGCTTTTCGGAGAATGCCATTTGGACTTTGTAATGCACCAGCCACCTTTCAAAGGTGCATGATGGCAATATTCTCCGATATGGTGGAGGATTTCCTAGAAATATTTATGGATGATTTTTCAATCTTTGGAGACAACTTTGACAGTTGCCTAGGCAACCTACAGAAGGTGCTCGAGAGATGTGAAAAAGCAAACTTGGTATTAAACTGGGAAAAGTGTCACTTCATGGTGGATGAGGGGATAGTCATTGGCCATAAAATTAGCTGCCGTGGCATAGAAGTCAACAGAGCTAAAATAGAAGTGATCAAAAAGCTGCCGCCACCCACCACAGTCAAGGGAATCAGAAGTTTCTTAGGACATGCTGGTTTTTACCAGAGGTTCATCGCGAACTTTACAAAGATCACCAAGCCCTTATGCCATCTTCTGGAGCAGAACCGTCCCTTCGACTTTAACGTTGAATGCACTGAGGCATTCAAGGTTCTGAAAGAAAAGCTGGTAACAGCCCCAATAGTACAACCACCAGATTGGACACTGTCGTTTGAGATCATGTGTGATGCTAGTGACTATGTTGTTGGGGCAACACTTGGGCAGAGGAAAGACAAACTTTTTCATGTCATATATTATGCCAGCAAAACATTGAACGACGCCCAAGTGAACTACACCACCATAGAGAATGAACTATTAGATGTGGTATTCTCCATAGACAAATTCTATTCTTATATACTTGGAACGAAGGTCATAATCCACACAGACCACTCTGCATTGAAGTATTTGTTCACCAAAAAGGATGCAAAGCCTCGACTGATACGTTGGATTCTGCTACTGCAAGAGTTCGACCTTGAAATCAAGGACAAAAAGGGGACAGAGAATCAAGTTGCAGATCACTTGTCAAGGTTGGAGAAGGGAAAGAGTCTACCGGCAGACGAGACACAAATATTGGAGACCTTCCCTGATGAGCAGCTGTTTGCTGCCACAAGCACTGCCGCGACAGCCATGGCGGCAGGTAAGTTTTCTGAACTCCTCTGGTATGCTGATTTCGTTAATTTTTTAGTTAGCGAAATAACTCCTCATGGCCTTAATTATCAAGCTAGGAAGAGGTTCCAAACTGATGTTAAGCATTATTATTGGGACGAATCTCTTCTTTTCAAATGGTGTGCAGATCAGGTCATACGGAGATGTGTACCACAGGATGAACATGAAGCTATATTACATCACTGTCATGCTTCACAGTATGGAGGACACTTAGGAGGTAACAAAATTGCTGCCAAGGTTTTGCAGTCAGGATTTTATTGGTCGTCACTGTACAAGGATGCCCAAATATTCTACAAGAATTGTGACAAGTGTTAACGGACTGGAAACATCTCAAGGAGACACGAGATGCCACTGCAAAATATTCTTGAAGTCGAGATCTTCGACATTTGGGGGATAGATTTTATGGGACCATTCCCAACTTCATGTGGGAACTTATATATCCTCCTGGCAGTGGATTATGTGTCCAAGTGGGTTGAAGCGATCGCCACTCAGAAAAATGATGCCAAGACGGTTCAAAGGTTTTTGCATAAAAACATTTTTTCTAGATTCGGCATCCCTAAGGCGATCATCAGTGATGAAGGGAGGCATTTTGACAATAGGGTTATAGCTGCTGCCTTGAAAAAGTATGGTGTCAAACATCGGATTGCAACAACGTATCACCCTCAGACCAATGGACAGGCTGAAATATCCAACAGAGAGGTCAAAAACATTCTTGAAAAGATGGTTAAGCAAACTCGGAAAGACTGGTCTCTACACCTCAATGATGTATTATGGGCCTACAGGACAACGTTCAAAACTCTATTGGGAATGTCCCCCTATCTGCTGATTTACGGGAAAACGTGCCATTTACCTGTCGAGATTGAGCACAGAGCATATTGGGCCATCAAGGCAGTTAATATGGACTTGGAAAAGCAGGGCAGAAAAGGCTACTTGATCTGAACGAAATTGAAGAAATTCGAACAATGGCCTATGACAACGCAAGAATCTACAAGGACAAGACCAAGAAGTGGCATAACAAGAAGTTGCTGCTACGACAGTTCTGCCCAGGGCAGCTTGTGTTGTTATTTAACTCTAGATTGAAACTCTTCCCAGGGAAGCTGAAATCTAGATAGTCTGGCCCATTCCAAGTGGTGCAGGTTTTTCCCCATGGTGCCATCACGATCAGATCTTTAAAAGACGGGCACCAATTCAAAGTCAATGGACAACGATTGGAGCATTATCAGGGGACTGAAGCCCCGAGAATGCATGAAGTGGTTACCTTAGGAGATGCTCCACCTGGCATCCCTAATTTAACCTAAATTTTATTTTTATTAATTATTATTTATATATTAGGAAATTAGAATTATTTTATGTTTTTTAGGAAATAACGTCTTTTATTTTATTATTTTTAGGAAATAAAGGAGACAAGAAGAAAAGGAGAAGTGAATTCAGCCCACCATCTTTCCATCAGCCCAAAAAGCTCAACTTTGGAGCCTGCCGTTACAGCTGCCGCGACAGACACGGAAAATCCAGCATGTCGACACGCTATCGCGGCAGACACGCAAACGCGTAATAGACGCGCAGCAGACACGGAAACACGTGACAGACGCGTCAGAAACCACGTAACAGCTGGCCCCGTTATTCGCGCCTGCCGTTACACCTCCAACGGGCAGCAAAATCTCCCCTATATAAACCCCGTTTTACTATTCATTTTTCACTCACTTCTACTCTTTCTACTTATCTTCTCTAGAATTTTTACTTGCTTTCATTTTTCTTACACAATCCTTGCAACATGTCTTCTAGAAACACCCGCAGAAGTGCTGCTTCAGGCTTTGCCCCGGCAGCATCAACCCCACGATCCTTCCAGATCCGTGACATGTGGGAGGAGAAGGGCTTTATTTACACTTCCAAGAAGGGGAACCTGGGACTACAGCCATTCATAGCTAGGAAAATCAAAGCCCTGCAGTGGCAGATATTCGCAGAACAGCCAAAGAAGATGAATGTGTCTCTTGTCCGAGATTTTTATGCTGCCATCGGCAGCAGGAACGCGACAGCAGTCACAGTCAGAGGAAGAGAGGTGCCCTTCGAGCCAGAATATATCAACACTCTCTACGAATTTTATGTGGGCAGAAACGAAGATGGCCACCAGCAATTTCTCGAGAGCCTAGAGCCTGCTGCCTACGACGCTGTTATGGCAGAACTCACGGACGAAGGTACACAGTGGAACACTGATCCGAAAAACCCAAGGAGGGTGAAGAGAGTCCAACTCACCTCAGAGGCCAAACTGTGGAACGCCTTCATCAAAAAACGAATTATGCCATCCTCACACAACACAACCGTAGACCAACCCAGGTTAGCCCTCATTCATTCTATATTAAATGAGAGGCCAATTAACGTTGGCAGATACATCCGGGAGAGTATATTGGAATGTGCACACTGGCCGTCAGGACCACTCTTTTTCCCTTATCTCATCACCGCCCTCTGTCGTGGCCATCATGTACCAGAAGCTGCCACCGATTTACGAGTCCAAGGGAAGGGCTGGACTGAGAGAAATATACTCAGCCTGATGGAACTCACTGTTGCCACCCTGCTGTCGTCTTTCGACCCTACTGCCACAACAGTAGAGCCGACAGAACCAACCGACACTGAGCCTGCTACCACAGAACCCATGCAGCCTACAGCAGCAGCACCCCGACCGACACCTCCTCCCAGATCCTTGTTGCCCTACAAAAAATGGAGGAACGACAGCTCGGCCTCATGAGTTTCATCAGAGTTTTCACCTCTTCCACGGTACATTTCATCCATACTTCTTTAAATTTCCCTGATGATGTATTCCCTGCCTTTCCAAATCAATATTTTGCTGCCACCACCCCTGCCCATACCCCTACACCTGCTGCCACGCCCAAGACGCCATCTGCAGCGTCCACACCGACCCCTGCCACAACAGCTGCAGGCAGCAGTCGCGCAGCCGACACCTCTGCCCGAGGAACCAAGAAAAGGATGCCTTCGGAAGATCTCGATGCCTACATAGCAGGTTTCTCCTCTTCCTCAATTTGGGAGGAATATGACGGCGAACCCTCTGTCAAGAGGAATTTTTCCAAAGAATTCACACCAATAAAGCGGCAGAAAACAGTTGCAGATAAGAACAAGGAAGATAGCGGCAGCGGCAAGTGCAGCAGCAGCAGCTCCGAGGTTCAGGTAGTGGAGAAACCTCATCACATATCCCCTACCCGTATTCAACCTCCAAGGGAGGCCAAAACGAAGAATACCTCTACCTCCCCCATCCGCTAGCCAGCCAAGAAGGTCTCTGCCCACCGACAGATCCGACTGAGCAGCAGCAGCAGCGACGACAGCACCTAAATTTTAAGTTTCTTATCTTATTTTGCTGTCTGCCCTTTTTATATATTATGTGATGTATTTTTTTTATTTCATATGTCATTTGCATTGAGGGCAATGCAACCCTCGAGTTTGGGGGTGGTATCCCTCCATTAATGGAGTCTTATTAAGTTTAAAAATTGTGTCTTTTACTTAGTTTATTTTTGCTTTAAAAAAATGAAAAAATGAAAATTTTGGCTTAAGTCTTTGAACTGAACTTACCTGTCGTGACAGCCTCTGTCGTGGCATCGCCTTTAGGATAGTTTTAGGAGCAGTTTAGAGCCTTACTATAGTTCTGAAACTTAAATACCATTTGTGACTTTTATACTACCTAGAACTCTACTAGTAAACTAGAATAGGAAGCTTAGCGCTTGAGTTCCCCCTAGAGGTGCCTAACACTTGCTCTAGGAAAAGAAGTTAAGAAAATAGACTCAATACACCTAGAGGTGCCCGAAACCAGCTCTAGGAAGTTAGCTAGAGGTGCCCGAAACCGGCTCTAGTCAAACTTAAGCTTGAGAAAATAAAATCGAATCTAAATAAAAACTAAAGGAGCCTAAGAATTGCCTCCAAAAAAGATGAAATTTGGAATAAAAATTCAAGTTAGAGGCTGAACTATTCTAGTAAAACTAAGGGAGTCTTGGCATATAATTGTTCATAAGCATGCACACACTACACGATAATTATAGCAAGGTTCCGAACAAATCCTGAACTAGCCGACAAGGTGCTGCTCACAATAGGGAATGAATGGAAGGTAAGGGAAAGTTCACTGTTTTAATCCAAACAAAAATATTTTATTTTTCTTTCAGGTCTGAATTGCTTGAGGGCAAGCAAAAACTTGAGTTTGGGGGTGTGTTGAGTGTGTAAAAGTTATATAATTTACCCCATATTTAACCCATATTTCTGCTGCATTCAAACATAATTCATTGCATTTAGGTTAGATTACAGTTATACATCACAAATATATTAAATGGCACAGTTTCTACTGAAATTGGTTGCTTTTGCAGGTAGTTGTTGTAGCAGATGGAGAAGCAGGTGTTGGGCAGTGATGCAGCAAAGCTGGAACTGGATATGCAGACGAGAAGGACGACGCTGCCATGGCCGCCGTCGTGGCAGCCAAGGACAACAGCAGTATTAAGAAGAAGAAGCAAAGTGGGCCTCGATAGAAAGAGAAAATTAAGCCCATCTGTCGTAGAGCACCCATATATTTTTCCAAGCCCTAGATCAGAATGAAGGCCAAGCCCAAAGTTCAAGGAAGAAACTCCAAGCAAGAAGGAAGGACGAATTAAAGACTTATGCTCTGAAGATTTAGTCTTTCATAGAGTTTTACTTTAATTTAAACTTGTATTCTTGCCATATTAGAAAACTTGAACCCAAGGCCTATATAAAGGCATGTAATTCGACCTAGGAGAGGACATCATCTTTCTCTAGCCTTCTTCCCAAAACCCTAGCCGTTTTCCCCTTCTCAACATGTTCTAAACTTCCCCTAGGGCCACAGGTTGATTTGTAAAGTAGTTGCAAGGATTGCTTTTGTTTTAGGAATTTTCTATTCAATAAAATAAACTTCAAGTTCGGTTATTCTGGTTTTCAATATCTTGCAAGAGTATCGGGAGAGCATTGTGATATTATCTATTTACTTAATATCGGGAGAGTTAAGTATACGAAAGGAATAAGTGCGGATTCTCTAGTTTATAGTTGAACTATCTCGGACCTAGGGATAAGACGAGGTTAAGTGGCTAAGGAAGAATTCAACAACATCGGTGTTCATCCTTCGATTCACGCCGGGAGGTATCATCAAAGATGTGTTCATCGACAGACTTGGACCTAGGGATAGGCCAAGGCACAATAGGGATTCTTGCCAAGCTTGAAGTACAGAGTTGTGTGATCGCTGCCGCGACTATCAACAGACCGCTGCCGCGATGGGTGCTGCTGCGACAGGGACGACGACAAAACAGATATTCCCAGACTTTGCAATACCTACACTGCTGAGCAATTCAATACCAGCCCATTGTCTCTATCTTGATTACTTTAATCTTATATTCCAGTTCTCTTTATTATTTTCATGACAACAATTTAAACTATTCTCTTTACCTTCGTGTAGTAATCCAAGGTGAAGCTATTAGCCCAGTCCCTGTGGAGACGATATCTGATACTTTCGTATCACTTTACTACTTGCGTCGTGTACACTTGCACTACATTGCGATAGACACTTTTACACGCAACAGCCGTCTTCGACAAAATATGTATTGGACCTACAAAACCAACCTTTGTAATGCTTAAACTTGTCGATCACTCATTCGTGCAACCAGAGGGAAAGATTGAGGACATACTGGTTAAAGTGGGCAGCCTAATTCTTCCTGTCGATTTCCTCATCTTAGATTGTGAGGCCGATGAGAAAGCCCCCATAATTCTCGGGCGACCTTTCTTCGCCACGAGCAGAACGCTGATAGATGTGGAACTCGGGAAACTTACAATAAGGGTAGAAGATCAAAGCATAAGGATGAATGTGCTCCAACCCTCAGAGGAAGGAAAGGAATACTCGGATGAAAGAGCTGCTAAGATAAGTGTGGAAACAGGCCAGTGCAACTTCTGCAATGACAGACCTCGGGGCAGATTGAAGGACCCCATCACACAGAAACTGAAGGAGCAAGAAGACCCCCCCAAGAGGGGAGAAAAAGCTAAACCACCTCAGGAAGTGGTTATGTCTAGGAGATGCACCCAAATGCACTCCTAACATAACCTAATTTTTATTTTATTTTTTATCTATTTATTTTTATGCATTAGGAATAAAGTTTATTTTATTTTAGGATTAGATTAATCTTCAGTATTTGATTTTTCAGATTTATTTAATTATTTTTCTTATTTTTTATTTTAGGATCAAGAATAAATGAGCAGGATTAACAGGGAAGCCCAGCAAGAAGCCCACCCACCATCCTACCGAGACAGCAGCCCGCACAGCAAGTGTAACGGCTAGTTGGCCGCCAACAGCTCTGAAAATAACAGTCAGAAAACTTTGTAACGTGCGTGACAAAATCAGACCGTTGAGCATTTACTGTCACTCCGGCACCTCTTGGCAGCCTATATATATACACCTCTCACTTACTTCATTTTACTTTACTTTCATCTTCTTGCTATCTGCTATCTGATTACCCTGCTCTCTCACAATTTCCATTTCTAGTTTCAGTAAACAACAAACCGTTCACATGGCTTCAACATCAACCAAGAAACCCATCTACACAAGGTTTTGCTTCAAGGCGGATGAGGAGAGATATCGGGAAAAATTCTCCAAGCAGGCCATATAGGAGGAACAAGGCTTCCATTACACGTAGCAAATGGGCGATCGTAGTCTCGAGCCTACCTTATTCCGAACCATCCACTACAAGGGATGGGAGACATTCACTCAACAGGCTGATATAGCGAATGTCACTATAGTCAGGGAATTCTACTCCCACCACTCTACCTAGAGAAGCCTTTCGTCTACGTCTGCGGGGAGGCGATCAAACTCAACCCTACTGTTATCAACAGCTATTACGACCTTGATATGAAAGACAATCAGCACGAGGAATGGAGGCAGTCATTGACGGCGGCCCACTATGATGAGATCAAGGCCAGAATTTGCAAGCCCAATACACCATGGCTGGGGGCAAGCATGTGGGATCTGTCCAGTGCCGCCACCTCCTGCCTGATATGCAACATCCTCACAAACCGGCCAATCAACGTAGAGGAAATTATCTGCACAAAAATATAAAACTGCTTCAAGAAGAAGAAGGGCAGATTATACTTCCTATCTCTCATCACATGTCTCTGCACCAACTTTAGAGTCCCGGCAGAGCCCACAGATGAGTTAAGAACTGCCAAAGAGGGTTGGACCAAGAAGGTCCGCACGCAGATGATGCAGGATCCAAAACCAGCAACGCCCAGTTAGCCCTCTGCTACCCAGTTCGAAACGCTAGCCGCCCCCGGCAGTACTGATACTGCCCCAGCCAAAGAGGTCATCCCGCTGCTGCACACACTCCTCGAACACATAAAACGGATAGAGCAGCAACATTTGGCCTTCATGAACTACGTGGAGGAGGCCCAAGAAGCCCTAGTGGCTTATTTCCTGTAGAAATTCCCTGGTGACGTGCCCACCATGTCGCCCTTTTCTAATGAGCTTCTCGTAGCAGTAAGAACACGAAGAACTTCACCTGCCGCCACCGCCAGACAGGCCGCCAGATGCCCTCTCCTATGCATTCTCCGCACAACTTAGTTGCCACCCGATCTAACATAGTGGCAGACTCCCTTGAAAGGCACTGACTGAATCTCTCCCCAGCCTGCACAGCTAATACAGTAGCAGACTCTTCCTTATTATAGAAGATTGCGCAACCGTTGTCGAAACCGAAAACAGTAGTAGCGGCAAAAACAGCCATCCCAGTGGCATTCAGCCCTCCGGAAGCACCCACAGAGGAAGGGACAAGGAAGAGGAAGCGGCACATAATAGCAGAAAAACCTGTGAACCTCGAGACAGAGTCAGAAGGAAGCAACGCATCTTTCGACGTTCCCCTACTGAGCCTCCAGAAGAGCCACAACATAGGCCAAAGAGAATCCAGCCGCCGCGGAAAGCAAAGACCTCACCTGCTAGAACCGCCGCCAAGACATCTGCCAAAAGCTACCTCGTCGTCCGAACATCGTCATCCTCCTCAGCTAACTAGAATCCAGCCTCATCTCAACCCTCAAAAAACTTTTAACTTATTTTCTTTTCTTTTTAACTTTTTCTGTTTTCTTTTTTATCTTTAACATGTATATTTTCTTTTTTTCTGTTTTGTGCATTGAGGGCAATGCCCATCTCGAGTTTGGGGGGATAGCTCTCGCATCATTTGTAGGCATTCTTAGTTGCATATAGGTTGCATTGTACTTGCCTTAGTAATAATCAAAAAAGAAAAGTTTGTTATTAATTGTGCCTATGATAGGATAGCCGATTACTTTAGTTTTGCACCTAATTAAAAATTGAACTTAATCTTGGGAAAAAAGCATGAAATATGACTTAGATTTTTTATTTTTGCCTAAAAATGTTAAATATCTATGTTACTTGTTGTATGTGTTAGAATATTTGATGAACACCGCTTGCTTGTTTCCTTTGCAAGATTCTAATGATAATTGCAGGTAGCAGCTGAGGCAGGAAAAAGAAACAGAAAATTGCAAAACTGCCAAGGCAGCAAAAATCAAAAACAAAGAAAAGTGGTGTGTTACCCTAGAGGTTCCCGCAACAGGCTCTATGAAGAATCATGTGTGAGGACACTCTGCTGCTATCAAAGTCCATGAATCTGAAAGCCTAAAAGTGACGGACAAATTAGCATAAGTGAATGAAAGCCTTCATGGGATGACTCTACTCCAAGGGTTCGGGGTTATGTAGTTTGCTCCTATCTAAACGTCAGACCTGGAAGAGTAGTTGTGATAAGCTGAAGCCCTCACTTCCATGATTAAAAATAATATGCTTAACTGTGCTGCCTCGGCAGCAACCTTTTAAATTACAGCAGTATCTTTGTTTAATCTTTTATTCTGCATATCCAGCTTGTTTACAGATTTGCAAACATCACACAGGCATTAGAAATTTAATTCTGAGTTGTTTTCTTGTTTATTTCCCTTCATTGAGTTTTATATATATAGGTGTCACTGCCTTGAGGCAGAAAATCAGGTTAAAAACAAGTTTTTCTTTTTGACTATTATTAGAGCAAATACTTTAGGTTGCATTGCGTGAGAACAAGCAATAGTTTGAGTTTGGGGGTGTGTAAAGTGTCCAAAAGTCCTATATTTCATACACTTTCCAACTCTTATTATTACTGTTTTCCAGCTCATTTTAGGCATAAGTAGGTTCACGCATAGCATTTTACAGTGTTTCATCGTTCTACCTTGCTTTTATAACTTATCATTTATTTGGTGAACAAGAGATACTATTTTAGTGTATTCTTGCTTGTAGGTACTAACAGCTGAACGAGAGAATAGAGGAATGGAGGATACAACGCTGAGAAGCAATCCCAGGAGTTGTACTGAAGTAGTTCCAACTGAAGACAAGTTGCTGTTGAGCACCTGCCGAGCAAAGCTGCTGCCGACCTTGTTGCCCGCGGCAGACAATTATGGAAGTTAGAGAATCAGGGCGCGATTTCTAGAGCTAAAACTCATGATTCTATCGTCGGCGTTCATGTGATTTTCCGACGTCTGTAGCAGCGGCCAGGGCTGCCGAAGCGAAATTCCCAAGCTTACTTGCGGGCTAAGGAAAACGAGGAAGAGTCCATATTCCAAGCAAAGAAGTCATCATTTAAAGCTACATTAAAGAAGAAAGCTACTTTAGAGAACTTCTACTTCAAGGATGACTTAACCTAGTTTTGAGTCTATAAATACCCATTGTACTTCTTGTTTAAATCATCTTAGGTTTTCTATAGACTTTACTTGTGCTCTTCTCTGCCGCCATGTTCTAAAACTTCATTGGGTTAGGGTTATGTTGTAACTAGAGTGAAATGGTTGTTTTAGGTTTTTGAGTTATTTCTTCAATAAAATATTCCAAGTTTACTTAATCTATTGTTCATCATTTGTTCAATCTTTCTACACTAGTCGTTTGAAAGAATCTATTTGCCGGGCACAAAAGTGCGAGGCTCACGAAAGGGTTAAGTACGGTCACAACGGGAGGCGTGACTAACTTGGTTCCACACTAGTCTACAAGTTTTAGCGGCTAAAAGGGATCTCTAATCGAGTTGATTGATTTGGTTCCACACTAGTCCTCAAGTTATCAATCTCGAGCATCCTAACCTAGAAATAGGAGGGATCACTGTCGACTATCCTGCCGAACTTGGAGTATCTACCAGACTTGCTGCCAAGACGTCTTTCCATTCCACCTGCCGAGACAGTACACACCCCTGCAGTGGTAGTGACCTGTTGTGGCCGCGTGACAGAGTTGTAGTTTACCGCCCGCCATACCCGCCAAAGCAGCATATCGTGGCAGCAAAGGATAACTCATACCTATTACAACGCAGTTTTCACACTAAGTGGCAGCATAACTCTGGCTGCTCTATCAACCTGATTCACCTCTTCTCTTTTAGTTGTGTTTTTATTTAATTTCCTATCTCAACCAATTATTCACTTGTGCTTTTACTTTACTCTGTGCAGGAACTGAAGAACGAGACACGTTGTCCAATCCTCGTGGGATTCGACATCTTATATACTATAACTTGACAGGAGTGTGCACTTGCGCTCTTACAAAAAGGGAACACCTACACGCCCTACAATAATCCATATGGATCATTCTCAAAAACCTTCTTTCTTAATACATGAATCGTGGCATCTATCCATGCTGCAATTAGTGTCCAGATCTGGTGATAAACAAGACCGGTTGTTGTATTCGTACAAGAATGTTATGCAGGGATTCAGTGCCAGGCTTACGCGTCTCAAGTATCCGCAATCAAGAAGTCTCCGGCTCATGTTGCCATACATGAGGATTCATTTGGCAAGTTGTTGACTACTCACTCTCCAAAGTTTCTTGGTTTAAGATATTCTTATGGTTTATGGCCTGCTTCATCGTACGGTGAAGGTATGATCATAGGTCTTATTAATTCAGGCGTTTGGCCCGAGAGTATGAGTTTCAATGACAATGTGATGCCACCAATCCTTCAAAGATGGAAGGGGAAATGTGAAAATAGCACAACTAGCCCTTTTCCTTGCAACAGAAAGCTTATTGGCGCTCGTACATTTATTAAAGCAATCCAAGCCAACAACTCGGACCAAACAGACAATTCACAGAGAGATCACATTGGACATCGAACACACATATTGTCTACAGCCGGGGGTAACCATGTAGTCGGTGCAAGTCAATTTGGATATGCAAGCGGGCAGCGGCACAGCCAAATGAATGGCACCTCATGCACATCTTGCCATGTACAAGGTCTCAAACACAAATGATGTTGCCGAAAGTGACGTTCTTGCTGCCATGGACCCATGGACCAAGCAATCGCAGATGGCATAGATATCATGTCGTTGTCTCTCGGTTTTGAGCAAAGGCCATATTTTAGAGATGTCATAGCTATAGGTTCTCTATCAGCCTATGAGAAAGGTATTGTTGTTGTCTCTGCTGCTGGTAATGATGGTGCATATAATTCTACATTGAATGTTGCGCCATGGATTACGACGGTTGGTGCTGGTACACTCGATCGAAGTTTCATTGGAACAATGACTCTAGGAAATGGACTGACTTTTGAAGGCAAATCAACATTTCCAGAGAGTGTCCTGACTCCTGATAACAAATGCATCTTTCTACCACAACATAGGTGACTCTAAGAAAACAACATGCCAATTAGGATCATTAAACAAGAATGAAAGCATTGGAAAGGTAGTCTTCTGCGATTATGCTGGAATTACCATAATTCATGAGCAAATATCTGAACTTTACAGGATCGTGCAAGTGCGGCTATAGTCGTGGCAGACAAAATCCCTTTTGGTGCTTTAGATGACCTTAAAATTCCCATCCTCGTTCTGCCTCTTTCTTCTAGAAATTTGGTTCGAGAGTATGTTAAAGTAGAACCTAAACCAAAAGTGATATCCATGAGAATTGTGCTCACTAGTTTAGGTACAAAACCTGCACCAGAAGTGGCTTATTTCTCTTCAAGAGGACCAAATCCTATAACCCCTGCTATTTTCAAACCAGATGTCACTGCTCCTGGTGTCAACGTGCTTGCAGCAGTCCCACCGTTTTCGAAAGTAAGATGTTAAAGTCACCGACTTCTCTCCATGGTTCTAGAAGACAACCATACAAGCGCATCTTCTCTCCAAAGTTCTAGAGTATATTTATATATTATAATGGGTAAAGTACACAGACGGTCACTGAACTTTAATAAAAAAAAACAAAAAGGTAACCAAACTTTCAAAAAATAACGAAGTAGCAATTAAACTTTAGATTTTGAAACAAAATAGTAACTGGGGCGTTAAACTCCGTTAATCCCTAACGGAAATCTGACTGGGTATGCCACATCCCCACCCAGTTTTCCACGTCATATATAAAAAATAATAAAACTATATTCCACGTCATAATTTAAAATTAAATATAAATTATTTTTAATCACGTTTAAAAAAATAAAAAAAAAACCCAAATAACCACTGTTAGTGTCAATCCCGTTTTTTTTCAAAACTCAAAGCATCTGATATCTTTTGAATTCTTCAACTGTTTTGAAGAAATTAAATTCATTCCCACAAATCAAATCTTTCATTTTCATTCCTTCTACAATCAAAATTCAAAGGATTGTCAATAGTGAAACCTAATCGTCAGAGTAAGCAAAATGCTAAGGATTACAGTAACGTTTTGTAAAACCCTAATCTAAGTAATTTTTAGGGATTTAGTATTTTTTGAGTTTAGAATCTTTTGTCCTATACATTTGGATTGTTATTATTCTAAGATTTTGTTGTTGTTTTTCTTTTATTTCGTTATTCTCACTTTTTGTTCTTATTCCTTTTTTTGTTTAGAAACTATCGATAAAATTCATTGTAGACCACCATTGTTAAGTGGTAGTGGTAGGTAGTTGTGGACCACCATTGTCGGAGTAATATTAAATGGTTTTGCTTCATCTGTGCTTGTCACTGCATATGAATGCTTGATTTCAAAAACATGTGAATGTTCCACAAAAAAGGGGTCTTTCGAGTTTCCATTTATTATTTTTCATTTGTTTTGATATGGTTGAATCTATCTTTGAAAATAAAATTCAAGTTGGTGGAAGTTGTTTAGATTCTCTAGACATGCTGATGAATAATATAAAATAGTTGAAAACACATTTTAAAATGAATATTCAATTTGGTAGAAGTAGTTCAGAATATGTTGTCCTGATCACTCCTTGATTTAATAAATTGAGTGGCACTGTTTCTTCTCATTTTATTTTTAACTTGTACCATTTCGTATGTGTTTGACAACTATAATTACTGAACTTTGTCTTGATACTTCAACATTTTTTCCTTCCATTACTATATCAAGCAAATTTTAATCATGGTTGAATCTTCGTGTCTTGGAAAAAGAACATTCAAAGTAATTTTCGTTGAGTTTTCTTACTGGTATCAGTTTTTGGCATCTTTGTGGTCCATTCTGGATCTAGGTTTCATATATTGTGCTAGGTAATGACAAATATAGACATCTATATATTTTATCTTGTTTCTTGATGTAGTTTCCTTGTGTTTGGTGTGAGTTACCCTTTTTCTTGTGGTTGTTGAGAGTTGCTGATAGAGACTTGTGCTTTTTGTGATAAATAAATGGTAATGTATATTCTGATAATTTAATTATTGTCCTTGGATGGGTCATAATTTATTTACTTGTATGATTGCACTTAAAAGCAAGGATTATTTTCCATTGAAATATAATCAGATGAACTCTTGGATGGTGTCACTTAACTACTATAATTCCGCAACTTCGTCTGTTGTTGTGTTTGTCCCTATAATATTCTGATGCCCATGATTCTAACATTCTGATCTCTCATTTGATTGTCTACATGCTTCTAACCTCAAAGAGGGTTGCTTGGGACATTTGATTTCATTATTTTTCCCATAGTTTTCGTGTACTGGATTTCCTAGAACATGTAGTAATTGACTTTATGAGATGGGCTTTGTGTGTTTATGATTTTTTGTTTCCTTTTACTTCTTACTGGCATATCTGATTGATAAGAATGTTTTATATCCCATGTTTTGTTATTTGGCCAAGCTTAACATGATGATGAAACAGAGCATACACATTTCCCTTTCGAGATTTAATTATGTTAATAATGTCTTAGTATAGAGAGATGTGAACCATAAGTTACTTTTAGACATAATTTTATATCAAGTTACTTTTAGACATAATTCAGCATTTTTTAATGTTCAAGATGAGCTGCACATGGTCTAAGTATTGTTTTTCTAATATGAATAAGCATGTCAGTTTTTAATTCTCATATAGTTTTATAGGTGCTTTGGACTGCTAACTGTTTGTCTACTTAATTTAGATACTATTTTTTTGATATTATTTTTTAATATAAATGAGCATAAATATCTTATTGATGAGCATTTATTATTTTTGTAGGTCCTAATTCAGACTCATTTAGTGTTGTAGTTCATTAAGGTGGTAAGTTTGTCAGGAATAGAGGTTTAAATTTTACTGGGAAACAAAGCAAGCGTTATGATATGGTCAGTAAAGATAAATGGTCAATGTTTGCCATATGTGCTATAGCTGATGACAATGGATTAAAATCTTGTTTAGAAATTTACTGGAAATCTGAAGTTGGGGCATTGGATGTAAATAATGTCTAGTTATTGAAGACTGATTCAGGTGTAGTTGGCATGTTGGAGTCTATCTCAAATAATGATTATGTACACATTTATCTAGTAGAAAAGGCTGGTAAGGAAGTAGATGAAAGTGTTGGTGAAAAACTTTTTGAAGCAGAAAGCCTTGTTGATGAAGAAGAGGTGGGAGAACCAGAAAATAATGTTACAGTAGAAACTGAGGCAAATGATGCAACAACAACAAATGATGCAACAGCAAATGTTGATGCAGTACTAAATGATGCTGAAAATGCAGTGGAAGAAGATGTAGTGGAAGAAGATGTATTTTCTAAACCAAGATGTGAAACAGATTCGGTTGAAGTTGAAGATGTAGTGGAAGAAGGTGAAGATTCCAATGAAGCTGGAGGAGAAAATGAAATGAGTGAAAAGGAAGAAGATGCTGACTCGGGATTTTTTTATAGTGAAGTTGTTGTTGGTGAAGATGAAGTTGTTCAAGAGGATGTCTCCAACAGAGTGGTAAAGAACTTAGAGGGTTTGTATGGTGATTGGGGAACACGTCTAAATGAAAATGAGAATGAGAGTGATGGTGAAGGTTCAGACTCCTTTCATAATGTACACGGGTATGACAGTGATGGTCCCACATGGCCAGAGATTAACACAGAATGTGATAGGGAGAACCCTAAGTTTAAGGTGGGTTTACTGTTTCCTAAAAAAGGCATATTGAAAGAGGTTGTAAAGCAATATGGGAGAAAAAATAGGTATTTTCTGATTTTTGACATAAATGACAAAAAAAGACTTCGAGCAATTTGTAAAGATGCTACATGTCCTTGGAGTATATGGGCTTCAAAAATAGATGCTGACAGTGATATCTTTCAGATTAAGACATTCAATGATGTGCATACATGTGCCAAAGTAATGAAGAATCCAAATATCACTTCTAAGTTCATTGCAAAGACTTACCTGCACAAATGGCAAGCTGATAGAAACTATGGTCCTAGCTCATTGAAGGCCGATGTTGAAAAAGATTTTGTGGCCCTTTTGAATGGAACCAAATGTATCAGGGCTAGGAAACTTGCCCTAGAAATGATAGATGGAAGTTACAATGACCAGTTCAAAAAGTTGTACGATTACCTAAGAGAGCTTAGGGAGACTAGTCCTGGAACAACCACCATTTGTCAGTTAGATGATAGGTTATTTGAGAGGGTCTATATATGTCCTGAAGCATGTAAAAATAGTTATAAGGCTGGATGCATGCCTATGATCAGTATTGATGGGTGTTTTCTGAAAGGTCCTTATATTGGTTGGTTACTTGCTGCTGTTGGGATAGATGCTAATGATGGTATTTATCCAATAGCATATGCTGTTGTGGAAAGTGAGAAATTTTCAGCATGGTATTAGTTTCGTAGTTTGTTGAAAGATGACCTGGAGATTACAAATTCTAACCAAATCAGTTTTATGTCAAACAAACAAAAGGTATATTCTCTTACTTTTTTTATTGAATATTAATATACTGAAATTCATACTAAACTATTGTCAGTATTTGTCTTGTAGGGACTCAAAGAAGCATTGGAAGAATTGTTTCCAGATTCTGAACAACGAAATTGTGTCAGACACATGTACACAAACTTCAAAACAAAAGAAACCAATAAAGGAAAGGCATTGAAAGATGCATTTTGGAAAGCAGCAAGATCTACATGTGTCTCTCAATTCAATGCAGCCATGAATGAAATGAAGGCAATATCAAAAGATGCTCACGAATGGTTTAATGATAAACCCCCATCCATGTGGTCCAAATCATACTTCTCCACAAGGAGTAAGTGTGACATGCTGCTAAACAACCTGTCAGAGTGTTTCAACAAGGTAATTCATTTTTTACCTTACATCATATTCTTCATAGATGAAATGATCTTGCTGAAAGTTACATAATGGTAACTGAACTATCTGAAAGTTACATAATGGTAATTGAACTATCTGAAAGTTACATAATGGTAACTGAACTATCTGAAAATAACAAAATGGTTACTGAACTTTTTGTTTATTTTGCAGATTATACTGAAGGCAAGATACAAGCCAATACTTACAATGCTGAAAATTATTAGGACCAAGATGATGAAAAGAATAGTCCAAAGAAGACAAGAAGCTGAAAAATACAATGGAATTTTGTGTCCTAAGATTCAAAGGAAGCTTGATATTCAAATTCAAAACTCCGTTAGGTTAGCATTGATATAAGTTTAATATTTCAATTCTAACTTTTTTATTTATATTCATTATGTTCAAAGCTACTAACGCCGAAATTATTTATTCATTGTGTTCATAGATGTCGGCTAATATATGCTGGTAACTTTCAATATCAAGTTGAATGTGGCCAAAGAGAACAACATGTGGTGAACATCCAAAATCATACATGCACATGTAAAAGATGGGATCTCACTGGAATCCCCTGCAATCATGATGTTTCAGTTATGCACAACGACAATATGAATGTAATTTCATTTGTCGATTCATGCTACAAGAAGGACACTCAGCTCTCAATTTATGGGCACTACATTAACCCTATTAGAGGTGTTAACCAGTGGACCAAAGTGGAAGGCATGGAACCTATACTTCCACCAATTTTAAGAAGACCAACTGGAAGACCAAACAAAAAGAGAAAATTAGAAAGAGATGAAGTTCCTACTACTGGAAAAGTAGGTGAAAAAGGTGTGCAAATGACTTGCTCCAAATGTGGTAAAACTGGCCACAATATAAGAACTTGCAAAGGGGAAATTGGTGGAAACAAATATCTCAAAAAATTTGTAAGTTTTGTTCAAACTAATTATTTAAGTTTATACTTGTACTTGATGTTTAGTTCAAACTAATTATTTTGTTTTATTTCTGTCCACATAGGGTTCATCAAGGCAACATCAAGGTTCAAGGCAGCCTTCACGGCAGCACCAAGGTTCAAGGCAACCTTCAAGACAGCACCAAGGTCCAGGGCAGCACCAGCAAGGTCCAAGACAACCTTCTAGGCAAAAGTTGCCAACAAGAAGAGGGCAAAACCAAACTCCTTCAGTTACCACAGTAAGGTGGATGAAGTCTACACAAGAAAGTTTTGTCTCCAACCCACCAACACAAGCCTCTAATGCACATGATTGAAGGATTTGTTTGACTTATTTTATCTACATTTTGTGACTTATTTTGTGGCATATTTTGTGACTTTGTGGTATACTGTTTTGCTTTTGTTTTCCGTTGGATTGTGCCTATTTTGTGACATTTTGTGACTTATCTTCTATGTACTGGAAGTAATCTACATTAGTATCTTATTTTCTGGTATATTTGTGCTTATTTAATCTAGAAAAATGAAAGAGATAATGATATACTACGAGTAATCACTCAAGTAAATAAGGTTTGAAATCAAAAGAAAACGAAGGAGACTATGACACATCCAAATTTCCAACTTTCAATTTCATAAATTACTTCTAAAATACACCACAATCAACAAAAACCCACAATCAACACTTAGAAAGCAAGATCTCAAATTCCCAACTTTCAATTACATAAATTACACCACAATCAACAAAAACCCTTAATGCTAAACAACACTTCTAAAATACCTCTACTGACAAATCCAAAATAACACCATTAAACTGATGAAACAAATCCATAAAATTCTTTCCTTCTTTCTCCCCCTTTCCAAAGCATTCAACTTTTTCAGCAGCCTGTTGAGAACCACTGTTGCTCGAGGCGTCATGGGAGGATCGTACCACTGCATAAATCGACACGATTTATGCCTACATGAGCCATAATTTTTACAGCCGAATAATCTTCTTCCAGGATTTCCAGATGTCCACGATGTTTTCATATCAGCTAGCAAGTCACAGTGACAATATGGTCTTCAAATAGGATCATCCATTGTTCTCCCCCTTGTTGTTTTCTTCTCCTACCTTACGTAGTTGCCCCAAAAAATGGAGTTTAGAATGAAATGTTATCGATAGCTTAGGGTTTCATCCTTTAAAAAGGGTTTTGAATAAATTTATATTTAATTTTAAATTATGACATGGAATATAGTTTTATTATTTTTTATACATGACGTGGAAAACTGGGTGGGGATGTGGCATACCCAGTCAGATTTCCGTTAGGGGTTAACGGGGTTTAACGCTCCAGTTACCATTTTGTTTCAAAATCTAAAGTTTAATTGCTACTTCGTGATTTTTGAAAGTTTGGTTACCATTTTGTTTTTTCATCAAAGTTTAGTGATCGTCTGTGCACTTTACTCTATTATAATTATATTATTATGAAAAGCATCCAAGTATCCACCGACATAGTGGAACTATTGTCTACCGACATAAATTGCCTATAAATAGGCGTGTAGTGTGAAAGTTGTGTGTGCAAGTGAGGAGTGATGAGTGAGTGAAAAATGTGAGTGGAGTGTTAGTGTAAAAGAGAAAAGAAAATAGTGTCGTAAGAAATATTCGAGTAAGGTATGGTACGTCTTTGTTGTATTATAGTAATTTTGTATATTAATGGAAATGTTCTTTTCTCTTGTAATTAGAAGTTTCCCGATTGAGCCTTAGTTTATGTATTTCTTAGTGCACTTGAATTAGTTACTAATGGTCGGCTATGTCGCCTAAGTTATATGGTTGGCTCTGCCGCCTAAATAGTATATGGTCGGTTCTACCGCCTAATTGGTGTATGGTCGGCATTGCCGCCTAAGTTGTGCACTAAGAAATTAAAGATAGAAAGGCTAACCGACTCAGAAAGTCGGTGTAGTGTTAGTGGCCAGTCTTAGGTCTTCCATAGTGAGTGTGTTGGGTCCGTCGGGTTTCCAACAATTGGTATCAGAGCGGGAGGTTCGGGACTGTTACCAGTGGAGAAATCTTCGGTAAGCGTTGGACGCTTACATTGGTCGATGCATCAGTTCGTTGAGGGAAGATTATGTCGAAATACAGTCAGGGACTATAAAGTTTCGGTAAGTGTTGGACGCTTACATTAGTTGACGTTGCATCAAGGTGCTAAGAGGAGACTCTACCATAATACAGTCAGGGACTGTAAAGCTTTTGGTTCGGAACCAAGCTTAGTGGACGTCGGGCGTCAATCAGCATGGCAGACTTTGGAAGCACAAGCAACGAGATTAGGAAGCTCAATAACCACAAATACGGTTATTGGGAGACATGCATAGAATCCTACCTACAAGGTCAGGACTTGTAGGAAATAGTTGCAGGCACCGACACAACTTTTCCACCGGGGGAGAATGCCGAAGCCTTGAGAAAATGGAAGATCAAGGCTGGGAGGGCTTTATATATATTGAAGACCACAATCGAGGAGGACCTATTAGAGCATATTCATGATGAGAAGACACCAAAGGCAGCCTGGGAAACTTTGGCGAAATTATTTTCAAAGAAGAATGAAGCACGCCTCCAACTCTTGGAAAATGAGCTCGTGGGCATCTCACAAGGAAGCTTATCTATTGCTCAGTATTTCACCAAGGTGAAATCTATCTGCCGTGAGATATCTCAACTTGCACCAGAGGAGAAGGTTAGCGAGGCCAGGATGAAAAGAATCATCATCCATGGCCTAAGACCCGAGTACAATGGGTTTATCGCCGCTGTGAAGAGATGGCCTACTCAACCATCTCTAGTGGAGTTGGAGAACCTGTTGGCTAACCAGGAGGAATTAGCCAAACAAATGAGTGGCGTAACCATAAAAGAAGAAGAGGAGGCACTCTTCACCAACAAGAAGAAAGGTACGTCACGAAGATGAGGAGTGACAAAAGAAAAGAGGACGTAAGAAGACAAGTTTCACTCAAGAGATAGAAGTAACACTTCAGGAGGAGCTCGACGTAGAAATGAAGACTATCACCAACAGTACGAGGAGAATGATAGAAGACAAAATGGTGAATGCTTCAATTGTGGAAGAAAGGGTCACTTTGCTCGAGATTGTAGATTGCCCAAAAGACAAATTTTTCAAGGAAACATGACCACCACAAAAGATGAGGAGAGTGAGGTCATGTTGAATGCTTCCATCAGCGAGGAAGAATGGGAAGTAGACGATGGACTTTTTGTTGAAGAAGACTTAATAGAAAAAATGGAGGAATCATCTCTTGTAGCTACTACATACTCAAAGAAGAACTACAATGATGATGAAGAGTTTGAAAAAGACATGGAGGCACCAACTCTCGTTGCAACTACAAATTCAAATATAGACTACATGGATGAAGAAGAGTTCGACATGGAGCAACCAGCTCGTGCAATAACCATGGAGTCAAAATTTGATTACAAGGAGGATTGGATCGTCGACTTTGGGTGTTCCAATGATGAGAGATGTTGGAGATGTTGTGATCCAACCAATTGCAAGTGCTACACTTTAAGGAATTTGGTGTTTGATGAAGCTTTTTCTTGGAAGTCGCCTCAGAAGATCAAGCTTCCAGAATCTTATGACCTAGAAGAACTTTCAGAAGATAATAAAGAAAGTGAAGAGAAAGCATCAAATTCAAGTAAAGAAAGAGAAAGCTCACCCTCGAAAGATAAAAGCCCCTGGAAGACGATTATACATCAACATACATCTAAGGAGTTTCGTTCAAGCCAAATGGAAATCGACGAGCTTTACAGGGAAATGTCGAGAGCCCTAAGCGAGACTATTGGTAAGTGTTCGCAAAGATGTGAGACCTCTTCTAGTGAAATTCTTATTCTTAAAGAAGAGAACAAAGTCCTAAGGGAAGAACTTAAGATGGTACGTGGGGAATTGGAAAATATGAGGGAGGAGATGATGCTTCTCAGGAAGGCACTAGCTCATGATGGGGGAGCTTGGAACAATACATCCAAGCCACAAACATCGTAGATGGTGCTAAGAAGATCAATCGTGCTAGAAAGATCGACCATGCCTTACATTATTTGGAAGATACTACGATGTTATGGTTGTGGTGTAAGCATGGAAAAATGAAGAAGGGAGTTTGCTCCGTTGCTATTTCTGAATTCCTCGCCAAATTTAAGAAACGCGAGAACTCCAAGCAAAAGGGAAACAAAGGCTATGGTGTGGGAAGAAATAAATCACACAAAAGGCGAAGATTAAAGCTAGCATACAAGGAAGAAGCCTTCAAGGGAAAGAGAGATGCCAAAGGAGAAAAAAAGCAAATTACTCAACAACAAGGAGATATGAGTATGCAATCTCTCCATATCCTGAATTCTATCAAAGCCAATGACAAGGTGTCTACGTTTGAAAAGAAAGGATTGTTGTTCGAGCAAGTGAATATTGGAGGACAACTGGTACGTGTCTTAGTCGACAATGGAGCAACAAACAAGTTTATCAAGGAGATCTTTGAAAGAGAGATCAAGACGAGGCCATCAAAGATAGATGAACAAGTTGCAGACATATTCACAAAGAGTATGAGTAGACCGAAGTTTAAGAATTTCATAGAAGCACTTGGTATGATCTGCAAATCATCTATAGAGAGAAGTCATTGAGGGGGAGTGTTAAAGTCACCGACTTCTCTCCATGGTTATAGAAGACAACCATACAAGCGCATCTTCTCTCCAAAGTTCTAGAGTATATTTATATATTATAATTATATTATTATGAAAAGTATCCAAGTATCCACCGACATAGTGGAACTATTGTCTACCGACATAAATTGCCTATAAATAGGCGTGTAGTGTGAAAGTTGTGTGTGCAAGTGAGGAGTGATTAGTGAGTGAAAAACGTGAGTGGAGTGTTAGTGTAAAAGAGAAAAGAAAATAGTGTCGTAAGAAATATTCGAGTAAGGTATGGTACGTCTTTGTTGTATTGTAGTAGTTTGTATATTAATGGAAATGTTCTTTTCTCTTGTAATTAGAAGTTTCCCGGTTGAGCCTTAGTTTATGTATTTCTTAGTGCACTTGAATTAGTTACTAATGGCCGGCTATGACGCCTAAGTTATATGGTTGGTTTTGCCGCCTGAATAGTATATGGTCGGTTCTACCGCCTAATTGGTGTATGGTCGGCACTGCCGCCTAAGTTGTGCACTAAAAAATTAAAGATAGAAAGACTAACCGACTCAGAGAGTTAGTGTAGTGTTAGTGGTCTGTCTTAGGTCTTCCATAGCGGGTGTGTTGGGTCCGTCGGGTTTCCAACATAAGAATTGGCGACTCTGTTTTGGTGACAGATTATGCATTCGACTCTGGCACATCGATGGCAACCCCACATGTAGCTGGTGTGGCAGCTTTGCTGAAAGCAGCGAGCCCTGACTGGAGTCCAGCAGCAATCCGATCAGCTTTGATGACCACTGCCTATACCATCAACAACAATGGAACTACTTTGACAAATCAATTATACGTTTCTCCTGCAACACCTCTAGATTACGGTGCTGGTCATATCAACCCCAACAAAGCATTGGATCCCGGACTCATTTACGACATGGATACACAAGATTACAACAATTTCCTGTGTGGCCTAGGCTACAATGACGCAAAGATGAGAGCTGTTCTTAGACAAAATCAATGGAACTGCACCCGAAACGAGACCGACCTGAACTACCCATCCTTCGTCGCCGTGTTTAAAGAAGAACTCAACTCTCCGACAGTAATGAACTTTTCCAGGGTGGTTACAAATGTGGGAGATGATGAATCAGTTTACCAGGCTGTAGTGGGAAACTCCACGTGGTTGAACCGAGCACATTGACGTTCAGGAAGAAATATCAAAAGAAAAGTTTGGTTGTGAGTGTAGAGATTGATGGAAATGCTCCTCCAGAGCCGACTTATGGTTATCTCAAGTGGATTGATCAACGCAATCGGACCGTCTCAACTCTCAAGTCCTATACTGGCCCACTGGCCCTGATTTCCTGACCTTTCAATTGGGCACTGATAAGCTGCGTACGTGCTTCTATTATTTCGCCATTAATCACCGTTCATGGTTGTTTGGTTTTTACTTTTTTTGTAAGTTATAATTGTCAGTATGTTGCACAAGATGATATGATTATAAATAACATGAATATTTTTAATATTTTTAATTAACGATATAATTAATGTTAACGTTAAAAGTCTATTGATGAATAAACCGATTTTTTTAAAATAAAATAATCCAAAAATTTAATATAATTCTATAATATTTTTCATGGAAGTTTTAAATATTTTTTACAATTTTTGTATATATTTTTCAATTAAACCTCTTGTTCTCACTCCAAATCTAAAATTCATAAGAGGATTTAATATACACATTTTCTATTAAACATTTTAAATATGTTTTATGTTTTGTCTTGTGATTGTAATATTATTTTTAAGTAAAGATAAAAAATTGGAGTTGAGATAAGAATTGGTTTTACATTTAGATCTCATAAGTATTAATAATTTATATAAGAAATTAAAAAAAATGTTTTCAGAGAAATTAATTTGTTCGGGTTCAAAATTGAGACAGGTCTAAAAAGTGTTTAAACCAACATATTTAAGCTACAATGAAATTAAAGTTTTGAACTAAAATTTAAACTTTTCAAACGCATAAAAATTAAAAATATTTTTTAATAGAGATACTAAATGAACTTTTTAATATAATACAAAGACATTATACTGTAACCTAAAATGTTCATGAAAAATGAAAATTTTGTATTCAATATGTATATATAATATGGCTTAAATAGAAATGATATAATCGACCAGGCCTGCAAAGGCAGAGGCGCAGAGCTATTACAATATAATGGGGAATACAGCAAGGTAGAGAATGTCTCGAAAATCGTATGAATCTTCTTCCACCAGAGAAAAGGAGTGAGGCGGAGGCAAGATTAACGAAAAAAGAAAAGGGAAGACCCAAGAACAGAATTATGTGGGGTGGGGAGGAGCAATTCTCGAAGACTTTTTTTTTTTTTTATTCTTTATTTAATTTTTTTAAAATTAATTAATTTATGAATTTGTCCCTTTTCTTTTAAAAATTTATAATTTGTTCTCCCACTCTAAATTCTGGCTCCTTCCTTAAGAAGACTATGCAATAACCCTCCAAAATTGAGTGTTGTAGTTAGTGGTTCCCTCTCCGATTCTGATTTCACAAATCGAAAGAGGGTAATTCTCCGTGGAGCACATGAGATGTTAAATCTTAATAAATTGATAGGAAATTGTAAAAGATATTGCGTGCATAATTGAAATAGTAGCATCGAGGATGCGTGTGTGGTCGTGGGAGGTCCGGGTCTAGGTTCGACGAGGAAAACAAAGGGCGGTACGTGATTTAGTAAGACTACACCGATGTGAGATGATGATGTTGCAAGAAACGAAGTTGGCGACATTGACGATGGATATGGTGCGTAAATTGTAGCATTCTGACAACTGTGAATTTGCTTGTGGACGTTTGGAAGGTATTGCACTCATATGGGAGCCTTCGAGATTTTTCAGGGTGTTAACTGTTAAATATGCTAATGAGGTTGTTGAGTCTGAATGGTGGCAATGCCCTCTTTATTCTGTAGCATTTATTTATAAATATTTTTTAAACTTTTGACAATGCGCATATACAATATACGAAACGATTTGTCTTTAATTTTTTTATACTATAATTTATATTTTTTTTCTCCGACCAAGTTTAAAAAATTTTTAACGAGATACATTATAGTATTCCTCTTGTATGATTCTTTCCCTAGTAAAATCATACGCTATCGATAAAAATAAAAATGATATTAGAAAATAAAACATAATTTTTTACCCAAAATGTGGTAATATGTTACTTCTTTTATATAAATCATACTATCTAATTTTAAGAAAAATATTATCTCAATTAGAAGTAGTAAATGCTATTCTTTCTGAGATTAGAAAATAAAATGAATAAATATTTTATACCAATATAATTGTATTACGTAATGCAGTATACTGGAAGAATATATGTACATAGGTTACTCGTGATGGAAAATTACAGCCTCTGTTGCCCAGTTTTAACTTCCTTGTTACAAAAAATTAGCTGAACTTTTGAATTGCAAGGAAGAATGTTGCCTAAAGGTGTTTAACCGGTCGGTTCAGTTAACCGACCGAACAAAATTACTCAAAATTTATTAATCGATAATTAAAGTTTAAAAAATATTTAACTATTAACCGATTTTACCTAAAATTAATAAACCGATTACCCGAAAAATTTCAATTCAATCGGTTAAAACCATACTACAAACCCCCTAGTCAACCATGGAGGTTGCTTCTAGACCTCCAATTGTTCTATTAAAATGTCATCCATATAATTAATCACAAGATTCTCCATATATACACTACAACAACTACAGATATCTTTCTTGTCAGTATGTTTGCCCAACGTAATGCAATATATACACACACTATTACAATGCGATTGTAAAGGTTATCAAAACTAATAATGCACTTTGAAATTTCATCATAAATTCATTTAAATATATTATAAACAACAACAATAAAATTTTAACATATTAAAACTAAAGTAACAATCTATAAGTTTACCAAACTAACATATTAAAATTAAAGTAACAATCCACAAATACATCAAATTAACATGTTAAAAACATTCTTAAAAAAAATTCAATGATGCATAATCAATCTTGAAAATAAGGAAATCAACATTTCTTCGCTCCATTTATTGTTGCTTGCGATTACTAAAAAATTATACCACAAAACCTGGATGAAAAAAAAGCTTTCTTGAGCTATTCTGCCCTCCTTTCTCATGAAAAGAAAGAGAGGAAGGAGAAAGAGAAAACCCAATACTTACAAGAACCAAAGCAATATTACATAATTTACCGAATAACCCACAAAGAGAAGAGCGATAAGAAAACAAGAGACTAGGCAAATGTCATACAGAGCAGCTTCCTAACAAAGAATTGAATTCACACCGCGTTATATAGTCAGTAGGGGTGAGCGTTCGATCGAGTCAAATCAAGTCAAAAAAATTTAAGTTATTCGAGTTGATGTATCATATTTTACAACTCAAACTTTTTTTAAAAAAATTTCGATTCGAGTCGAGTCGAGTTTTCGAGTTCCTATAAAAATTTAATTAAAATTATTTATCATGTTATAGCACGGTTTGATTTCAATTTAAATAACTTTCTCTAATCATATAAGATATATATATATATATATATATATATATATATATATATATATATATATCTTCATATTTTTTCAAATATGACAATATTTCTTCATATTTTTATATATCAGTATATACATATCATTAAAAATTGTGAGACTCATCTCGAACTTAAAAATAAATCCATTAATTACTAAAAAGTTCGAGTTATTCGAATTTCTAATTTTCAATTCAAACTTTATTTGAAAATTTTCGAGTTGAATCGAGTTTATAAAATTTCGAGTTGAGTCAAGATAAGTCGAGTATTTTCATCTTGAGTCGAGTCGAATTATTCGATTTTTTCGAATCGAGTTAAGTTTTGCTCACCCCTAATAATCAAGACAAAGAAATTGAAAGTTGTCTTTTATTTCCACATTTGTTTTTTGTTTTTTTAACGTCTATTTCCACATTTGTTTTCAGCTTTGAACTCGTTCTTTAGAGAGAAGTTATATCATCAATAAAAATTACCCACTATACTATTTTTTTTCTATATCATATTTTTTTTGATAAATCAAAGGAAAGAATTATTATAGGTCTCATTAAAAACCTTCCTAAGCCTAATGAGGGAAAAGAGTACCTATAAATAATTCATACAAAACCAAAGCAACGAAAACAAACTATGAATTTCGCACATCCGGGATACAATCATCCCTTAACAACTCTAGTACCTCTACCGGAGCATGAGCAAACATGGTATCCATAAAACGATCCCGCAATGTTAATTTTGCTAACGCATCCGCCACATGATTAGCATCACGATAAACATGTCGAAACGTCACCTCACCGTGTAATGAAGCTAGATCCCGGATAGAATCAACCAACGAGGATGATATCAAACGAGATGTCGGATCGGAAAGAACTCGAATCACATCCAGATTATCAGATTCAATAACAATTCTCATCCCGTCAATACCCATAGCGCACTTGAGCCCCTCAAACACCGCCCAGAGCTCCGCTTCAATCGCCGAGCAAATTCCAATAAATTTAGAAAAACTTGTTATCCAACCGCCTTGCCAGTCCCGTACAACACCCCCACACGAGGCAGTACCGTCAATCCTGTTCCGCACACCATCCACATTAATTTTAACAACATCCCTATCCGGTGGCTGCCAATGCCGACCACGCTGCCACTGTTCATCACCTTCTCTACTCGTCTGCGCAGGGCATCAATTTCGCTGCTGGTCACGATGTGCAGCGGCAGCACCTTGGCTGCTGACGATCAGCCGCCAGCTACGAGCTAAGACCCCCGCGCCATGCACCGGTTGCGTTCCAAAAATCCTCTCATTCCTCACTCTCCAAAGAGACCACAGTAATGCACCGAATAGCAAAGGAAAGTTGATGTCACCCCCCACAAATCTTCCACCGTCACATAAATTTTGCCGGAGCCACTCTCTCAACGATAAACTCAGAAATTCCGATAAAAGACTCGGACAAATCAGCTCCGGCCATGTTGTGAGCGCCATTGGGCAGTATCGCAGGATATGATCTACATCCTCAAGCCCCGCCCCACAAAGTGTACACCCTGCCGAATCTGATAGATGTCGTCGAACTCTCTCAGCATTTGACAGTACCCGTCTCTTTCCAACCAACCACAAAAAGGCACGAATCCGCGGTGGTCCCTTGTAGGCGTTAATCACTTTCCAAAGACGATCATCAACTTCCTCCACCGACTCATCCAACGCTCGCAACCTATCGTAGGCGGACTTCACCGTAAATTTGCGAAATTTATTCCAACGCCACCCCGGCCAATCCATGCCATTCGCGTCCGTGGGTGGTTTTATTGCCGCAATACATTGCAACATATGCAAAGGTAAATCCTCCCGAAAATTATCCCATCTCCACTCTCCTTGGCCATTCACCATACTCCTCACGGAAATAAACTCAGTAGGTTCCCTCGGACGAGCGCAATAATTAACCAAAGGACCCAAATCCGCAATTCAGCAATCCTTCCAAAAATCCACTGAAACACCAGTACCAATATTCCACACAATCCCATCTTGGACGTCACCCCAAACCGTGCTCACTCCCCTCCATAAAACCGAGCTGTTACTTCGGGCGATACTAACCGGAACGCGATCAAAACACTTATACTTAGCACGCAGGAACCGCACCCATAACTGATCCGTCTTCGCCACTACATTATAAGCCACTTTCATCAAGAAAGCATCATTCTGTTGGGATATAAATTTAAATCCCAGTCCACCACTAGAAATAGGCGACGCAACCTCTTCCCACTTCACAAGATGGATACCCCGCTTTAGCATCGAATTACTCCAAATAAATTTGTGAATTAAACCTTCAATTTTCTCACAAACCCCCTTAGGGATTCGCGTCGTCTGCATGCAATAAGATGGAATAGCGGCAAGGACCGACTTTGCCAAGACAATACGCCCTGCAAAAGACAAGTATCGGGCCTTCCAACCCTCTAACCTATCCCGAACCTTTTGAACCAAAAAATCATACGTACCATTCGTCACTCGCTGATGAAGCATAGGCACCCCTAAGTACTTACCCAAATCATTGACCTCCATAAAACCACATACGGCACATATAGAATGACGCAAAGGCCTAGGGACATTCTTAGAGAAGAACACATTTGTTTTTGCAATACTGACCTTCATACCGGAAGCATTACAGAAAGCAACAAGCACCGAGTGCACCACCTCAACCTAAGACATTGAAGCTTCAGCAAACAAAACCATGTCATCGGCGAACATGAGATGAGAGATAACCGGGCACTACCGTGATACCCGAAAACCTCTCCAACTCCCTTGGGCTATACTACACTCAATCAGATGACCAAGCCTTTCCATGCAAAGCACAAAAAGGTACAGTGATAACGGATCACCCTGTCGGATCCCACGCGATGGACGAAACCTCTCTGTCTGTGCCCCATTCCACAAGATACTAGTAGTCACAGAAGAAACACAGCGCATAATCAAATCACACAGTTTCTTTGGCAAACCGATGTCATGGAGGGTATCAGCTATAAAGGACCACTCAAGGCGATCATAGGCCTTCTCCAAATCAATCTTAACCGCCATCCATCCTTTAGAACCAGATTTACGTCGCATGGAATGAACCACCTCCTGTGTGATAATAATGTTATCTGATATCAACCGACCCGGAACAAAGCTAGTCTGGTTATGTTTCACCCATTCAGGAATATAAGGTTTAATCCTATTCACAATAACCTTAGTCACGATTTTATACAGGACCTGGCAAAGACTGATAGGCCTGAACTGATGCATCCCCTCAGGTGACTGAACCTTCGGAATCAAAACTAGTAATGTATCATTTAAATCATTAGGAAATGGGGCTCCTTCAAAGATTTCTTGTACCAAACGACAAACATCTGGGCCTATCGTATCCCAGTTACGCTGATAAAAATAAGCATGGAGACCATCACTGCCCGGGGCCTTGAGCGCATCCATCTGAAACACAGCCCTGCGAACCTCATCCACAGACACTGCGCTATCTAAATAATCCAACACAGAAGAACCAAGCACAGGAAATTTACCTTGAAGAGGAAAGCTCGACACGTCCACCTCCCCTCCAGTAGACAATCTGCTGTAAAAATCAATCGCATGTCTCCGAAGCTCAGCCTGCGACTCCAACCAATGGCCATTACCATCACACAAACGTACAATGAGATTTCTTTTCCTCCTACTAACAGTGGATGCATGAAAGTACCTAGTATTCCTGTCCCCCTGCATAATCCAACAGCAGCGCGATTTCTGGAACCAAAGGCTCTCCTCCTACTCCAACACTTCATCTAGCTCTGCCCGCAAAGACTTTTCTAACTCCACCAAGTAATCCGAATAACGATGGCGAAGAGCACGATCAATACCTCTTAGGCGCGCCATAAGCCTCTTTTTCCGCTTCCCAATATGACCAAACACCTCCTCATTCCACTGAACTGCAGCAATCTGAAATCTTGTTATATTAGACTCCACTGATTCAGACGATTTCTAGTTTCATGGAGAAGCTTCGCAAATTCCGGATGGTCTTGCCAAGCCGCAATAAAGCGAAACGGCCTATCATCACTCGCATTAGTATAGAACTCACTCCTAAGTAGTAACGGGCAGTGATCCGAACCCATGCGATCCAAGTGTAGCACCAAACTCTGAGGGAATAACGCCTGCCAAGAGTCATTAACTAAGCACCTATCTAACCGATTGTATAACTGACCACGTCGCCGTGTGAAATCATCACCCCTGTATTCAACCTCAAACAGACCCGCCGTATAAACAAAATCATGGAACAAAGAACTCACCCCCGGTGCCCCCGAGCTATTACCACAACATTCATCCGCTCGAAGGATACAATTAAAATCACCCCCGAGCACCCACGCTTGACATGCGCTCGGTTGAACCTTCAGCAACTGTTCCCAAAGTAACCGACGCAGAGCCACAGTTGGCGACGCATAAACAGCCGTAAAAAAAACCCAATGTTCAGCAGCCTCATCAAAGAACCTCCCATGAACAAATTGATTTGATGCAACCAAAATTTCAACTGACGCCTCCTCACGCCAAAGGACCCAAACACCACCACTAAACCCGCGGCATTCCACTCGATACGAGTTACTAAAACCCAAACTACGAACCACCCTGTCTGCCTGCAACCCACTAACCCGCAGTTTGACAAGACAAACAATCTTCGGATCATATTTCCGCACAAAAGAACGACAATGACGGCGAAATTCCGGGCTCGCCGCACCCTGACAGTTCCAAAACAATAAATTAATCATGATAATAAAAGAAACAAAAGACCACCCAAACCTTAATGAGTCGGCCGAGCATTCTCCTTGTCGGCTCCGTCTTTAGCAATGCTACTGCCCCGTAATGTTGCATCATACCCCAAATTTGTAGGGGGCATCGCCACGGTTCCATCACTCGAACCACCAGTAACCGACGGAGCTCGCAATTCATTTCTCACTGCTGATTCGTGCAAGGTCTGCAGCTCACCCGACAAATTCTGCACCCATTCCGCCAAAACCGGTTTAGGTGGTGATCGCGCACCTTGTCCCCGCTTCGCTTGTTTCGACGACCTTTTGAGTGTCGCCTTCACCGGCAAAAGACTCTTGCCGCGTCCTACCTTCTTCCGATCACTACCGCCAATCCCCTTCTCCGTAACCCCTTCGAAAATGGACACAGCTTTGTGTGAGCCATTGGCAATAGTTGGTTCATAAGCTCGTACCTGCACTGGTAGCTTTGGGTTCAATGCTATCACCTTTGTACCCTCACTCTTCGAAGCACCCACACTCTCCGCTGCCCTTGCCGGCTGCCCTCCAAGTTGCACTACCTTCGCAGGTCGTAACCCACTATTACCCACACTTCCAACATCCAAATTCCCGTCACCCTCGATCCCCTTCCCATGGGGCTTGTTACCCGAGTTAGGCACCGTGTGCTGAATCAGTTTTTGGCCAGGTGTGCTGGTCATGGCATCACCCTTCTTTCCGCTAGCAGCGTCACCATCAAGCGCAGCAAAGCGTGACCCCCCTGTGCCACGCGCGCTAGTATCATTCTGATTAGCCAGAGTTTTCTGCGGCTTCCGTTTCCTAGCCTCGACCACCATCCAAGGCCCATAAAGACCACCCGCACTATCCACTGACTCCTCATTGATCTCATTAGGTCGTTCCTTTGTCGCATGACCCGACTCCAAACTCCCTTCTGTTTGTTTCCCACAAACTTCCGACGAATGTCCATAAATCCCACACTTGAAACATATTTGTTGCATCCCTTCGTACTCGAGCTTCTGTGTGAAATCGTTGATACCAATGCACGGTAACAAAGGCTTATCCAAATCCACTAAAATCGCTAACCTAGCAAACTTGCCTCTTTCCCCGGCCGTCGTATTATAATCAATTCGAACAACCGTACTAATAGTACTACCAATTAGCTTAAAAAGAGCTTTAGTATAATACCTATATGGAAGCTCGGGGAGACGCACCCAAACCATAACTCACGAGGGATGTCGCTGCGACGTCGAGAACGAACGCGGCCAAGGTTGGACCGTCAGATAGCTTCCATACAATGTCCATGGTCCAGCCGACAACACCCTTGCGTAATCTTCATTTGATTCAAAATTCACCAAGAAGTAGTTGTTATCAAGGTCCACAACATGAAAATCACTAATCGGTGACCATAAACCAGGAATGCGCGAGAGTAACGTCTTATATCCGATAGTTCGCCCCAGTAAGCGGACAATCACAGCTTGCTTCATACTCTCATCGATCGAAGCATGCACCCGTTCAGAAAATTTAATCCTCGGAAAAGAGCCACTTCGGTCGATAGAAAAATCTGATTCCAAAACCTGGATCCCATCCGTAACCACCCCGAATTTGAACCGGCCCCCAGTGGCCCGATCCCGCACCACCATATCAGCATAAGAACTCTGTCGCTATCCATCAGCAACCACCGGAGGTTTGCCTGCGTCCCCAGTAGCCACCGGGTCACTTGCAGCGTCCTTAGTATTCCCAACCACGTCCCCTAGATCAGCCCATGCCGATGAACTAATCTCTATAGGCTGCGCGTGCGTCGCCTCCAGCCCCCCTGCACCGGTTGCGTCGCCGACGACACATCATGTGGCTGGCCTACCGTCGGCAATCCTCCTTCCGGCGGCTGACCACCGGAGAGGGTAAAGCAATTAAGACTAGGGTTTCCCGCAAGAGGGTAAAAACCCTCCGAAGATTTAGGAGCATTAGACATCACGTAACGATCAAAATATTCTATATCATATTTTTCAATTTATAATAACTTTAAAAAATTATATTTTACATGACACGTAAAAAAATAGGGTTAATTGCATCGGATACCACTAAATTATAGCCATTGAGTCGAAAATACCACCGAACTTTAAAAGTGTTCAAAACTAACACTAAACTTTAATTTGTGAATCGAAGATGTCACTCCGTCGTTAATCGTTAAGTCAAAACGACGTCGTTTTACTAGAGGAAAAAATTAGAACCATGCACTTAGGGTGGTTTGAACCCAAAACCTTTAAAAGATAAAGTTAAGTCTTAACCATTAAACCAACATAACATTATGTAATATTTTACCACAAATATTATTTATCTTAAACTACTTCAGATTAATTCAAATTATTTTATAAAATAAATAATATTAAAATATATTATTTATATATAATATATATACATAAAAGTGTATTGTTTTTATATAAATAATATATTTTATATTATAAATATTATATAAAAACTCTAAACTCTAAATCCTAAACTTTAAACTACAGAGCTCAAACCTCAAACTCTAAACGTTATGATTTGAGGTTTGGGATTTATAGTTTTTTATATATTATTTATAATATAAATATATTATTTTATAAATATCTTTTGTTTTTAAAAAATAATATATTTTTATTGATATAAGTAAAAATAATATATTTTATATTATTTATAGAATTATTTTTTATAAAATAATTTAGTTTAACTAAATAGATAAGTTTATATAATTTAAATAAAAATATTTTATTTTTATATTATTTATAATATAAGTATATTATTTTAAAAAATATAAAATTTAAATATAAAAAATCCTTAAACCTTAAATCCTAAACTCTAAAGTATAGAATTTAAGTTCGAGGGTTGGGGTTTATGGATTAACAATTTAAGATTTAGGGTTTTTATATATTATTAATAATATACTATATTATTTTTATAAATATTTTGGGGTTTTAAAAATAATATATTTATATTATTAATAGTATATAAAAATAATATTGTTTTATTTATATATATATATATATATGCAAAAATAATATATATTTATATATTAATATATTAATATTATTTCTTTCATAAAATAATTTGAATTAATATGAAGTAGTTTAAGATATATAATATTTGTTGTAAGATGTTATATAATGTTATGTTGGTTCAATGGTTAAGGCTTAGCTTTAACTTCTAAAGGTTCATCTTCGACTCATAAATTAAAATTCAGTGCTAGTTTTAAACATTTTTAAAGTTTAGTACTATTTTCAACTCATGGGCTATAGTTTAATGGTATCCGATGTAGTTAACCCTAAAAAATATTAGTGAAGAAGTAGTTAAGAAAAATAACATAAAAATATATAAAAATACTTTCCATTAGTTGAAACTATCACTGATGTGCTCATAATATAATTTTTCCTCCTCAGATGTAAAAAGAAAACATTAAATTATCAAAACATCCACAGTAACATTTATTTATCCCCATTATCCCATGCTCGGATGCTCCACAATCCAATGAACTGCATTCGCTTCAGTTTGATTTTTTTATCATTCTTCGTATTTTGATTTGATTAACTTTATTTCTAATTTCATTTTCATATTAGTTTTTAAATTTTATATTTTTTTGTTAAAATAGTTCTATTTTATTTATATTAATTAGTATTTGATAAAGTTCTAAAATCTGTTTCATAAATATTTCTGGAAAAAAAAATTTCAAGTGAGTAAGAATTATTAAAAAAATGTATATAATAATTTTAAGTTATTTTCACTATTGTTAGATATAAATACTCAATTTTTACATTGTAAAAATTAGAATTAATTATAAATTAGAAAATAGAATTCAATTCATTTCGAATAATCGTGATTTTAAAACTTATAAACGGTAAATACTTTGATTCAGGTTAATTTTCATTAGTCAATTTTATTATTTAGCCCTACCATCCAACACATGTAACTCTGTTAGCACAATTAAATGAAGTTATGCTTAGGTAACCACCATCCTTCACTGTGCATCTCATATTATCTGCTTTCATTGCTTGATAATTTTGTCAGGGATGGTTCACCCATTGTTATTTCAGTGGTAAAGGATGATGCAATATATTTAGGTGATTTGAATTCGATCACAAATTTTAACAGTGTGTGAATCTTATTAAAAAACTAAAAAAATTGAACAAATACCACTCTTATATCACACCAACATATTCAAAAAAAAATTAATAAGAGATATCTTATAAATTTTTATTGAGTTAATTTTTTTTGAAATATTTTTCATTATGTATCTAAACTTTTTTTTAATTTCTTAATTCTCTTATTTTTTTTCAATTGTAGGTCACTTAATCTAAGAAGAACAATGGTGCATATGCCCCCTGATCTAACGGTTACAATCATGTAATCACTTTAGTGCGTAACATATTAACAACGCATATTGATATGTAGAGTCATTTAAGTGTGTAACATTCATTATAGAGTCATTTAACTAGTGGGAAAATGATTTTGGACTATTTTTTCTTTCGACACACTCAAAGTTGGGTATGTTTCATTAGGGTCGAAAATAGGGACGGAGCCACAGCTCCAATGGGAGGGGCAGTGGCCCCCGGTAGAGGAAATTTTTTTTTTACCTTTTGAATTTTTATATTTTTTTAAAAAAATTGGGATAATTGTGAATTTGCCCCCTCCCCTCACCTTTCAAAATTTATGTTTTGCCCCCAACTTCAAATCCTAACTCCGTCCCTGGTCGAAAATAAAGTTGAAATGCAGAGTTTTGTTTTGGACGAAAGATGTTTCTTAACCACTTATGGTCAAAGCTCATATTTGGGACGATAATAATTCTCTTGCCTAAATTATTATTATTGTCTAGATGGGTCTTTTCACAGATATAATTCCATCAAAAGAATCAATTTATAGTGCAGAGTGTTCAAAAGATTGATTCAGATAATAATTGAATCGAATTATTTAAAATTGAATTAACCACACCGTTAAAATTTTAATCGTTAATAAAACCATTTTTTTTTCAAAAACCATTAACTAGTTAATTAGTTAAAATTTCGAATTAATCAAAATTTTTAATATTTTTTAATTTTGATTCAAGATAAAAATTTAAGTAGTAATAAATTGTGAATTAATTTTTTTGGTTAGATATTTATTATTTTTAGATTTTGTCTTTTCCATTTTGAGTTGAGCTTAATATTGTCATCAAAATATAAATATTAGATTTTAAATACTATAAGTTATCGATGGGGTTTGAGTTTAAAATTAAAAATATATTAAAATTTTGGTCAATTTAATTAATTAACTAGTTTCAATTCGAATTAACTAATAACTAAATTTTAAAAAAATATTTAATCATTAACCGCAAATATTCAATTAATTTACCAATTAATCAAACTTAAGTTGGTTGAATTGATTAATTTAATTTTAATCGAATAATCAACACCATATTATAGGGCAGTGCTAATTTCACAACCCAAGAAATTTTGGGCATTTGTAGATGTCGATAACACCAATGATGAGATCAAAGATGGTGTTGTTCGATTAGGCAGCCTGTTTTGGTTTAGATGACATACAATTAAGAACCCCCTCTTAATTCTTTTCTTTTAATTCTTTTCGGGGTCTTCTTTCATTCTTTCTTTGGATCCCCAAAACGGTAAATTGAAAGAGAAAGGAAACAGAATATTGGAGGCCATTTAGTGGACATTGATAAGATAAGATAATAATTCTGAAATTATAATACTTAGATTTATTTACAGATCAATCCTTAGCTATAAAGCAACCCCACCAAGCCAAAACTGAAGATACACTTTAATTGAAAACTTATCAAAAGTTTGCATCAATAAATGAAGCATGATGAATCAGGAAATTAGAGTATGAACTTGGCAAAATCCTTAACAATTAAGCTATGGATAATGGCTTATGGACAAATCAAGAAGATGGATGTGGCAACAACACAATAAAGCCTTGATGGAACAAAATACTTAGCAACTAAGCAAGCCTAATTGCGGCAAGCAATTTGGAAAAAAATTCAACTCTCCTTAGCCGGTTTATGATACTATAAATATGGGTAACATGTAGTTGTACGTATGAAATTGTGAGCTAAGAAAAAAAAAGCAATGAGTGAGTGCAAGAGTGTGTGAAAAAAAATCAGTGTCTGAGCAAGTGAGAAAGAACCAAGTTAATGGCTGTTCGTTTTACTTTTATTTTTCTGGTGTTTGTCTCTCTTCTAGCTTTCCATGAAGGTACGTATTGTAATAGAGTTTTTTTATAATTGCTGATATACTCTTTCGATCACACATGTTTAAGCTTTCATTTTTAAACCAACAGCGACTAGAGTCGTTAGCATCGACATCAACAGCAATGAAATCGATTGGAAAGCAATATCAGGCAGAAAAATAACACAATCACCATGCGTTTATTCCCCAATCATAATGTCTTGGTGCTGTACAACATTACCACCACAACTTTGTTGGGGCACAAAAGACAATTGTCTAGCCCATTGCCCTAAAACCTGAGTTGTTCTAACCGAATGTGTGTCACTTGTTTCTGATAATCATTAATAAGAAGTGACCGAAATAAATTTTATCATTTGGTTGGATTGGGTTGTAATGATTCATAAAGATTTTTAGATTTAAAACTTATCTTAAAAATTTACAATGACAAACACTAGAACAAGCTAGATACGTAGAAACACAAGACACAACTATTCGACCCTTAAAACGCAAGACACCATCATCATTAAAATGAAAATCTGTCAGATTATAATCATTAAAAGGACTAAAACTAGCTGAACTTTTGAATTGCAAGGAAGAATGATGCCACTAGTCAACCATGTAGGTTGCTTCTCAGCCTCCAATGTCTTAGCCTTCTCGATTTTAAAACTTGAATCAACCTAGTGACGGACTTTTAATGATCAACGTTACGAGAGGACTTGATTAATCGTAATTTGAATTATAAGGGCTAAATTGATTTTTTTTAGATATTTACTGGCAAAAAAGAGATATTTGATAATATATGTTGCCAATGGGCGGAAGATTCATACATACAACTATTAGAAAATGAAAAACATTGAAACTAAACTTTTTTGTTCCCGGTGCTTCAGACATTTGTGTCATCCACCCAAAAAGGTAGCCTTGTTTAACATAACTGGAAGAAAAAATCAGTTTATTATTGCCCAAGTTCCATGGATTGACTATCTCGGCGCATATGCCACACTTGAACGCATCTATTTTCAATGAATTTGCAAAGCAAAGCCACAAACATTCGATGCCAGGCCTTTTCTCTGCCCCGGGTTAGCACTAATTGCCTGAAAACAACCGATCGTCTCATTTAGTCAGAGCCGTTGTTTTACAAATGGGGCATAAGTTTTTGTGCATCAGCCATTGTTTAATGCAATCAGCATGGAAGTCATGGCCACATTCCAGTTTCCCAAGATCTTCTCCATCTTTATATTCTTCCTGCAAGTCGGTAAACAATTATTTTCGGGGTTCATAAAATCAGTTAAGAAAAATGCAGATGAGAAAATCCATTACCTGACAAACACAACACGGTTCTGCCTCTAACTGAGCTCCTGGTGCACTAGAGTGCTTTCGTCGTTTCAGACGGTTTAATATAATTTCTTCACTCAAACCTGTGCTTACGTTACCAATGCGCTCTTCCAGAGCCAATAACTCCTATTACCCACCAAAACAATTCTACTGTGAGAATTTTCAAACACAGAAAAGATGAAAGATGCAAAGAATATATATACTACCTCATATGACATGTTATCAACATCGAGCCGCATATCCCTATGCCGGTCATGAATATCAGCTACCCCTAATAGTACTGATTGATCAAAGATCATAATGTCCTGCATACAAGCAGAATTAGAAGAGAACTTGTTACTTGCTTGGGGAAGAAGTAAGGTCCAAAATGACATGGCCACTTGTTAAAGGATAAGCTTAGTCACAACTGTTTATTGATGTAATTACTTTACGACAAAGGAAATATTATTAGCTATTTAGGAAACAACAGTTTTATTGACATTAGAAGTCAAATTATTATTGTTATTATTATGAGTTATTAGGAGACGGGGTCCTGTTTTTTTTTATCCTTTAGTTTAAGTCTTTTATTTCAAGTAAACTATGTAATTATTTCAAGTTCTCACATTTGTAAAACAATGACCGATAAAAGAAACAGCAATTTTTTCATGCTTCCGTGTTTCAGTTGGTGAAGATAGAACTGCATCAAATTACACCATAATGATTAAAATCCTTACCTCAAACCGCAAGTTCTCCCCCCGGCGCATGCGATCCAAGACATTGCGAATCTGCCCCGTAAACAAAATGTCAGATCAAATTGAGTTGGTTTTAGCTAAGGCCGTATTTAACGTCACATATGCAGGTAAAACCAAGAGTTTACAAGATAAGTGGTGGCATTTATCTTTGAGCGATCAAAATAGAGAATAAAGTGCAACACATGAATGACTGATTCATGGATTAGTGCAAGAATTTTGGATAACAATGCCCAAGGACATGCCTTTCAGACAAATGAGACTAAGGGAAAACAGAAACATACACAAATTCTCCACAATTAGCATTGCTCTATTGAACAAGAAGTTTCCTTTATATATACCAGGCATGTGATATCCAGTGAAAATTAGATTGGCAGCAAATCAAGTAGTAGTGTTAAGGGACCCAGGCCGGGATTGTACTTTGTTATCGTTTGAATTTGAAGGGAAACAGAAAATCTAGCACAATCAGAAAGGATGGAGTTCAAAGGCAGACCTCAGATGCTACAAGCCTGCTTCTTCCTTCAGTAGCAAAAGCTAAAGTTCGCGATGAGTGCGGAATTCTAACCAAACCAGCATCTTGTCTTTCCAACCATGGCAATGACCTAGGATATGAACGATGGTGACCCTGATTTGCTACTCTAGAGGAAAGCATCATCCCTTCTGGAGAAGCAGTAGGTCCGGAAGGAAGTGAGGAATGATTGCTTTGGCCTCCAGATTCAGTGCCAAGGGAAGACATTAACGATTGACGAACAAGTTCTGACAACCTTTGTGGGTATTGTGAAGAGGAGTTGGGATGAGGAACCCAAGTAGATGCAGGCGTTGCATTGGCACCAGAATTTGAACCAGCATGAGAAACAGAAGCAACATTTCCGGGAGCACTTATACTTCCACTGCTTAAACCAGGATTTCTAACCAAAGTTCTTAGTTCTGGTGCAGGAACTAACATACGATGATCTAATAGGTTTCTGGCACCTCTTGATTGATGTCTTGCTCGTGGTACAACATCTCTATCAGCAAATAGATTAGAATTTGATGAACTCCCAGTTGTTGAGCCAGAACCTCCATTTCGAAGCAAAGTTGGAACATTAACTACAACATTCAGGTTTTCAGAACTTGCATTAGGTACTACTGGTGCTGAACTTAAATCCAGAGAATGATAAGTTGGAAGAAGTCTTGATGACTGCAGTGCGGACGAAACAACAGACCGCCGGACTACATTATCTGTAGAAAATAGCGGTCGAGCAACTGGTTCTTGTATACTAGAAGGATTTATTCTCATCCGGTAATTCCTGTGCGAGCTCTCTGCAGTTGGTGGTAAAACAATTGGTTCAGGAATGCTGTCAGATGCTGATCCTCTGATGTCTAATCCAAGTCTAGGATGTGCCTGCCTTGAAGGGGTAGATATATTCACATTGCTTCCTGCAGTATAGCTAGCAGAAACTCCATGCCATGCACTACTTTCTGCACTATGATAGTACCTAGAACTTCCGCTCGAAGAGGACTGCCCAACATTTCCTTCCAGAGCCTTTCTTTTGCATGATGCACGACGACCCTCATATGAGCAACCAGGTCTGCTATCATTATCATCCATAACATACCCAGCAATTCCGGGAGAAAGTAGAAATGCTTCAGGACCAGCACCCAGAGAATTCTGCTCATTTTCGGATCCACTAGGATTATACAGGTTAGACCGTTCTGTAACTTGATAGTTATTATCACTATGACCAACTAATCCTGCATTTAACCTTTGACTCTGGGGAAGTGTATCAGAATTGGAACTTTGCGTAAATAGAGAGCTCTGTTCATACCTCCGTCCTTCTAACCTCGGACCAGCATTTGCAGAAGCACTCATAGACAATGGCCATCCATGATCTGTTTTCCGCTCATTATAGCTGACCTCATTTTGTGTGCCACTAGAGCTAGGCTCTCCCAAGCTCCATCTACCCAGCTGCTCCTCGTGACCAATAGAGTTCACATATCCAATGTTCAAGTCATTAGATGACAGCAAACAATTAGGCAATCTGTTTTCTATAGGATTTTGAATATCATTCCAGCAAACCTGCTGTTCGATAGCAGCATTATTTGATGTAGTGCTATGATCAAATAAGGTTTCAGGCAAGGAACCAAGTGTACCCCTTTGCCCCTGCATTATGACTCGTATGAATTTCCGTACAACTATTCTGAAACCCTGAAGAATATTCCAATACAGTTTGTAAGTAACCAATTGGCATAACAAAGAAAAAAAGAAGCAGTGGCATTTAAATGATTCTGGACAAAATACATGAGTATAAAAATACAAAACAAAATATTATAAATATGTTTCAATCAATTTCCATTTTTCTAATAGTAACGGAGTAGTCTAAGTAAGTTTATGTTGCTTTGAAGAGACATATTTTGCTTCTCAGACATCAAGAAACCAATTGTTGTAAATAAAAATATAACACCAACGCTGCAGAAGCACGACAGAAACCAGAAATTATAAGCAAATGCAATGATAACCAGTAGCATGGAGACAATGTATTTATATCAACAAAGACACTAATTCATTCTGTAAAGCATGTCATCAACAAAGACAACCAAATGTGATGCTAGCCTATGTTCCCATGCTCTTCATTTACCCTAAAGTAACCGTCTCCAACACATCTCTCGGACTCGTATTCAGATCAGAAGCAAGTATAAGGTATGATCCTACAAACATATTGAAGAAAAGGGCATACCCGTATCCAAAATTTTAATCCACACACAATACACAAGACATCTCTATGTGTCACAAAAGTATAAACATCGCCTTAAATTCGATTAGCAAGCAAAACATTCAAGCGGAACCAAAACCAAACAATAATGAACATCCACAAACAGCACACATCCAACTGTGGATCAAAATGAAAGCAGACATCAAATAAGGTTCCACAAACGGCATAAACAAACTGAATACACACAGAGGAGCCTTTATCATATGCCACCCCCAATCCCAAATGCTCCATAAAACATAGCAAAAACAAAACAACAGTAAAAAGAAAATTAACTAAAAAGAGCCTCAACAATCAACCGACATGTGAAAACAGCAAAGAGATACAGAGTTTAAACACAAAGAATATGCAGATTTAGAAAATAAAAAGAGAAAAAAAAACATAAAAATCAAAACTTCAAAAGGAAAACAATACCCCCATTAAACCAAGAAAACCAAAAAAATCAAGAAAAGAAAAGGCAGCAGGGAGCATATCCTCTATTTCATCTGACCATCAACCGATCAAACAAATACAAACATGAAAAACGCACCCAGAAGGCTCACCAAACGTATGGAAATGAAAGACCTTGATCGATCTAAAAGAATGAGAAGATGAAGGATTATACCTCAAAACCCGGATGAAAAAAAAATATTCTTGAGCTATTCTGCTCTCCTTTCTCAAGAAAAGAAAGAGAAAACCCAACAACAGGAGCAAAAGAGAAGACCTTTGAAAGATTAAATGAAATACTTTTATACAAGAAACAAAGAGAGAGATTAACAAGGACAATAATACATAATTTACCGAATAACCCACAAAGAGAAGAGCGGTAATAAGAGAGAAAAAGAAAAGAGACTAGGCAAAGGTCATAAAGAGCAGCTTCCTAACAAAGAATTGAATAACAAAAAGCAATAAAGACAAATACAGTACTTAATACAAGCAACAACAACTAGTAGCTGCCTGCAAAGGTGTCCTGTTTGGCCGCTTACTAAATGGTTTTCACGTCTAAATCTTTCTTTTCCTTGCTAGATTTTGCCCCTTCCCTGTATTCTCATGTGAAGTAGTAAAGAAAAAAAACAAGCTTTAATTACCCCTCTCAATCCTGTAGAACTAAACGTATGAATAAAATAATGGGTATATAATTAAGACCCGTCTCCCAATGCGGTTCGTAGGCAAAGCCCCACAAAACACTAAACCCCGTGTGTTTTGTATTGTTTTGTTTCCATCACTTTCGCGCCAAGTACTTCCACTTTCCCTTTAGGCTGCTTTTACCCGATCCACATGTATCTCTCTTTCTCACCGCTTGCTTTACCCCTCAGCAACCTCTCTTTATTTGTGACCAAGAAAAACACCCTACCAAAATCTCTATATATATTTGATTCCATTTCAAATTGAATAAAAGATTTTAACCCTAGTTTTTCTTTCACGCTAACAATAGGATGATAATATTAGAGAAAATATTCAATGTACTATTGGTAAAAAAATAAGCAGGTTTAATTTGGAGTTTAGTTGTTTATAGATTTACGATCTAAGTTTTTTATGGTTTAAGATTAAAAATTTAAATTTTATGTTATGGTATTTTTTTGAACTAAATACGAATTTTTATTAAAAGAATGAGTAGAAATACACAGATAAATGTGCCCTAAAATATAAAATTAAACCTTAAAAAACAAATAGTATGTAAACGTAAATAACGAATGCAAATCTTTTCATAAAATCTTCATTAGTGTTCTTCAAAACTTACACCATAGCCAAATTTTAGTGTGCTCACTGGAAGAGCGCGGATCATTAAATTATTCCAACTAATAAAAAAGAAAAAACGTCTTGGTTAACTCCACGAATAACCAACCCACACAATGTTGTGCAGCAAGATTCAATTGTAGCATGCACCAGGTTGTAAATGTCTTCTCAATAAATCAATATCAACATGTCATAGGGACAGACAAAGAATATGCCATAACGGCAGACAAGAACATGCCAAATATTCGACGAAAACAAAAAATTAAAACAAAGAAAGATATAAAATTAAAAAATAATAAAATTCATCGTCGGTGAACCACCGTTTGGCTTGAACACACCAAAAAGCTTCTTAAAAATTTCAAACCAAAATTTATAACAATTGCAGAGAAAAAATAATGGAGAAAGCGGACGAAATGAAATTATATATCATGGTTTTTGAATAAACATACTTGTGCAAAATAATTTACATTATTTGTACATCAAATATTAAATCTTAATATGTATGCCCATGCATCTAATTTAACACGTGTGTATATATGCACCTAATTTAACATGTAAAAATTTAAATGTGGCATGTATTTAATAATAGGCTTAATTCACTTTTTCCCCTAAAACTATACTCTTTTTTTTAGTTTGGTATCTATTTTTTTCGGAATAAAGTGTATTCTAAAGATTTCGAGGTTACTCATTTTACCCAAAAAATTAACACAATTTAAAATAATTGATCTGACCCATAAAAGATTATCACGTTATTTTCTTTATTTAATTTTAAATTTTTTAAATAAAATAAATTTATTAAAATATTTATTAATTTAATTATATTACCAAAATACTTAAAATATTCTCGTCTTCTTTTTCCCCAATTTTCCCTAAACCAAATCCTACACAAAAGAAACATAACAAACAGGACAAGACTTATTACAATATCCCAAAACAATCATCATTATTCGTCATAACTCTGGACAACCAATTAAAGTTTGTTCCGGTACCCTTCACTATATTTCAATAAACTCACGTTTGGGTCGCCCCTCTAATTTCTTCTCTCAACTGGAATCCCCGAGCCTCAAGCGGCGGATTATTTCCCTGGCCCGGTGATATTGAACGGTGCAGTGAGTGTGCGGCTCTGCCCCCTCAGATGGATGTCGTGCTCCGGCGGTGCAGGTATCGTCCCCGATTGGTGGTTTGCTCGTGGTGTTTTTTCGGAAATAGAGGAGCGGTTAGGGTAGAGGCTCCGGTCTCCTTTTTTCTGTTGGGCGCGTTTTCCGACGAATGCCCTGGAAAAATCAAAGCTTCATCTCTTCTCCCAGATTGTTCTGCACAGCGAAGACTGTCATCCTGGTTGTTGGTCGAAGAGACAGGATTCAGCGGTCCCTCTGTGTTTCGTAAGGTGGAGGCCGTTTCCATGCTCAGCACCAGCAAGAAGAACCCCAACTCCGTCAACCGGGCAGAGCTGCTCCCCGAGGCTAAATTATGGAACGCTTTTATTAAAAAGCGTATCCTGCCCTCATCCCACCACACGACAGTCAACAGGCAGCGGCTTGCCCTCATCCACTCTATCATGCATGACAGGCCGATCAACGTGGGCAGGTACATGCGAGAAAGCATTCTCGATTGTGCCTTCAGAACAGATTCACGACTATGCCTGCCCTTCACCATTACGGCCCTCTGCCGCTGCGCTGCCGTACCGGAGGACCCTTCAGACAAAATCAAGAAGGGCAGCGGCTGGACCGACAGCAACATCTCCAGCCTTATGGAGATCATCGTCGTAACGCCCCTCAACGCCTTCGATCCAAACGCCCCACCTGCTGAATCTGATGATGAACCTGCCACCGAGCCTGCCCCAGAAGCTGCGACCAACACCGCTCCGGCAGGTCAGAACGCCGACATCTTAGCTGCCATCTTGAGGATAGAGGAGCGGCAGATGGGTTTAATGACATTCATCCGCGATTTCTCCAACGCAACGGTAAACTTTATTACCAACACTTTGAATTTTTCGGATGTCATTTTCCCCACCTTCCCCGCCCATTACTTTAATATACCCTCCCCCACTCCCACACCACCTGTCTCTCCCCATGGAGAATCTGCCTCCTCCACACCTTCCCCGACAGCAGCCGGCAGCCCACCGGCGGACACTTCCCCTCGAGGCACCAAGCGAGCTGCCACTGACGACAGCCCTCTCGTCCGGAGAAACTTGGACAGCGCCTTTACGCGGGTGAAAAGAATCAAACATATGGCCAACAAGAGGATGCTGTCCAAAGCCATTACGAGTAACAGCTGGGATAGCAGCGGCAGTTCTGATGTTCGACTAGTGGAGCCACCTGCCCTTCAACCTGCTGACGACCCTGTCCCCCAACCGGAGGAAGAACCTGCACCTCAACAGGCTGATGAACCTGTTGACCAACCTGCTCCGGAACCTGCCCAGCCACCTCCCCAACGCAGACGCTACCATCAGATCCGCGTCAGCAGCAGTGATGAGGACAACGCATAAAATTTAAGTTTTTATTTCTTTTTCTTCTCTTATTGCTGCCTGCCCTTATATATTTGTGATGTACTTTTATTTTTCATGTTTTTCTTTATTTGTTTTAGTGTCATTTTGCATTGAGGGCAATGCAACCCTTGAGTTTGGGGGTGGCAACCCTCCATATTTAATGGAGTCTTTAGCACATCTTTTGTTTAATTGTTGTGTCTTATTAGTCATTTATTCTTTAAAAAAAAATCAGAAAATTTAAACTGTTGGCTTAAAACTGTGAAATTAACTTACCTGTCATGACGGCTCTGTCGTGGCAGCATCTTTAGGACAGGTTAAGGAAAAGTTTAGAGCCTTTCTATAGTTCTGAAAACTTAAACACTTTTGTGACTGTTATCTTGCTTAGACTTATTTTAGCCAAACTAGAATAGGAAGCTTAGAACTTGGATAGCCCCTAGAGGTGCCTAACACTGGCTCTAGGAAAGAAGTTTAGCAAAAATCAAAAAAAAAAAAAAACCTAGAGGTGCCCGAAACCGGCTCTAGGAAGCTAACTAGAGGTGCCCAAAACTGGCTCTAGAAAAACTTAGCTTGAAAATAGAAGAAAAAGCATGAAAATGTGCCTTCTAAAAGAAAGTAAACTTTGGCATAAAATTCAAGTTAAGGAGTTGAATATTCTAGTGAAACTAAGAAAGTCTTAGCATATAACTGTTCACAAGCATGCACACACTGCACGAGAGCTATAGGGAGATTCCGGACAGATCCTAACCCTTCCGACAGGTTGCTGTCGCCATAGAGAATGAGCGACAGGTGAGGGACAGTTCACTGTTTGAAGGCCAACACAAAAATTTTCAGTTTTCTTTTAAGTCTTCATTGCTTGAGGGCAAGCAAAAACTTGAGTTTGGGGGTGTGTTGAGTGTGTAAAAGTTCTATCATTTACACCTTTTTAAACCCATATTTCTGCTACATTCAAGCATCATTGCATTGCATTTAGGTTAGTTTTCAATAAAACATCACAATTATATAAAAGGCACGGATTCTACTGAAAGATGGTTATTTTTGCAGGTATCTGTCACAATAGATGTTGAAGGCAGGTGCAGGGCAGACAAGCAGGAAAGCTGAACTGGACAAGCAGCTGAAGAAGACGAACCTGTCGCGAACCTGTCGTGACAACATGATGACAACAGATTCATAAAGAGGAAAAGTGAAGTGGACCTCGATAGATAGAGAAAAATCTGCTCGTCTGTCGTGTGGAAGCCGAATATTTTTCCAAGCCCCGGATCAAAAGATATGTCAAGCCAAAGCTCAAGGAGAAGAATTCCCATGAAACAAGGAGGCGGCTGAAAAGTAGGAATCCTTAGAGATTTAGTCTTTATTAGAATCTTACTTTTAATTAAAGTTGTAATCCTTGTTACCTTAGATAACTTGAGCCCAAAGCTTATATAAAGGGCATAGATTAAACCTAGGGGATAGCCGACTACCCCATAACCGAAACCTAAACCCTGCCGTTTACCTGTCACCGATATGTTCTAAATTCCCCCTAGGGCTACGGGTTGTTTTGTAAAGTAGTTGCAAGGGTTGCTTTGTTTTAGGATTTTTTCAAGTTCAATAAAATAAACTTCAAGTTCTTTTATCTTGGTTTTAATATCTTGCAAGAGCATCGGGAGAGCATTGTGAGGTTATCCATTTACTTAGCATCGGGAGAGTTAAGTATACGAAAGAGATAAAAGCGCGTTCTCTAGTTTATAGTTGAACCATCTCGTGCTTAGGGATAAGGCGAGGTTAAGTGGCTAAGGAAGAATTCATACACATCGGTGTTCACGCCGGGAGGTATCATCAAAGACGTGATCATCGACAGACTTGTGCCTAGGGATAGGGCAAGGCAGATCTGGGATTCTTGCCAAGCTTGAAGTACGGAGTTAGTGTTCGCTGCCGCGACAGCTAACGGACAGACGCCGCGACAGGTGCTGTCGGTGACGGGTGCGACGACAGAACTGGAGATCCTAAGCAATTCAATACCTACACTACTGAGCAACTCAATACCAGCCCATTCTCTCTACCTTGATATCTCAATTCCTTTTAATTACGTTTTCACTTTATTATTCTCGTGACAATTCTTAATTATTTCCTTTACTTTCGTGCAGTGAATTTAGGTGAAGCTATTAGCCCAATCCCTGTGGAGACGATATCCGATACTTTGTATCACTTTACTACTTGCGTCGTGTATACTTGCACTACAATTGCGATAGACTATTTTACACGCAACAAGTTTTTGGCGCCGCTGCCGGGGATTGGCAACATAACTACACCTTTCTTTCCTTGCACTTTTTGTTTTTATTTTCGTTTTTATTTTTGTTTTCATTTTTTTTTCTTTAATTTTTCTTTTGTGTTTTTAAACTCTTGCTTTTCACAAGGTTTTCCTGTTTATGCGCAGATCGAAAAGAGGTGAAGATCCTGAGTATAAATTAGATCCGGAGATTGAACGTTCCTTTAATCTCAAGAAACAGATTCGCCACCTCTTAGACCGAAACGAATACCTTGCAGAACAGCTAGAGCAGATGGCCCGTAATCAGCCTGTCGGTGATGATATACCGCCTGTCGGTGACCCGCCCGCAGCAGGTGGACGACGGTCATGTCGTGACTACATGCTGAACGATCATGTAGAGCTGGAGACCACGCTGCCGGATATTGACGTTGACAACTTCGAGCTTAAACCTGTCATGTTTAGTATGATCAACAATGCCGGGCAGTTTGGTGGTTCTGCGACAGAAGATGCCAGGGAGCATCTCAAAACGTTCCAGGAGATCTGTGGTTCGTTTAGACTACCAGGAGTTAGTCCGGAGATACTGAGGCTTCGGTTATTCCCCCATTCATTGAGGGACAGAGCTAAAACTTGGTGGAATAAACTTACACCGGGTTCTATCATGACTTGGGCAGATTTAACTCGTGAATTTTTGTCTCGTTTTAATCCTTCACATTTAGCTGAGCGATTACGTAATGAAATTGCTACTTTTCAACAGGAAGATGACGAGCCAATGCACGAGGCCTGGGACAGATTCACAACTCTTCTACGAAACTGCCCAATGCATGGATTCCCCGTCTGGAATCAGGTAACTAAGTTTAATAATGCTGCTAACTTACAAACTCGCATTCGAATTGATTCTGCAGCAAATGGACTACTATTGGACAAAGATCCAGACGAGGCCCTGCAAGTTCTGAAACATCTGGCTAAGAATGAGGAGCAGTTTCCAACCGCTAGAAGAGGGGGTAAACGGGTACTTGCTGTCAAGGATTATGAGGCCGACAGCACTATGAAATCACAGGTAGCGTTCCTCACTAAAGCCATGAAACACTTATTGAGTGAAGAGGAAGTACGAGGGTTTGCTGTCGAGGAAGTTTGTGCTACATGTGAGGGAAATCATAGCAGGGATGAGTGCCCTATAAATATAGAAGAAGGAAAATATGTTGGAAATTACAAGCCAAACTACAATTCCAACAATTACAACCCTAATTGGAGGAAAGACCCCAAATTTTCCTGGAGTAACCCCAACAATGCTCTAAATCCGCAAGCATATAATCAGAATCAGGGGGGACCTAGATTGTTGACGCGACAGCAGCCACAGCCGCAAAACCTGCCGCAGAACCTGCCGCCGCAGCAACAACAGCAGCCACCACCTGCCACGAGTAGTATATTGGAGCAGACTCTGGCCACCTTTATGTCTCAGACCGGCACGTATATGGATAACATCAATAAGTTTGTCAAGAAAACGGAAGACTTTATGGATGAAACTAAGATGAGAATGACAAACCATGAGGCCACCTTGAAATCTCTAGAGACACAAATGGGTCAGGTGTCGCAGCATATTAAGCCACGGCAGAATGGAGGATTCCCTAGCAATACTGAAAATGCTAGAACGCCCCCTCATGAGCAATGTAAGGCGATTACTACTAGGAGTGGGAAAAAGTTATCAGGGCCGGAAAAAGAAGCTGAAACAGAAAAGAAACCTGCCTTGGATAAGCCTGCCGAGGAAGCTACCCCGACAGGTAATGAACAGACTGCTGCCGATGAGCCTGTCACGACAGCAGAAGCGACAGAGGAGAAAAAAGATGAGTATCGTCCTCAGATTCGCATGCAGTGGGAAGGACGCATTGCTGATTATCGCCCTCCACCACCTTTTCCGCAACGGATACAGCAAGCTAAGCATGAATCTCAACTTAAAAAGATTTATGATATTTTTAAACAGGTTCATATTAACATTCCGTTGTTAGATGCTGTTAGGGAAATGCCCGGTTATGCTAAATTTCTCAAGGATGTCATGTCTAAAAAATCTAAACTTGGGGAATTTGAAACGGTAAGGATGCAAGAAGGTTGCATGAGTATTCTTCATCGACAACCACCCCAGAAAAAGAAGGATCCAGGGAGCTTCCTCATACCTTGCGTAATCGGAGATAAATTTGTGGGTAAGGCATTATGTGATCTTGGTGCTAGTGTTAATCTAATGCCCAAATCTGTTTTTCAGAAATTAGGTATTGGCAAGGCGCGGCCCACGACAGTTACCCTACAGCTAGCCGACCGCTCTTACGTTCACCCCGAGGGAAAAATTGAAGACATCTTGGTAAGAGTGGATAAACTTATTTTTCCTGCTGACTTTCTTATTTTAGATTGTGAGGCAGATGAGAACGCACCAGTCATCCTAGGGCGACCCTTCTTAGCCACGGGAAGATCATTGATTGATGTGGAGAAAGGAGAACTCACCATGCGCGTAAACGATCAAGAAATTAAGTTGAATGTTCTCCAAGCAATGAAACATGCTGATGTGGATGAAGAATGCAAGGCCATCATTGAGGTGACCTTTGATCAACCCTGCATCAGGTCGGGCTGCCAGGATATAAAATTTGGTCACTGCTGCGACAGCCATTTACAAGCCTGTCACGACAGCAACGACGACAGCACCGACGACAGCGACTCCTCTGAATCCAATTCATCTGATACTGAAGGTCATGAGGAGGTAGACTGGTTAGACCATCGCCCAGGTAAGTTATTCGAACCCTTGAATTACACTTCGGATAACCATTTAATCCAAAAGCCATCTACTGTTGAACCACCTGTCTTAGAACTTAAGCCCCTGTCAGGGCAGCTTAAATATGCTTATCTTGGTAGTGATAAAACACTACCCGTGATCATCTTTGCTAAGCTGCCGCAGGAACAGGAACGACAGCTGATCGACATGTTGAGGCAGCATAAAAGGGCGATAGGATGGACCATAGCAGACATTTAGGGCATTAGTCCGGCAATCTGTATGCACAAAATCCTCCTAGAGGAAGATCATAAGCCGACTATTGATGCCCAAAGGCGGTTAAACCTTGCAATGAAGGAGGTAGTGCGTAAAGAAATAATTAAATGGTTAGACGCTGGTATCATTTACGCCATCTCCGATAGCAAATGGGTAAGCCCGGTGCAATGTGTTCCCAAGAAAGGAGGCATGACTGTGATAACCAACGAAAACAACGAGTTAATCCCAACCAGGACTGTGACCGGTTGGAGGGTTTGTATGGACTATCGGAAGCTTAACAAAGCTACCCGAAAAGACCACTTTCCTTTACCCTTTATTGATCAAACGCTTGATAGATTAGCGGGTAAACCTTACTATTGTTTTCTTGATGGCTATTCAGGATATAATCAAATTGCTATTGCACCGGAGGACCAAGAGAAAACAACTTTCACCTGCCCCTACGGAACATACGCATTTAGGAGGATGCCGTTTGGACTCTGTAACGCACCTGCCACCTTCCAAAGGTGCATGATGGCCATATTCTTCGACATGGTAGAAGACTTCCTTGAGATCTTCATGGATGATTTTTCTGTCTTTGGAGACGATTTTGAGAGCTATCTTGGCAACCTTCAAAAGGTACTTGAAAGATGTGAAAAAGCTAATCTTGTTCTTAATTGGGAAAAATGCCATTTTATGGTAGATGAGGGGATAGTTTTAGGCCATAAGATTAGCTGCCGTGGGATAGAAGTCGACAGGGCAAAGATTGAAGTCATAGAGAAGCTGCCGCCGCCAACCACAGTCAAGGGCATTAGGAGTTTCCTAGGGCATGCTGGTTTCTATAGGAGATTTATCGCAAATTTCTCAAAAATCACGAAGCCCCTATGTCATCTCTTAGAGCAGAACCGACCCTTTGACTTTAATGAAGAATGTACTGAAGCATTCAAGGTTCTAAAGGAAAAGCTAGTGACAGCCCCCATAGTACAACCACCAGACTGGACGCAACCGTTTGAAATTATGTGTGATGCTAGTGACTATGCTGTCGGGGCAGCACTTGGGCAGCGCAAGGACAGGCTGTTTCATGTCATATATTATGCCAGCAAAACATTGAATGATGCCCAAGTGAATTATACCACCACAGAAAAGGAGCTGTTAGCTGTGGTGTTCTCTATCGACAAGTTTCGTTCTTACATACTTGGAACGAAGGTAATAGTGCATACCGATCATTCTGCCCTTAAATATTTGTTCGCAAAGAAGGATGCAAAGCCTAGGTTGATAAGATGGATCTTGCTATTACAAGAGTTCGACCTTGAAATCAAAGACAAAAAGGGAACAGAAAATCAGGTGGCAGATCACTTGTCGAGGTTGGAGTTGGGACAGAGTCTACCTGTAGATGAGACACACATACTAGAGACCTTCCCCGATGAGCAGCTCTTTGCTGCCGCAATAGCTATCGCGACAGCCATGGCGGCAGATCAGGTTATAAGGAGATGTGTACCACAAGAAGAACAAGAAGACATTCTCCATCACTGTCATGCCTCACAATATGGAGGACACTTAGGAGGCAACAAAACTGCTGCCAAGGTGCTGCAGTCAGGTTTCTACTGGCCGACACTGTATAAGGACGCACAGGAATTTTACAAAAAACTGTGACAGGTGCCAGCGGACAGGTAACATCTCAAGGAGAAACGAGATGCCACTGCAGAATATCCTAGAAGTCGAAATCTTCGACGTATGGGGGATTGATTTTATGAGACCTTTTCCATCTTCATGTGGAAATCTTTACATCCTCCTAGCAGTAGATTATGTCTCCAAGTGGGTAGAAGCAATCGCAACTCAAAAGAATGATGCCAAAACAGTCCAAAAGTTTTTGCACAAAAACATCTTTTCTAGATTTGGCATCCCTAGGGCGATTATCAGTGATGAAGGGAGACATTTTGACAACAGGGTAATTGCTGCCGCCTTGAGAAAATATGGTGTCAAGCACAGGATCGCGACAACATACCACCCACAGACCAATGGACAGGCTGAGATTTCCAACAGGGAAGTGAAGAACATTCTTGAAAAGATGGTTAAACCAACTAGGAAAGATTGGTCTTTACTTCTGAATGATGCATTATGGGCATACAGGACAGCTTTCAAGACTCCATTGGGCATGTCTCCATTCCGATTGATCTATGGGAAAACCTGTCACCTGCCTGTTGAGATAGAGCACAAGGCATATTGGGCAATCAAGGCAGTAAACATGGACTTGGACAAGGCAGGTCAGAAAAGGCTGTTAGATTTGAATGAAATCGAGGAAATACGGACAATGGCCTACGACAACGCAAGAATATACAAGGAGAAAACAAAGAAGTGGCATGACAAGAAGTTGCTGCCGCGACAGTTCTGCCCAGGGCAGCTTGTGTTGTTGTTTAATTCGAGGTTGAAACTCTTTCCAGGGAAGCTCAAATCTAGATGGTCTGGGCCATTCCAAGTAATTCAAGTTTTCCCCCATGGTGCCATTACAATTCAATCATTAAAAGACGGGCACCAATTCAAAGTCAATGGACAACGCCTCAAGCATTATCAGGGGACTGAAGCCCCAGGAATTCAGGAAGTGGTTACCTTAGGTGATGCCCCACAAGGCATCCCTAATTTAACCTAGTTTTATTTTTATTTTATTTTATTATTATTTATTAGGAACTAGATTTATTTTAATAATGTTTTGTTTTTAATTTCAGTTTTTAGGAAATAAAAGAGACAAGTGAGAAAGAAGAAGTGGCCCAAGACCACCGCCCATCCATCAGCCCAACTAAGCCCATCTATGGTAACCTGTCGTTTCGGCTGCCGGCGCAGACGGATTTGACAGGCTGTCAACAGACGCACGGCAGACGAAGAAGCGTGCGGCAGACGCTCCGCAGACGCATTAATGCGTGTCAGACGCGTCAGACACGCCATATCCAATCTGCCGCCCCGTTATTCCCGCCTGCCGTTGCGGCATTAAATGGGCAGCTACTCGACAGCTATATAAACCCCTTCTCCCTTTCATTTTTTCCTCACTTCTGATTTTTCTCTCTTGTATTCTCTTCTAGTTTTATCTATTTTCTCTCTTTTTTCAGCCCTTGCAACCAAAAATGTCTTCACGACAGACTCGCCAAAATGCTGCTGCCGCTTCTTCTTCCGCAGCAGCATCCCCATTCGCCAACAAGGAACTTTGGGAGGAACGGAGCTTCATCTATAACAGAGATGCTCCTCTTTTTGGACTCCGGCCGTTCATTATGAAGGCCCTTACGGTGCAACTTTGGGAAGACTTTGCCGAGCAGCCGGCAGAGCTTAATGACACCCTGGTTAGGGAATTTTATGAGGCGATCGAGAGTAAGTCGGCGACATCTGTCGTCGTCCGAGGAGTGACAGTTCCTTTCACCGCCAGCAGCATCAATCATGTCTACGGCCTCTTCTTTGGCCCCAATGACGACGCTCATCAACAGTTTTGGGACTCCCTCGACGCTGCCGGCCACGATGCTGTCATGAGGGAATTGACAGAAGAGGGCACAACTTGGAGCACCAGCAAGAAGAACCCCAACTCCGTCAACCGGGCAGAGCTGCTCCCCGAGGCTAAATTATGGAACGCTTTTATTAAAAAGCGTATCCTGCCCTCATCCCACCACACGACAGTCAACAGGCAGCGGCTTGCCCTCATCCACTCTATCATGCATGACAGGCCGATCAACGTGGGCAGGTACATGCGAGAAAGCATTCTCGATTGTGCCTTCAGAACAGATTCACGACTATGCCTGCCCTTCACCATTACGGCCCTCTGCCGCTGCGCTGCCGTACCGGAGGACCCTTCAGACAAAATCAAGAAGGGCAGCGGCTGGACCGACAGCAACATCTCCAGCCTTATGGAGATCATCGTCGTAACGCCCCTCAACGCCTTCGATCCAAACGCCCCACCTGCTGAATCTGATGATGAACCTGCCACCGAGCCTGCCCCAGAAGCTGCGACCAACACCGCTCCGGCAGGTCAGAACGCCGACATCTTAGCTGCCATCTTGAGGATAGAGGAGCGGCAGATGGGTTTAATGACATTCATCCGCGATTTCTCCAACGCAACGGTAAACTTTATTACCAACACTTTGAATTTTTCGGATGTCATTTTCCCCACCTTCCCCGCCCATTACTTTAATATACCCTCCCCCACTCCCACACCACCTGTCTCTCCCCATGGAGAATCTGCCTCCTCCACACCTTCCCCGACAGCAGCCGGCAGCCCACCGGCGGACACTTCCCCTCGAGGCACCAAGCGAGCTGCCACTGACGACAGCCCTCTCGTCCGGAGAAACTTGGACAGCGCCTTTACGCGGGTGAAAAGAATCAAACATATGGCCAACAAGAGGATGCTGTCCAAAGCCATTACGAGTAACAGCTGGGATAGCAGCGGCAGTTCTGATGTTCGACTAGTGGAGCCACCTGCCCTTCAACCTGCTGACGACCCTGTCCCCCAACCGGAGGAAGAACCTGCACCTCAACAGGCTGATGAACCTGTTGACCAACCTGCTCCGGAACCTGCCCAGCCACCTCCCCAACGCAGACGCTACCATCAGATCCGCGTCAGCAGCAGTGATGAGGACAACGCATAAAATTTAAGTTTTTATTTCTTTTTCTTCTCTTATTGCTGCCTGCCCTTATATATTTGTGATGTACTTTTATTTTTCATGTTTTTCTTTATTTGTTTTAGTGTCATTTTGCATTGAGGGCAATGCAACCCTTGAGTTTGGGGGTGGCAACCCTCCATATTTAATGGAGTCTTTAGCACATCTTTTGTTTAATTGTTGTGTCTTATTAGTCATTTATTCTTTAAAAAAAAATCAGAAAATTTAAACTGTTGGCTTAAAACTGTGAAATTAACTTACCTGTCATGACGGCTCTGTCGTGGCAGCATCTTTAGGACAGGTTAAGGAAAAGTTTAGAGCCTTTCTATAGTTCTGAAAACTTAAACACTTTTGTGACTGTTATCTTGCTTAGACTTATTTTAGCCAAACTAGAATAGGAAGCTTAGAACTTGGATAGCCCCTAGAGGTGCCTAACACTGGCTCTAGGAAAGAAGTTTAGCAAAAATCAAAAAAAAAAAAAAAACCTAGAGGTGCCCGAAACCGGCTCTAGGAAGCTAACTAGAGGTGCCCAAAACTGGCTCTAGAAAAACTTAGCTTGAAAATAGAAGAAAAAGCATGAAAATGTGCCTTCTAAAAGAAAGTAAACTTTGGCATAAAATTCAAGTTAAGGAGTTGAATATTCTAGTGAAACTAAGAAAGTCTTAGCATATAACTGTTCACAAGCATGCACACACTGCACGAGAGCTATAGGGAGATTCCGGACAGATCCTAACCCTTCCGACAGGTTGCTGTCGCCATAGAGAATGAGCGACAGGTGAGGGACAGTTCACTGTTTGAAGGCCAACACAAAAATTTTCAGTTTTCTTTTAAGTCTTCATTGCTTGAGGGCAAGCAAAAACTTGAGTTTGGGGGTGTGTTGAGTGTGTAAAAGTTCTATCATTTACACCTTTTTAAACCCATATTTCTGCTACATTCAAGCATCATTGCATTGCATTTAGGTTAGTTTTCAATAAAACATCACAATTATATAAAAGGCACGGATTCTACTGAAAGATGGTTATTTTTGCAGGTATCTGTCACAATAGATGTTGAAGGCAGGTGCAGGGCAGACAAGCAGGAAAGCTGAACTGGACAAGCAGCTGAAGAAGACGAACCTGTCGCGAACCTGTCGTGACAACATGATGACAGCAGATTCATAAAGAGGAAAAGTGAAGTGGACCTCGATAGATAGAGAAAAATCTGCTCGTCTGTCGTGTGGAAGCCGAATATTTTTCCAAGCCCCGGATCAAAAGATATGTCAAGCCAAAGCTCAAGGAGAAGAATTCCCATGAAACAAGGAGGCGGCTGAAAAGTAGGAATCCTTAGAGATTTAGTCTTTATTAGAATCTTACTTTTAATTAAAGTTGTAATCCTTGTTACCTTAGATAACTTGAGCCCAAAGCTTATATAAAGGGCATAGATTAAACCTAGGGGATAGCCGACTACCCCATAACCGAAACCTAAACCCTGCCGTTTACCTGTCACCGATATGTTCTAAATTCCCCCTAGGGCTACGGGTTGTTTTGTAAAGTAGTTGCAAGGGTTGCTTTGTTTTAGGATTTTTTCAAGTTCAATAAAATAAACTTCAAGTTCTTTTATCTTGGTTTTAATATCTTGCAAGAGCATCGGGAGAGCATTGTGAGGTTATCCATTTACTTAGCATCGGGAGAGTTAAGTATACGAAAGAGATAAAAGCGCGTTCTCTAGTTTATAGTTGAACCATCTCGTGCTTAGGGATAAGGCGAGGTTAAGTGGCTAAGGAAGAATTCATACACATCGGTGTTCACGCCGGGAGGTATCATCAAAGACGTGATCATCGACAGACTTGTGCCTAGGGATAGGGCAAGGCAGATCTGGGATTCTTGCCAAGCTTGAAGTACGGAGTTAGTGTTCGCTGCCGCGACAGCTAACGGACAGACGCCGCGACAGGTGCTGTCGGTGACGGGTGCGACGACAGAACTGGAGATCCTAAGCAATTCAATACCTACACTACTGAGCAACTCAATACCAGCCCATTCTCTCTACCTTGATATCTCAATTCCTTTTAATTACGTTTTCACTTTATTATTCTCGTGACAATTCTTAATTATTTCCTTTACTTTCGTGCAGTGAATTTAGGTGAAGCTATTAGCCCAATCCCTGTGGAGACGATATCCGATACTTTGTATCACTTTACTACTTGCGTCGTGTATACTTGCACTACAATTGCGATAGACTATTTTACACGCAACAGTCGGCGAAGGTTCATTGCGCGTCTGTCGGCGAGAGCGCGGTGGTTTCCGGAGCGGAGGAACATGGAGGCTGCTGCCCCTGTATGGTCAGCAAAGTGACAATGAAGAAGATGCAACGGGGTATCCGACCAACGGACTGGGTTTGGTTTCGTTTCCATGGCATGGTGCCGGCCACCAGATCGGTGTTGGCCTGGTCGCCGGCGGTCTGTAAAAAGATCCTCATGCGTCAATTCCCGACCTGAGTTTAGAGGAAGGAATTTTGTCAAGGGCATTATGGTCTCTTCCCCTGGGGAATAATTGTTTTCCTTATTTGGTTGGTGTTGACTTTTCAAACATGGTAAGGCATGAGGGTCTTTCTCTGCAGCTTTCTGATCCCAGATTTCATGGGATTTTACTTCCTCATAGTCGGTTGAAGGAGCAAGACAGCACCAGCACGGGAATCGAGTTAATACACAAAAATGTTGAAAATCCCTTGCCTCACGGGATCCTACAGACTATTCGAGTTGACTTGGTGTTAGTCTTTTCCTTTGCATCAAATTTTAGTACAGTTTCCAAGATCTGGGGCCTGCTTTATGGGAGACTTTGGGCTCATGATCCAGTTGTTCTTGTCCTTTCTACCAAAGGCTCTTCTCAGCTTTGGGAACCGAAGATAGGAAAGTCCTCCTTAATTCCCACGAGATTGACTAACCATTCTCCTTTTAAGGTTGAAGACAACTCAAGGGTCTCGTGTGATTTCTTGACTTCAAGCTCGGTTTCCAAGTGCTTAGGTTTAGTCGTTTGGAGAAATGGTCTCCTTTTGCTTGCCTGTTATGGATTTTCTGCTGAACCATCTCATCTTTTTTGGGGTACGAGCCATGATAAGCCACTCTTATTTTATATGAAAGTGTTTGAACCGACCCCTCTAAATTCCTCTTTAGCTTTGTTGGGTGACATCTTCTGCGGGACCCACGCGGTCTCTTACTGCCTGCCTAGGAATTATAATCCCAGGTTGTATGGTTTTTGGTTTTCGAATGATATTAGGACTAAATGGGATCCGGGGGGTTTGGATGATATAAGGAATAAATGGGATAATCCAATGGAAGATGTTTGCAGCTGTTATCTAGGTTTTAAGTCCCTTAGGTGTTGTGTTTTCTCTGTTTTGCTATGTCGTTACCACCGCAGAGTGGTTGCCCAGTTTGAATGGATGGTTTTGGGTCTCGCTGCTCCTCCACGTTCTTGTTTGTGGATCATCGAAGTATTTGCCTTGATAAGGACCATTTTTATGGAAGCCTGCCTCTGGATTGAGCTCTCAGGCGGTGCTCCGGTGGTTGTTACGCTCACGGGTCCGTGGAAGAAAGGTTTTGACCCATGTAATTTGCCTCCATGCTGGTTATGTGTTGCCGAAGGCTCCTTCGCTGTTGACGATGGCCCCGGTTTGCTCCTTTCCCTTTATTTTTCTCCGAAGGTTCGGGTTAACCCTAGCAGGACGGAGCAAGGTTCCGCTGATCGAATACTTATCCTTCTGTTTTTGGCCGTTGCTGCTTACCGTGATAAGAACCATCCATGCTTGGAAGGAAGCCTGTCTCTGGATAGAGCTCTCCGGTATCGACGGTGGACTGTTTACAACAGTTGGTGGTGGCGATCTGTTTTTGTGCTTTGCCGGAGGAGTCTTGCTTGGTGGGTTTTCAAAATGCATGTCGCTGGTCTCAAGTGGGATGCTTTGCTTGTTACGGCCTCTCGCTGGATTTTGGTCCTCGATCGCCGTGGTTTTCTGGTCGCCGGAGTCGCGACCTTTTATCCTTTCGTTGTTTCGGACGGGTGGTGTTTTTCTATGTTTGTGGCCTGCGTGCCATTTGTTTCCCCTTTTGGGCGTAGAAGGAAGGTTTCTGTTAACTGCTGTTTCTGCAGTTTCCCTTCCTATTTTAGGTTTGATGTTGTTTCCCCTTTTGTTGGTCTGTTATGGCCTCTCCCCTCTTTATTTTAATTAATGAAAGTCTCCTTTAATCAAAAAAAATATTTCAATAAACTCAATTAATTTCCAAGTAGAAAGCGGGGGGGGGGGGGGGGGGGGGGAACACAGAAATTGCCATCACTATATTCCAGTACCCTTCACTATATTTGAACGATTATCCTCCTATTAATATGTTTGATTCTCTTTTTAGTTCAATCAAGAAAACGAGGGCTTGAAAAAAAATTAAAGCTTCAATTGATGAAATTTCTTCAAAAGCAAAAATTTCAAAACTTCAATTTGCAGAGACTTTTATAAAAATACCATTTGAGGAAATGGGGGCTTGAAAAATCGGTGAAAACCAAAGAATAAAATTCATGGATCAAAATCGGTAAATATTTCATGAGCTTGAAAAATACCTAAGCTTCAATCGGGAAATGGGGAAGAAGAAAGGTGAAGAAGAAGAGGAAATGGGGTTGGAGAAGATGGGTTCATTAAATATTTTTTATTAATATTATGTTGTATTTAGTCAAATAGATGTTAAAATTATGTCTTTTTTACAGTTGGATGTCTAAACTATTTTTCGGGCTAAATTGGTACCTAAAGTTTTATTTCGTCACTCATTTAAAGTTTGCCGTTAATTTTTTCGTTAAAGGACACGTGTCACCTCTAGAAAAATCTAAAATTATATTAAAAAAATAAAATTAATAAAAAAAATAAAAATTATCATGAAAGTTTCAAACATTCCCAAAATAGTCCCCAATTCCCTAAAACTCCCAAATCCGACCACTCTCGTCGCCGACGGCCGCGTTGCCGGCGACAGAATGAAGCACCCTCCCCTCGCCAAACAACCCACACGCCGTTCGTAGCCCCTGTTGATGCCGTTCATCGTGAATCGTTTGAAAGAACCATTCGACAATTTCGTCGATTCGCACGGCGTCTGTTGATTTCCGGCGACGGGGTGGTGGGGGAAATGATCGTGATGGTCCGACGACCGATTTGATGGGTTGCGGGGTGGCAATCTGCAGCAGAATCGGCCTAAATTGGGATTTAGATTTTGGGGGTTTAGGGATTTTGGAATTTGGGGTTGTTTTGTAAAATTTGGAAAATTTAGAGATTTTTGAAAATTAATTAATTTTATTTATTTTTAATATAATTTTGGATTTTTCTGGAGATGACACCTTAAACGGGTCACGTAATGAAACTTTAGGTCCCAATTTGGCCCGAAAAATAGTTTGGGTACCTAACTGGAAAAAGGAACATAGTTTGGGCACCTATTTGACGGTTAAGCCTTCTTTTATATATTAAACTGAAAAATAAGAAAAAGAAAATAATTAAGTGAGGTGGCACATTCTGATTGGTTAGGGCCAATTTTTTAACGGTATTAAGTTTTTGTGTGAAATGGGTAACGTCGAAAACTTTAGGGGTACTTCGCCCCTAAAAAATGTTTAGGTACCAAACTAAGAAAAGAGTATAATTTAGGGGGCTAAAGTGAATTAAGCCTAATAATATTTTGAAGGTAAATATTATGACTACACATGAATTTGAGTGAAATTTGTAATGTGGTATATAGATTTTGATTCTATGTAATCATATACATGTAACTTTAATTTTTGATTTAATTATACATATAAAACTTTGAGTTTGATTTGGTTTTACATATTTAAAAAATAAATACATCATGTATTTTTATATGGATAAATATAATTACTTGTTTAACAATATGGTCACATAAAATAATGCTATGTCGATAACAATTTTAATATTTTTTTCTCTATCTTACAAGAACAATTAACTTATTTAAATTGTTGTTTTAATTTTTTGAAATGCATAATGTAAAAATCCGTCCTTAACGTTTAGTTGAACAGTATTTTTTATAATTCATAATTTAACAATCATTTCACCTCTATTCAACGTTTTAATTTTGGAAAAATAAACCTAATTTTGGAGGAATTGCTAGTTAACTAAGGTCAACTATTTGTTGTTGATGTAACACATCCAAGTGTACTAAATTGTTAATGTGGCATTATGCAACATCAACAAATAATTTAATAAATTAATGTTATGTGATAATATGTTTTATTAAGGAGGGATTGAACTCGCTAGACCAAACTAGGTAGTTATTATATAATTGAAAAAAAATGTTTAAGTTAAACCATGATTGGAATTAATTATATTTATTTTATGAAAAAAATATTAAATATAACATAAATTAACAAACATTATAAGATTATAATTAAAACGTCAAGAAAATATAAATTTAAATATATTAATTTTATAAAATGTTTATAATTCATGTTACAAAACTATCAGATTTGTAAGGAAGAAAAATGAAGTAATAATAAAAATACATTAATTACAACATGACTTATAAATATATTCTTATAACATTGAAATGTAGCTAAATTGTAAGTTCTCATTGAGTCATTTCTTTAATTGCTCTAGTCCAATAAGCCAATCTTCGCCTACTATTCAGTTTATCTTACTTCGGATCAATATATGGATATTTACTCCAATTTTTTTGTCGTTACATTTATCTACTTTATTTTTATTCACTATAATAAATAAATAGGTGGCTCAACCTTAATATATATATAAACAAGTATATTTGGCGGTTAGTCAAACTGTTTATCTTTGTTTTTTCATGTTCTCTCAGGTCATAGGTTTTAGATCTATTAGGAGCACCCTATTTCTTCCCCTCTAAGTAGGATTAAAATTAGAATTAAAATTTGTTATATATATATATATATATATATATATATATATATATATATATATATATATATATATATATATATTTGTAGGTTTTTCATCAAAATATTAATTTTTATGTTATACATTTACTTGATTCTCATCAAATTCATAGTTGATTAAATATTTATCATGCGTAACACTACTTGAATGACTTTAGATTTTCTTACCTTATTTCCTTTTTATTTCCGAACACCCAAATGTTCTTATGAATTGAGTTAACTAATTTTGACAACAATAAATAGAATATGTTTCTCTTTTCTCCAAAAATAAAAATAAAAAGAAAGAAAGAATCAATGCTCCTATGATTTGGGAAGTTATTACTTAAGAGAGAAAAAATAAAAGGATAAAATGTACAAATGATCACTAAATTAAGTAAAAATATTTTCTCGTCCATTAAAAATTATAAATTATAGAATGATTATTAAATTTATCGAATTTGTTACAAATTATCACTACACGTCATAAAGTAGTATACATTTCAATAAGTTTAAGGGCCATTTGTAACAGTAAGGTAAGTTATAATGACCATTTTATAATAGTTTGGTAAAATTTATCGATCATTTGCCAAAAAAATCTATAAAATTAATAATTATTTTATAATTTCTGAAACTTCAGTGACTAAACAATTATTTTTACTTCATTTAATAATTATGGGTAAACTACATCACTGACCACTTAATTATGGGATTGCTCTAATTTAACCATCATACTATGAATTTTGTCATTTAGACTACTTAACTATTTAAATAATATAATTTAAGCCACATGTCGTTAACACCTAACATAGATGGTGAGTAGAAGTTAATGGAAATGTATGTAATTACAAATTTAATCTATGATACTTATATATTCTATTAATTTGATTTTCATTTTAATTTAATGCAATAAATTTAACTTTTCACTTTAATATTGACATGTGTCATCGTTTGATTGGAGGATTTTACTCAAACTTTGCATTTGCATTGTTGCTCATATGGTTGAAGCTTTGAAGGATTTCGAATGGAAGAAAATAGACTAGGATATATGGTAGACCTTTAATAAAAATTGTTGTAAAATTGTAACCAACAGATACAATTGCCTCAGTCATGGGAGCTCTTCCCTCTCACTTATATGTACCTGGTTTGATTCTCCTTGGAACCTAAATTTATTGAATTAAATTAAAATGAGAATTAAATTGATAGAATATATAATTAAGAGGTGATCAAATATGTAATTATACAAAATTTTAGTAATTGTCTAGTCATTTTTTTTATTAGGTGTTAACGACAAGTCACTTGATTGATACCATCATCTAAATAGTTTGAACTACCTCGTAATTAAATGGTCATTGATGTAGTTTACCTAATAATTATTTATGTTCTTTTACCTATCTTGAGATGAGGGAAATAACTTGATTTCTTTGTGGATATAATTTAGGGTAGAATATGTGAAATGTGAACAAAGTGACGCCAAAGCACCCCTCCCTATCACCCCCCATGAGTATTTTTTGCATTTCATATCTCAATCGTGGGGTGGGGGGCCTCTCTCCTCTTGTTTTTTTATTGGTTTTTCTTCTCTTACAAGTTCAAAGGTGGTTGCTTTGCATCTCATTTCCTTTTGGACATATGGGTTCTGCTTACACAACTAGATTGTGGAAGATCTTGCATTGAAATTTTGATTAATAAGATAAGTATTGAATATTTTATGATTCCCCCACCTTCCAACGACAAAAATTAATGCCTATCACTTATGTATTTGATCATGTGTCACAATTTGGACATACTTACCAAATCAATATACAACTTGGACATTGTGCACTAATTCCAAAAGATAAACATGAAATAAAAAAAAAGGTAGAAAATTACACGAGGAGTCAATGCTTGCAAGTTGGAATTGGCTTATTATAAGTTTTTAAAAGAAATTATTTGATTTAATCTCATATTTTAGTGACATTTTTTGCGAGATATGTTATTATCTGATAGCTATATTTTAATCGAATCAAACCCTTTAATAAGAAGAAAAAGATTCGAATTTAGACTAATAAGAAGATAAAATGGCAATCTTCCTCTTTACAGCCTGTTTGTGAATGGTGGGGTTATGGGAGTGATTGAATCGATTAAATCAAGGGTTATGAAGCATGAGTGTATGACCCAAGCTTTGTCCAATTGTCACCATGTGTTAGCATATGGGAGAGGTTGGGTGTTGAATGCAGAGATAATGATTATTCACATGCCAATGCCAACTTCATGGCCGATCACAGTGGCTTCCTGTTTTGAGGGGGGAAAGGCAAGATACTGAAGTCACCAGGCATGCTCCTGCCCACACAAATACAACATGGATGTTCGAAAAATGTGAAGGAAGTTGCAAATGGAGTGGCTTTCTTTATACTGTGAAGCCAACACGTATTTGATTCCGGAACATCAAAAAGATGAGGCGGCCTAAGGCCTAAGGCCTACGGCATGGGGTTACTGCCAGACAACCAGAAGAAAGCTAAAATGTTGGGTCCAGAGCATAATTTTGATGCAAGAAACGGTCAATTCTCAAAAACCAAAGTTTATCAAATTCTATTCCACAAGGGAAGAATAGTTTTTAAATAGAGAAAACCACTTAAGCAGGCACTAAAATTCTTTTATTAATTACCACTGAAATGGTGTGACAATGCCCCCATTTTCCTTCTAGAAAATAAAGCATGATTAAAAACTACAAATTATCATTAATTATCGATTGGTCTAATAAAATAAAGGGTAAATTATGTAAATTATTACTAAAATTTTAAAACGTTTAATTTACTCACTGAAGTTTAGACATTGAATATTTTTGTTCAGTCTTTCGTTAACGCGTCTATTTACCGATGAACGGAAGAACTTTTCCAAGATTCGAATAGTGGAAAGCTTCATTGGCACAAAAAAAGCAATATACTAAGAAAGAAACGGATTCCATCAGACGGCGGAGGAGGAAGATCGGTGAGAGAGAAACCTAAAGATTTTTCCCTGATTTGTAGACTTCGGGGCATCTTCTGGCAAAATAGAGGTCGAATTCGGACTCAGATGGTAAGATGAAGCGACTGGTGAAATTTAGTATCGAACAACGATGACAGTGAGCGGTGGAGTGACCAAAAACGTTCAATGTCTAAACTTCAGTGACAAAAATCGTTCAATGTCTAAACTTCAATGAGTAAATTGAACGTTTTAAATTTTGGTGACCAAAATAGATTTGAGAGTAAAGTTCAGTGACAATTTACGTAATTTAGCCCAAGATATAATCACTATGCACAAATATAGTGACAAAATTGCTCTTAATAAGACTAATGACTGATTGCATCAATTTGAATTTCAGCCTTCCAATGTTAGCATTCTTGGCAAGCAGACCGTGGCATAACACTCATAATTCAGGTTGGACGCTTGTGCGGAAATGAGGCAACATACCAATTATGGTCTTGAATCTTGATCCCTTATGATCAGCCCCACCCAAAGATTATCCATTACTGTTCAATTTAAGCCATCCCGATGCTGGCACTTTCCGCTAAGTGAATCTTGGGTTGTTACGTTTGAACTTGCTTAGGTTCGAGTAGTAAGGGTGGAGCCATGATCGAACATTAATAGGATTAAAATCACACCATGTATATTATTTTTTTATTATATCAATTTTATAGTTAAGTGATTGAAAAGGGAACTTATTATACTAAAAGTTGGATGACTACCTATCTAGTTCATGAGTCAGGCCAGCCAGACTCAAACCAAGTCTATGCATGGAATTAACACAGCTCATACTAACCCAAACCCGTTTTGTATTTGTAAATGATTACGATTTCGAAACACTTATATTATTACTTTATTTTATATTTGTTCTATTTTTACTTTAATATTCATTATCTTTCTTAGGATTTCTCCTTCATTGAATTTACGTCTCATTCTTTTATACTTGACAACTTAACATAATTTTTTAATCTTTATATTACAATATTATATGGGGAAAAGGGTCCAAATAACCCTCAAACTATGTCAAAAAAAATCAATTAGACCTCCTTTTATTTTTAGCACCGAATTGAAACATTCAAAACTGAAATCTAATTAAATAGGTTATTTGACCAACATTAACAAGTTACGTCCTGACGTAATAATTAATTGGTAAATACATTAATTTTTGTGTACATGGATGATTCTACCGATGAAGCTACTCTTTCATATGTGTCAATGCAAAAATTAACTAAAAAGCCCTCAAACTTTTTTTTTTAAAAATTAATTAAGCCTTCCAACTGATAAATGTACCTAAGTAGACCCTTAATTCCAAGAAACTAAAAAATAAGCTTGTATAAATATAACTTTTTAAAAAAATATATGTAATTGAAATTAAATGAAAATCTAAAAGTTAAAAATATTCAAAAATTATAAAATATTTAAATTTGATAAAAAAAATTAGTGATGATCATGATTATTATGAAACATTGTGAAAAAACCAAGAGATCAACCCAACGAGTGGTCCTAGTATGAACAGATAATATCTTGTAATCACCTTTAGATTATTAAAAAAACACAAGAGATGAAAACGACAAGTTTTTTTGAACAGATACTACCTTGTAATCACCTTTAGATTATTCCAAAAAAAAACTATAAGAGACCAAATGAAAAAATATACAAACGTTTGAGGCTTTTTTTTGTATTTTGCCTATAAAAAACAAATGTTCATTTATTTTGGATGCTTAACTATTAACCATTATTGAAATAGAGCTAAGAATGAGAGAAATATACCAAGAAAAGAGATAAAGAGTGAAGAATTTGTGATATACTATTGTGTTGTAAGCATATTGCTTAGTTTGTAATTTTTTTAAAAAAATATCTTTTTTATGGCTTAAGGGTTTAAGAAACCCTTAAACTTTAAAAAAATCAATTAAACCCTTCAATTTTCACTCAATTAAGCTCTAAAATCAATAAACTGAACCAACTAAACAATTGAATTAAGGAATTGAATCAATTAAGTCATTTGACCAATTTTGACAATATCTTTCTTTAGATATTAACAACACATGATACACTACAATTTTATCATGTTGTATTTACAGATTTTTTTCAATATATATATATAAATTTTATAAGTTTTTTTTAGAATTTTTTAAATTTTTAAAGAATTTTTTAAATAAAAAAATATATGAAAATGTCAAGTGGAAATACTGTGATACGACGCGTTTCACCAACAGATCCAAAAAAACCTTTCAAGATTAAATGGTGAAAAATGGTCAAATGGCTTAGTTGATTCAATTGCTTAGTTAAAAAGTTTAATTAAATCATTTTATCGGTTCAAGAGCTTAATTGAGTGCAAAAAAAATCAAGAAATTAATTGATTTTTTTCAAAACTTCAAGAGCTTCTTACCCCTTTAACCCCTTTTTCATTCAATTGTTTTCTATTTTTATAAGTTAATTATTTTTCTTGTTTTTATTATCCAAGATTTCGTATACATCACTACTACTCTTGTTTTAGGTCTATTTGTAATTATTCACGAGTAATTTTAAAAATATCATAAAATGTAATAATGTGATAAACTATTGCTTATTAATTAATTTTGTGTTGATATTATAAAATACTTTTCTAATTATTTCAATTATTAATTTCTTTTAATCTCAAAATTAAGGATATATTTGGATAATTTTTTTTATTTGAGAGCTTAAATATTAAAAATGCTAAAAGTTTTTTTAGTTATTTGTTGATTTGACACAGACAAAGTGATTATGTCAATAAAATTGACTACGTAAAATGTTACATGTACAAAAATTATTAGCGTTTGTGAGAATTCAGGCATAGTTATTGAAGACGATTAACGGAGCTGAAGTAGATGGATGAAGTGAACAACGAATGGTTTAGGTTACTAAAGTATTAGGGTTTGAGAGAGCATTAAAAAAATATTGTTATTATTATTATTAGCTAAAATATCAAAAATGGATTACAGAAGACTTGTCTTACCCAATTACATGAGATAGGGTTTTATAACCCAAAGATTACAACTAACCAACTAACCCCAACAGATTCAACAATCTCAACAGATTACAACTAATTCATAGTAACTTCTTCTAACAGCGCCATCACTACTTGACTATCATGTTATCTTACTTAACGGTCAACATTAGCTAAAGTGTTTATTTCGTTGAATTTCTTAGTTCAAAAATTCAATCGGATGAAAAAAAATCGCAACAAGCTTAATAGGATTGGAATCCAAACCCAGCAAGGGATCAATATTACTTGGAATCCAAACTAAATTAAACTGGTAAGAGGCCCGAATCTGTACTCATAAGAGGCAACAATCCATGAAATAAGGATTGGAACAAACTATGCTCAAATGGATCTAAAGCCCAATTGATATACTTGGTGACAAAAACCGATATAAAATAAAGGAACAATCCAAGGTCCGAAACTGGCCCCGAATAAAATCTCGATGCTTCTCACTTATACTAATTCCAATAATTTCAAATTCTTCAAATTCTAAAAGAAATAACATCTAGCTAGTTTCCTTAACAATCTCTAAAAATAGGTTGTTAAAAACTTTCAATTCATACTCTCTTTTCTTCTTTAGATGGTGGGTTTAATACTTATTAAAAATAAAAAAATCCCCCCAAATATGAATTGTTCAAAAAAAAGTCTAGCTAGTTCTACTACAAGGATTTTGATATTGAAATATGATTTCTAACAATTTAATATTGGAAATAAAAACACGTCAATTTTTTTATCAATAAAAACACGTGAATTAACGGTCAACATTTTTACTGGTATAATAACGTTAAGGATATAATTTTAAAAAATAAGTAAATATTATGGGATTTTTATTATATTAAAAAATATTATATTTTTAGTTTGATTTATAATTTTATTTGAACGCATGAGTTCATTTTATTGTATCGTTTGTTTATCTAAAATAGTGTTATTTAAATTATCATAAATATAAAAAAATCAGAACAAAAATTAAACTAAAACGTATAGATTATAAATAAGAAAACGGTAAAAATACTTAAATCATCACTGAATTTTGTTCTCAGACTTATTTTGGTCATTAAACATTAAAACAACTAATTTACTCACTGAATTTTATACATTGACTTATTTTGGTCACTCCTTAATGATATAAATTATTTTATTGTTATTTTCATCTGGACATGTTATTTTTATTAATATTACATGTCAAATGTGATTAAAAAAAACTCAAACAAATGAAACACCCAAAAACTTAAATTAAAGTCATCTTCTTCAATAAAAACCTAAACCCTAAATTTACATCAATACAAAATATAACTAAAGAACCAAACTTTTCGTGACACTTCTTTCCTGTAGAAACACTAAAGTGATGAAGTAGACAAACCATAGATTCCCATTGGTTTCTATTCAGTAAATCTCCTACAAACATAATCATTTTCCCACGTAGTTTCTCAAGCAATAATCTTGTTTGGAATCACACAAAATCACGAAAAAAGTAACTCAAATACTAAGTAATTGCACCAATATTTTATTTTTTTTTAAAAAAAATTGTTAGGAACTGATAAACTTATTTGGGCAAAGAAAAATCTTTGGGTTGTCATCTCCAATCTGGTAAAGAGAACCTAATCTTTTATTTTTAAAACAAGTTACTTGTTTTGCGTATTTTTGGCCGGTAAATATGATTATTATAGTCAGCGTTAGAGTTACAAACGACCGGCGTCGTCAAGAGTATTAAACCTTTATTTTAGATCACAAAAAGATAGGAAGATCATGCCTTGTGTGTATTTAGAGTTTAGGTTTTTTATTGAAAAAGGTGGATTTGATTTGGGGTTTTGAGTGTTTCGTGTGTTTGAGTTTTTTTAATCACAATTGACATTTAATATTAATAAAAATGACATGTCAAGATAAAATTAATAATAAAATAATTCATGTCATCAAAGAGTAATTAAAATAGGTCAATGTACAAAGTTCAGTGAGTAAATTAGTTGTTTTTAAAGTTTAATAACCAAAATAAAAATCAAATCATAATATTAAAAAAATCAAATTAGTATTAAAATTATAATTGATTAACATGTATCGTGTTATGCATGAGTTTAAAACTAATAAAGACTATATTTTTGTTGCACTTTTGATGTGAGTGAAAAATATTTTATATAAAAATATTTATAAAATTTATTCAACAATCGTGAAGTAGTGATTTTCAGTTGTTTTATTTAAAGACGAAAAATAAAATATAAATCAATAGTGATATAGGTATAATAACAAAAAAAACTTAATGTTTACTTTTTTTCAATTGCATCTTGAACTTTGTCATGTCACATGAGTAAAAATGTTAACCGTGACCATCCAAAAAAGACATTTGAAAAAAAATTAAAGGGTAAACTACCTCAATGACCACCGAACTATTAAGGTGTACTTATTTTGACTACCAAACTATAAAATTCGTCAATTAAACCACTAAACTTATTAAATTGACTCATTTTGACCACCGCTGTTAAAAAACTAACGGATGAGTAACGTGTTAGTTAATGAAAATTCATAAAATTAAACATCTAGTCACTGTCATTTACCTATAATATTAATTTCGTCCTAATTTTAATTAATTAAAATTAATGATCACATCACCCGATTGATAATTTATTTTATTTAATATATTTATTTTCTTCCAATCGGGTGGTGATATTCCAATCGGGTGGTGATACGTATCACCACCTAATTAAAAGAAAATTAAAGAGTTAAAAAGTGGGCTTGGTGTTGTTTGAACTTGGGACCTTTAAGATAAAAGAGTCATGCTATTACCACAGCACCAACTCATTTGTATTGATACAAATTACACCCTTTTATATATATCTTATAATAACGATCCAAATTATTATTACCCTCACACCTTTAGCCATTGAGCAACATCACCATTTTCTCAACAACCTACCCATCACCATTCTCGACTGAAATCAGCGAGAGGCAACACGAACACCCTCCACCTAAACCGAAAGTTCTCTTCAATACCCATGTTGTCGTGATTCACTCTAAAGCCACCTCAAGCTTCCCCCAACCAATCCTTTTATCCAAACCTTGCTGCTCATAACCGTTCATCATCACTGTTTTACAATAAAATTAGTATGTAGATGAGGCTAAAATACATAGATTCTCAACATTGTAACAATTGCCGCAACAACCAAAAGCCTTGAATTCATGCTTGCACTTAATCTCCTTTCTTGTAACGCCCTGATTTTGGGCCTAGATGTTTTAGACATCGGATCGGGCCAGTCAGAAACAGTTTAAATCGTATTAGATGGTTCAGGAAAATCAAAGTTCGGGATAGGGTAAAAATATGACAAAAATTGATAAAATTCTCTAAAATCATGTTTAAGAGTTTGGTCAACAAAATGTGTTTTGGAAGAGGTACATTTTGGGTAGTGACCAAAATGTAAAGTTTTAAAACTGTGGAAAATGCAAATTTCAAAAGTGGAGTCAAAATCTTAGAATCTTTAGGGAGCTTTTGTGCAATTACACTTCTTCTTAAATTGACACGTGTTTTAAATGAGTTTTAAAATAATTGATTAAAAATAGATTTTATTTTAATTAATAAAATGGTAATTTGAGAAGTTTTATTTTACGTAACTAACTTTTTCCTTCTCATTTTCAGCAAAACCCATTTCTAAAATCTTTTTTTTTCCAAATTTCTTTTCTCCTAAACACTCTCTCTTTGATTTCTTAATCACTTCTAAGAATTCTCTTCAAGATGTGTGAAGCTAAAACTTGTCAAACATTAAGGAAAGCCAGAATTGAAGGTAAATCCCGTTCTCAACCTCTAATCAAGGTTCTTTATTGAAATTCCCAAGATTACTGACTCCTAATTGTTGTTTTTAACTGAGTTTTGATTATAGTCTTGATTTAAGATCAAAATCTTGCAAAATAAAAGTTTAATTCTTAATTTTCGGAGTGTTGTTGATGAGCTCTGTTTAGATGGATTATAATTGAGTTTTGGTATGGTTATGATGTTGAAAAAGTGTTTTGATGATATAGATCCCGAAATCCTTGAGATCCTCGAGTTTTATGATAGTTTTAGTTGAGCTTTTTAAGTGATTTGATGGTGATATGGTTGCTGGAGGTATAAGGAAGGGTTTAGGTTATTTTTAGATGTGTTTTGATGAATATCAATGGTTGAAAGTGATGATTGTCGGCTGGGCTTGGTTTAGTAGGTAATCGAATGAGTTTTCGGTTGTTTCGGATGGGTAAATTGATGTAGGTTTGCTGGGCAACGAGTTTGTGTTTAGTTGCTGGTGTTGGAATGCATTTTAATGCATTGGATATCTATTTTTGATGCTCTAAAAATAGGGGACATTGACCCGGAAGCAAGTGAAGTGGTTTTGGGAGCTTCGAACAAGTGATCTTCGCGTCGGCCAGCGAAGTTTCGCGTATCGGTGAGTGGAAAAAGATTTTCCAACTTTAAAACGTTTTGAACGTGATTTGGGGAGCTTAGTGTAAGTTTGAAACACTTAGATAAGCTCAAGAGTAAGTAAAACGAAAGTCTCTCTCGATTTGTGCCATGTTTTGGTTTAAAATGCACTTGGATTAAATGTGTTTTGATTTCTGTTAAAAAACATATTTTGAGCATTGATGTTGCTGGTTTTAAATGCCATTTAATTAAGGATGCACATGGTAAGTGATCCTTGAGTTTATATGATTTATGAAATTGGTTTAAAACATGTTATTGCTTGTGAAAATGGTATTGTGGTTTATGCTTGTAAAACTGTGAAATAATGTTGGTAAATGATAATATTGGCAAATGATGGTAAATGGTTTTGGTTACTTTAATCGGATATAGTTAGCCGGCTATAGGATTGGGTACACCGTGAATAAAGTCGCCTTTGATGTTGAGGGGTTGTGATTGTGCCGTAAACTCCATCCAAGTACCCTGGCGATTGAGGAATTGGCGTCACCACGATAGAGGATGGCTCTCGTGGGTGGACTTGGTTAAGCGTCACAACGGTGGAGGATTGCTCTCATGTGTGAGCTTGGTTAAGGTGATTACAATCGTTGAGGTAGCTCCCATGTGTAAGCCTTATTTTGTGTCCCGACTCTCGCTAGTGGGTTATACAAATACCGATGAGTGATGTTGATGGGTTGTGATTGTGCCGTTAAACTCTATCACGAGACCAAAGTTGAGTAAGGGTATCGATACCCTTCCCCGAGTATCGGTACGGATGTACAATTATGTCCAGGGGTATCTGTAGAACTAATGTTTTGATATAATAATTGAAAAGTTAAAGGGGGAGAATCCCAAACAAATTTTCAAGATGGTTTTATTATATCAAAAAGGGGGAGTTTGTAGAACTAATGTTTTGATATAATAATTGAAAAATGTTTTGGACTAATTTAAAAAGAATTCAAAACTATTTTCAATGTCCAAATAACTTGAAACTATGTTTAGGGATGTTTTCAAAGGGTTTTAAATGTTTTCAAAAGCCAAACTACACAAAATTGTCCAAGTGTTTCAAAACACCCTTAGGTATTTCGATACGGGGGATTCCAGTAGCAAAAGTGTTTCGATACGGGTATCGAAACGGGCCTTCCCTGGATGTGAAATTTGCCCAGCGTTTCGAAACGGGCTATGCCGTTTCGATACGCCTACGTGGCATCGACCACAACGATTATAAACCCCAACGACTATTTTTCAACTAACTCTTAAATGCAGAGCGTTTCGATACGGTGCCTAGCGTTTCGATACGACCAATGACATTTCGATACGGATGCTCAACGACTCTTTCTACTTAAAGAGCGTATTGAAACGGGTTCGAGCGTTTCGATACGGGTAGCAGCAGAACTATATTTATGGTGGAAAATAAAGTCCTCAACGACTCCAAATCAACCCCAACGGCTAATAACGACTATAAATTCATCAAGAAGTATAAAAGAGACCTCCATGCATCAAGATATGGTTCATGCTCATATTGTCAATCAGCAAATGATCAAATATTGTCTTAGCACTTAAATTGTCAATTCTTGTATAGACAAACACTAGTGAGCCAAAATTGTCAAATTTGCTCAAGTGTTTTAGGTTTTGGGTGAGTGCTTTAATTGTGCAAACAAACACCTATTAGAGGGATTTGTGTTTGCTTTATTTATCTTTTTGTAAAAGAGGGTTTGATCAAGACTTTGGGTAGAAAGCTTGATCGGTGTATAAGAGTTTCCTCCTAAGCCTAGAAAAGGGGACGAATCAATAGTGGATTGATTGGAAATCCTTAATGGGAAGCTAAGGTAGTGGATGTAGACATTGGTTAGAAGGTTGAACCACTATAAATCATTGTGTCTATTATCTTTTTAGCTTCCACAACCCTTCCACCAAAAAATCCACCTCTCCACCACTTGGTGAGCAACATCGGTTGAAGGAATCGAGCTCCTTACAACTCAACAGTATCGATACACTTCCCTCGTGTATCGATACACCCTACAAAGTTTGCACAAGCGTATCTATACACTGATGCTCGTATCAATATACCTGCACCATTTTAGCTTAAGGGTATCAATACACTTCCCTCGTGTATCGATACACCCTTCAAAGTTTGCCCAGTCGTATCAATACACCCGTCTAGGGGTGTTCAATCGGTCGGTTCGGTTAACCGACCGAACCGAACTTCCAAAATTTCATTAACCGAATTTTTTTTCATATTAACCGTTAACCGAACCGAAAATTTTCGAAAAAATTTTAACCGAACCGAAAAAAGTTCGGTTAAATCGGTCGATTTTCGAATTAACCGAAATTTGTTACAAAATTTTTGGTAAATCACCCAAATGGTCACTAAACTATTTTAAAATAATCTTTTTGGTAACTAAACTATATTAAAATAATCTTTTTGGTCACTAAACTTTCAAAAATTATAAAATAACCATTATACTTATCGAACTATTACAAAATAGTCATTAACTTGCACGTTATAAATTATTGATAAATTATTTTGAGCTAATTTGATAAAGTTTAATGATCATTTTATAATATATCAAATATTTTAATGACTATTTTATAATTTTTAAAAATTTAGTAACTAAAAATAAATATATCAAATATATAATATATAAAAATTTCGGTTAAATCGGTTAATTAACCGATTTCGAATCGAATTAACCGATAACCAAAGTTTGAAAAAATCATTAACCGTTAACCGACCAAAATTAAAATTAACCGACCGATTAACCGAAAAAATTTTGTTGAGTGGATCGAAAGATCGATATTTACCAAGAGGGGGGTGAATTGGAAATTTAAAGGATTGTAGTGGAAATTGGCAAATTAAAAATGATGAACAAGGAATTTAGAGTGGTTCAAGTTCCAAATGAACTATACATCCACTACCTTAGTCTCACTAAGGATTTGCAACAATTTCACTAAATTGATCTTCCCCTTTTCTAGGACAAGGAGGCAACCCTTTACAATATCGATTGATTTTTCTACCCAAAAATCAACCCAACCCTCACACAAGAGAACAAAAAAATTTGTAGGCTAATTAGGTATCTCTCAATACAAATGATAGCCTCAATACAAGCACTCAACCCAATTTTACAAAATATGAATGAAGAACACAAATTGGGATTTTACACAAATTTGGGATTTTTGCTCAAATGCTTGAATTTGATGTTTGGATGTTTGCTTTAGGATCAATAGTTGTTGTTGATGCTTTTGGATGTCTCTTTTATACCTTCTCATTGATTTCTAGCCGTTTGGGTGGTTGGGAACATAAATGGAGCCGTTGGAACCCTCTCTTGCCACCATAAATGCAGTCTGCACCAACCCGTTTCGGAACACGGGGAACCTGTTTCGGAACGGACTAAAATAGAAAGAGCCGTTGTGGTGCATTTAAGAGCCCGTTTCGAAACGCCTTAGGGCCGTTTCGGAACGTTTTTGCCACTGTCAAGGGTCGTTTCGGAACGGTCCTAGCCCGTTTCGAAACGCCTTAATGGTTTTCAGAAAATCAATTAAAACATACAACGGTCATATTTTTCAAAATAAAACCTAGCCCTTGTTTCGGAACGGGATTGAACCGTTTCGAAACGAAATGGCTACTGTCAAAGGGTCGTTTCGGAACGGGCTTGATCCGTTTCGAAACACCCTTTTTATATTTAAAAATCTGAAAAATTTGAAATAAAACAACCCTTTTTAAATCCTATATGAAGAACAGTTTCGAAACGAGTTGTGCCGTTTCGAAACGGTTTTAAGTGTTTCGATACACGTTTTGGAACGATGGTCGACAGTGGTGAAAATGTTTCGAAACGCCTTATGCCGTTTCGAAACGGGTACTTGAAAAACACTGTTTTAGCTTGAAACACTTAGAAAAATATTTGAAATAGTATGTTTTTAACTTGGGCATAATACTAAAATTATATGGGGATATTTTGAGGACTTAAAATTCGTTTTGACTTTTTCGATTTAGTCCTTAGGTTTTTAGTTATATCAAAATTAAAATATTTGTTTCACAATCTCCCCCTTTTTGATATAACAAAACCAAAGTTAGAATTTTTTGGAGTTTTGAAAGTTTTGAAAATATTCTAACTCCCCCTTAATTTAAGATAGGTTTTTAAAGTCTAGAAACAAAATATTTGATTTGAAATCCAAGTAAACTTTTAAAAACCTTTTAACATTTTAAAACGAATTTTAGTTTAAAGTGTGGCTCTTAAATTTATTAAATTTATTCTCCCCCTTTTTGTTAGATCAAAAAGAACAATAAAAGCTCATAGAGAAGATAAATGATTAGTACCAATAAGCAATAATAAGCAACCATATTATAAATTCATAACCAAAATATCCAAAACATAATTCAAACATTAAGTTCAAACATAAAATCCCAAATAAAAAAGCCAAATAGCATAGGTTCCTAAAACAAGAGAAAACATAAAGATGCAACCTTAATCCTAAAATGCATAGATAATATGATATGATATGATATCCTAAGCCTCGTCCTCATCATCCGAAGTATCATCATCGCTCTTGGCTTGAGAACGGTGAAACTTCGTCCATTGCCCATAAAGAGTGGAGAAGGAGAGATCCAAGTTGGAATGAGAAGTCTCAAGAGAAAGAAGACGATCCTCGACATTCTTCAACCGATTGCCCATAGTCTCAAAGCCCGAAGCAATGCTAGTGTCCAAAGCATTCATCCGAGTGTCCAAGGCATTGAACCGCTCGGTAAGAAAAGCCGTGAGGGCTTCATTGTTTGCAACTAGAACTTGCAGTGGAGGAGCAACGGGAGCAGGATCCGCTTCTCTATCAACTCTTTCCCAAACACCATTCACATATTGGAACCCGGACTTTCGAAGGGATGACTCACCAATCTTGGTCTTGCGAGGGATAGGAGAGTCGTAGGTACAATCAATGCCAAGATTATCAATTAGGGCGCTCAAGACAATGCCATATGTGAAAGACTTCAACTCATTCGTGTCAATAAGCTTGATATTATTGACTATCTCGGTAAAAATTATCTTAGGCACATTTGGGCGCTCACCCTTATGGAAACACTCTAGCCAAAAATGATCAGTGTGACGGATATGAGAGTATTTGCCTCCAGAAGGACGAATAAACCAAGACACCATCAAGTGAAGAACTCGATCGTGCACATCCAAATAAAGTGCCTTACCGGTGAAAGAGCCAAAGTGGCGTTCATCCTCAAGACCCTCATCCTTAAGCTTAAGAGCAGACTCTAAAAGTGCAACATTAACAACAAACTTTCTGCCTAATAAGGATGATTCAATTCCTGTGATCTCGGTTTTGGTCTCATCATAAAGAAAACGAGCATTTGAGTAAAAGAGGAGTACCATGTTTTTGTAGCAAACACCCGGAAGGCTCAAGAAATCCATGAGATTCCACTCATCCAAACGAGGGAGATAACGAAAAAGGAATCGCTCGGAATTGAGGAACTCAAGATCAATGACACGTTCCTTACGAACCGCGAAATCCTTGACATAAGCAAAGCGAGCACGCGCGTCCGGATTTTTAAGAGATTTCTGAAAAAGCATAGTGATATTCGGACGAATGCTCGAATCACCGGATTGAACGGCCTTGCGCTTTTTGTTCAATTGATCCGCCATCTAAAAACATTAAGCAAGTGTTTTAAAATTGAGTGTATGCATTGATAATTATAATCAATCCAATAATAAATCCCACTTAGGTTTTTGAAAACAAAATTAAAATAAAAAACAGTTTAAAAAAATACGATTGAAAAATTTTATATTCGAATCAAAAATTTTGAGATTTGAAAAAAAATTTACAAGATTTTGAAAACCCACAACAAAAAACATATAATTTATACAAAAATAAAATTTTCTAACCTAAGATTCGAACATAAATTGAAAGAAAAAAAGAAAAATAGAAAAATTACCTTAGTTTGGGATTTTGGATGATTTGAGAAAAATCCTTGCACAAGATTGATGAAACTTGCTTAGACTTGAGTTGTAGAGAAAAACCCCTCACAATTTTGTGAAAATCAAAGAGTTTTAGAGGGTATTTATAGAGAGGGAGGCGGTTTAGGGTTTTAAGAGTTTGATATAAAGTGAGTTTGTATCATTAAAAGCCCTAATTTAAAGCAGTCTGCGATGCCGTTTCGGAACGGTCAAGACCGTTTCGGAACGGGCGGCTAGGGTTTTGACCATTTTAAAACCATAAACAGAATATTTCGATACGGTGTTGACTGTATCGAAACCTCTTTGACTCGTATCGGAACGCGTTCCGATACACCCCTTGGCAGAACCAAAAACGTTTTGGAACGCTTTTGATGCGTTTCGAAACGCCCTTCTCTCAAAGCTGGATTTAAGGTATCTGTATCGAAACAGGTTCACCCGTTTCGATACACCTGGGCCTGGAAGTGCAGATGAGGCTCTAAAAATGCAGAAAAATGATCTTTTAAGAGGCCTAACATGCATAAATGTCATTAATGAGCAGGCAAAACATATTTAAGCATAAACATACTCCCCCTAAATATAAGCATGGATGAAATTAGGAGTTTAAACACATCAACATGGCATTTCACAAAATCAAGCATATTTAAGCACAAAAGAGGTCCTAAAAGGTCAAGATAGGCTAGCTAGACCTAACTCTCTCCTAAGGGACCAAAAACGCTCTTTGTCTAAGGGTTTTGTAAAAATGTCCGCTAATTGATTCAAGGTGTCTACATACTCTATAACCACATCTTCCTTAAGGACATGATCTCTAATGAAATGATTCCTTATTTCTATATGTTTGGTTCTAGAGTGTTGGATGGGATTTTTAGTTAAGCATATTGCACTAGTGTTGTCACATTTTAGGGGTATGGTTCCAACTTTAATTCCATAATCTAAGAGTTGTTGCTTCATCCAAAGGACTTGAGCACAACAACTCCCTAAGGATATGTACTCGGCTTCGGTGGTAGATAAGGCTACACTATTTTGTTTCTTATAGAACCAAGATATGAGCATACTACCTAAGAATTGGCAAGTTCCCGAAGTACTTTTCCTATCAATTTTGCAACCCCCATAATCCGCATCCGAGTAAGCATGTAGGTTGAAGATAGAGTCTCTAGGATACCAAAGGCCTAAACAAGGAGTGTCTCTAAGGTATCTAAAGATTCTCTTAACGGCTATAAGGTGAGACTCTCTAGGACTAGCTTGAAACCTAGCACACAAGCAAACACTAAACAAGATATCCGGTCTACTTGCGGTAAGGTAAAGCAAAGATCCAATCATAGAACGATAAAGCTTAGAGTCAACACACTTACCTCCTTCATCTTTGTCAAGCTTTGTAGATGAGCTTATAGGAGTGGCTTGAGGCTTTGCATTCTCCAAGCCAAACTTCTTGAGCATATCCTTTATGTATTTTGCTTGGTTGATGAAGGTGCCATCCTTCTTTTGCTTGATTTGGAGTCCCAAAAAGAATGAGAGCTCCCCCATCATGCTCATCTCAAATTCACCTTGCATTAACTTAGCAAACTCTTGACAATGACATTCATTAGTATAACCAAAAATAATATCATCAACATAAATTTGAACTACTAAGATGTCATTTTTGTACATTTTCATGAAAAGTGTATTGTCCACCTTACCTTTTTCAAATCCTTTTTCAATCAAAAAATTTGAAAGCCTTTCATACCAAGCCCTAGGAGCTTGTTTTAAACCATAAAGAGCTTTGGTAAGTTTAAAAACATGATTTGGAAATTTTGAATGTTCAAAACCCGGTGGTTGTTCCACATACACTTCTTCATTTATAAAACCATTTAAAAATGCGCTTTTAACATCCATTTGAAAAAGCTTGAAATTATGATAACATGCATATGCAAGCAACATCCTAATGGATTCCATTCTAGCTACGGGTGCATAGGTTTCATCAAAATCTATTCCCTCTTCTTGAGTGTAACCTTGTGCTACAAGTCTAGCTTTATTTCTTACAATGTTACTACTCTCATCTAGTTTGTTCCTAAAGACCCATTTAGTTCCTATTGTAGATTGATTACTAGGCCTATCAACTAATGTCCATACATTACTTCTCTCAAATTGATTTAACTCTTCTTGCATAGCCATAATCCAAAAATCATCTTTCAAAGCTTCTTTTATATTTTTAGGCTCTATGCATGAGATAAATGCAACATGGTTCATTAATTTAAGAGAAGAACGAGTGGTTACCCCCTTGGATGGATCACCCAAGATTTCACCATCTTTGACATAGTTCAACTCCCTTGGGTAGCTCACATCCTTTTCCTCAATAGCCAAGTCCTTCAAGGCTTCAAGAGGTGGTTCTTGTGTGTCTTCTTCTTTTGTTGGAATCTCATCCCCCTTTGAAGTTTGACCTCCATCAAAGGCATTTATGATTCCTACATCATCATCATCACAAGAATCCTTCCTAGGAAGGAGGTTATCATCGAATACAACATGAATAGATTCTTCTACTACTAAAGTTCTTTTGTTAAATACTCGATAGGCTTTAGAGGTTAAAATGTAACCTATAAAAATGGCTTCATCACTTTTTGCATCAAATTTACCTAAGTTGTCTTTTCCATTATTTAAAACAAAACACTTACACCCAAAAGGGTGGAAATAGCTAATGTTAGGCTTTTTAGATTTTAAAATCTCATAAGGTGTTTTCTTTAAAATTGGCCTAATCATTACTCGATTTACAATATAACAAGCGGTGTTTGTGGCTTCCGCCCAAAAATATTTAGGTAAATTATTTTCACAAAGCATAGTTCTAGCCATTTCTTGTAAAGTTCTATTTTTCCTCTCAACTACCCCATTTTGTTGAGGAGTTCGAGGAGCCGAAAAATTATGACTAATACCATTTTCATTTAAAAATTCTTCAAACCCTAAATTTTGAAACTCGGTTCCATGATCACTCCTAATATGAGAAATTTTAAGCTCAAGATCATTTTGGGTTAATTTTGAAAATGTGATGAATTTTTCCAAAGCCTCATCTTTAGTACTTAAAAAGAGAACCCAAGTAAATCTAGAAAAATCATCAACTAGCACAAAAGCATACGATTTACCACCCAAGCTCATAGTCCTAATTGGCTCAAATAAATCCATGTGAATTAATTGTAAGCATCTACTTGTAGAAACATCATTAATGGATTTAAAGGAAGACTTATGTTGTTTACCCTTTGAGCATGCATCACAAATTTTATCATTTGAAAATTTTATTTTGGGCAAACCTCTAACTAGATTTAGAGAGACTAGTTTTTCCAAAACACTAATGCTAGCATGTCCTAGCTTCCTATGCCACAACCAAGCATCATTTTCATTTTGAGCAACTAAGCATGCATGAGATGTATGAATGTCATCTAAATACACCATGTATATGTTTCCTATGCGATGACCTATGAGCATAATACTATTAGATTTAATGTCTACAATTTTGCATCCATTTTTATCAAAAAGAACATTAAATCCCTTATCACATAATTGACTTATGCTCAATAAATTGTGTTTAAGACCATCGACATATAAGACATTTTCAATGAGAATGGTAGAGTGATTACCTATGGAGCCAATACCTTTAATGTGGCCTTTGGAGTTGTCACCGAATGTTACTACTCCTCCACTTTTTGGCTTTAAATCCATGAATCGACTCTTGTCTCCGGTCATGTGTCTCGAGCATCCACTATCAAGGTACCATGAGTTTTGACTTTGTGCTTTGGCCTTGAAGCAATGCTCCCCCTACAAACAAAGATATTAAACCTTGGTTTTTGGTACCCAAATCATTTTGGGTCCATGAGTGTTAGCTCCCAAAACCTTGGTTCCCTTAGGAATCCATGATGACATAGCAATAATATTATTAGATTTTACAAGTTCCTTAGGAACCCATACACTTCTAATTCTTTTAGCTCTACTATGTCTAGGGTAGCTACCTTGTTTGTAGTAATTAGTCCTTTTCTTAGGTTGGTGTGTTCTAGATGATTCTCCTACTTCATGCTTGACACTTCCAACATTTTTTAAGGACTTTTTGAGCTCATTTAGCTCACCTAACACCTTTTGGTGTTCACTATTGCATTGAGACAAAAGATTATTAAGATCAACATTTTCATCTTGAAAGAATTTAAGTTCATCTTTTAATCCTAAAATCTTTTTCTCAAATTTAGAATTAGCTTGAGTGAGTGAGTCATTTTTCTCATTTAGCTCTAAAATGATTTTCTTGTTTTTAATGACCGACTCCTTAAACTTCTCAACTAATTCATCATATACCTCTTGTAACTCATCATATGCATCATTTAACTCTTCATATGAAAAATCTAAAGTAGATGAGTTAGAGGTTACCAAGGAGGAATCTTCCTCAAGTGCCATGAGACAAAGATTAGCCACTTCTTGTTCGTCATCCTCCGATGACTCCTCATCACTCCAAGTAGCAAGCTTGGCTTTGAGTTTCTTTTTCTTCTCAAAGCCCTTCTTCTTGAGTTGAGGGCACTCCGAACGGATGTGGCCGGGTTGTTTGCACTCATAGCAAATGATGAGATCCTTTCCTTTTTCTTTGTTCTTCCCTTTGAAGTCCATTTTCCTTTGGATTTTTCTACCTCGGTTGGACCTCATGAATCGTGAGAACCGTTTGGCTATCATAGCCAATTCTTCAAGTTCGTCCTCATCACTAGATGAGCTCTCATCAAGTTGTGAAGCTTTAGCCTTGAGAGCTATACCCATCTTCTTCTTCTTCTCAACCTCAAGCTTCTCTACCCTTTTCTCTTATTTCTTCTTCTCATCTTCCCTTCCTTGCTTCATGATCTCATGAGTAAGGAGAGAACCCACAAGCTCATCAAGCTTTAATGTCTTCAAGTTCTTTGCTTCGATGATAGCGGTTCTCTTCCCATCCCAAGATTCGGGAAGTGAATAGAGTAGCTTCCGGACAAGCTTGTCTTCCGGTATGATCTCTCCATATCCCTTTAGACCGTTGACGATTGTGGAGAATCGATCAAACATCTTTGACACCGTCTCATCGGGCTTCATCTTGAAGTTTTCATAACTAAGATTGAGAAGTCCAATCTTAGTTTCTTTGACATCATTGGTGCCTTCATAAGTGGTCTCAAGAGTGTCCCACACTTCCTTGGCACTTTCAATTGATGAGACCTTCGAGTAGATGTCTGGACCGAAAGCACAAAATAGCATGTGGAGAGCTTTATCGTTGACTTGAATCTTCTTCCTCTCCTCTTCACTCATTTCGGCTTTCTTCTTCAACACCATCTTGCCCTCACCATCTTGCTTCAATGGAATGTATGGCCCATCCTCAATGACATCTCATACAAGATAGTCACTTGACTTGATGAATAGCCTCATTTTATTCTTCCAAAAAGAATAGTTGTCACCATTGAAGAAATGAGGCTTGGTGGTTGATTGTGACTCATACATGCCGGAACCGGAGGTTGAAGCCATCTCTTGATAATTTGATGATCACACTCTTCCAAGGATCTCCTCTTGTGGTTGTTAATCCTCAAAGAGTTAAGCTCTGATACCAATTGTTGAGTGGATCGAAAGATCGATATTTACCAAGAGGGGGGTGAATTGGAAATTTAAAGGATTGTAGTGGAAATTGGCAAATTAAAAATGATGAACAGGGAATTTAGAGTGGTTCATGTTCCAAATGAACTCTACATCCACTACCTTAGTCTCACTAAGGATTTGCAACAATTTCACTAAATTGATCTTCCCCTTTTCTAGGACAAGGAGGCAACCCTTTACAATATCGGTTGATTTTTCTACCCAAAAATCAACCCAACCCTCACACAAGAGAACAAAGAAATTTGTAGGCTAATTAGGTATCTCTCAATACAAATGATAGCCCCAATACAAGCACTCAACCCAATTTTACAAAATATGAATGAAGAACACAAATTGGGATTTTACACAAATTTGGGATTTTTGCTCAAATGCTTGAATTTGATGTTTGGATGTTTGCTTTAGGATCAATAGTTGTTGCTGATGCTTTTGGATGTCTCTTTTATACCTTCTCATTGATTTCTAGCCGTTTGGGTGGTTGTGAACATAAATGGAGCCGTTAGAACCCTCTCTTGCCACCATAAATGCAGTCTGCACCAACCCGTTTCGGAACACGGGGAACCTGTTTCGGAACGGACTAAAATAGAAAGAGCCGTTGGGGTGCATTTAAGAGCCCGTTTCGAAACGCCTTAGGGCCGTTTCGGAACGTTTTTGCCACTGTCAAGGGTCGTTTCGGAACGGTCCTAGCCCGTTTCGAAACGCCTTAATGGTTTTCAGAAAATCAATTAAAACATACAACGGTCATATTTTTCAAAATAAAACCTAGCCCTTGTTTCGGAACGGGATTGAACCGTTTTGAAACGAAATGGCTACTGTCAAAGGGTCGTTTCGGAACGGGCTTGATCCGTTTCGAAACACCCCTTTTATATTTAAAAATCTGAAAAATTTGAAATAAAACAACCCTTTTTAAATCCTATATGAAGAACAGTTTCGAAACGAGTTGTGCCATTTCGAAACGGTTTTAAGTGTTTCGATACACGTTTCGGAACGGTGGTCGACAGTGGTGAAAATGTTTCGAAACGCCTTATGCCGTTTCGAAACGGGTACTTGAAAAACACTGTTTTGGCTTGAAACACTTAGAAAAATATTTGAAATAGTATGTTTTTAACTTGGGCATAATACTAAAATTATATGGGGATATTTTGTGGACTTAAAATTCGTTTTGACTTTTTCGATTTAGTCCTTAGGTTTTTAGTTATATCAAAATTAAAATATTTGTTTCACAAATTTCGGTTCGGTTCGGTTAATTCGGTTTTAACCGAAGTTTGAACACCCCTACACCCATCTAAACCGGACTAAGGGGGTTACGTTTCTTGTTGGAGCCTCCAAAACCTAAACAACAATTCAAAATACATAGATAAGACAACGATTAAATACTTCTGAATTCAGCACTACTCAAACCTCCCAATTAGTTATGTGTGATTAACAGTTTAACAACATTGGGGTAGAGTTCTTCCTCCTCTGTTTTTTAGAACAAAAATACTCTATGCTTAAGCTTAAGGGAAATGATATTCGGATGCTCCAGCATTTGCATAGTCTGCAACTTTCTATTCTTGTACTTGTAGTGCTTTGAAGAACCTTCATGATGCCAACAATTTCTGCTTTCACCATATTTTGCAACTAATTTTTACAAGAAAACGAATTTTTCATCTCGAAAAAAATACTAACAAAGCACAAGGTATATATAAAAGGGTGTAATTTGTGTTAATGTAAATAGGTTGTAGTGGTAATGACATGACTCATTTACCCTAGAGGTTTTAGGTTCAAACCTCACTAAACTCACTTCTTATTTCTTTAATTTTCTTTTAATCATGTGGTGACATTAAATAAAATAAATTGTCCAATCGGGTGATGATGTCTTCATCTGATTGGATAATTAATTTTAATTAAATTAAATTAAAATTAGGATCAAATTTATATTATAGATAAATAACATGGATTAAATGTATAATTTTACGAATTTTCGTTAGCTGCCACGTCACCCATCTATTAGTTTTTTAACGACGGTGGTCAAAATAGGTTAATTTAATAAGTTTGGTGATCTGATTGACGAGTTTTATAGTTCAGTGGTCAAAATAGGTACGCCCTAATATTTTGGTGGTCACTGGGGTAGTTTACCCAAAATTTAAATTTTAAGACTTCAATTGCCAAAAAAATGAAAAATGTTGTGGACCGTTTTTATTAGGGGTGAGCAAAACTCAACTCGACTCGAAAAAATCGAATAACTTGACTCGACCCGAAGCGAAAATACTCGATTCGTCTTGACTCAACTCGAAGTTTCATAAACACGACTCGAAAAAATTTCAAATAAAGTTTGAGTTGTAAAATAAAAACTCGAATAACTCAATTTTTTTAGTAGTTAGTAGATTTATTTTTAAGTTAAAAAAGAGTCCCTAAATTTTTTATAATATATATAGTGGTATATAACAATATGAAGAAATATTGTCACATATGAAGAAATATATATGTGCATATCTTATATGATTAGAGAAAGTCGTTTAAATTGAAATTAAACCGTACTATAACATAATAAATAATTACAATAAATTTTTTTATAGGAACTCGAAAACTCGATTCGAATCAGAAAAATTTTCAAATAAAATTTGAGCTGTAAAATATGACGCGTCAATTCGAATAATTTAAAATTTTTTGACTCGACTCAATCGAATGGTCACCCGAGTTTTTACCATTAAAAGGAGAAGAAACGACTCTCGGTTACCGAGAGAAAACCCTCCATTTTCATTTAAAATTAGTGTGTGGAGATTGCCATGAATTTTCCCTCCCAATTCCTAAAGCTTAGGTTGGGTACATATCAATATCTGGCCCACGAAACAACTATCGAACTTTTATTTTAAAATGCTAAATCAAATGCACGTCACCACCAGAGAAGAAGTAGACAAATACTACAACTTTATGAAAGTCTTCCAAGCAACAGAATCTTAAGATAATTCAGATCATGCATTTTTCAATATTCTAACATCAACCACCTACTTTTGTTCCGTTATAGATTTCTTTTCCCTTCAATTTTGTGCAAAGGCACCTGTGTCTTGACTACAATCGGCAGCACCGATGAATCTTTGGACTGCAAGAGGACAACTTTATCTTTCTTCTTTCCACGAAACAAAAGAAAAGAAAGCAAAAGCTATATACTGGTATATACCATATCATTGTCAAACCAGATAACAGTAGGAACAAAGTTTTTTTTTTTCAAACACCTTCAGGCTTGATCATCTGCCTTCCGGGTGCAATGGGAAGAGCTCTAGGGTTCTGGTTTCCTCCTCTTTAAATGACGATCTGCTTTCTTCTTCCATGCACACAAATGACCACCTTCTGCATTTTCTCTTATATGGGTTATCATCGTCTCTTGAGTTTCTGGGGCAATGGCTACGGCCCCCGAGGCTGTTGCGCTTCTGCTTTTGTCTCTCGCGTGCTTTGTGGTTTTGGAACCAGTAGAAAACGTTCTTGCCTTCGATCTTGCCGTACTTCCCTAGCTGCTCGGTGATTTGTTCTATTTGTTGTGCGGTTGGAGTTCGAACACCTCCTCTGTACATCATCTCCAGAATCCCGATCTGCTCTTGCGTTGGATTCCATCTCGTACCTCCTGCTTGCATATCCACCTGCATGAATTAATGTAACGAAAGATTGAAACGTGCATGAAATAATGTAAAAATAAAAGGGCACGGTGTAAAGAATGTAGTGTACCTGATGAGAATGTGGGTTGTTGTGGTCGGAGGAGGGAGGGTTTGTAGGGGTAGTTTTGGGTCTAATGAAGGTCTTAAGGTCGAAAGAAGAGAGGGTATGGGCAGCAGATGTAGGGCGTAAGGGCTTGCAGGAAAGGGAGAGGGTTGGTTCGTGCTCCCAGAATCCACGGGCCAACTGATGCACCTTCATGTTTCCCATATGGTGAAGGAGTGAATAATGGAGAGAGTGGTGAATTATATAGAGGATAAGAAGAGGAAGCATAGAGAACTAAATCATAACCGGAAAAAAATAAAGAAAAGAAAGTGGGATATGAGGTGGTGCTTTGAACTTCCAAGACCAAATGATGAGATGAGGTTGACTTGTGATTTCCCATATTTTAAAGAGCCAAAAGAAGAAAAACATTAGAAAGAGAATAGTGAATCTAAATATTTAAAGGATTAATATAGGTTATTATATGTTTAAGTGTACTCGACTACATAAAGAAAAAAACTTCAGCGTCGCTCTCCAATTTCAACCCAACTTTCTTTTTTATTTAGTAATTCATTTATCGGTGGTTACGTCAGTTTTAGTGCTGGTTATTATTATCGGTAGTTTTTCTTTTATATATATATATATTAAGCTTTTTTTTATATATTAATTTTTGGTTAAAGGATCACTTTTGTTTCTGTAGTAGTCCAAATTTATCGGTTTTGTCTCTATGGTATTTTCGCATCAGTTTAGGCTTTAAAGTAGTTCAATTGCATCATCGTTTGCCCCTTGACTGACGGAAGCCAACGTTGACCGTTACAGTGGTGACGTGGCAGTTTGCGATGACATGACAGAGGGTAGAATTGATTTTTCAAGTGAGTTAGAGGGTAAAATTGATTTTTGGTTGAGTACGAAGGCAAATTTGATTTTTAGACAAAAAAATACAAGTAAAATACAAAATATTACAATAAAATTAAAAATAATAAAAATAAGTTTTTATTAATATATGACTAAAAACAAAATAAAATATCTAAAAATAAGTAAATATTATAAAATTAAAATATCATAAGCTAATAAATTATTCAATAATTAAAAACTGAAATATTTATAAAGTATTAAAAATATAAAAACCTTTATAAAAAATTGGACAATTTTGATTTTCTTTCTCTTAAAAAAATGTTAGGAAGAGAGAATCCTAAAGTATGGTTAATGTGATTCTCTCACTCGAACAAAAATCTTTTACCCTTTTTGGTGCTTCTGTCTCTCAATACTAAAAAATTAAACTTTACACTTAAATTCTAATTTCTAATTTCTAAATCATAAACCTTAAGCCCTAAAATTTAAACCCTTTACTTGATTAAATTTATACACACACTTTTATGATTCATACCCCTTTATATTGATAAAATTTTCAATTAGGGTTTAGGATTTAAGGTTTGCAATTTAGAGTTTAAAAATTTTTAGGGTTTTAATTTTTGAATAATTTATAATCTGATAGCTTCTGATATTTTGATTTTATATTTTTAATTATTTTTACATTTTTATTATTTTTAGCCGTATATTAATAAAACGTTTTAAATGTTTTTATTATTTTTACATCATTTTAGTATTTTTAATATTTTTTAAAATTCGTTTTTTTATCTAAAAATCAATTTTGCCTTCGAACTCGCTTGAAAAATTAATTTTGTCATTTGTCACGTCATCCTAAACTGCAACGTCACCATCGTAATGGTCAACGTTGGCTTCCGTCAGTCAAGGGACAAATGGTGATGCAATTGGACTACTTCAAGGGATAAATTGATGTGAAAATACCATAGGAGTGAAATCGATAAATTGAGTCTACTACAAGGGCAAAAGTGACCCTTTAGCCTTAATATTTTTGTTGGTGTTTATCTCCTTATAGCACGTTTTTCCCTCTACCTTGTGGCACACTTTTCCTCTACCTTATGGCACATTATCATATACCATTGTGGTTGATATGTGTTCGTGAATACGTTTTTCACGACATTCGGCTCTGATTTACGGATTGTCATTGGTCGTTAGTAGTTTGATCCCCTTTTGTGAATCGTTTGTCGATGCAGTCAGATCTGTTTTACGAAGCAGCCTTCAAATTTGTTGGTTTTCTCACCACTCCTACTTCAAGCCTGAAGCGTGTAGGTGGATGGAGACAAAAAATCTTGCTCTCTTCTTTTATTTCTTCGGTGTATAATTTATATCACTTTTTTTGCAGCATACTGGAAGTGTTTTGCTGGTCTGATTCTAGTTTTTTTAGTTTCATTTCTTTTGAATTATTTTTCTATTTTGATTTATAATAAAATTCTGCCAGCATATTATTCAAGAAAAGTATACACAAATTCTTATTCTTTTAAATGTAGGTATTGATCGATTTATAATTTAGACTCTTTTAAACATGTTAATGGTAAACCCAACGAGTGGTCCTAGTGAAAAAAAAATAGTGTTCATACTAAGAGACTCGTATGCGTTTTAAAAGTGAAAATGGTGGTGGTCGTCTGTGTTTCAGACTAGGTGCGAGCAAAATAATGTTGTGCAGAAAAGATAATTTAGAAGATTCGTGACGAAAAATATGACTTTAGGGAGATGGTAATGACAAAGGATATGGTAGTTACAATAAAATGTAAGAAAATATTGTGAAAATAATTAATTACATAAAATATTATCAAATAATCTATATTATTACAATTATAATAATGATTTATGTAATTAAAAATTATAATATTTTATATAATTAAATAATATTTTATATATCCGTCCTTATTGCAACCTTATCCTAATGTTCTTGTACTAGAACTACATTAACTTTAGTAGGTAAAAGAGATCCATTAATTAGTTTAGTGGTTAAAGATATTCATCTTACTTTATTTTGTACGTGTTTGAATCTCGATATAAGGATAAAATATCCCCATTTAATCAAAACTTTAGTAGGTAAAAGAATATTGAAAAAAAAGCATAAAAAATATTTCTGAGTGTATACGAGCTTGAACATGACAAATTCAATATAATATATATTTTAAGAAAAAATAGGAAATTAGTTCATTTAATTTAATTTATTAGAATTTAGTGATAAATTGCATAATTTCTATTCTTTTGTTTTATGATTTAAACACTTGTTGTAAAGAGTGAAGGTAATTTTTATTGAATGAATCAGTCAAAGAGAAGTACAAAGTTGGTATGAATATATAGACCTGGGAGAAGAGTAACTAACATAACTAACTTATGAATCAAACTCTAATAACAATGACTCTATTGACCTTAACATCCCCCTCAAGATGGAGGTTGGTGAATGTTGACAAGCCCCATCTTGTGTACAATTGAGTCAAAGGCATGAGTGTGTAAGGACTTTGTTAAAATGTCTGCAAGCTGGCTGGTGGATCGAACATGAAATAATTTGAGGAAACCTTCGCGAACCTTATCTCGAATAAAATAAAAATCCACCTCTATGTGTTTTGTGTGCTCGTGAAACATTTGATTTATTGCAAGCTGAATGGCGGATTGGTTGTCACAATACATGGAAGCAGAAAAAACTTTAACGTTGAAGGAAGATAGAAGTGATGCAAGCCAGGTTAATTCACAAGTTGCTGAAGCCATTGCCTTATATTCTGCTTCGCAGGATGAACGACTGACGGTGTGTTGTTTCTTTGATTTTCAAGAAATAAGGATGCTTCCAATGTACATGCAATAACCAGTAATAGATCCTCAAGAATCAGGACAAACAACATAGTTTGAGTCGACAAATCCACCGAGTTGCTTGTCTGATGTAGCTGAGAAAAACAAGCCAAGACCAGGTATAGTTTTGATATATGAAAGTAAGTGGTAAGCTGCTTGAAGATGAGGCTGACATGGTGTGGACACAAATTGGCTTAAAAGATGGACATAATATGTGATATCAGGCTTTGTGTGTGTGAGGTAAAGTAAACGACCTATCAATCTTTAATATTGTTGTGGATCAGTCAATAATTCCCCCTCATTCGAGCTTAACTTATGCGGGGTAACAAGTGGAGTAGTGGCTGGTTTCGAGGCTAAAAGACTCGTATCTTCAAGTAACTGAAATGCATACTTCCTTTGAGACAGAGAAATACCAGCTGAATTACTAGCTATTTCAAAATCAAGGAAATAGCGTAAAGTACCTAGGTCGCGTAACTTGAAGTGATGTTGTAAGAAGTCCTTAACTTGTGCTAATTGAACAAGATCTTTCCCTACTAGAACTATGTCATCAACATAGACAATAAGAACAATTAAATTGTCACCAGTTCCTTTTGTGAATAGAGAGTGATCAGATGGTAATCGTACAAAGTCAAATTGAAGAACCACTTGAGAAAATATTAGAAACCACTGTCTAGAAGCTTGCTTCAGACCATAGATAGACTTATTCAAACGAAAAACAAAATTTGGTTCTGCATTAGAAGAATATCCCAAAGGCAACTTCATGTAGACTTCTTCAGTAAGAATGCCATTGAGAAAAGAATTATGTACATCAAGTTGCAACAAATGCCAGTTGTTCATAGCAGCAAGGGCAAGAAAAAACTTGAAAGAAGTCATCTTAGCAATTGGGGAAAAAGTATCAACATAGTCTATGCCTTCAATTTGGGTGAACCCTTTCACAACCAATCGTGCTTTATGTCTCTCAGCCATACCATCAGCTTTATACTTAATTCGGAAGACCCACTTGCAGTCAATTGCTTGCTTTCCTTCTGGCAATGGAACGACTGGCCAGGTATTATTAGATTTCATAGCTTGGAGCTCTTCTGCCATTGCTTGTCTCCAAGCAGGATGTTTCACAACTTGATGATAGAATGATAGTTCATAGGAAAAAGTAATATTGGCCACAAAAACTTTGTCGGAGGAAGATAATTGATCAGTGGAGAGGTGACTTTCGATAGGATATTGAGAAGTGGAAGCCACTGTGTTGCAATAATATTGTTGTAGATAAGAAGGCTTATTGGAATTGCGTGTGGAACGTCTAGTACCAGCATCTTGAACACGTGTAGGAGGATTCTCAGTGTCATTGGGTTCTTGAGATGGCTCAACAGGCATATTACATGAAGTAGTTGGTGCATGAGGTTCATTTTCAGGAGGCACGTTGCATGAAGCAGTTGGAAATTGACCATCTTGTGCATCAGGTTCAGCAGGTACATTGCATGCATGCGTGTTATTATCCCTAGTTGAAGCAGGAATGCCTTCAGCGGGTGTAACTGAAGTACCAGCATTAGAATGTCCACTTTCAGGAGAGACATGAGAAGTAGAATTTGAAACATAAAATATGGAGAATCTCAAGAATTTAAAGGATTAAAAGCAATGAAAAGATGGTTAGAAATGTTGGCAGGTAAGGAAAAAGATGGAAAATGATTAATAACTTGGTCATTAGGAGAATTAGTATGAAATGGAAAAAGATTTTCATGAAACACCACATTTCTTGAAATAACAATGGACCGAGACTGAAGAATATAAGCTTTGTAGCCTTTCATACCAGGGGCATAACCAAGAAAAATGTCAGGAAGAGCACGCTCAAAAAACTTAGATCTATGAGCTTTAAGAGTAGAGACAAAACATAGACACCCAAAAACTCTTAAGCGCATGTAATCATGAGGAGCATTATGTAACATTTCATAGGGAGATTTGTTGTCTAATACACTAGATGGAAAATGATTTATGAGATAAGTTGCAGTTAAGATACAATCACCCCAAAAAACGATAGGCACTTTGGATTGAAAGAAGAGAGCACGTGCAACAGCCAATAGGTGCTGATGTTTCCTTTCTACAACAATATTTTGTTGAGGTGTCTCAACGCAAGAGAACTGATGAGTGATCCCCAACTTTGCAAAGAGTTCTGTAAAAGAGAGTCCAAGAGCATTGTCTGATCGAAAAGACTTTAATTCATGACCAAATTGTCTATGAATCATAGAAATAAAATTAGGAACAATGGTAAGAACATCAGATTTATGCTTTAACAAATAAGTCCATGTGCATCTTGTATAGTCATCCACTAAGGTTAAGAAAAAAATTTAATTATTATAAGTGGGATGCTTAAAAGGTCCCCAAATATCAGCATGAACCAATTCAAAAGGAAAAGAAGTGCGAGAAACAGATAAAGGAAAAGGAAGACATTGTTGTTTAGCCATAGGACAAATTTTACAAGGTTCATTAGATTGTTGTTTGGAAACAGACAAATATAAAACATCCTTCAAAGACTGTAAAACCCTATAACTAGGATGACCAAGGCGATCATGCCATGAATGAAAACTAAAACTAGTATTATTGACAAAGGCAGTGGAACAAGAAGATTGAAGCAAAAATAATCCTTGATGTAGCTCACCCTTCCCAATCATTTGCCAAGGGTCCTGAATCAAACAACAACCATCTTTAAATAAAACATTAATATTAGAATTTTGTAATAACCAACTAACTGTAATCATATTAAAACTAAATTGATGGACAAAAAGAACATCATAAAGAACAAGCTTAGGAGAAATCCTAATGTCACCAGAAAATTGAACTGGTACAATAGTCTTGTTTGGAAGCATAATTGTTCCACCAGAAATAGGATTGAAGGATTCAAATAACTCTCGAGATCGACAAACATGCCTAGAGGCACCTGAGTCGATGATCCAACAATTTGAATCAGAAGAAGAAAAACTATTAACATAAAATAAAGACATACCTTGCATGGCAAGATTGGAATTCAAATTAGCAGAAGGAGTAGAATTGTCAAAATTTTATGCAGCATGCAATTGACTAGTGAGCATGGCTATCAGCTGCTGACATTGAGTGGCACTCAAAGAATCAATAGAAGTCTGATCTTGAGAGGAAACATCCACAAATGCATTTGCTCGAGCAAAACTGTTAGAATTTTGTTTTGAACGAGAAACATACCCAGGTGGGAAGCCATGAAGTTTATAACACCTGTCCTTAACATGACCTAACAACCCACAATGATTGCATTGTGGTTGACTTTTGCGTTGATTATTAAAAGATTTAACAACAGACTGAGTATTCATAGACTTAACATCACAAATAGTGTCAGTGATGGGAGTAGCCAGCTTAATGACACGCTGACTTTCTTCTTGAGTTACTAAGGCAAAAACCTTGTTAATGGAGGGCAAAGGATCTAAAAGGAGAATTTGACCCCTGACATGCGCATACGATTCATTAAGGCCCATAAGAAACTGTAAAACTTGTTCCTTTTGTTGTTCTTTAACCATTTTGCGAACACCATCGCAATTACAACGCGAGCAAGTGCAAACATGCTTAACAAACATTAATTCATCCCACAGAATCTTCAATTGTGTATAGTAAGTACTTACAGAGGATTGTCCTTAAACAAGCTCGTTGAGTTTCTTGTGCAAAGAAAACAATCTTGGACCATTATTCTGTTGAAAACGATCCTGAAGATCCTTCCAAATATCAGCAGCAGATGAGTGATATATAAGGCTAGCAGAAATATCTTTGGAGACTGAATTGAACAACCAAAAACTGACAATATTATTTGCCCTCGTCCAAGCTCCAAAATTCTAATGAGTCGAAGCTAGACAAGGAATCAAACCATCTACAAAGCCCACCTTATTCTTGGCTGATAATGCCAATAGCATATAGCGTCTCCAACTGTTGTAGTTATCGTTACAAAGTGGCTGAGTAACTAGGGTAATCTCAGGACTATCGGATTGATGTAAGTAATAGGGATTAGCTCCATTATTAAATTGGTCATTGAGACCAAGATCTCTCATATTGAAGCTAAAGAAGAAGAAGAGAATGAAGAAACGATTGGAAAGTTTGATCAAGAGAACAAAGATGAAAACAGTTGAAAAGAATCGAAAATAATGAAACAATTCTTGAAAGGATTAAAGAGGAAGCGAATCTTGAAGAAAATTCATCTGATACCATATAAAGAGTGAAGGTAATCTTTATTGAATGAATCAGTCAAAGAGAAGTACAAAGCTGGTATGAATATATAGATCTGGGAGAAGAGTAACTAACATAACTAACTTATGAAACAAACCTTAATAACAATGACTCTATTGACCTTAACACTTGTTTACTATATTTGATTTATATTAAAAACGACATTGTGCAGGAAACTTTACACTATGTGCAGCAGCTTCGCGAAGCCACTGAAGGTAGTGATTGGGTTGTGCGCAATGTGCAGGATTTGGAGAATTTTGAGAAAATTTGGAGGCTGCCGAATCAAGGGTGGGTTAAATTGAATATTGATGGAGCAGTTGATATTTGCGATGCGGCTATAGGCGGTGTTATTCGAGGGGACCAAGGTGAATGGTTACTTGATTTTGCGCGTTTTATTGGACGTTGCTCTCCTCTTGAAGTGGAATTATGGGCTATCTTGGATGGCATCTTTCATGTAAGATCTCTTGGTTTTAAGAAGGCTATCATTGAGACCGATTATGTCGAGGCTTTTTATCTTGTTATGGGTAGTTCTGAATGTAGGAATGTTATTCTTTTGTTGATCATATCAAATATTGCCTTCATGGTGATTGAGAGGTCTTGATTAATGTGATTAATCGTGAAGCTAATCTGGTTGCGAATAGGATGACCGTTGAGATGCGTAGATTGGGGAATGGTGAGATGGTGTTTACGTCGGAACCGTTGAATTTGAAACCTTGGATGACTTTGGATCTTCAGCGAGCCACGGGTATTGGTTGAGTTTTGTTTTTGTTTTGGCTCTAGTGGGAGGCTTGGGTGTTTTTTTCTTTGGCTTGTAATCTCGCTTTTGTATTGCGCTACAATCGATTGCACTCTTTTTTCTCCATTAGGCTTAGGGAGGTTTTTTAATAAGGCATGAGGTTGTAGCTTGTTCTCGTTTCAATAAAAAAATTGAAGTAACATGAAGTTTGAAGTTGAATATTAGCATATTATTGGAGAATTTAGTGATAAATCATTTCAGGATTTTCATTCAGTCTAACATTTAAGTTGGATCAATTTAAGATTTTCAATTCAGATCGATTTTAATTTCAATTCGGCGAATTTATGTTTTTTTCCAGCAAAATAAATTTTACATTAAAGGTAAATTTTTGATACACAAATTAATTTATTTTCCACAAGCCTGCATATTTATACTATAAAATTTAAATCCTAAATTTATAACCCCAAACTCTAAAAAGTAAAACTTTAAACTCTAAATCATATATCCTAAATTCTAAACAGTAACATTAAATTCTAAACCATAAAACCTAATCCCTAAACTTTAAACCATAAACAAAACCTCTAACATCTAAAACTAAAAGACTTATATAAACTAAAGTTTACACCACCTGAGTATCAAAATTTTTTTAAATATTAATAGAGGATATTAATCTTAATAAGCCGTTCAAAATAAAACAATAAATGTCAAAAAGCAAATTAACGTCTAAATTATGTGGTATGATAATTCTTCACTTTTTTAAAAAAAAAATTGATAAATTTTAAATATAATCTTAATTTTATCTAAAGAGAGGGGAAGAAAACTTTGGGAGAAGAAAAGGGAATGTTATTAGTGGATCTAGAATCTATGACTTAAGAGAAAATGAAGGAACAAAGTCGAGCAACTTGATCAACCAAGCAATTGTACTTGCTCGAGAATAAAAAATGTATTGTAACCAGTAGGGGTGTTCATGGTAGGTTAACCGCACCGTTTAGCTTAAACAGTTGGTTAACCGTTATAACGGTTATTAACCGTTAAGAAACGATTAACCGTTAATTTTTAAATGATTACCTATTAGAGTGGTTGACAATTAAGAAACGGTTCAGTTACAGGTTCACCTGTAACTTATTACGATTTTATTTTCAAATGTTCATTATTTTTTTAGAATAATAAATCTATCTCTCCAATAAATATTGTATTTAATTTTTTTTAAAATTACTTAAATGAAAAAATTTGAAACATAAACTTCATACTTAGTTAAAATAAAGTATCTATAAATTAAACATTAACCATATTTTTAGCGGTTTAGTTAACTAAAATTGTTTAACCTTAACGGTTAAATTAATTAGCCTATAAAATAAACGGTATATTAATTAACGATTTTGATTTATTTTGTACAACCTTAATAACCAGCTTTTTATCCCTTTAGGCAACACAAAAATATAGTTACTCCTGTCAGGTTTTCATTCTGTCTAAACAAAACCCACATTTTTTTGTCTATTTTTGGCAATAAAATCTCTTGGAACCATGCAACCATACGTACAATTGTTGATGTATTAAAAAAAATATACATGTGAATGCATAAAATATATTTTGTAGGTATAATTATTGAGGGTGGTGAATAATAATTGCATGTTCCACCTTGATGATGAGGTTGAAAAAAAGAACAAGATTTTATACCCCACAAATAAATCAAGAATCGCAGCATACTTTATGAACAAAATAAATTTTAAAAAAAAAACCCACTAAATATTTTGATTAGGTTTTAGCACGTGTGACTATGCTCATCTAACTCAAACCATGCTCGTGCATCAATCATATGTGTTAGAAATTAACCAACTTTAATTAGTAGTAATATTTAATATAATATACATTAATACTTATAAACAGCATTTCTAAGTGATTAAATTTTAGGGTAAATTACACGGGTGGTCACCAAACTATCACTTTTTTATGTTGTGGACACTTAATTAATTTTTTCGTCAAAACTATCATTAACGTTTCGTTTCGTTATCATTTTGGTCATTGATCATTAAAAAATTAATGGAGATAATGAAGTGTCATGGGATAATAACACTTTTAGTCCTAAAATTTGCATTCTATTAATTAGGCCCTAATTCAAAATAACTCATCGAATATATGGGTCAAACCTCAAATTTTTCATTTTCTTTCTTCTTCCTCCACAACAACACTTCTCTTTCTTTTCTTCTTTCCCATTTTCATTAATTGGAGACCCGAAGAAACGATATCGTTTAACTCATCCTTTATCGAGTTTGGTGATAGTACACTGCTCTCTTGATTGTTCATATTAGCAAGTAGAATAATCGAATTGTGAAATGGATTTCTATAGTTTGTGCATTTTTCTTATGTGTTTGAGTTTGATTTTGTTGTAGTTCAGATACTTTCAGTGCAAACACATTATATCTATATACTAAGAAGTCTATGGAATAATATATACATATATTTTTTTGTTCTTTGAGGGTATATGTTTTGAGAGTAGCATTCCATTAATCTCTTTCTATTTATCTATAGCTTTTGCTTTGGTTGGTCATTGCATTTTTAGATCTCGATAAACACAACTGCACCATTCCTTAGTGCAATTTTAGCATTATATAAATCCTTTTCTAATTTTCCCTCTATTTATCTTTTTCAAAATTTGTCTATTCTTTTGGCTTCTCAAGTCGCCTGGTTTGATCATCTCGAAAAAGTCACGGATGAGCATCATTTTTAGGCGTTTTAATTTCTGATCTTGGTTGCTTTCCATGTATATGTATTTTTACAGCATTGTATTTTTATTTATTTATAATTTTTTTAATTATCTTTTGACTTTCTGGAAATGAGCCTCTTATGTTTTTCAATTGATTAGAAGATTCCTCTTTTTATTTTATTTTTTCTTTTAACAAAGTTTGAAAACGATATTCTGTTACTTGGGTGTGCTGGAAACGAAAAGTTAACGAAAATGAGAAAGAAGAAAAGAAAGAGAAGTATTATTGCAGAGGAAGAAAAAAGAAAATAAACATTATGGGGTTTGATTCATATATTTGACGAGTTATTTTGAATTAGAACTTAATTAATAGAATGTACAAGTTTTAAGACTAAAAGTGTTATTATCCCATGACACGTCACCATCTCCGTTAAATTTTTAACGACCGGTGACCAAAATAATAATAAAATGAAACATTAGTGACAATTTTGATGAAAAATTTAGTTGGATGTCCAAAAGAAGAAAAATGTGATAGTTGGGTGATCACTTGTGTAGTTTACCCTAAAATTTATTGATGAGTAAGTTTTCGCTCTAATTGAGTAATGTCTATGAATAGAGAGTATGTTTTAAGTTTTAAAATTAAGAGACTGAGAATATATGTAGTCCTTGGGGATTTTTTTAAGGGGGTTTGGGATAATGCCGACGCTGCACAGGGAATAATAATCTTTTAAATTTTTTTATTTAACAACCGATATTTAATTTATTGGATGAGTGTTCCAGTTTTTAAAATTAAAGTTGTAAAAAAAAGTCCAACTCATCAACGTCTAGTCGTCTATCGTTTGTTTCTGAATTTCTTCCAAGTGTGAAGACCACAAATGAAAGCAGCTTCATTTTCGCAAACTTTTTCACTGAAATTATATAATGGATAAAGTCATTGCACTGATTTTGCGGGGTTGAAAATAAGAAGGTTCCAACCAATGATATTGTCCTATAGAATAAGTTAGAAAAGAAAAACGTGAAATGTATCCCAAAATTGAAGCAAAACTTGCTGTATAACACTCGCATGCATATATCCCCCCTTGCATCGTCAACACTGGAGATTTGGTTGCCGGGCTGATGTGACTCTTCTCCTTCTCTTCCCACCTTGGACTGCCCATCAAGTTCCTCACGTTTGACAAAATTGCCTGCAACTATTCCAAATGTTTGATTTCCTTTGCAAAACAGCTCCTTCTAAGTTTTTCACTTGGATTTTTGTCTATATTTTAGATTACTTAATACTCATATTCGAAATCTATTATTTCATTTCATGACATGTGGTGAAAAGTATGCAAGGAACTTGTTTTGTTGGAGAGAAATTTAGTACAAGTCATAGTAAAATTATCTAAATGTACCCTTGTTGTAGTGTTGTTTTGACAAGTAATAATTAATTAATTATCATTGTGCTATACTGAAATTAAAAAAAATGAGACTATGTTTTTTTTTTAACAATGACAACTAGAAATCATTAACAAATATAATGGAAGAAATAAGAATTATAATGCACCCAAGCATAAAAAGAAAATTAGAGATAACAACCACCAAAAAACTCAAACATAAAATAACAATACTAAGCCCAAAGATCTGAAGAAAAACCAAAATTTCTTTTGAGAGTGACTTTCAACATCAAAAGAACCCAATCACCTTCATAAAAACTCATTGTCTCTGTTGAACGAGACGCTTTAGAAGTGATAAACGAGTGGTGAGCGAACCAAACGATTTGGCAGACTGCTTCGCTACACAATTCTGATTATATCGGCAAACAACCTTTTTACCAAAGAGGGGATCTGACTATAAGTGACCATCGACAAACCAATCAGAAAACTAATGTCGTGAGGGTCTTTGTGCGACCACCAAAATGACCGCAAAAGTATGCAAAAAAAGTACCAAAAGTCATATAGATCGCTCCACAATAGCATAGAGAAAGCGTGGCACAAGAGCAGAAAAAATCGTGTCACAAGGATAGAAATTCTAATTCAAGATTGAAAAATGAAACTCAAGAAAAAAAAACAAATAATATACTATGAAAAAAACAAAAATAATAATAAACGACGACAGTCGGCAACCAACATTAAAATTAATGTCGTCGTCGACTACACAAAAATAAAATGAAAAAAAAGACGATAAAAATTTTAAGACTAGGATTATTTAAAAGGGGTCATAATGAATATAATCTTATGATGACTGAAGTGTATTTTTATTTGACTAATTTATAATTGTATGATTTCTTAAGAAATTAAAAGTTGTTTTATTTTATTTTAGGGAGCTTGGGTCCTCCAATGGACCCTGCATTAGCCCCATTGATCCTCAAAATTTAAAGTTTTGATTGTTCTTAGCGTGTTTTTTAAACTCTAAAACCCAAAAAAATGTAGGCTAAAAGAAGAAGAAAAATGAGAAATTTATAATTTTAATTCAAAAATTAAAATAATGTTTAAATTGATATAATTTTAGACTAATTTAATAGATTGTATAAGTTTTTGGGCTAAAACTGTTTTTAACCCAAGCCACACCACCTTTTCGTTAGTTTTAGACGACGAAAGTATCAAAACAGAATAAAATCGTAACGTTAGATACTATTTTACTAAAAATAATAGTTGTGGTACCAAAATAATAATGAGAGTGTATTTTCTCATAATTTTATGTCTTGTGTATTACTAATTATTTTTCACAGCTTTATTAATTATTTTTGTTTTATTGATAATATATGTGACATAAAATGATTGATGGGGCATGTAAAGTACAAAAAAGGTGGACAAATTCTATTCCAAAAGAAATCATTGTCTATCTATTGTGAAGTTCTAGGGCGAGACGCATTAAATTGAGGCGCAATTGAAATTTTTATAAAAATTATAAGAGTTTGGGTATCGATTTTTTTAATATATACTAAATTTCTTATAAAAAATATAAGAATTTCGATATACACCGTATTTGTTTAGCTAAACAATCCTGGAAGGAAATTAACTAAGTTCAGCCGTTAAGCTTTAAAAAGGGAAGATGCTCGGAGAAAATAAAACCCTCATTATATAGTTAAAATTAGATGATTATTCTCCATTAATATTATTTAGAAAAACATCCCCTAATTAATACTATGTAGAACAGTAGAAAAATACTCTCTTTCAACACCCGTAGGATAAAATTCGCATTTAACTAAAAGTAAGTTTCAAATTTATACCTAACTAAACGCAAGTTCCGTATTGAGTGGGTAGATTTGAAATAAAAAATTAATTTATTATATTCTTTTACACAAAATACGCGAGAAAAAAAAAAAGATTTCTTAGATTTGGAGGTTAACAACACAATTGGCCAACCGATCCTAATTCCTATCAAGCATCACGACAATGTGTGCGATGATGATATCAGCTGTTGACATCCTAGATTATGAATTATGAATTATGATACACGTTTTTGGGCTCACGCAAGCTGGCTGCTCCCCCACAATTCACCTCCTTCAATCACGACATACATTCAAGGAAAGAAAATGAACATTTCTCCCCCTATTCTTATACTTTTGTTTCACATGTCCACTCATCTCTTTCTTGGCTTTACACTTTACACTAACTACTCCATGCATGATTAACATTGAAAAGCAGCTAAAAAGGACTTTGAACTTTCAAGTGTGGTAGAAAAATTAAACGGCTGGGGTCTTTGAACAGAAGCAGCAATGAACCAGGTGCTTAGAATTTCAATACCCAAATGAAGAAAAAATGTATTGATTTTATTCGACATTCGAGAATGACATGCAATGAACTGAGCAGCTATGATGGGGAATTATGTTATCATTACTAAAGCAAATACAGCAGCAAGTAAACCTGCTAAGTGAAAAAAAAAAAAAAATAAGAGAGGATGGTGACTGCCTTACAACGGACGGATACAAAACTTTACATAAGGGGTGTGAACTATTAAAAAGCTATATTAGTAATACAGAAATATAAAATTTTAAAATTTTAAAAAATAAAAAAATACAAAAATACAAAATTAGATTCTTAATAAAAAAATATAAAATTTATATCTAAATTCTAAAAAAATTAAGAAGTATAGCTGCCCTCCACCACTCTTCGGTTCATCTCCGGCCTTAGCCATCCATTTGGGCACATCTCCTCTCCTAGCTAATTACTAACCCATGATTTGATCAATGTATCACACAATAGTCAATAGATGCCCTAACTTCAAGCTAGGAGTTAGCTTTGGTAAAGTCAAGTAGGTAACTAGACATTCTGAATCAGCATTCTCCTATCACATTCAGTATTTAATTACAAGATCCAAATTTCTTAGTCTTCTGACCGAAACAACCCTTCTTCATTGAAATAGCACCATATCTATTAGGGATAGATTTTTTTAATAAAAGCCGCTAGTTTTATTAAAAGAAAAAAATTTAAATTTAAAATAAAAATTTAGAATTATTATTGTAAACTACCTACAACTAACCACTTTAGATCATAAAAGAACATACATGAAAAATGTTAAAAATCTATCTAAAAAATTCGATCGAAAAATAGATAACACCTTTGACTCGTTTTTACATTTTACATTGAAATTTCTAAATCATCTAACGGTATAAGCAAGATATATATGCATGACCAACACATATTAGCTAGATTTAGTGATAAAGAGTTTAATATTTTTAAATTTTAGAATTATATTTAATTAATATTATAATAAAGGTAATCATATTCCTGTTTTATAATATTAAAATTTCTTATAGATTTTTATAATTAAGATAATTTTGTATTATTCTCTATACTATTTTATTTCCCCTTATATTTAAGGACTTTTTTAGAATTTATATAAGTATTTTTAATTACTTATAATTTGAAATATTTTTGTGTATATATAAATATATTAAAAGTTTTTTCGTATTTTAAGGAACTATTTATATTTTTATAATTTGAAACAATTATGTATTTTTTAAAAGGATTAATATCTTATACACCGGCGGTGGAAAGTTTTTATTTCCACAAGCGCCTCAATTATAGGGTTTAGGGTTAGTGTTTAGGGTTTAGAGTTTAGGGGTTTTAGTGTAAAGGTTTAGAATTTAAGATTTATGTTTAGAATTTAGGAATTAGGGTTAGAATTTAGGGTTTAGGGTTAGGGTTTAGTTTTAGGGCAATATGGGTGGGGATTTAAGTTTTAAGCTATAAACCCTAAATTTTAACCCTAAACCCAAAGTTCTATCAACAATCCCTAAATTCAAAACTACTATACTTATACCCCTAAATTTTAAACCCTAAACGAAGTCCTTAACCCCTAAAACTAAGGTACTTGTGTAAAAAAGTTTCCACAAGCGCTTGTGTATAGAACAATTACCCTTTTTTAAAAGAACTTATAATTTCAAGCATTTTTGAGTTTTTAATGATTTTTAGATCCAAACAATCAATTGTTGCTAAATCAATATGTTAATGATCAATTGGAATATGTCACATCATCACCACAACGTTCGTTATCTATATAAGGCTCAATTGGTATGTAATTTCAAATAAGGAGCATGTTCAACCCATTGAGTTGTCCCAATAAAAACGGGAACAATGTTATTTCGAAGAGACCAAAGTTCGAATGATTTGACAGTATGGTGTGTGTATTTTCAAACGTTAAATTTATTTGAACCATATAATCACATCAGCATATTAAAAAAATAAAGGACATGTTTGATCGTGAATTTCAAATAAAAGTCCAGTTGAGAAGTAAGTTTACACTTAAGTTTACATTAATTCTAAGAAATTCAACAAATTTAACCTTTAATATTCAAAACATATTGTGTTGTAGTTTTAAAAAGCTGAGATCAATTTGCACAATTCTAAAATTATGCAAAATAAAAAATATTAATCATAATTAATTATCCTTAATTGTTCAGTTTCAAAATTTATAGTGGTTAAATTGCTTCTCTTTGTTTAGTTAAAGTTGTAAGATGAACCAATTTGTACAATTCTAAAACTGAGAGGGACCTAAGAAGTATTTTTACAAAACAAAATCAATTGGTCAAGTCGGTCAAATTCCTGAAATACGGTGTCGCTTTGACTTGATCCCTTCCAAAAGCCGATTAGTTAGGTGATCCTCAGTTACTCGGCCACACTTCACTCATGGCCGCTTCCCTGCTTCCTAAAGGTACCCCGCTGCTCCGGCTCTGGCTGCAACATTACAACCTTCTCACCGCCGGAATCTTATCATCTCCGCGCCGTCCTTGGTCAGCTGCGGCAGATTCGGCGGGGGACGAAGAGAAGAAATTCTCTGCGGAGAAGACCAATGCGGTGCCAGGCCTGAGGGGCCCGCCGAAGTATCATATGTGGGATGATTCTGATTACAAGAAACGGAAGGATAAGAAAGAAGAGATTCTTCGAGACATCCAGCCTATCATTTCGCTGGCTAGAGAGATTCTTCACTCTAATAGGTCAGTCTCTTAGCTCTATCCATTTTACTCTTTATTTAGGCTCTGCTTACATAGTTTTGTAATTATATCATACATTTGAATGTTTTCTGATATGATTTCATATATGTATCGCTCAGTTATGTTTGAATTAGTCTTGGATTTTAACTCAATCAAGAAAGCGAAAGTAATAAAAGCAGCTTGTTGACTATTAACAAGGCAATTTGTTGATTTAATTCGTTGCTAATGTTTAGTAGTTTCAACTTTCAAATATTGAGCGCTGACGTTTTTTTGTAGGTTTTTAGGTTAAATTGCATCATTATCTCATGTGTTTATCCAGAGAAGATAAATTAAGAAATAAGTATAAAGGTTTTTGTTAGTGTGGAATTTTGAAATTCTGAGTCTGTTGCTGATATGAGATGAATGAAAAGTTACATTTATCCTTTTGCATGATCAAGCTTGTTATGGTTGCATTGCTGTTGCTTCTTTTGCAATTTGTGTGATAAATCTTTAATGCTTTCAGAAATACTGCTTTTTATTGTTTTGATGAAAAATTTACTCCCTGGTCGTATTTAAAAGTAGTTTAAGTAAGAATGTGGAGTCTAATGGTGTAAACAGAAAGTACTTTAATGTTGCCTCATCAACTTGCCTGCTCTTGGAAACACTGTCACTAAGTTCCCAATATCAGTATTCTCTGTTATCTTCTTTATCAAGGACAGAAGAGGAGGAAAACAGAATTGGGACATTGTATTGGTTGGCACTTGGCTGTATAAACATTATAATCCAATTTTGTAGAACTTCCACTATTGTTAGTGGCTCAAGTATATATATTAAACACAAAAATAGAAATAGGGGGTACATAAGATTTCTCTATTTACCCAAATTAGTAATAAGGAGAAAGAATGCCACAAAAGAAATAACATAGTTCTGTGTGTGGTTGCCTTGTCATTTGCTCGAACCTAGTTAAACTGGGGCTTTTGTTATTGTTACATCTTATAAAAGATCTGGAAACCAAGTAAATAAGAAAAAACAGACCCCTCTGGATATACTTGAAGTTTCAATATGTTAACCATCTTCTGATGTTATTATCTCCATTCTCCAGAATAATAAGCTAGCTACATTTAAAAAAAATACTAATGAAATTAAGTTTTGATAGAACCTGTGATTTGAACCACTGATGGATGTCAAGCTAACATATTATTTTGAGATACTTTTTGAATGAAGCAGTTAATAAGTTGAATCAACCAGTCTTTACAGTGCAACGATGTTAAATATTAGTCAACATCATCATTATGATTCTTCCTTGTACTTATTTTTCCTATTGCTAGGTATATTGATGGGGACCTATTAACTGTTGCAGAGGAGAAAGCTGTGGTAGAGATGCTTCTTCGTTATCATCCAAATTCTGAAGATAAAATCGGATGTGGACTTGATTCTATTATGGTGAGTTTCTGTTGGCTTTCTTTTATTGAGGTTTTCCCTGTTTTGATTGAGTTGCTAGATAATCAAACATGTTCTGGGTGAACAAACTTCTCAGTATTCCCATTGACCCATTCTGTGGTTACACATCTGGAATTCTGGATAATATCTAGTATGAACTTAATAGAAAGAAGTTGCTTGTTTCTTATGTCCTACTGTCAAAATTTTCTCCTACTGGCATCTGCTATGAATTTAATCAAATAACTCAATATTTTGCAAATGCAAGCGACCTTCTCTGCTCCTTGTGGTTAGTTGTTGTTTTCCTTTATAGTTGGTATGGCATCTGAAAAATTGTGTGACTCGGAAAAATAAATTCCACTAAATGTAAAGCGGTACTCTTGAGTTTCAAAAATGCTTCCACCATGTTTTGGGCCTGAGTTATCTCACACAAATTATGAAGAAAAAAAAATGTTGGTAACCCTTGATTTAGAAGGTTTTTTTTAATCATGGTTTTATCCTTGCTTCTTACTGATATAATCTCCAGTTATTTGTGCTTGAGAAAAATGTCTTCTTGGCCTACTTACTCAAGTGAGTGGTGAATACATGCATCATGTATTCTTTTCATACATTTTGCCTGCATGGCAGCGTGATATTCTTTCCTTTTGGCATTTGGCTTGTGTTGTCATGGATGAGTGGAGAATTTAAGGACTGTTGTACAAATATTTGTTTACGCCTGGATGATCATGGAACATGAGGATCCTGAGAAGGGTTTCTAGTTACAATTTTACATGCCAAGTAGAATGGAATTTAATTTACAGTACCAGGAAAAGTTATATTTCTTGTTAGTAAATTTTAGAGGCTAAAAGCCTAAAACTAAATAATTAACATCTCAAATGCACCTGTACAGAGAACCATATACAATGGTGGCATTGTTTACTGTTTTTTTCCATTTTGGAGAAGCTTCACAGCGTTATTCTTTAGGCAAATACTTGGTTTTGGGGCGTGAAATTGTTTCAGATACTAACAGTCTATCTTATTTATATCAAGAATCATTTCTAGCTGGTTGATTTTATTGTATGCCTCGCACTCGCACTCTCTCAATTTTATCTAACCGTACAGTGTCAGAATAGTTTTATTTAAAGAAAAAGAAAAGGAAGTTATCCATCTGTTTCTAATTATAACTTACAGATTGGTTCGTAGAATGGGCTTAAAAAGGCTGGGCTAATCTAGGTAGCATTTTATCTCTGTTTGTGTTTGTATGCAATTGTTGGCACATACATTGACAGATTGAACATTTTGACTGATCCATTCTTTTGCCAATTGTTGCGACTTTGAATCTGCTATTAATCTTCCTGCTAATTTGACTTTTCTTACTGATGAAGTGAATGCTGTTTTTTGTTTAGTAACATTTGTGGTTGGGTTGGGTGCAACTTAACTACCATGGTGTTTCCTTCCATACATAGATCGTTATGCATTCTATGGATCTCGGTCATAAAATTTCTATTGGCTTTAATAACGTGCTTAATCTCCTTCTTTTAAGGTTGGTCGACATCCTGAATTCAGATCTTCAAGGTATCTGTTTGCTGTTAGAACTGATGGTGGATGGACAGATTCCTCATACCGAAAGTGTCTGCGTGCATACATTCAAGATAAGTACCCATCCCATGCAGAAAGATTTATTAGTGAACATTTTTGGCATGGATGCCTTCATGGGAGACTTGGCCACATGATCCCGAAGTCACCAAAAAATTTCAATGCGATAAACAACTCTTGACTAATGCTTCATGTTTGTTATAAATAAGGACGAAGAAAATGATTGAATTGAGCCTTTGTTGACTTGCATTGCATCTTTGTCCTCTGCATATGATTATGTTATTAGAAATCTTACTAATATTTTCAAAGCACTTTATTGTAGGTCTGGAACTTGTCTGAAGAGCTTGTTAGTTGGTAGGTAACAGAATTCACACTTCTACCCACTATTATATAGCTCATATTGAATACCAGAATTTTAGACATTTGATCGCCTTCTTTACTGTCTATGATTGCATAATCACCAAACTTCCTTTAGTGGTTGAACCGTTGAAGACCTGACTAGCTCAGCTGGTCTGCTTGTTCAGTTGTTAAATGTTGTTATTAGTCAAAATGGTAGATAACTCTGAATCCTTTCTGCAAGAATGTGGGTTTGTTTTAGAAGACAAAAGATAGGTGTTTTCGAGTGGTCAAATCTGGCATAGTTGAAACAGGAATATAGAACCCCTGTAGTCAAGTGTAGCGTGAGGTAGCCTTTTGGGAAATTATTTGGACAAATACCCCCTCCAGAAATCATTTGGAAAAATACCCTCATTTGGTACACGTAAGACAAACTCGTATTTGGCTAAAAGCGAGTTCTGTATTGAGTGGGTAGGTAAAAAATAAAGAAATTAATTTACTAAGTTTTTTTACACAGAACTCGCGTTTGGCCAAATGCGAGTTTGAAACTCGCTTTTGATCAAACTCGAGTTTGCCTTACGTGTACAAAATAGGGTATTTTTTAAATGGTTTTTGGAGGGGTATTTGTCCAAATAACTTCTCAAAAGGGAATATTCATCCAAATTCCCCGGTATAATTAGCATGAGTGTAACTTGGTTGACTGCAATGAAGAGCAATGGGGTTGAATCATGATTAGGAGACAAGCATGATGATTAGACTCGGACTACTCTATGATCTGTGGGTGGATCGCCAGCTGGATGAAGCAAATCCATGTGGGGTCTTTGCTCATTGCTCCATCCTTGTGTTGGTTGGTTTTCTTTGTATAATTTGGTGGAGGAAGAAACTGAAAGATGTTTGTGTTAGAGCCGTGAATTATGTGGTACTCAACTCAGCCTGGTCTTATCAGCTGGCCTTTGGTACGGTTTAGGTCTTAGCTATTGGCTTTCGGGCTCCTTTTTGTGTTTGATTTGAGATGATGGAAGAAACCAGCCATACGCTTTCCTTGAAGTTGGTGTGGACTTGTCAGGCTTTGACCTTGCCGGTTGAAATTTGTGTCCAGGAAAAAATCTATTATCGTTATCAAAAGATAGAACATTTTAGGTTATAATTGAAAATATTACTAAGACTTATTAGGTTGGGTGTTTTTAACCTTTTAATTTGTAAATTAAAATGTTATTCGGACCAATATGTTTTGGTAACATTTTAAGCTGAACATTTCTTAGTCCTTTTTTAAATCGTCGTACAACAAACTCGCCCGATGTATTGTGGTGGCTTTAGAAGATTTATTTTTTCTGGATCAGACGGAGGTTTGAAAAAAAAGGAGATAAGGTAAAAATTAGAAAAGATGATGAATAGTGGGTTTTAGATTCCAGTCTTACTTGTGCAGGTGTATAGAAGTCTTCTTTTTGTAGCTTGTATTAATCTTAAAATGATGAATATTGATGAGTTGACAAATAAGTAGACAACGATCATGTTAAGGGATTGTAATTCTTGACAACGATCATGTTAAAAGATTGTAAGATTGTAGCCAAGTGGAGAATATGACAGATAATTTTCAGAATATGACAACGATTATATCCGACTTTAACAATGTTTTCTTTTTTTTATTAAAAAATTAAAGTCAGATCATCTTCAGTCGTACTTTAAATAGTGTTTTTTGTATAAGTGCACTCATACAGTTTATTTTCATTATTTTTAGTAAAAAAATTAGAATGAACAGTGAAGTCGAATTGAGTGTGCACGCTTTTACTATTAAACAACAATAGATTAGAAAATAAAAACATGGGTGCAATACATAGAAAAATAATGATTTCCAGTACAATATCTGGGCAAGAAGACCGGGGTATAATCAAAGCAAACAACTAGTGGTATTCACTAGTAGAACATATACCAAAAGTGGTGGGTAGTGGGTAACGACTATGCCACCCATTTACCCAGTTTTGATACGTACGGTTGTGTGGAGACCAACACAAAGCTCCACTTCCATTGATTTCTGTCTTACCTTCTCCACCTGCTTCCACTCTTTTTTTTCCCTTTTCTTTTGTCATCTCAATAGCTTCATTTCTTGGGGGTCGAGCCCCTAAAGAATGAAAGCAAGTCGTAGGAGTAAAAGCAAAGCAATGAAAGCAACGTATCAATATCATGGTGGAAAAAAAGAAAAACCTGCATGCGTCTCCATATTCAGCAACTCCACCTAAAGCACTGGATCCCCCACATTACAATTTAGGCGATGCCACTCCATAAAAAGTCTGGGGTTTTATCTTCTAAAAAGCTAAGATTGATTCACAAGCAAAGTATCAAAGTGCCCACTCCTCCATGCAATTTCATAGTGCTGAACAAACAGAAAGAATAACAAACACTAATAGGTTAAAGGTTGCACTAGATTACAACAAATGAATCAACCGATCGAATCGTGAATGGATGTCTGATTAGTTCACATTATAAGTGAAAGGAGATAAAAGTTGTTCAAAATTGAATTAAAAATTTAGTATTGTTAATGATCGAAAAAGGATGGTGGTGGTGGACTTTCAAGCGGCTCATTCAGGGTGGTTCGGGCGAAATGTCGTTGTCTTTCGGGATGATGGAGATGAACAAAAAAAGAAACGAAGTTGTATATATTGGGAATGTCTGACGACGATATCAAGTATAATTCTCGCATGATATGATGGATGAAACAAAATAGCCTAGTCTGTCAGTCGAACAACTTAGTTGGTGAGTGTATTATAGATTCACCAAGACATAAAAAATCTCAATAAAATTTAAACTGAATACAGAATCAGTAAAGTATAAACAAATCATTGAAGTCTTTGGACACTTGATAGAATTGTTGAGAGTAGGTATATAGTCATACAGTGAAGCCACAATAATTTATCCCAGGCATACAGAAATGTGGCAACAATGTTATTCTACTTCTTTTTTATTATTATTTATATATAGTAATTTCTCATTTAATATTATTTATTTATCACTGTAAACTAAGTGATTATTAATGACTCATTTGGCTTTTGTGACAAATAAATTGTTTCTCGTCCACTCCAGTTGTCAATTTTTATGAATTTTCCTCTGCAAACACAAAACTGTTTTACAGCCTTTTTCCAGAGCTACTATAAATGATATTTGACTATCTATTCATCTCCACATAAATTATTAAGGGAAAATCTATTAAATAATGAACCGGAGTAAATTACACCTTTATAAATTGGGACATGAATAAAATAAAGTGCATTGAAAAAATTATTCATATAATAGATATTTGTTGTATCTAATTTAAATTAATTGATTGATGGATTCAGTTAAAAAGAATCAAATAAAATTTAATTTATCATCATTTTTATTATTTTATTACCCATAAATGAATTGTGTTGTTATTTTATTTTGAAAATTTAAGTTGTCAATAAATACTTAATTATATTATTAGATTCTAAATACTACTACTAGTTTGAGGCAGTGCATAAGATTTAAGAGGTCATTTTCATGTCTTGGGCAATGTGTGTACATGCCACCCTTTCATCCCTATCATTTTTCTTAATTATATATAACTTCTTTTGGTCTCTCTTTTTTTTTTCTTCTCAATTATATATATAATTTCAAAAACTATATTGTACACATAGAGGATCAAAACACATAGGTTAGTTATTAACAAGTGTTGAGCGCAGTTACAAAAAATATTGCTCTTTCATGAAGAAAATTTGAATTTAAATTTTAAAGATAATATTGTTAGGAGGGAAGATTTTTTCGGACACCGGCCATAAAATAAATAAGTATCATACCCCAAAAAATACAAAGTTATTTTACAAATTTGTAAAATTAAATGTAATTTTACATATTCTTATAATTTTGTGTACAAAATTTAATAATTGAAACATTAAGGTCTATTTGGTTCTATAAAATATTTTCTATTTTATTTTCCATTTTCTTTTATAAAAATATTTTTTATTTTCATTTTTTAAAAAATAAAGAATACATTTGGTTAATAGAAATAAAAGCATGTTTTCAAAACTGCAAACTAGTAAAAATGTATTTAATACCTAGTTTTTCAAAATATAAATAAGCAAATAATTATCAAATAATTAAATTATAATATATTTATTAGAAATAATAATAATAATAATAATAATAATAATTATTATTATTATTATTATTATTATTATTATTATAAAAAGTAAAATGTGATTATATAAATCAAAATTTAAAATTGACATTATAACAATTCGAACCCATATTAAATAAAGTTCAAATCACAATATCATTGTTTTTATTTTTTCCACTTTTCTAAAAATATTTTTAACAAAAATAGTGAAAACATTTTTTTATATTTTTAAAATTTCACTCATTTTTAATTTAATATTTTAGTAATCATTTTCTAATTTTACAACCAAATATGTTTTCTTTAAAAAATTATTTTTTAAAAAACGAAAATACAAACGACCTATATTCTCTAAAATCAAACCCACCTTTATATTTTATTTTATTTTCCATTCTATTCATATAAATCATAATGTACACAAAATGTTAGCTAAAAGATATCTAATTAACTTGAGAAAAACTTTGATCAACAAGTTGTGTAAAAAATTATATAAACTTATTAAAATTTGGATTTAGAAAGTTAGTTTAAGTCTTAGAGATTTATGTTGTATGAATTAGAATTTAAGATTTATAGTTTTATGTTTATGATTTAAAAAATAGTAGTATTTAGGATTAAAAATTAAGATATTATATTTAAAAAAATGGGTGTGCAAATTCTTTTTACACATATTCTATATCAAATTATAACCCAACTAATTTTCCACGTAAGAAACTTTCTATCATTCAAAATATATTTTATAAAAATACATATTCAATTTATATGATAAAGATTTTAAATTGATTCAAAATTATACGTATATATTATATTGGTAAATTCAGTTAATAAATTATCAGTCGTAAAAGTAAATTTACTCTAATGTAAGTATCTACTTCCCCTTTTGACTTTTATATACCAATAATTGTTATCGATATTTAACGTGATGTGTGTTTTTGATTTTGTGGTGGTATAATTGATTTTGGGTCATCGTGATTTTAACTTTTATAGAATTGATTTTGTGTATAATTGATTTTAATGTAATGAGATTTATATTTGGATTTTTTTTTTAAAAATCACGATTATATAAAAATATAGTGTAAAAATTACGACGAACGCAAAAGCTACATCTACATTGATTTTCCCAAAATTACATTTGAGGTCTAAAATCACGTCTAAATTTTTAGATCAAAATATGTTAACACGATAACCGAGACATATTTTCCCGTTCAATTGATATTTTTAGACACAAAACGCAAAACTAAACATGTATTAAGAGGATCAAGGCTGATAATCTGAATCTAGGAATCCAACGGAAGGGAATGAGTTGGTTTTGATGGGGTCCAGAGATTTGGAGGCAAAGAATGTCACGTGTCCAGTAAATGCTTTGCATGGGCCATGATTCAGGTCTGTGTGTCGATACACACCAGACTTTCCCTCCTTAAAAAACAAATCTTTTCTTCTCCGACTACTTACTTAAGCTGAGTAGTACTAAGCTCCCCCCTTTGTTTGATGCAACTGAGCCAACTCACTAAGCAAATACACCTCCTTTCCCCATTGCCCACGAAAGAGATGCCTCAAGCCCTCTCTTTCTTCTTCTTCTTCTTCTTCTCTGTTCTGTAATGGAAACGAAGATCTGAACAAGTTTTTTTTTTGGGTGGAACAGAATGGCTTTGAATCATCAAGACTCGTCCTTTATTTTCGATGCTCTTTATTGTTCGGAGGAGAATTGGGATGATGAAGAAGAAAGTTGTTTCGGTAACGGGATTGTTAATAAATCCAACCCTTTTCCAGTTTTGTTAGAACAGGACTTGTTCTGGGAAGACGATGAACTTTCCTCTTTACTTTCCAAGGAAGAGCAGAATCAACTCTCCGGTACCGTTCAAGCCGATGGGAATCTAGCCAAGTCTCGCCGGGAAGCTGTGGAATGGGTGTTGAAAGTCAATGCTCACTATTCCTTCTCCGCTCTCACCGCCGTTCTTGCAGTCAATTATCTTGACAGATTCTTGTTTAGCTTCCGGTTCCAAAGCGAGAAGCCATGGACGACTCAACTAGCTGCCGTGGCTTGTCTTTCTCTTGCAGCCAAAGTGGAGGAAACCCAAGTTCCTCTCCTACTGGATTTACAAGTACGTCTCTTTATCACTGTAGTTTAATTCATTTGCCACCGGATTTGGCTTGTGAATGTGTTGATCTGTTTAGGTGGAGGAGAGCAGATATGTGTTCGAGGCCAAAACTATCCAAAGAATGGAGATTTTGGTCCTCTCTTCCCTTCAATGGAAGATGAACCCTGTCACCCCACTTTCATTTCTCGACTACATATCAAGGAGGCTTGGATTAAAGGACCATCTTTGCTGGGAATTTCTCAGCAGATGCGACCGGATTCTGCTCTCTGTCATTTCAGGTTAGAATTCAGCACCCTTTTTTAAGCTGGACTCACTCTGTAATCTATAAATCTATATGTGATTAATAAAGATCAGTTCTTGTTAAATTCATGGCAGATTCTAGGTTTATGTGCTACCTTCCTTCTGTAATGGCCACTGCTACAATGCTACACGTTGTGGAGAGTGTAGAGCCCAGTCTTAGAGTAGAATACGAGAAGCAGCTATTAGGCATCCTGGGAATTGACAAGGTATTGTTTATACTTTATCGTCAGCTTTTTCTAATGTTAAATGTGCAATTTCATCTTAAATCCCGATTCATGTATTGAACCAGGACAAGGTAAATGAATGCTGTGAGCTGATAATGGAATCGGCAACAACAAGAGTCGAAGGCAACGAATCGAATAAGCGCAGGTTTAGCTCCATCCCGGGAAGCCCGAACGGTGTAATCGATGTCTCGTTTAGTTCCGATAGCTCGAACGATTCCTGGGCAGTGGCATCGTCGTCGAAGAAGAGCAGAACACAGCAAGAGCAGCATCTGGAAATGCTAAGCATTCCACACTGAATTTCCCTCGTGGAATTCAGAGTATGAATAGTCTAATATGTAATAATGTTGGTGTTCTTTTCTATGGATGCAAGTTAAATTGCTTACCATCTGCATTTTCCGACCAAAACCCGCACAAATCGAGAGACGTATAGCTTTGGGGTGATTGGTGAGGAAATCAGGAATCGGAGATGGTTTGCATTTTATCCGGAAGAAACAATGAAAAATGCAGAGTCCATGCATTAATGCTCAAGACATTCTGTTCTACGAACATAAATGTTGTACTAATTTCATTACAGTATATAAATTAAAAAAATTTCTTATTTCCTTGTTCTTGCACATGATTCAAATACATAGAAAGGCTGTGTATTTTTTACGTATGTGTATTTAAATACAGTGGCGAAAACAAAAAAAGAACGGGAGGAGTGAAAGTATATACTACTCTATAAAAAGAATTTTTGTTTGCATGTGAAGGGAGGACAATGTTGTCGGCCACCGGCGGGGTTTGGAGTAAATTTGGTGACTGTAATTTTTGGGGGTTTGAGGAGACCAATTTTTTGTTTAAAACCCTATAAAGTACCCTCGGTCCAATATAATTTTAAAACAGGGATATTTTTTATTTATTCGTTTCACAATTTAAATCGAGATTAAAGTGGATTAAATAAAAATAATAATAATAAGCCGATGAGATGTCGGATTACAAACAAAAATTAAGATCTTGAATTTCAAAGTGTCAAGTTCAAATAATATCATGCGTAAGTTTAGTTCAAAACTATTATAATAATTTGTCTAAATTTAATTTTATTTCTCGGCATGATTGTAGTTAATAATAAAAATATTTGAACCCAACAAATGTCTCAGTAAAAAACGAATGATATTCATTCTAAGAAACACACGTTGAATCGCAAAAAAAAATTGTCTAACGTGTGCCTAGGACACATGTTAAGGATCAATTAATATTCTAAATTAAATCAAATATACCATTTGAAAGTTGCACCTCATTTAATTAGATACAAAAAAATTTTCTCATTAAATATTTTATTTAATAATTAAAATTCTCTCTTATTTTTAAGCGAGTTGTCTCTCTTATTAAATGATTTATGGTTTAGGGTTTTAGGTTTTTTAGCTTTTGGTTTAGTGTTTGAGTTTGAGTTTGGGGTTTATGAGTTTGATTTTAGGGTTTAATGTTTGAGGTTTAGAGTTTAGTGTTTGAGGTTTAGGGTTTAGTGTTTATAGTTATAATTTAGAGTGTTAGGTTTAGGATTTAAGATTTATTGTTATAATTTAGGGTTTGGATTTTATGATTTATTATTTATGGTTTAGAGTTTAGGGTTTAATAGGAGAGACAAATCATATAGAAATAAGAGAGAAATTTAATTATTAAATGAAAATTTTAATAAAAAAATTATTTGTATTTATATTAAATGAGGTGTAATTTTCAAAAAAAAAATCTTTGATTTAATTTAGAATATTAATTGATTCTTAACATGTGCCCTATGACACAGGTTAAACAAAGACAAATATATATATATATATATATATATATATATATATATATATATATATATATATATATATATATATATATATATATATATATATATATATATATATATATATATATATATATATATACTTTAGATATTTGCTATAGTAAATTAAAAGTGAATATTGATATTAATTATAATATATCAATAATTTAAGTATGCTTTACTTTTTGATTCATAATATTTAAATTTAATACGGATAATAAATAAAATTTAAGTTTTAAAGTAGATTTGTTGATTTAAATTGCAATAAATTACAAAATATACTTCGACTTTGTTAAATGTGATATTGTATACACAAATTTTATTTGATTTGATTGTATACATAAAATTAGTTTGATTCGGTTTTTATATATTATTATCACAATTACCAACATAACATCATTTTATAGATTACAAAAAATATCATATTAATCGAATATGAGATGTGTTTATTTAAAAATATATATACAATTTAATCAAAATAAAAGTTTCATGTATACAATTGAACAAAAATTAAAGTTTCATGCGTATAATATCACAAAATAAAGTTTATATATCACGTCACACTTTGAATCAAAATTCATATATAACAAAGAAGTCTTTGTTATGGAGAGAGAGAGAGAGGTAGAGAGAGAGCGCGAGTAAGTCGGAGGGACGGCGGTCGTAGGATTCAGATCAGTGTTGGGAGAGAGAGAGGGAGTGCGAGTCGGAGAGCTTTTGCTCGACAGCATTAGGTAGGTGGCGAAGGAGTGAGAGGGAGATCTAGGGTTGCTGGTCGCCGTTTTCAGGGGAATGGCGTTCGTCGTTCTGGTTCTAGCCCTAGGCCCGGGTTTGCCATTTTCGTTAACTTCGTTAGCAAGAGGATACACCATACCGCTCTAAGGGAGGCCTTTTCTGAGTATAGCAAGGTTATCAGCGTTTTTATTGCATATCAAAACCAAAGGAGAATCAAGTCGGCGTCTACCTTTGCTTTTGTTCGTTTTGAAAAGAAAGTTGAAGCTATGAACGCAGTCAAGTTTGGAAATAATCGCCGGTTGGATGGTTTTAACGTTAAGGTGTTTTTGGAGAACAGAGAAGCAAAGTTCCCTTCTCCCTCCAAAGGCTTCGATGAGGCTGTCTCTAATGGCCTGAAAGAGACAGGCATGGCTGGTTCTAAGTCTAACGTCCGCTTGGGTCGTTATGGGATTAGGGACAACCGTTCCTATAAAGAAGCTATACTAGAAAAACCAAGTACGCTCTCTGGGGATAAGCTCGTTGCAAGGTCCAGTGACCCAGTTTGTGAGAAATGCAAAGGGAGCTTTCAGGTGGCGACTGGTTTTCCTCTAAGTCTATCGGTACCTATAAACCTTGAGCTTGCTTCTTCGGAAGATTGGTTGCAACGCTGTCTTCTTGTTCAAATTAAAGGCATGTATGACGCGGGCTGCGTTCAACAAGCTTTGCGTGCGGATGGGTTTAAGGTGGACGTCTGTTCTTGGACTGGTTTCTATGCGGTGATCAAATTCGAGGAGGAAGAACAGATTCCAATTTTCTGGGACCTGCGTGAATCGCTGTTAAGAACGTGGTTTAACGATATCGATCATTTCCAGAACTTCAAAGATAAGAATAAGTTAAAAGTATGGGTGTGCATGGAAGGTGTCCCGCTGTCGATTTGGTTTGATTCTGTCTTCTCAATGATAGGCAGTAGAATTGGTTCTGTTATTAAAGTCGACGAAGATACCACAAAGAGAGCAAAGTTGGATGTTGCTCAGGTTCTCATTGCGATAGGGTGTCTCTCGGAGGTTCCTCCGTCCATTTCTGTTTCTGCGTTTGGAGAGGAGTTCAATATCCGGCTGTTCACGGCGGAATACGACGATGAACGGTGCTGGTTAGATGATGAGCAGTCGAAGAGTCAGGAGGCTGAAGTTAGATCTTGGCAGAGAGATGATCTTTGTCAGGAGAATGTTAATTTGGCGGCGGCACTATTTTCCGTGTCAGCTTGCGACAAATCCAATGCTAAAGATCCGTTGGTGGGGGCGGTTCCTTTACCCACGGTTGATTCTATGTCGGGTGGGTCATATGCTGACCATAATATTGGGCCTAATGTTAGTCTGGACCGCTCCGAAGATAACAATCTGTTTGATGTCCCTATACATCATGCATCGGGCCCAGCTGAATGCTCAGAAAATAGCTCAAGCGGGGAGCCCACTATAGATTCTATATCGGGGATTTTTACTATTAAGCCCAAGTTAGTTAAGCATCTGAAAAATGGCTCACTGTCCCTGGTTCTCAGACCAAATCTTGCGCAAATTCAATCTTCTTTGGGTTCTTTGTCTGAAAAAGCTTCAGCGGAAATTGGGGAAAACGGAGGTAAGTATCAAAGACGGATGTCTCCTATCGCCTCCCCGAGTGAGTTGTCTGGAAAATGCCCTGTTACTTCGTCGAAGGAAGCTGGTCTTCATGCGGGGATCGTTGAGAATGAAGCCCTTGCCACTATTGAGGTATGTGAAACTGTTGGTTTGTCCTTTAATGCTAGTAAAGATGCTATGGTCAGCCGATTGTTGGAGATTGATAGTGGAGATAGAGTGTAATTTCAAGATAGTATGGTTGGGCTCTGTGGGAATTAGCTTTGTTCAGTCGGTGTTTTCAGTTTTTTATTAATGAAGAAAATTGTATTTATTACTTGGAACATTCGGGGTTTAGGGAGATTTGACAAAAAGGCAGCGGTTAAGCGAGTGATTCGTAATTCGAAACCATCAGTGGTGTTTATCCAGGAATCTAAACTACAGGAAGTTAACGATAGGATCTGCAGGGTGATTAGTGGTAATCTTGTGAACTTTAATTTCGAGTTTTCTGCGTCGGTCGGATCAGTAGGGGGCTTAATTTCTTTGTGGGATTCGAAGTTCTTCGAATGCGATTATTCGTGGAAAGATAAGTCGTTTATTGCCTTGTTTGGTAAATTTGTTGAAACAGGGATCAAGTGTGTTCTTGTGAATATATATGCCTCGTGTTCGGATGCAGAGAGAAAAGATGTTTTTGATGATCTAAAGGCTAAGTTGGTTGGAGTGAATTCTTCTTTGATTATTGGCGGAGATTTTAATGTGGTTAGAGATAGGTCGGAAAGAATTGGGAGCAGTTTTAACAAGCGGGCAGTTGAAGATTTTGAGGATTTTATTGAAGACCTGGGGTTATCGGATTTGCCTCTTCAAGGTGGTCCCTTCACCTGGTCCAATTTCAGAGACAATCCATCTTTTAGTCGGTTGGATAGGTTCTTGGTGTCAGACGATATTATGGATTTGTGGCCTGATCTATTTCAACTGGTTCTTCCGAAATCTCTTTCGGATCATAATCTGGTATCCTTAGCTTGCTTAGGGGATTGTTGGGGTCCCCGCCCAATCAAGTGGTTTGAATCAGCATTGGAGTATGAAGATTATGTAGAGCAGATCCGGCATGTGTGCAGTGTTTCTTCGAATCATAATATCATGTTGTTGCTCGGCGAGTGTAAAATAGCAACTAAAAGCTTGGCTGCCTCTAAGGAAGGGTTTGTTAGCGGTTCGATTGATGCTCTTGAAAAGAAATGCGCAGATTTAGAGGAGGCTATATCTAAAGGCGATCTTCATTTAGTTAGCGATCTCAAAGCTGCTAAGGTTTTATTGTGGAAGGCTTTTCAGAAAAATGAAAGAGATTGGTTGCAGAAGTCGCGTCTCAAATGGTTTGAATTGGGCGACAAAAATACAAAGTATTTTCATTCCGTTGCTTCCTCAAGAAGGTGTAGAAACTACATTGACAAAATTGCTCATGAGAATATTGTGTCCACTGTTCCTTCGAAAATGAAGGGTATCATATCAGACTTTTTCAAAGATGGGTTTAATTCTTCGAAGACCATTCCCATCAAAAAGTTCGACTGTGAATTGAAGTGTATTAGTCCCTCTGAAGCGGGGCTGCTCGAAAAACCCTTCTCAATTCAAGAAATTTGGGACGCGTTATCTTTTATGGACGGCTCACGCGTTCCTGGCCTCGATGGCTTTAATATGAACTTCTTCAAGCAATTCTGGCCTTCTCTAAAAGGGGAAGTTCTTAACTTTTTCGAGCAATTTCATAGTAGAAGAGTAACAGACTTCTCGTTTAATCGTTCTTTCATTCAGCTCATCCCCAAAGTGAAAGCACTGACCTCGATCAATGACTATAGACCAATAAGTCTTGTGGGCTCTGTTTATAAATTGTTGGCCAAGACCCTTGCATTGAGACTCAAAGCAGTTTTACCAAGCATCATTGGAGATAGTCAATTCGCCTTTTGTGCTGGGCGACAAATTCTTGATTGCTCCTTGATAGCAAATGAAGTTATAGACTACTCCAGAAGACATGGTCTGCAAAGTGTGGTTTTTAAAGCGGATTTTCGGAAAGCGTATGATTCAGTGGATTGGAATTTTCTGATGTTTGTGATGAAGTCAATGGGTTTCGGCGAGTTGTTCTGTGGGTGGATTCTAATGTGTATTTCGTCGGCTTCCATTTCTGTTCTTGTTAATGGATCTCCTTCTGAATGTTTCTCCATCAGTAGGGGTCTTAGACAAGGGTGCCCCTTGTCCCCTATGTTGTTCAACTTGGTGGCCGAGGCCTTAAGCGCCTTCTTATCCAAAGCAGTCTTTCTTGGTTTCATCGGTGGTGTGAAGATTGGCCTAGAACCGATCGAGGTCTCACATCTACAATTCATAGACGATCTTATTATATTCTGCGGTGCTAGCGAGACTCAAATAAAAAATGTGGTGAGGCTGTTAAAGGGATTCGAAGTCGTTTCGGGGCTGAAACTCAACTTGAAGAAATCATCTCTTTTTGGCATTAACGTTGATAATGCAATGTTGGACAATTGGGCTGCGCACCTAAGGTGTAGTAGGGGTACCTTTCTGTGCTCTTATCTTGGACTTTCGCTTGGAGCTAGTAAGAATTCTGCTCAACTTTGGGAGCCGATTGTTTCGAAAGTGAAGTCCAAAATCTCAGCCATGTCTACCAAATTTTTATCTTTTGCTGGAAGGATCACATTGGTTAAAGTTACCTTGGCTAACTTACCAATTTATTTCATCTCCATGTTTCCAATGCCTAAATCTGTCAACTCTGAGTTAACTAGATTGGTAGCAAACTTCTTATGGAACCAGAAGGAGAAGAAGAAGATCCATTGGATACGATGGGAAGTGTTGTGCCTTCCGAAGCAATTTGGCGGGTTGGGTTTAATTAACTTCAGCATGAAAAATAGAGCCCTCTTAAACAAATGGATTTGGCGTTTTGGCACGGAGGTAAATAGTTATTGGCGAAGGGTTATTTCGGCTAAATATGAAAGGGGGTCTTCCTCTCTGTTATCATCTAATCTCAGACCTTCGAACAAATCATGGATATGGAGAGGTATCATTGTTCCTCTCTCGGATCCCGGCAATATCTTTCTTAGTAATATAAAGATGATTGTTAGGGATGGGAAGAATGTTGCATTTTGGTTGGATAATTGGTCTGGATGTGGTCCCTTGAAGCAGACATTTCCTCGATTTTATTCTTTGGCAGAAAAGCAGAGTGGTCCTGTAGCTGATTTTGGTGCTTTCGACAATGGTTTCTAGATTTGGAATATCCCACTTCGTCGAAGGCTTTTTGATTGGGAGAAGGATGCTTGGGCTGATTTTTTGCAGTGCATAAACAGTGTGCGCCCTGGCAGATTACATAGCGATAGTATTCGATGGACTGGTTCGGCTAACGACTTATATTCGACTAAATCCTTTTGTGAGCTTTCAAGGAGAGGAAGTTTTGCTCAGGATGAAGTATGGAAAAAGGTTTGGGTCAACTTAGCTCCACCAAAGGTTGAAGTCTTCATATGGAGTGTTATTCACGGGAAAATTCTGACTAAAGACCTTTTAGTAAAACGGGGCGTACAAATTTCGGGTAATTTGCTCTGCCCATTTTGTAAAACTTCGGAGGAGTCGATAAATCATCTTTTTTGCAGATGCTACTTCTCTTGGATGATTTGGCAGAGGTGGTGCGTCTTATGGGATATCAGCTTTGTTTGTCCAAGTAACTTCAAGGACTTAATGTCTTGCTGGTTAGCATTGGGACATCGATTCAAGAGTAAAGAAGTCTGGTTGCTGGCTTTTCAGTGCTTGGTATGGTCAATATGGCTTTATCGAAACGACGTTGTTTTCAATGGTTCTTCTATTTCGGTGAACACCCTGGTTGAAATTTGTCTAGTGCGCATGAGTCTATGGTGCAAGACAAAGTGGCCGTTGGATTCCCCTGCTCCTTCTGACTTAATCCAGAATCTTTCTCTTTTTAAAGAAGTTGCTGTTAATAGCAACAAAATTGGGCTTTTAAAATGGCTTGCTCCGGAGGTCGGGTCCCTAAAATTCCAGGTTGATGGCGCGGTGGCAGGCGGTGTCGGAAAGGCTGGTATAGGAGGTGTTTGTTTAAATCATATTAATGCAATTTTAATCCAATTTTCGAAATATGCAGGTCTGATCGATGCTTCTACCGCAGAACTTTTGGCTTTTTTAGAAGCCTATCGAGTGTTTCGGACCTCTCCTTGGTTTGGTAAAACCAAGCTAATTATTGAATCTGATTGTAGTAGTGTTGTTGATTGGATTAATAAGCATGCTCTAGCTCCGGTTGTTTTCAGATCATTGGTTGATGAGTGCGCTGAATTTTGTTTACAGTTTGGTTGGAGCATTCATTGGATTCCCCGTGAGTTGAATGCTACAGCCGACAGGTTGGCCAAATCTGGGATTTCCAGATCGACGCCGCTGTTTTGGGTGCATAATTGAGCAGGTGAGGGGCAGCGATGAAGAGCTAGGGGAAGGTCGGCTTGGTGTTTACTTCCTGCACGTTGATTTTCGGCCCTGCTGCAGTTGGGTTTTGAGTTTGAGTTGGGTGCGGGAATGGCATATTGGCTTGCCCCCTGATATTGTTTGGTTCTTTATGTCTTATGTTGTTTTGTCTGTACACTGTGGTAGTCGGGCAGGTTGAAATTTTTGGTGATGCATATGGTTTTTTATGGTGAATGGTTGTAATACATTACTTCGGGACACTCTTTTTCCTCCAATTTAGGCGTAGGGAGGTTTTTTAACGAGGTCCGAAGTAGTGTTGATTTTAATAAAAGTTACCAAATTTCAAAAAAAAAATCAAAATTCATATATAAACTTAACATTTATCCCATTTAAATTTACAAAAAAAATGTAAATATCCAATCTATTGTGTCATCTATAGTTGTAATATGTGGTGATTATCATGGAGTAGAACTTCAGATGGGAGTGATTGGACATGGTGTGAACTTTGGGCGTAAATTTTCAATTGCCAAATATGAAAGGAGGGGAAGATAGGAACTCCAACCCTTAAAACCAATGTCAATGGGAGACAAACCGCTGCTTTGAAAATGAATGCATGGAAAGAGACTCCCTTACATGTGATATAATCTCTTATTTTATAATCTTGAATATGAATTAATATTTAATTAAGTCGAGTCAAACAAAATTATTTAAGTTATCAGGTTTTGACTTATCATTTAAGTTTTTTTAAATGTTTGAATTAAATTAAATTGTTCGGGTTTCTGTACAAATTAAACATGTTCTATTATTATAAATGACATGTTCTAAAATCATTAACATTGTAAAAAAAATCAATTGATATATAGATTTTTATAGCTTAAATTAAATTATTTGAGTTTCTGTACAAATTAAACATGTCCTATTATTATAAATGACATGATCTAAAATCATTAACATTGTAAAAAAAAAATCAATTGATATATAGATTTTTATGGCGTTGGTGATTTGTACTAGGGAATAATATTAATAATAGACTTAAGTTGAAGATAGCAAAGGGATAAAAATTATATTTTGATCTATAATTTACAACATTTCGTAGTTTCATTTGAGTAACTTTTGGGAAATTTTATTGGTTGTTTCAGTTTTATTCATGAAAAAACGCGACTCTTGGAAAGGAACATACATCTTTTTTATTATTAATGAACTAAATTGATAGAATGAAATAATTTGGAAAGAGTTGTAGTCAGAGAAATAAATTGAATAAATGAAATATTGAAGGACTAAATTATAAAAATAAAAAATTTGTTTTTAAAAAAGAGAAGTTAAAGTTACACGAGTATTCTACAACGATTGGATATCATATGGTTCAAATTTAATAAAAAAAATAGGGTTAAAACGATTGAGAAATTGAGAAAAAAAACAAATAAATCTTGCAAAATTTAGGGGAGAAGAAAATTATTGTACAAGAGAGAAATTTAATTTAAGTTACATAGATATTTTATAGTGGTTGAAGAGCATATGGTTCAAATTCGATGGACAATAAACTTAAAACGAAATAAAAATTGAATAAACAAAGAAATGAATAATCAAATTACAAAAACAAAGAAATTCAATTTTTTGTTTTTGTTTTCTTCAAATTGGTAAATCTGAATTCAAAAACCGACCTAATAATTTAATTTAATTCGAATAACTTGAAACTAAAACAATTAAATTTTTTAATTCGAATCAAATTTTACTCGCCTTTAATATTTGAAGAATAATTGAGCAAACAACCATAGCATTTTCATCATCCAATTACAGACAATTGAAGATAAAATAAAAAGTAAAAATACCCTTAGTCTAAGAATTTTCCACCACCCAAAGTCATTGCCTTTGGTAGTCAACAATATCCTCTTTCTTAATGAAAAGCTGTAGGGCTAAATCGTCATACTTCAAAGTTGTTGAAGTTGCAGAAAAGACAGCAGCAAGCACTGCCCCTTTAAACTAAAGGAGATTCTTGACTTTGCCATTTTTCTCCAACTTATCATCCGATCAAAATCGATTCATAATAACCAATAATTAATTGGTCTAATAAAATAAGACACTAAATCTTTTAAATAAAATTAAGTGTTCGAATTTAGACGATGTAAATAAAAAAATTAAATTAAAAGAATCATACACATAATAAATCTTTATAAAATTCGATTTGAATTAGTCAGATACCAATAATTAAAAATAATAATCTATAATAGATAAAGGGTCCCGAATTGAATAAAGTTTATAAATTTTTTTTAACGAAATATGTGATGTAGCATTCTCCTTTCAATAATAAAAGGGTCCGAACATAGTTGTTAAACTATTAATTCAATAGTTATGATCTAATTTGTCTATTATCAAAAGTGACAATAATATAAACTATTCAAACAAAAAAGAAAAATCAACATGAAACTTATTTAATTCTAATATTAACAAAATCTTAAAAATAAATAATATGTGAGGAAATCAAAGTTAAATAATATCTTATCCTCATCTTTATGAGAAAATAAGTCGTAAAATTGTATCGTAGTAGTTAAATGTAATGATTACATTGAGATTTTGTAAATTTATGGATTCTTTATTAGTTATGGAACAATGCAGCATTTCATGTAATGCCGAAAATGACACATGATCTAGCAAAAATACATATGACGTTAAATTTATTAAATAAAAATAAAAATAAATTTTGATATTGTGATTAATGTAAATTAAATTAAGAGAATTGTTTTTATAAAAAATCTATACAACACATGATTTGAATTAGTCTTGAATTAGTCAGAGTAAATTAGATATAGAAATTATAAAAGATAAAAAAAGTAAAAAGGGGGAGAATGTTGAAATGGGAAGACACAATATCTATCGATTTTGTTGTCATATCTTTGTTGATCTTTTGCTCTTTGCTTTTGGTGGAGAAATACTATTTCAACTAAAAAAGGAAAAGAAGACAATGATAAGATATTATTTATTCATCATGAAAGAAGAGGAAAAAAATTTGGTGCCCACCAGAACATTTTCTCACCTTTTTGTACATTCGTCCTATTTCTACTTTTCATCTTTATTTTTTAGGTAAATTGTATTTTTCATCCCTCAACTTTGTAGGTTGCAGTCGTTTCTCTATAAGTTTTGGGGTGGGTTTTACGAGTTTTAAAGAGTTTTTATAAAAATTTAAATTGATAAGATAATAAAACGAGTTTATCGATGTTTGAAAGGATCATGTAAGACGTTGAAAATGACGTGACAAAAGATTGAAGTCTTACGGTTTCATCTATGTGGGGAAGATGATGAAATCAAACAAAAAAGAAAAAAATAGGTATGTGCAACATACACTAGAACCTGAATATAAGAAGTTAGATAAAGCTCAAAATCATCCTTATGATCTGTTGAGCATTAATGAGATTATTTTAAAAGACTTGAAACAAACCGGGGCTTTATTCATTACATCAAAAGCAGAGACATTGACTCATCAGTCTCCTAAATCTGTCCATCCCCTGCCTAAAAGATTATACGCTCGTTTCCAGGACCATTGCATATAAGTTGTTGTGGGGCTAACTGCTAAGCCTGCGTGGTCACCCCCTCCCTTTTTCCTTTTCTTTCAAGTTTTCATACAATTATTACATAATATGTGACATTTGAATGATGTTATAATGCAACAACGCCGGAACAAACTGTACATCTGCAGCCAGCCAGGCAGGCAGGCAGCAGTATACTGTTTCGCATTAAAGGGCTTGCCAATTGTAGTCTAGTCTAGGCTTGGCTCTCTGTTTTCTGCAATTAATTTTGGCTTTTCATTTCTGCAAAGTCAAACAATTCACCATATTTGTCGATTAATATGGAACAAGCACTTAAAAGTGGACGGCTCATGAACTCATTATTTGCAGGAATGATTTTATGAGAAAAAGGTTTGTCTAATTCTTTAGGTTTTGTTTATGGAAAATGTGCATAATTTTTCAGGGAATGGTGGAACTAGCGGGACCTCATAACTACAAGCCTCAGCCCAAACATTATTGAATTGAAGCAAGCCATAGCCCCTGGATTTCAAACACTGATGTGGACAATGTGTGAAATTGACACCTTATAAGTTATAAGTTATAACCACATCATTATCATGTTGTTCCAGCTGCTTAGGCAGCATTTAAAGCCAATCAACAATTTTGTTTCAAAATGGGGGCAATTTTGGGTGAAAAACCCATTTTTAATTAATATTGGGAAAAATGGCTCCAAAAACTATTATTTGGCAAAATAACCCCCTTTCTTGCCAGGTCGACAGACCTCGCGTTTTGTAGGACGCGAGGTACAACATCGCGTTCTGCAGAACGCGATTTTAGTCGACGTGGCGTTGCTGTCCGTGTTAACGGTTTCACAGTACCTCGCGTTCTGCAGAACGCGAGGTACACGAGAAATTGAAAAGGCGGCTGGAATATAGGTAGTTTGTTTTACTCCCCGCCTCGGCCCAGCACAGATCCGCAGATCGCACACGATGGTCAGGATGATAGGGACCAAAGACCACCACACGATGGACAGAGGAGGTATCCGGATCGTGAACGTCATCCACCCGACTGCGGAACGGGTGGACATAGGCATTTTTAGTCTTTTTTTTTGTTGTTTTCTACTTATGTTTTTAATATTTATGTAAAACACTTTTAAATTTTATAATGTCATATTATAATTTTGTTTACGAATTATAATTTTATTTGCATATTATAATTAAACTTTATAATGTTTATTTAATTTTTGTTTTTAATAAATTTAATGAGATTAAAAAACCGAAAATCGACATTAGTTGAAATGCAATTTCAATAAAAAAAATATGATGGCATAGGGTTTTCGAAGCCATTTTAAATCATTGTATAATTGACGGAAATTAACCATGTTGGTATCATACGATAGACAATTTTCAGTACTACAACCTCAAACTCGATGATCGCTAAAAATATACCATTTACACGCTCAAAATTGGGTTCGAACAAGCCTACCCACGCTTGTTTTTCATTGTTGTTCAGGCTGGAAATGCACAGACCTCGCGTCCTACAGAACGCGAGGTCAGTGCGATATATTCCAGCCGCCTTTTCAATTTCTCGGGGACCTCGCGTTCTGCAGAACGCGAGGTACTGTGAAACCGTTAACACGGACAGCAATGCCACGTCGACTAAAATCGCGTTCTGCAGAACGCGATGTCGTACCTCGCGTCCTACATAACGCGAGGTCTGTCGACCTGGCAAGAAAGGGGGTCATTTTGCCAAATAATAATTTTTAGGAGCCATTTTTCCAATATTAACTAAAAAGGGGTTTTTCACCCAAAATTGCCCAAAATGGGATATGTATTTACTAACATCCTTATAAATCAAAACAAAAAATAATCACTAAATTATCAACGAAAAAATAAAATATTCATCAAAATTTTAAAAAATTACATAATAGCCATTAAACTTTAGTTTTGTTATAAAATGGTCAGTGAGCCTTTAATTGACGATAAGTCGGTGATGTCATAGTTATGAAATTTTAAACACTAATATAACTAATCTTTCATACTACAAATTTAATCAATTTAGTCTTAATTTAACCCTTATTATTGATGTCTAAATTGATTGAATGTGTAAATATTAAAAATTAAATGTGTTACTATTCAAATTTTCATAATTGCCACATCACATACTTAAGTGAGGAGTCAATGTCACCACTCTCCTATTATACAAATTTTTGTAACTGTGACGACACCCACTTAACGACAGACTCAGTGACATTTTGTAACAAAAACTAAAGTTTAATGGTCACTATGTAACTTTTGAAAGTTTGATAATCATTTTATATTTTTGGAGATAGTTTAGTGACCATTTGTGTACTTTACCCTAATTATAACAAGAGTGATAAAATTTTGACATAATGTCAAAAATGCCCCTAACATTTTATTGAATAGTCATTTTGACTCTTATTCTTTTTTATGCAATTTAGTCATCAACGTTTCATTTAGGTCAAAATGACCCCTATGCAGATGAAAATTATTAGTCAACTAATGATAAACAACTTTGTCAATATTAATTTTATATAGTTTTATAAAATTATTTTTGATTGTTGTGACATTTTTTCAAGTCAACATCTTTGTCAATATGCCATTGTCATGTTAACGTGCACCGACATTTAAGTTGGCCACATCGTTTCAAGTTATTTATTGTTAGTTGACTAACAATTTTCACCCGCATAGAAATATTTTGACCTAAAATAAAATATTGAAGATTAAATTAATTAAAAAAGGGTAAACTACATAAATGACCTGTAACCCCTCGTCCCGGTCTGGCCGGATGACCGGTCCGAGTGGGCCACACGGGGAAAACCGAGTGAAACCCGTTAAGGTTCCCTTCGGTTAACAACCCTATATATATATATATATATATATATATATATATATATATATATATATATATATATATATATTTTCTTTCATTTTAATCTTGACTAGAGGCGTATTAATCCTAAGGGATTCACAACAGCGGAAAACATTTAAGGAAACACATTCGAACCACGGCCATGCATAAACAGTCAATTTTTAAACTTATAAGGCAGACCGTATCGGTACCCTAGCTAGGGGTATCGATACGCTCTGTCTAGGTCAACCCAAGAAGTCAACCCCGAGAAGTCCGTATCGATACAGCCCTTGAGCGTATCGATACGCCCTTCTCGGTCAACCCTTCTTGGTCAACAGAGTAGACCCGTATCGATACTCGAGAACCCCGTATCGGTACGCTCTACTCTCACCCAAAACTCCAAATTCCAGTAACTTTGGAGGGTATCGATACCCTTAGGGTATCGGTACGCCAGGCAAAATCTATGGCCTTTGGGCATGACCGTATTGATACGGCCCTGAGGCGTATCGATACGCCTTGCACTGCAAATTCACAAATTCCAACTTGAATGACCCCAACACGACTCTAAATGCATTTCTCGACTCACCTAGACGTTTACAAACATGCAAGCAAACATACTTAAGCCAAAGGAAGCATTCATACATGGATCAAAGCACTCATACATAGCATTCCAACTAAAGAGCAATTTAGGCAATATTGGCATACATAAAGACTCAAAAGGGTCTTAAAAGGGCACAAGTCAATCACAAGAGGTTTGCACTCATACACAAGGCAACCTAGACATTCTAAAGGATGCCATCACACACACCAACATTCATCATAGTATTACATGCTTACAATTCATAATCAAACTCAAATCATCCACATTCAAATGAGTCATACAAGCTCATACACAACCCTTGCCACATTGCTAGCTAATACAAAATCGATAACCGTACTTGAGCCACAAACTTGGAAAGCCCTTCTTGCCTTGCCTCGAGCTAACACCACGCTAATGATCTGCATTGTTGAACATTGAGAGCGTAAGCTATAAGCTTAGTGAGGGTGCTCTAAAAAGAAAAGCATCAACAATGCAGGGTTCAAGCATGTAAATCTTAATCTCACGCATAAGCATCGACATGTAATCAAGTAGACCTAGCTAGTCTTTCAAGTGGCATAGCATGGCATCTTACTTCATACTAAGCATCAAGCATCAAATACCAACGGTAGTAATTCAACATCACATATCACAATATATGAACAAGTTAATTGGCCACTTTAAATTACCCCGATTGTGCGGATTTAACCTCAACAACACTTTACCTCGGTGGGATTACACTCATCACCGGACCTTGCATGTGCGGGATTCCACTCATCGCCACATGCCCTACGGATGGGATTCCACTCATCATCCCGTAGAAATAAATAAAAGCTTCCGGTGGAATATTACATCACCGTACTCCTCCTTGATGACTTAACGCCATCAAGGCCACGTACGTTTTGACTCAATTTGTGTGCACACTAATCCTAATGATCGATCATTTACAACCGATAATTATTTAGTGCCAATTTTCATTATCACATCACATAGCATCAATCACAACGCATGCTCTTCACATATATCACATCATGACATATACATGCACCAATAACCACAAACACAAGAGCATAGCTAAATGAGCACAATGGCATTCATGGATATCAATGGTTAAATTAACAACTTAAATTAACTAGAAGTGACCTACCAAGCGCACTTTGCACACACACACTACACATACTCGAACCAAACTTTAAAACGAGTTTGAAACCACTCACCGCCCTTCCTTAGCAAATCGAAACAATCCTCCTACAAACCCGGATTCGGTCTCAAAGCTTCTTCGACGACTCCTCTTGTTTCTAGCCAAGCAAAACACATACATTACTTCACAATTCAATGCTAAAACCCAACCATTAACTTACTTTACAAACACAAGCCAAAATCCCCAAATTCTCAATTCACATACTCCCTAAAATGCCAATTTTCGTGCTCCCTAACAACCTTGCTGAAATTTCCATTTCCAAACCTCCATATGACTCTCAAATGATCCCAAAACATCCTCATAACATAGGTAGACCAACAACCCTTCAATTTCAACCTTAAACCTCCTAAAAACCCAAGTTTTAATACCTTAAAATTTGCCCTAAGACCATACTACGGATTTTCATCCAAATTCAACCAAATTGATATATGTTACACCTTTTAACATGATTAACTAAAACCCCAACCTAATTTTGTGAAACAAAATGAAAAACCCTTTAAAAACCCAAACTTTGATACAAACCCTAATTTTCAAAACTTCATAACTTTGAAATCTAAGACAATGGGTGGATAGGGGATAAAAAGGAGAGTAAGAAAATATAATTACCTTTGAAAAACACCTTGGATTGAAGTAGAAATCGAATGGAATAGTAACCAAGCTTGAGAGGTTTTTAGAATGGGGTTTTAAGGTTTCCAACGTTAAAAGGGGATGGGGGAAGAGGATGACACTTTTTCTATAAAGTGGTCTTGCTTTTTGAAAGTTTTGGTTCTAATTGCAACATGGATCCTTCCCCTTTTTACTAAAACTGAATTAGGTCACTATTTAAGTTGAATTGATTTAATTAAGTTTTGTTTGACTCGAACTATAAACCCGGTTAACTTCTAGGCCCAAAACACGGGTGTTACATGACCACTTAACTATGTGGTTGGTGTCAATTTGACCACTATACTTTCAATTTTGGCAATTTTATCACACAACTATTTAATTGGTTCCAATCAAGCCACTAACCGTTAGAAAAAAACACAAAAGTTAACATGACTGTTAAATAAAATTGGTATAATCACATATTTAATCTCCGTTATTTACATAATCTATCAATTTAGTCTTTAATTTTAAATTATATTAATCAATTAAGTGGTGACACGTGTCACTCAGTGGAGGAAGAAAAATTTAAAGCAGTGAGTCTAGGCGTTGGGGGAAATCTAACCCGCACACCCCTGATTCAAACAACAAGAGCTTGCCACTAGGCCAAGAGAAATTTAATGATATGGTATTCTAAATTTTATATATGTGTTAGATAGTTGTTAATGTCAGGAAAAAGAAAGTGATTGTGATTTTAGGGGACTCGAACATGACACACTTATAATGCATAAAAATATCTAATTCAATTAAATAAATCTAATAATTAAATTAAAGTTAACAATATTTTGTATATATTTTAAATTATAGTTAGTGCACAATTTAAAATTATAATAAATTCATTTAGCGGATCCAAGCTCATGAACAAAATATAATTTTGAATTATGTTCGTTTCAATATTTATTAAAAAATTAATTAAATTATTATAAATATGGTTATATTAAAATATATATATTAAATTCATTTAGTGAATCCAAACTCACGAACAAAATATAATTTTGAATTATGTTCGTTAAATGAATTTATTATAATTTAAAATTTTTGATTTTAAATCGTGCACTAACTATAATTTAAAATATATAAAAATATTGTTAACTTTGATTTCATTATTAGATTTATCTAATTGAGTTAGATGTTTTTATGCATCATAAGTGTGTCATGTTTGAGTCTCCTAAAATCACATTCACTTCCTTTTTCTTGACATTAACAACTATCTAACACATATATAAAATTTAGAATATCATATCATATCATATCATATCATTGAATTGCTCTTGGTTAATTGGTTTAGTGGCAAGTTCTTTTCGTTTGAATCAGGGGTGTGTGGGTTCAATTCCCCAACACCTAGATTCATTACTTAAAATTTCTTCCTCTAATAAGGTGACACGTGTCATCACCTGATTGGGGAGGAAAATAAATTATTTAAATTAAATAAAAATAGATAAAGTCTTTCAATAAAGTGGTGACACGTGTCACCACTTAATTAATTAATATAAATTAAAATTAGGACTAAATTGATAAATTGTGTAAATAACGGGGTCCAAATATGTGATTATACTAATTTTATTTAACAGTCATGTTAACTTTTCTATTTTTTTAACGGTTAGTGGCTAAATTTAAACCAATTAAATAATCGTGTGATAAAATTGCTAAAATTAAAAATATAGTGGTTAAATTGATACCAAACTCATAGTTAAATTGTCATCTATGTAGTTTACCAAAAAAAACCAAAGTGATTAACGGTTCATTTAAGCCAGAGTGATGCATCGGCGACATGCTCCAAAATTCAGGGACCCATTTGAGTTATCTCTTTGTTTGCAGACCCATAATGAAGAGAGCCGACTTAAACTCTGTTTTATGGACCGAGAAAATGCAGGAGCATGGAGTTAATCAGAATGAGGATGTTAAGCAGTGAGGAAAACATCAAAAGAAAAGCCAATGGAGGAGATACAGTGGACCTAGGGATAGCTTCTTTACCTGCAAAACAGGGGATGATTTTCTACGCTAGTTGGCAGTGGGGCCTTATGGGATTACCGTTAATGCTAATACAAGCTGTATTGCCAAATGAATTTTAGGCCTCAACTGTCCCTTTATACGGGCTAAGAAAGGACCGGTGGTAGAACCAGATCTTAGCCATTAGGGGGTCACACTGCCACCAAAATCATTTAATATTGGCAGCACCATACCCCAACTCATCTCTGGGTCTATTTGGCAGAGCCTAGACCAGTTCAGCCCTACCCTATCTTTTGTGTTCTCACAAGATTGGAGTTGTTCTTGCTCTTGGACTTCATGCACTGATAGGGTATGAACATCATTGTGTTTTGTTTGCATTTTAACCACAGGATAACAAGTTCTGGATATCCATACAACTCATAACATCATAATTTGCTTAACTTATGTCCTAGCTGAAAATAGGGACGAAATTAAAATTTAGGGTTAGAGGTTAAATTATAAATATTTAAAAGTGTTGTGCAAATTTATAAATAAGTTAATTTATAAAAATATATAAATAAGAGGACAAAGATAAAAAAAAAAATTCGGGAGGGGCATTTCCCCTTCTCACTCCCACATAATTCCGTCTGGGGCTGCCAACCATCTCATTATATCTCAGAATGTGGTATCTGTTTCATCTTCAGTTTGTATGTATACAAAAGGGTAGTAATTTGACCAGCTTGACAGTGAGAATGTGTTGTAATATTGCAATTTGAACTTTAGATTTCAATGAGATAAAAATCATATACCTTTTTGGTGTCTCTTTTTATACCTCAACACTAAAAAACACAAAAATTAAATTTCAAGCCCTAATACTAAATTCTAAATCCTAAACTCTACTCCCACACTCTAAAAAATATACCATACCATAAATTCCCTAAACCATAAACCCTAAATCTAATTTTTAGTGTGAGCATAAATAAAGACACCGAAAATAGACAACAAATTTTTATTCATTTCGATGCAAAGTGAATTAATGGATTCAATCTTTACGTTTAGTTTATATTGAAAATACAATATCTCTTATCATTACAACCTTACATGTTTATTGATATTACTTTTTAAATACATTTTATATATAATTAAAATACTTTTTAACAATAAAAAGTAGCTACATTTCATTGAAATCATGAAAAATATAGCAATACAAAACATACCCCGCGGAAGCTCTTGCATGTCAAGTTGTCAACTTTGTCCTTGGCGGAGGCTGGACTTAATGTAAAAGCAATGAATTAGTGAAATCAGAACTTCGGCTTAACATCGAATAGCATAAATGGATTAATTTCCTCCGAAAATCCAAAGATCTATTAATTATACAACCTGCTTCGCCACTAATTTGAATTACATCAACAAATTATCTTAAAAATTGAATTTTACCAGATCACCTACAAGCTCAAACCATAACCACTGTCAGAGAGACAACACTTATTCAGAATAAAGCACTAAAAGTATTCTTTTTTTTTCTTTTAAAATTACTATTAATCATCGTAGAATGTCGAATCCAAAAATTTATAAATGATGGTTCAAAATATATTTTTTCTTAAATAAGAATATAAAAAAATTATCTTCAAACAAAATTAGTTTTCTTAAAAATAGCACTAAATCAGACCTATATTTTCAAAAATTAAGATGTGAATACTTCCAACTAAGGCTGGGTGCATCCGCTCCCGATCGTAGAGCACTTGTAGTCATAAAGATAAAGTATTTACTATTTATTTTAGAAGCTGGCTTTTATTTTTGCTGTAGTACTAGAGGATAGGCCTGTAAATGAACCGAACGAACACGAACGAGAGTGTGTTTATGTTCGTTTGTTTAATTTTAATCGAACAAATGAACGAACACGAATATAAACGAACACAATTTTTTTGTTCGTGTTCGTTTATTAAGGAATGTAGCTTGTTCGTGTTCTTCATGTTCGTTCGTTTAAATGGTAAACGAACACAAACAAACATATATAATTTGTTAAATATTTAATATTTTTGGTTAGTTCGATTAATTCAGTTAATTAACTAATTTTAAACTGAATTAATCTATAATTAAAATTTGGAAAAACTCTTAATCATTAGCCGAAACCTAAAATTATCTAATAGATTAACCAATTTTGTTTTGGTTCGGTAGGTTAGTTCGGTTTAATCGAATAATGAACACCCCTAGACATATGTGAATAAATTTAAATGAACATAAAAAGACGAACATAAACGTACGGATTACCGAACATTCACGAACATAAATGAACGAACAAACTCTTTGTTCGTGTCCGTTCATTTAACTAAACGAACAAAAAATCTTGGTCATGTTCGTTCGTTTAATAAATAAACGAACATAAACGAACTTTTCGCCGAACCGTTCGCTGAACGTTCAGTTCGTTTACAGCCCTACCAGAGAATCAGAGATGCCATAAGTCTTAGGTCAGTTGAGTCAGTGTGGGCTCACTAAGTCCAAGAGGCTTGGGTATTAATACAAGTTGTGTGATAGTTAGGCTTACCCTACCCTTTCCATGTTATGTTTAGCCATATGCAGCAATGGCCAGTCTATTGAGCATCGGATATGATCCATGTTGGGCCAATAACCAAAGTAATGTTGAGTTTCAACATTTTAAGATTTTCTGTTTAGCCCAGCCATAGGAAGTCTGTACCGGCTTGGTGTCTATATTCTATGGGATAGCATAAGTCGCACCTTTTCCCTATAACCATAGTAATATCATTCGAAACTTCTTCGTAGGTTTCATTCGGCAGCAATTATGGAAGAAGTTAACTTTTTTATATTGAAACCACTCGTTAAGTTTATGAAATAGTAAATCTACAAAAAGTGTTAAGTGGTTCTCTCATATTTTATTGAGGGTGCATAAGATTGTTTTGTAAAATAAACAAAAAATTGATGGTGGGAGGTAATGGCAAATACCCTTTCCTTATTTGGTAATGACAAAATTTGAAGACAGATTGGAAAGAAGCTCAAAACCCAAGCATGGTAGTAGGCAATGAGATAACCTTAGAAATGGGAAAATGTGTGGAATTGGAGTTTCTTTCTTCCTTTTTTTAATTGCCTAAACTCATATATTTGGATGAAGCCTAGCAGCAAGGGAGGGACCTGTTATTACCATCCAAATGAGTAAAATGAAGAAAAAAATACGAAATTTACCACGATTGGTTTATAGAGTAATTTGTAAACAATGATATTTATGGATTTTGTGTTCAAATCTCTCTATGTTTATAATCGCATGTATTGTTTTAGACCAAATTTTGTAATCAGAAATAGAGTGATTAAAACAGCTTAACATCCACAAACTGTGGCCCTAAGAGGTGGTTCGGTCGTGATCACAGATGTTAGCTTCCATACCATGTCATCTTACAATTTCCTTTTCTTTTTCTTAAAATGATTCTAGTAAACGACGGACTACCATTGATTTTGTGACAATGACGAATTTAAAATTATTTTTAGAGTGGATACATATTATATATGAATTCAAAAAATTTAAAACGAGCGCAATTAATAAAAGAAAGTTCAGATTTCATAATACCCACAATCACTAAAATAAGTAACTACCGAAATGAATTTAAAATTCCAAATTAACTCTAATCCACCCTTCACTATACACGAATCCACCACTTATTATCAGCTAGTATTTGAAGTCTTGAAACGGAAACAAGAGCCAGAATTAAGAGTGAGACAACCACAGACGTGGTCGGAAACGACGGAAGAAATGGGGCTCGTGTTAGGCTGTTGGATCCGCCAAACTATGTTTTAGGGACTACAAGCGCCCAAGAGAAGTGGAGATTCTCACGGACAATGAACACGTGATATGAATCTTTTGAAGTGCACAATTTCTCGTCCCCTTCTATTAAAGAGTTAACAAATAAACCAACAATCACATAGTCTAGTAAAACGACCACCGATGGAGTGGTTTAAGATTAATACGGATGGGTCAGTGAAGTGCACAATTTCTCGTCCCCTTCTATTAAAGAGTTAACAAATAAACTAACAATCACATAGTCTAATAAAACGACCACCGATGGAGTGGTTTAAGATTAATACGGATGGGTCAGTATGTGGTCAACATCGCGAGGCAGCGATAAGGGGAGTGATCCGCGATTGGAATGGTGATTGGGTCTTTGGATTTGCACGACGGATTGGAAGCTGCTCGGTGCTATTGTCGGATTTGTGGACAGTGTATGATGGTCTCTGTCATGCATGGCGGTTGGGACTCCGGAAGGTTATTGTCGAATCAGACAATATGGAAGTGGTGCGGATCTTACGGAATGAATCATCGGCGTTGCATGGTGATGTTGTTGTGGACATGATCTTCGGACATCTTTGTCGCGAGTGGGAGGTGAAAATTCAACACATTAGACGAGAGGGGAACAAGGTTGCGGATCGCCTTGCACGTTGGTTCGATGGACAAAGGCGGGGAGATGCCTGGCTGCCGGCTGAGCCGTTGGTGCTGCACGAGTTGCTCGCTGTTGATCGGGGAGTATAAGCTCCAGTATCTTCTTTTCTGCATTACCAAAAAAAAATTGTCCTATAATAGATTTTTAGAGTACTCTATTTAAATTAACCAGTGAATGAATTGAACACTAATAATTATAAAAAAATAAAAAATAATAAAGAGAGAAAAACAAAGTATGTTGAAGATTCTAATTAAGATGTGACGGCCACCAAATCCATTCCTTTTTTTTTTGACGAAGTCACCAAGCTTGTTACGCCATCACTCACCGTACAACACGACTCTTTTAGCATTGGCTCCTCTCCGCATAGTAACCCATTTTAATCTTTCGACCAAACTGCCAGAATTCATATTTGTAGATTGTTAGTGGGGTGGTTTTGATTAGGAAAAGGACTCGTACTCGAAACTGGAGGGATGATTGTTCACTAAGTTATTTTGGGGTCTTTTAAATACGAAGAATGCTACATGATTTTTCGGTATAAATTATTGGTCCCAATGTTCAAATCAGAAGAAAAAAAAATTATGCAGCAGAAGTTTAAAAGTTTTTTTTGAACTCGTATCTCCTAAGATGAACATCATCCGCTTTTTCACTGAAACACTTGTTGAATTCTTAATCAAATGCGTGTTTAAATTGATATATGATGTTGCCAAGAAATGCTATATTGTTACTGGACTATCCCTAGATGGTCTTTGGATACTTTGATTGAGCCGAACTTACTCCTTGAAGGTTTTTGTTTTTAACTTAATGATTTTTTTTGTCAGAGATGGATTCGGAAATTTAAACTTATGGTTCACCAACATAAAAAATAATCGAAAGTAAATCGAATAAGTTATTAAAAATTACATTTAAAAATTATAAAAGAACTTAAATTATAAATTACTAGGACATAATTATGACTACAAATAAATTTAATTATTAAAAAATAAACCAAAGTAATAATAATAATAAATAAATAAATAGACAAATAATAATAATAATTAAAAATGTATATATATATATATGGGCCCTGTTTGGCAATTAGCGGATAGCTGATAGCTGATAGCGGATTACATTAGCTGATAGCTGATAGCAGATTGCATTAGCTGATTTGACTAGCGGATTGTATTAGCTGATTGTATAAAAGTGTTTGGTAAAATTAACTGATAGCTGATAGCTGTTTGATTATTTAAACAAGCAAAATGACATATAAGGACGTGATTATATTCAATATTTGTTTGAATAATTTATCAGTTATGAATATTTTGTATCTAATAAATATTAGTTAGATTTGTAAAAATCATTTTTAATATAAATTTTCTAAACATATTTGAAAGATTTATATATTAATTTATTATTTATATAATTGTTAAAAAAATTATATGCACATATAAATATGTGATAATAAAAAATAGAATTAACTTACAAATATCACCATATAAATTAGTAGTAACACTAAATAAGTCCAATATTTAATATGTTATTATTTATATTAAAAAATATTATTATTTAATTTAGGTTATTTGGAGATTTTTGATAATTGTTAAGGGTAAAAGAGTCATTACAACTCTAATATCAAACCTCTAATCTCAAAAAGCTCATATTAGGAGCTTTTTCAAAATTAGCTTTTTCACCCCCAATCCGCTCTTTCAATCCGCTATTTACCAAACATCAATATTAGAGGATTTGACTAGTCAAACCTCTAATTATACCTCAAACCTCTAATTTTTGCCCAAACCGCTATTTACCAAACAGGGCCATGGTAATGAAAATATTGAAAGTGATAATAATAAAAATTACCATGATAAATATAATAAAATAGAAGAGATAATAATAATAATAATAATAAATTTTATTAAATACCGAAAAAATAATAGTGATGTTTTATAATAATAATAATAGAAAGTGTCATTCCCTAGCTCTACATGGCTCAGTTTGTATAAAAAAATATTTTTTTTTGTTTGGCGATCAATTTAGACGTTCAACTCACTGTTTTAATTCAACAATTCTAGAAGAAAAAAGTACAATTAATTTTGAAATATAATCAATAATTAATTTGTTTTGGGTTTGTTGAACAGTTGTATATTAAATAAACCCATACGATGCATAAGGTCACATATAATTTTTGATATCAGATTTTTATTTGATAAAAATTACAGTTCTTACATATATAATAAAAAATACCTTTTTAACGGTTAAGCTGACTTTATTGAAGAACCAAAATACAAGGAAATCAACCGAACATACGATTATGAACAACAACAAAAGGAGCAGCAAAACAACATAAGAAAATGGAAAATGAAAAGCTTATAAGGCAAACATCAACCCATGAGAAAGGCAGAGGAAGAGCCATAAGAGTGTCAGCAAAACCAAACTACTGCTGCATGTCGCTTCCGAAACCTGAAAGGATAGACTATGGAGAAATGCAGAAATAAAAGTGACCAAATCGTCGTAAGGCCATGGAGAGAAGGAGAAGCAAAAGAAAGAATGACTAATCCACCCTATGTCCTTGCTTAAAGCCTCGCGTGTCTTCTTCAATTCAGATGACGTTGCGAAAACCCAAGAGCCTTGCTAGCTTCACCGTGTGCTCACAAGCTTTCTCTGCTACATAAGGATTCAATTTTTCTTTTGATACATACGTTTGCAAAGTTTATATAAATTTGTAGGTTATTGTTTGACGGTTATTAGGGTTTAAGCTTTATGACTAATGTTCATGGTTTTATGACATTTAGAGTTTCAAATTGATGGTTAAGGTTTATGAGATTTTGATTTTGGAGTTTATGGTTTGACATATTAAATACGATAATGTAAAATACAAAGCTGTTGTTATCTTATTTAATATGTATGTTACTTTTAAAGAAATCTCTTTTTAAACAAAATTATTAAATGTTACTTAAGTACCTATGTCTTTTTTTTTTTTTACAAACTTAAACTATGTCTTAACTCTTATGATATACACATGGGTAAAGCCGCTCGGGGGTTGGCAGGGCCAGGTTCTACCCTTACGATCTTTTTTTTTTTTTTGATTTGGCCTCTAAAAGATTTAAATTATAATTTTCTTTAGTTGTTTTAATATTATAGAGTAAATGTTGTTTTAGTTATAAAGTGTGTACATGAAATTAAATTTGTTTTACTTGAAGTTAGTAATCGAATTATATTGGTGACGTTTTTCAATCTTTTATTCTTTTTAGGCTTAGGTGTAAGAAACTCTTAAATTTTTTAAAACAAAATTAATTAAGCCCCTAAACTTTTGTTTTGCACTCAATTAAGCTCTTGAACCAATAAATTAAATTAATTAAGTCTTTTGACTAATAAATCTTGACAATTTTTTTCTTTAGATATTACTGGCACATGATATACCACAATTCTTGGCTTAATTGAAAATATTTTTTTATATTTTATATATTTTTTAGAACTTTTAAACTATTTTTTAAATAAAATATTTAAAAAAAATATCAAGTCAAGACACTCTGATACAATGCACAGCACCAACAGAATGAAAAAAATCAAGATTTATTGGTCAAAATTGGTTCAAGGGCTTAATTGACTTAATTTATTGGTTCAAGAGTTTAATTGGGTGCAAAAAAGTTTAGGGCTTAGTTGATTTATTTTTTAAAAAGTTCATGGCCTTTTATACCTTTAAATTTTTTCCGGCCCCTAACTTTTAATTCATGGCTTCTCCCCTGAATATATATTAAACAAAGTATTTACATGATAAAAATTGTATAACTTTATAACTCATAAATAATTGGGTAAACTACATAAATAGTCTTCTGACTATGCTCCAATTATCTTTTGCATTCCCCGACTATCAAAAGTTACAAATTGGTCCCCTGACTTAAAAAAAATAACAAATTGATCCAGTGTCGTTAAAAATTTAACGGCTGGTGATGTGGCAGTTAACAAAAATTTGCATAATAACACATTTAGTCCTCAACTTTTACACTTTGTTTAACTTTGCCCTAATTCTAAAAAAATGACCCTTAACATTTCAAAATTCTATCAATTTAATCCATTTTTTTCTCTCCACACAATCCTAAACAAGAAAATTTTGAAGCAAATTTTGACCCTTAACATTCCACTGATGCTATAGTTTCAGTAATTTTATTTTGCTCCAGACAGCACATACTTGGAACAACGGATTTTTCAATCTTTGAATCATGATTTACTCATTTATCTTCCATGGAACAATTTTGTCCTCAGGCCTCAATGCTCCGGTGGGATTGATATCATCTTGTGGTTTTGGGTTGTTACTGGAAACATATTTATCATGGATTAAAATTGAATGCTGATATGTTAAGTGAGCAGGTTCTGTGGAAGGGGCAATATTTAACATGTCTTGTTGGGATTGATCTGGTTCTACAGTAACAGAGAGTTGACTTTCCTGACCATGAGGACCAACGTTCACCTCAAGAGCATGTCCATAAGCATTGTCTTGAACAACAGTCCCATCAATACCTAGCATCTTTTGTGAAGACTCGACCCAAGAATTTTGATTATCTGTTGTAACACAAAGCCTTGCACTACCTTCTGCCCAACCCTTCAAAAATGTTGAGTTAACTGCAGCACTTACTTGTTGGGGTAAGCCAGATGCTTCATAAGGAGGGGCACCATGAGTCGGGCTCTGAATGTTTCGCCATAAAGGCTGTGCATGTACATTTCCATGTCCATGTGACGCTTGGTAAATATTATCTCCTCCATATCAGTGAGGGTAATTCTCATAGCGAACTCTACCTTCTTCGAGAGGAATGTGCATGTGGGTTGAAGCAACCATGTTTTGATCATGAAATGCTTCATTCCCAAATTTTGATCTAGTTCGGTGAAGAACATAATTTGAGGGCAGATGATGGCCATCAGCTAAAGTAGCATGCCCAAGTGGTAAATTCATGCCAGCACCATCAAGAACGTAGTGATCGTTCAATCTTCCAGCTCCATGTACATGATTTCTCATTTTCTCAAGACGAGGCTTCAATTGGTGCTGCAAAACCATCCCTCTTTCATAATTCGGTACTTCACCATAAGGAGAAATGGGATCAATTTGATCTTTGGAATGGAACACATGATGAAATTTCCCATCCGCATTCAGCATGAAACTTTCCTGGTTCGGGGGCACTCAGCACATGGGTTATTTACCTGAGGTCCACTCTTTCCCATGTTAGAATGCTCCCATAAGTGGTGGTTGATTCCTGCTGAAAGTAGCCCTACAATGCTCGCAGATGTTGTTCCCCTCATATACACCATGACCATGACCATGACCATGAAGCATGTTAGCAGGAAAAACACCAGCCTTATCACCAAAAATAGCTCCAGTTGGCATCCATACTACATTATCTGAAAATTGTGGCTGGTGTTCGAATTGAAGATGATGATTTAATTGTTGTCGCACATAATCTAGAGGCATTTGATCCAAGCATTTGTCTGGTGTGTCTGGAAACGGTACTCGGTAACGAGCAGAAGGTGAAACTGAAAACTCTGATGAAGTTCGAGGATCATGATGTCCAGCGTGTTTTAGAGAATAGTAAGCAGGACTCCATTGACCTTCCATTTCATTGTATCTCTGAGGAACTGGTTGTTGGAGTTGCCCAGACCCCATAGGAGGAATAGTAAGATTATGCAAGTTATATGGTGGCACAAACATCTCGCCACTCCTCCGACTATGAATGGAAACATCAATACTCATACTGTTGAAGAATTGTTCTGCTAAATGAAAATCATCTGAAACCGGAGCCATCAAAGGGGATGCTAATTTTTGTTTAGGATTGTGTGGAGAGAAAAAACGGATTAAATTGATAGAATTTTGAAATGTTAATGGTCATTTTTTTAGAATTAGGGCAAAGTTAAACAAAGTGTAAAAGTTGAGGACTAAATGTGTTATTATGCCAATTTTTGTTAACTGCCACGTCACCAGCCGTTAAATTTTTAACGGCACTGGATCAATTTGTCATTTTTTAAGCCAGAGGACCAGTTTGTAACTTCTGATAGTCGGGGATGCAAAAGATAATTGGAGCATAGTCGGGGGACTATATATTGTAGTTTACCCTAAATAATTATATGTATATATATAGGGTTAGGATCAATTTACACAATATAAAACTCTTTAAATTTTACACGTTTTTTGGATCGTTGGATTGGGAAAATGGATGGCTGAGATTAACTCCTTACTTTTTTTCCCAAGTGATAATTTCACATATTCTACTATTAATCTCATCCACCCGTTTTACCTATCCAACGATCCAAAAAACGTGTAAAACTTATAGAGTTTTGCACTGTGTAACTGGATCCTATCCCATGATGCAGAACCATTTAATTTTACAATTTTTTGACCGTTTGACGATGGTAATAAATGACTAAAATGATTTTTTATATTTTTTTCTTGTTATAATCTTCACATATTCTACTGTTAATCTCGTCCATCTATTTTAGGGATGTCAATTTAACCCGAACCCGACGGGTCTCGACCTGCCCCGATGCGATAGGAGAAGTTTTTTTTATTAAAAAATCAGGTTCGGGTCAGGGCGAAAAGGGGTATAAATTATAAAATTGGGGCGAGGCAGGTTCGTGCCTAGGATAAAAAATCCCGACCCGACCTGAATATATAATTACCAAATAATTATTGTTCTTTGAAATATTACAACATTGCCACTATATATATTAGCATTTTTAGCAGCCGTCTGCTCATCTCCCTCCCTCTCATTTATTTCCCCTCGTTTCTCATTCTTCACTCTCCAACACTAAGCCTCCAGCAGTTCAACTTCTTCTTCTCTTAACAACTAGCATTTTCATTTCCCTTTATTTTCGATTTTACCCCCAACAACAATGGATTATGAGTACTTAAAATTTTCAGATCTACATTTTTTTTTTCATTTTCGTTTTTTGCCTGTTTTGGTTAAAATATTTTATATTTTCTTTTTAGATTTAGATGTTCAATCTATTTTTATGGGTTTTGTTATCTTTCTCTTTTTCTTTGATTTGTCATTTGTATTTTCATTTTATTTATGAGGGTTTTTTTTGCATGTTCATCTGTATCATTTTCATTAATTTGAAACTTTCATATTTTTTATTTTAGATTTGTATCTGCAATATATTTTTGTTTAGATTTATGTTTTGTTATTTTTTTATATTTTTCATTTGTATGACTGGTTGATGAGAAAAATTAGAAAATTGATGAGAAACTGTTAGACTCGGGTCGGGGCGAACCCGGTCAGATTTCGCCCCGCTTAGTTGCCATCCCTAATTCATTTATTTTCATCTAACGACCTAAAAAAGATTTAAAATAAAAAAATAAAAAATAAAAAAATAATCTCAGTCATTTATTATCATCATCACCTGTTAAAAAATGTAAAAGCAATTGAGTTTTATATAGTATAAGTAGATTCTAACTCTCTCTTTTTCTCTATATAGAACGAGAGTAACCACTCAGGTAAATAAATTTGACCCAAACATATTCTTAAAAACACAAAAGCTAACGTCTTTAGATCATAAACAAGACCATACAAAGAAAGGATAAAACATTAACTCAAAGACTCGAAACAAAATAGATACAAACATCACCTACGCTTGACAATGAAAGGTAAAAAACCAACAACAAACGACATTAAAAATACATATTACAATAATAAGGCATGTTGACAACATGGTCATTACCACAACTTAATTGCGAACAAGAACAATGATTCTGAGCTCGTATCCAAATTCAGTTTGAGGGTCCAAAATAAGGAGATTAACATGATAATTAAAAAACGTCATATTGATCAGTCGCGACGACGTCAAATTTAACCCTGATAAGAAATCAATGAATCGGCCAAACGATCGAATAACAAAATAAAAAAGTGTCAAAAGACAGAGTATACATACTAAAAGGTAGAAAAAAATATGTCATAAGAATATAGTTATTTAAATAAAAATAAATACATAAAAATAAAATAAAAAAGAAACAATTATTTACAATAGACAATTAACATTAAAATTAGTGCTGTCGTCAGCTACTTGAAAACAGAAAAAAATTGCAGGCGGCTAGGGCTTTCGGTTATGCTTTCTCTGTTAGGTTTTTAACTCTGTATATATATTTGATTTCCGAAAACGAAGTATTCTCTGTTATATACTTGTCATTTCCAAGTTCCAACCTTGAGGTGATGCAAATCCCACGTTAAAGAAGGCAGGAAAAATAATTAATTGTTGTGATGGACAGCCGCATGGGAATTAGCACTTGCCTAATTAATTAAACACGTCTTAAACTCTTATTTATTTCACTTTCCAAGAAGTAATTAACTATTAGCCCAAGTTCAATGTAGGCACAAATTATTTGTAAAAGAAATATGTAGGCATAAATTTCCGCCTCTTCCCAAATCTCCATGTAAGATTCTGTTGAATAAAACCTATTTAAGCAAAAGAGAAATCGTCTGTCCTCTTCTGATGCTTTTATTTATATTTTATTCCTTACGTCTCATAAAAATGTCTCTTATTGACTATTTAAAAGTCAAAATTTTTAAATTTTGACTATTATTATATTAAATATTTTAAATAATTAATTATTATAAAATATATATTTGAAAACTACTCGATTAGAGGTTTTTAAAATATTTTTTTTTCCATATTTTTATCAATGATACATTTTAAATAATTATGAGTCAAAGTTGAAAAAATTGACAAAAAAAGTCAATAAGAGACAAACATTGTGGGACGGAGAGAATAAATATTAAAAAATTGAATTTTGCTATTGATAGCCCTAAAGACTGTTAATAAAATTCTATAAATTCTTATAATTAATATTTGTTTTGCTTTTTAATAGAATCTAATAACCCTAAAAGAGTTTATGATTTAGTGTCAGTGTTTTAGGAGTTTAGTGATTAGGGTTTATGTTTTTGGTTTTGAGTTTTTGATTTATGGTTTTAGGTTTAGGTTTAGGGTTTAGGGTTTAATGTTTTAAGATTTAGTGTTTAGGGTTTAGAGTTTTAATGTTTAGGTTTTAGGACTTATGGTTTAATGTCTTAATGTTTAATTATATAAAAAAGTTTAGATTAATGGAACACAAGTTTTTAAGAATATAATTAATTATATTCTACTAGATTCCATTAAAAAATTAAATAAACATTAATAACAAGAATCATATAGTTCTTATTAACAACCCTAAAAAAATTAAATTTAAAATTATAATTTATATTTTAGAGTTTAAGATTATAATGTAGAGTTTAATTTTAAAGTGCTTAACAATATCATAAAAAACAAATGATTTTTATGCATTTAAACATAGCTGACACTAGATGGCCTGGCGTTGAGTGCCAAAACCCATATTTGCAATTAATCGTTAATATATTATGGATTAATGTCCTATACACTGGCGGTGGAAACTGAAAGTTTCCACAAGCGTTTTAGTTTTAGGGTATATAGAGTTAGTTTAGGGTATAAAATTTATGGATTAGATGCACGTGTTTATAATTTAGGGATAATTGTTTCAATTTAAGGTTTAGGGTTATAATTTAGGGTTTATAGGTTAAGGTTTAGTTTTTAGGGTAATATGGTGATGATTTAGGTTTTAACCTATAAACCCTAAATTATAACCCTAAACCATAAATTGAAACAACTATCCCTAAATTATAAACCCATATATCTAAACCCCTAAACCATATACCATAAACTAACTCCCTATACCCTTAAACTAAGGCGCTTGTGGAAACTTTCAGTTTCCACCGCCTGTGTATAGAATATTTATCCATATATTATATCCTCCCATTTTTATTAGGTTTGTTAAGATTACATGTTAGTGTGAGTTTAAATTTAAGCAAAAAAAATAATATATTGTTATAAATATTTATCTACGTGGATGTCTATAATGATAAGAACTTTATCTAGGAGATTTGATTTACTTTATCATTAAGAATATTACCTCCATTAATTAGAGTTTAATGTATTATGTATTTCTTATGCCTATAAATAGATGAAGACATTGTACACAAGTCTAGTTTTTTTTATAAGAATACAAATCTCCTATTTCTCTCATCTCTTTGTTATTTTATTCTTATTTGTTGTTCTTCGTTATTTTATTCACAGCACGTTATCAACACGAGCTTCTAATCAATTGAGATCTTCGTTGTTCGAATCTAAAAAAATTATTGAAAAGAATTCGATTCCAGGGTGAACCAAAGATAAGTTTTTTTTCTTCCTCAATTTTCTTTTTGTTACTGATTACCTTTCTCTTTATATTTTAACTTGGTTTTTAATTTTTTTTGAAAAACCAAATAGGGGCGTGTTCGATTGTATTTAAGCATTGGGTAAAGATGAATTTGTGATTTCTCACAAATCAAAGGACGAATTAATAGAGATGGGTATACCATGATTGGTTGTATTTTAATTTCAGTATCAATCGATTATTTTTTTATTTTGTTAGTGCTTTTCACTGTTTCGATAAAAAATAGTTTCTTATGTTGTGTTTTGCATATGCGTAAACTTTAAGAGAAAATGATAAATTTCTGTCAAGTTCTTCATATTTTTTCTGATTTATTTACTTTACTCCTTACATACTTGTTGTGATTTATTTATCAATATTTAGTTTATTTTATCCTATTGATGATATTTGAGATTTTTAACAATGTTTTGAGTTTTACATGATATGTTTGAATGACGTGAAAAGAGACGTGATATAAAGGGATTATGAGAAGATGTCTCGGTCATTAACTATGTCTCCATCATCCTCGAGAAGAAAATCATTATTGATAAACTCTACTTTTCCCCTTAAACTATGATTTTAAAGTACGATAAATCATGATGATTTTGTTCGAAAGCAATATTTCTTCTACGTCGAAAAAATCGACTATAGACTTCTCCAAAGTTCATGTTACAAAAAATTCATCTTGACAAGAATTTTTGTGAGAGGCATATCCTGAAGTGAATGCAAATCATGATGTTTATTCCATGCGATTATCAATGATGGGGCATTCCCTGAAATGAATGCAAGCATGATGTTTATTCCATGCGATTATTGGATTTGTTTCATTCCCTGAAGTGAATGCAAACATGATAAATCATTATTCAATTAGAGACATAACTTCGATATAATCCAAGTATATTGGCTGGACATCTCGTTCTGCAAGGCTATTGGTCTCAAAGGATGTTTTTAAAGGACATTGTGAACTGGTTTAACAATGCCGCGTACGATGATTAAATCTTTGTTCTCTGTGATGAGAATATGTTAATAAAAACATACTCAATTTTTCACGACAAATAATATTGTCCTCAGACACAATAACGTGAAAAAGATTTTAAAGGATCACCGACTCTACTCTATTCCCTGAAGTGAATGTGAGATTTTATAATGGAAATAATAAATGTCACATTAGTAGTTGCGGTCATGGTCGAGGCCATGGACATAGACATTATGGTCATTTTAAGAATACTTCTACCCACCGGTAGTGAGGTTATAAGGATGACAAGAGTGATAAAAGATCATTCTGAGAAAGTAGAATCTTTTTTATTACCAATGTGATGTAATAACCCATTGGTCCCGTACTTGTTGTACACTAAAAAATCAACAATCATTGAATGATAAAGGAAAGAAAATAGAAGTAAATTTTGTTTGCGAAAAATGATGAAGATGATATTGGTCCAACTTATTTGGACATTGCTGGTCCAACTCATTTGGACGTTGTTGATTTCCTTATAACCCTCGAAGGGAATAAATCATCTTCTAATTATTCTCATAACTTTGAAGAGAATTATTTACCTTTTTATTTATTTTGTTGTTTATTTACTTTACATACTAATTATTTACATTTTATATTTATATATTATGATATTTATTTATTTTGTTTAACATGATTACTTGTCAAATACAATTTATGGTGACGACTTATGCTTAGTAGAAGCATAAGATATATTTTTCCATTTAATGTAAGGGAAAATGTGAGTACTTTATCTCAAAGTACTAAAAATATTGATGCTCTAGAAGAGCAATAAGTTCTTGAGAGAAAGCACATTATGAAAAGTGCAGAATTGCGAATATTGTAAAAATTACCTTTGATGTTAATAATATCATCACCACTAGAAGTGAAAATTTTAAGAAAGGAATATGAGTTCGCAAAATAATCCTTCGAGAATTATAGATAACATATGTTATCAATTGACATTTGAAATAAGCCAATGTGGATATAAGTTCTGGTAGCCAAAAGTCAGTGGAAAACTCTAGAAGAGCTATATATTGCTACCAAAAGATAATTTCTATTGAAAGCTCTAAAAGAGCTAAATATATTCCCATTCAAAGGAACAATTTTAATGGTTGTATTAGACATGTACGTGTGAAATTAAATCACATGTCATGGTAAACTTTTAGTTTACCAAATTCAAAAATATATATACATGCATGTATATAGTTAGCATGATTGGTTAGACCATCCTGATCAATAATGATGCGGAAATTATTAAAATTTACATGCACATGTATGAAAAGAATCTGGAGTTCTCGTGGTGCTTATTCTAAAAGGAATTAATTAAATTTCACTTATTAAAGAACACGAAGCTCTTGTGTTGCTTAAAGAAATTTATTAAATTCTACTTACTAAAAGAACATGAAGTTCTTGTGTTGTTTGTTCTCAAAGGATTTAGTTGATTCTACTTACCAAAAGAACTAGAACTTGAAGTTCTTGTACCGAAGTTGAAACTGCATGTCTTGCATATCTAAATGAAATATGGGCCAATATATCCACAAATGTGAAAAGTTTTATATGATTTTACTAGATACATCTACATTGTTTTATCAACTTACAACCAGAAGTTTGTGAGATTGATTCTAAAAGAATTCAGATTATGCAATTAGACTATTCGTCTTGCAAAAGCTAATGGGTTTATATTTTAGGCTATATCAATTGCTACAAAGTCTATTGATTATGAAAAATACAATTTAACAAAATTTCAATTGGATGCCTCCTCTTTAAATAGATAAACTATGAGAACAAAATAATTATTATTTATATGGTGTTTCCATATAGCAACACTTATACGAATCAAGCCAACGAGTTATAATAAACTCTCCGTTATGATTGATTTTTGGTTAGAAGCCATACATTTCTCATTTTATAATTTTTGAATGTGCGATGTGAATTGCTCCAACACAACGCACAAAATGGGTAAATAAAAAGGATTGAGAATATATATTGAGTACGAGTCTCCTTTTATGTTTAAACTCTTAAACATTAATTGGAAAATCATTTATGAGATGAATTTTCTCAACATCAGGGGAGAGAATAATCAGTTGGATAAAGTAGGAAAATGAATTATCATTATCTAGATCCTCGAATATGACCTAAAAGTTCATAAGATAATTCAAGTTATTGTATGTCAACTGCCAGACATATTTACTGACCTAATGAGAGTAATCAAGTCTCATATACCAGCTGAAAATGCTCTAAGTTTATATTACATGTTAGAGAAAATGGATATAAATCATGCCTGGAGCATGATAGTTGAAATTGGGTTTCAATGATTAAAATTCTCGTAAATAGAAAGTAGTATGAGATGATCATATATTGGAGGCGGATGCTTCTAAAGACCCCCAAGACATAACTAATTGTAAAACTCTTGAAGAGTTTCATGTACCTGAAATAAAGATTGAAATCTTGAGGAGATCTCGATGAGTTATGTCACTACGAGAATGGAACCAAAATAGAAAAGTTGTCGACAACGATTTTACAAACAATTTTATATAGAATACTTCTATAGAAATAGAAGTAAAGAAAGAAAATGAGGATCTTGTATAAGAATCTATAAATGTTGAAATATTGACCAATATAAAAAGACGTTTTGAACTTCTAAAAGAGAAATATTTGGACTAGCAGTCTAAACACCTAAAGGTGTAATGCAAGTGAGACATAAATAAATAGTCGTAAATACGACTTGACTTATGGTTTATGAAGAGTTTTAATTACTTCATGGTGGATGCAGTTAATTTGGTAGTTATGAAATATATTACACGTGTCTAATTATTTATAGATCCCTATTTATCCTTAAAGGATTTAAAATGCTAGAAGCATTTGAAAATTTTTGAGGAAATATATTTTAACATGTCTCATTGAATATTTTGGCACATTTGGTATAATTGCCTTAGTGAGTACTAATTGAGGAAATATTGCAAGAATGATTAGATTTCCTCATGTATTTTATATAGGAGTTTTGAATCAAGATTCATTATGATAATTTGAATTTCATTAAAACTCCTGAACAGCTTTAAATTAGAAACCCATGAAGTACTTTTCAATGCATTTAATGAAAGTATTTGAGAAAAAGAATATTGAGATGTGGTTTTATCTCCACCTAAAGATCGATCACTTAAATATGCGTTTTGTCTATGAATGGACATAAGCTGAAAGAATCTTAAAGAAGATTCAATATGGATAAAACACATCTATTAAGTATCCCAATAGTTGTAAGATTGTTGGATGTGAATAAAGATAATTATATCTTTTCTTGGTCTTGAGGCACCATATATTAGTTATTAAAGAAATATCCATGTATATACAAAGATCATTACCTTTAGATCTTCAAACATTCGTCAATGCCTCCTCAAATCTTGTTGAAATAATTGTTATACACGAGGAAAACTAAAAATGTGTTTGGCTAAGACCATTGACCCAACATATCCAGAAGATATGTGATTTATTTTCAGAAGATATGTTACAAATACTATCTTGTGTAGAGATAATGAAAGGTGAATACATCATGGAACATATTACTCCAAAGTTCCATCCTCCACGATCTTTTGAAAAATAGTATTTAAGATTGAATTATGAAGATTCAAAGATCTTATGTGATGTTTTCATGAGGGGGAGTAAATACGCGTTGCACTCTTTTCCCCTTAACCGAGGTTTTGTCCCAATGAGTTTTCCTGGTGAGGTTTTTAATGATGCAACATGTTATGCGTATCAAAGATATATGTACTCCTTTTCCTTCACTAAAGAATTTTTTCCCATTGGATTTTTATCTTAGTAAGGTTTTAACGAGGCACATTATCTTCATAGACATCCAAGGGGGAGTGTTATGAATATTTATCTATGTAGATGTCTATAATGATAAGAACTTTATCTAGGAGATTTGATTTACTTTATAATTAGGAATATTATCTCCATTAATTAGAGTTTAATGTATTATGTACTTCTTATGCCTATAAATAGATGAAGTCATTGTACACGAGTCTAGTTTTTGATAATAATACGAATCTCCCTCTTTCTCTCATCTCTTTGTTATTTTATTCTTATTCGTTGTTCTTCGTTATTTTATTCACAACATTTATGTAATAATTCTAGAGTTTACTAGAATTTTAATAAGAAAAATCATTTGATGTACAAATTCTTTAAATTTTAAAGTTCAAATTTATTTGTATGTGTAAATTTATTTTAGCTGATAGTGAATTACATTAGCTAATTTAACTAACAGATTGTATTAGTTGGTTGTATAAAAGTGTTTGGTAAAATCAACTGATAGCTGTTTGATTATTTAAACAAGTAAAACGACATATAAGGGACATGATTATATTCAATACTTGTTTGGTTATTTTATTACTTGTCAATATTTTGTTTATATTAATATTAATTAGATTATAAAAATATTTTTAATATAACATTACTAAGCATATCTGCATGATCTATATATTAATTTATTATTTATATAATTATTTTTAATACAATTCATTTAATTATTAAATTTAAATACAAATATAAATGTGCGAGAATAAAAGGAAAAACAAAAGGTATTAATTTACGAATGTAACAATGTAAATATGTAAGAGTGGAGAATGAAAATAAAAAATGTTAAATTTATGCTATTTGAAGATTTTTATAATTGATAAGGGTAGATGTGTCTTTATAACTTTCACATCAAAACCTCTAATTTCAAAAGGCTCCTATTAGGAGCTCTTTGAATTTAGAGGTTTCACCTCAAACTGGTATTTCAATCCGCTATTCACCAACATTTAAAATAGAGGATTTGAACGGTCAAACCTCTAATTTTATCTCAAACATCTAATTTTGGTTCAAACCATTATTTTACCAAATAAGGTCTTAATGTTTTGAGTTTAATGTTTATGGTTCTAGATTTTATGGTTTATAATTTAAAATTTAAAAATTTTAGTTTTGTGTTCAAATAAGTTGAGCTGTGCAAATTAAAGTTTACCTAACATGTGTATATAAATGGATAAGTCTACCACGCTCGACGAACACCGCTAAACACCATTAATGCTAAACACCGCTGAACACCATTAAATTGATCAATAAAGATTAAAAATATCAAGGAATCAACATATAATTATAAATTATTTAAATTAAAATTTTAATTAAATTATTTTTCATATATATTATATTTTTATTTTTTAAATAATTGGATTAAACACCAACCTTCAATTTAAAAAATAAAACCCCATAAAACCATAAATTTTAAACTCGAAACCCTAAACCCTAAAGCCTAAACTCTTGCTTCAGCCGATTGTTGTTCCTGCTCTAGTTACCAGTCGAAGTCATGGTCCATCCAAACAATCTGGAAAATCGAAGGTATGCTAAAATGATGTGTAGTTTAAGAGCAACTGGATTGATGATTGATAGCTTCTCTGGATTATGTGGTTCAACTTTTTTAGATAATAAGGTTAGAGTCAGCCAAGATATCCATTATAAGGTTACAATTTTAATCTTCTCTCGGCGTGGTTGAGGAAGTTCAAGGTTTAGGGTTTATGATTTTTTTATTTTTTAAATTGACTAAAGTTGGTATTTGATCTAATTATTAAAAAAATTAAAAAAATGTATAAAAATAATTTAATTGAAATTTTATTTTAAACAATTTATAATTGTATGTTGAGTTATTGAGATTTTTAATTTTTATCAGTTTAATGATGTTCAACGATGTTTAACGTTAGTGGTGTTCAGCGGTGCTCGTCGAGCGTGGTAGAATTTTTCATATAAAAATACTATTTTAATATTAGTTGTTGCGTGTAAAAGAGTCTATCGCAATAGAGTGCAAGTGTACACGACGCAAGTAGTAAAGTGATACACGAAGTATCGGATGTCGAATCCACAGGGACTGGAAATAGCTTTAACCTTAGATTGCTGCACAAGAAAGAAAAAGAGAGTTTAAATGTTGTAGGAAAATATCGGAGAATACTGAAGATAAAAGATTAAAAGATTCAAGGTAAAGAAATAGCTCGGGATTGATTTGCTCAGTAGTGCATGTGTTGCACTGTATAGGACTTCCTGTTCTGTCGTTGCTCCTGTCGCGGCAGCACCTGCGGCGGCATCAGTCTGTTGTTGTCGCGGCAGCGATCACACAACTATGTACTTCAAGCTTGGCAAGAATCCCTGCTGTGACTCGTCCTATCCCTTGGTCCAAGTCTGTCGATGAACACGTCTTAGATGATACCTCCTGGCGTGAATCGAAGGATGAACACCGATGTTGTTGAATTCTTCCTTAGCCACTTAACCTCGTCCTATCCCTAGGTCCAAGATAGTTCAACCATAAACTGGAGAACCCGTACTTATTCCTTTCGTATACTTAACTCTCCCGATATTAAGTAAATAAGTAATCTCACAATGCTCTCCCGATACTCTTGCAATATGTTGAAAACCAGAATAAGTAAACTTGAAGTCTATTTTATTAAACAGAAAAAAATCCTAAAACAGTACAATCCTTGCAACTATTTTACAAAATCAACCCTTAGCCCTAGGGGAAGTTTAGAACATGATGAGAAGGGGAAAACGACTAGGGTTTTGGGGAAGACGGCTAGAGAAATAAGATGTCCCTCCTTAGGTTGAATTACATGCCTTTATATAGGCCTTGGGTTCAAGTTTTCTAATATGACAAGAATACAAGTTTAAACTAAAGTACAACTCTATTAAAGACTAAATCTTCAAAGTAGATGCCTTTAATTCGTCCTCTTTTCTTGCTTTGTGTTTCTTCCTTGAACTTTGGGCTTGGTCTTCATTCTGATCTAGGGCTCAGAAAAATATAGGAGTGACCCACGACAGACCGGCTTAATTTCCTCTTTTTGTCGAGCTCCACTTCACTTTTCCCTTCACCATTGTTGTCGTCATTGGCTGCAACGACAACATCGTCCTTTTCGACTTCAATCCTGTGTTCCAGCTCTGCTTCTCCACTGCCCTGAGTCTGCTACAGCAGCTACCTCCAAAAATAACCAAAATTAGTAGCAACTGTGCAATTTTATATAATTGTGATGTTTAGTGAAATCTATCCTAAATGTAATGAATTATGCTTGAATGCAGCAGGAATATTGGTTAAATAAGAGGTGAAAAGTAGAACTTTTGCACACTCAACACACCCCCAAACTCAAGTTCTTGCTTGTCCTCAAGCAATTAAGATCTAAAAAGAAAAATAAATAAAACTTTTTGTTGGCTTAAAATAGTGAACTTTTCCTTACCTACCATTCATGACCTATTGCAAACAACACCTTGTTGGATATTCTAGGATTCATTCGGATCCTTGCTATAATTCTTGTGTAGTGTGTGCATGTTTTGTGAACAATTACATGCCTAGACTCCTTTAGTTTACTAGAATAGCTAAGCCACTCACTTGAAGTTTTATGCCAACTTTCATTTTTTGGAGGCAATTCTTAGGCTCCTTTAGTTTTTCTTAGACTCGATTTTCTTTTCTTCATTTAAGTTTGACTAGAGCCTGTTTCGAGCACCTCTAGCTAACTTCCTAGAGCCGGTTTCGGGCACCTCTAGGTGTATTGAGTCTAGTTTTTTTCTTAACTTCTTTTCCTAGAGCCAGTGTTAGGCACCTCTAAGGGCAACTTAAGTGTTTAAACCTTTTCCTATTCTAGTTTACTAGTAGAGTTTTAGACAGTATAAGAGTCACAAAGGGTGTTTAAGGATCAAAACTATAGTAAGGCTCTAAACTGCTCCTAAAAATATCCTAAAGGCACTGCCACGACAGAGGCTGCCACGACAGGTAAGTTCAGTTCACAGACTTAAGCTAATTTTTTAAGCAAAAATAAACTAAATACTTAGACAAAATTTTGAACCTAAAAACATTTCATATTACTGGAGGGATGCCACCCCCAAACTCAAGGGTTGCATTGCCCTCAATGCATGATGACAGAAAATAAAAACAAAAATACATCACAATTATAATAAAACAGCTGAACAACAAAAATAAGATAGAAACTTAAATTTAGGTGTTGTCGTCGCTGCTGCTGCTGCTGATCTCTAGCTGCCGGCGGGCAGTGACCTTCATTGTTGGTGTCGGCAGAATGCTCGAAGAGGCGGAGGCAGTCTTCTTCTTAGCTTCCCTTGGGGGCTGGATACGAGTAGGTGAGATTTGGGGTGGCCTTTCCAGCACTTTTACCTCCTCTGATGAGCTGCTGCTGCTACTGCTGCCACTGCTGCTGCTGCTGGCAGACTTGCCCTGGCCGGATGGTCCTTCACCAGTGTTGGTCTTCTGCCTTTTCATTGAAGTGAACTCCTTTGAAAGGTTTCTTTTGATAGAGGACTCCCCATCAGATTCCTGGCAGATGGAGGAGGAAGAGAACCCAACGATAAAGTCATCAAGTTCGCCCAACGACTCCTTTCGTTTCTCTCCTCTGGCAGAGACAGTGGCGATGTAGCTGACGCCTTCAACTGTCGCGGCCGGGGTTGGAGTGGATGCAGCAGAGGGTGTTTTTGGTGTGGCAGCAGGAGTAGGGGTATGGGCAGGTGTAGGTGCAGCAAAATAATGCTCTAGGAAAGCAGGAAATTGTACATTTGCAAAATTTAAATTGTTTTGAATAAAATGTACCGTTGCTGCTGTGAAGTCTCTGACAAAACTCATCAGACCAAGCTGTCGTTCCTCCATCTTTTGCAGTGTGGCAAGGATTTGAGTGGAGGAGTCTGCTGGAGGAGCTGCTGCTGTTGGCTGCTGCTGCTCTGTGGCGGCAGGTTCTGTCTGAGTGGGCTCTGCTTGCTCCTCTGTCGCGGTAGATGGGTTGAAGAAGAAGAGGGGTGTGGCTGCTTTCAGCTCCATCAAACTGAACATGTTACGCTCCGTCCATCTCTTTCCTCGGACCTTGTAATCTTCAGGGATTTCGGGTACGTTGTGGCCGCGACAGATCTCGGTGATGAGATACGAGAAGAAAAGGGGTCCCGATGGCTTAAGGGCACACTCTAAAATTCCCTCTCGTATATACCGGCCGACATTAATAGGTTTCTCATTTAAAATGGAGTGAACTAGAGCTAACCTGGGTCTGTCGACCGTGCTGTTGTGGGAAGAAGGCATTATCCTCTTCTTGACGAAGTGGTTCCATAGTTTTGCCTCTGGAGAGAGTTGAGTGCATTTCACCGTCCAACGATGCTTGAGATTAGTATTCCACTCTGTCTCCACTTCAGTTAATTTTGCCATGACATCATCGTAGTCTACCGGCGACAGACTTTCCACGAACCTCTTATGCCCGTTTTCCCTTTTGCTGACGTAGATTCCATAGAGGGTATTGATGTATTCCGGCTCGAAAGTGACTTCCTTACCTCGCACTGTCACGGTCTCCGTGTCCTTGCTGTCGACGACATCGTAGAATTCTCGGACTAACATGACATTCATCTCCTCGGGCTGGGCAGCAAACATCTGCCATTTTAGGGCTCTGATCTTTCGAGCTATGAATGGTTCGAGCCCGAAATCTTCTGTGCGTTTGGTGTAAAGGAACCCTCTCTCTTCCCACATCTCCATCTTTTAGAAGGAGGTGTAGTATCGGTCGACGAAGTCAGAGGTGGCAAAGCGGTTAGGGAGTCTGTCGTGGCTGGGTGTGCCTGCTGCTGCGGTAGAGCTGGAGGCAGCACTTCGTCTTGTTTGTCTGGTACTCATAGTTGCAAGGCTGTGGAAAATGAAAGAAAATTGAGATCTAGAGAGAAAGCAAGTTGAGGGAGTAAAAGTGAGGTGAAAATGAATAGTAAAATGGGGTTTATATAGATGAATGGTTTGCTGCCCGCTGGAGCTATAACGGTATGCGCGAATAATAGGGCCAGCGGTTACGCGGTTTCTAACGCGTCTGTCATGTGTTTCCGTGTCTGTTACGCGTTTGTGTGTCTGCTGCAACAGCGTGGTGACAGTCTGTCTTTTCTCCGTCTGTCGCGACAGCTGTTGACATGCTGTGACAATAGACTCCTCCTTTGGGCTTTTTGGGCTGCTGGTGTGATGGTGGGCTGGTTCACTTCTTCTCCTCTCCTTGTTTCACTTATTTCCTAATAATAATTAAAATAAAAACTTAGTTCCTAAAAAATAAAATAATTCTAAATTCCTAATAAATATATATATATATAAATAATAGTAATAATAATAAAAATAAAATTAAGTTAAATTAGGGATGCCTTGAGGGGCATCTTCTAAAGTAACCACTTCCTGCATCCTTGGGGCTTCAGTCCCCTGATAATGCTTTAGTCTCTGTCCGTCGACTTTAAATTGGTGCCCTTCTTTTAAGGATTTGATCGTGATGACACCATGAGAAAAAGTTTGCACAACTTGGAATGGGCCAGACCATCTAGATTTCAGCTTCCTTGGGAAGAGTTTCAACCTAGAGTTAAATAACAACACAAGCTGCCCTGGGCAGAACTGTCGTGGCAGCAACTTCTTGTCATGCCACCTCTTTGTCTTGTCCTTGTAAATCCTTGCGTTGTCGTAGGCCATTGCTCAAATTTCTTCAATTTCATTCAAGTCAAGTAACCTCTTATGTCCTGCCTTATCTAAGTCCATGTTTACTGCCTTGATAGCCCAGTAAGCTCTGTGCTCTATCTCAACAGGTAAATGTCATGTTTTTCCATATATCAGTAGGTAGGGTGACATTCCCAATGGTGTCTTAAATGCTGTTCTATAGGCCCAGAGTACATCATTGAGGTGTAAGGACCAGACCTTTCGAGTCGGTTTAACCATCTTCTCAAGAATGTTCTTTACCTCCTTGTTGGATATTTCGGCTTGTCCATTGGTCTGGGGGTGATATGATGTTGCGATCTGATGCTTTACGCCATATTTTCGGAAGGTAGCAACTATTACCCTATTGTCGAAATGTCTCCCTTCATCACTGATGATCGCCTTAGGTATGCCAAATCTGGAAACAATATTTTTGTGCAGAAATCTCTGAATAGTCTTGGCATTATTTTTCTGTATGGCGATCGCTTTCAACACATTTGGACACGTAGTCCATTGCCAGTAGGATATATAGATTCCCACATGATGCTGAGAATGGTCCCATGAAATCAATCCCCCAAACGTCGAAGATCTCGACTTCTAAGATGTTTTGCAATGGCATCTCATGTCTTCTTGAGATGTTCCCAGTCCGTTGTCACTTGTCACAGCTTTTGTAGAATGCTTGGGTATGCCAAATTTGGAAAAAATATTTTTGTGCAGAAATCTCTGAACAGTCTTGGCATCATTTTTCTGTGTGGCGATCGCTTCAACCCATTTGGACACGTAATCCATTGCCAGTAGGATATATAGATTCCTACATGATGCTGGGAATGGTCCCATGAAATCAATTCCCCAAACGTCGAAGATCTCGACTTCTATGATGTTTTGCAGTGGCATCTCATGTCTTCTTGAGATGTTCTCAGTCCGTTGACACTTGTCACAGCTTTTGTAGAATGCTTGGTCATCCTTAAACAATGAGGGCCAATAAAAGCCAGACTGCAAAACCTTGGCAGCGGTTTTGTTTCCACCTAAGTGTTCTCCATATGGTGAAGCATGGCAGTGATCTAGCACAGCTTCCTGCTCATCCTGTGGTATACACCTCTTGATGATCTGATCTGCACAATGTTTGAAAAGAAGAGGTTCGTCCCAATAATAATGTTTTGCATCATTTTGGAACCTCTTCCTTGCTTGGTAATTTAGTTCAGGAGGTAATATTCCGCTAACTATGTAATTAACGAAATCAGCATACCAAGGAAGTTCAGAAAACTTACCTGCCGCCATGGTTGTCGCGACAGTGCTTGTGGTAGCAAACAACTGCTCGTCAGGGAAAGTCTCCAATATGAGAGTCTTGTCTGTCGGTAGACTTTTTCCCATCTCCAATCTTGACAAGTGGTCTGCAACTTGGTTTTCTGTCCCCTTTCTGTCCTTGATTTCAATGTCGAACGCTTGCAGCAGCAGAATCCAACGTATCAGTCTAGGTTTTGCATCTTTTTTAGCGAACAAATACTTCAATGCAGAGTGGTCTGTATGGACTACCACCTTCGTTCCAAGTATGTATGAACAAAACTTGTCAATCGAAAACACCACTGCTAACAGTTCCTTTTCTGTTGTGGTGTAATTCAATTGGGCATCGTTTAGTGTTTTGCTGGCGTAATAAATCAAGTGGAATAGCTTGTCCTTCCTCTACCCAAGTGCTGCCCCTACAGTGTAATCACTGGCATCACACATAATTTCAAATGGCAAACTCCAGTCTGGTGGCTGTACGATTGGGGCTGTTAGCAGCTTCTCTTTCAGGATTCTGAATGCCTCAGTACATTCAGTATTGAAGTCAAATGGACGATTTTGCTCTAGTAGGTGGCATAAAGGCTTGGTGATCTTCGAAAAGTTTGCTATAAACCTTCGATAAAACCCATCATGCCCTAAGAAACTCCGAATTCCCTTGACTGTGGTGGGTGGCAGCAGCTTTTCAATCACTTCTATTTTGGCTCTGTCGACTTCTATGCCGCAGCAGCTTACCTTGTGGCCTAAGACTATCCCTTCATCCACCATGAAGTGACATTTCTCCCAGTTTAATACCAAGTTCGCTTTCTCGCATCTTTCGAGCACCTTCTGTAGGTTGCCTAAGCAGCTTTCAAAATTGTCTCCAAAGATGGAAAAATCGTCCATGAATATTTCCAGGAAATCCTCCACCACGTTAGAGAATATCGCCATCGTACACCTCTGGAATGTTGCTGGTGCATTGCAGAGTCCAAATAGCATTCTCTGGAAAGCGTAAGTGTCGTATGGGCAAGTGAAAGTCGTTTTCTCTTGATCCTCCGGTGTGATAGCTATCTGGTTATAACCTGAGTAACCATCAAGAAAACAATAATAAGGCTTTCCCGCTAATCTATCAAGCATTTGATCAATAAAAGGTAGGGGGAAATGGTCTTTACGAGTAGCTTTATTAAGCTTCCGGTAATCCATACAAACCCTCCAACCAGTCACAGTCCTGGTTGGGATTAGTTCGTTCTCTTCATTGGTCACCACGGTTATTCTTCCCTTCTTCGGAACGCATTGCACCGGGCTCACTCACTTACTATCCGAGATAGCATAAATTATTACGGCGTCTAGCCATTTGATAATTTCTTTTCGAACCACTTCTCGCATAGCGTTGTTCAAGCGTCTCTAGGCATCAATGGTCGGCTTATGATCATCCTCTAGGAGAATTTTGTGCATGCATAGTGCTGGACTAATGCCTTGAATATCGGCTATCGTCAATCCAATAGCCTTTTTGTGCTGCTGCAGCATCCCTATCAGTTGCTGTTCATGTTCCTGCATTAGCTTGGAAGAGATGATTACGGGCAACATATCATTTAATCCAAGGAAAACATATTTGAGCTGCCCTGGAAGAGGCTTAAGGTTTAGAACATGTGGTTCTACAGTCGAGGGCTTTTGGATGATGTGTTCATTCGAGGTATAGTTTAAGGGCTCGAATAACTTACCTGGACGATTGCCTATCCAATTTACCTCATCTTGACCTTCAGTGTCAGATATGTCAGAATCTGAGGAGCTGCTGTCGTCGTTGCTGTCGTGACAGTCTTCCAGATGGCTGCTGTGGCAGTGACCAAATTTGATGTCATGGCAGCTTGACCTGATGCAGGGTTGGTCAAGGATTACTTCAGTGATAGCCTTGCATTCTTCTTCTGCATCAGCATGTTTTATTGCTTGGAGAACATTTAGCTTGATCTTTTGATCATTCACTCTCATTGTAAGTTCTCCCTTTTCTACATCAATCAGTGATCTGCCTGTGGCTAGAAAGGGTCGCCCCAAGATGATTGGTGCATTCTCATCTCACAATCTAAAACAAGAAAGTCAACAGGAAAAATAAACTTATCCACTCTTACCAGAATATCTTCAATATTCCCTTCTGGTTGCACGTAAGAGCGATCTTCCAGCTGCAACATAACTGTCGTGAGCCGTGCGCGTCCAATACTTAATTTCTGAAACACAGATTTTGGCATTAAATTAATACTAGCACCTAGATCACAAATTGCCTTACCCACGAATTTATCACCAATTATGCACGGTATGATGAAGCTCCCAGGATCCTTCTTCTTCTGGGGCGGATGCCTGTGCAAGATAGTCATGCATCCTTCTATCATTTTAACCGTCTCAAATTCCCCAAGTCTGGATCGTTTTGACATAGCATCCTTGAGAAATTTTGCATAACCGGGCATCTCCTTGATGACCTCTAACAGCATAATATTGATATGAACATGCTTAAAAATATCATAGATCTTTTTGAGCTGATACTCCTGTTTCTGCTTCTGTAACCGCTGTGGAAAAAGAGGCGGAGGACAGTAATTTTCAAATCGTCCTTCACATGGTATTCGGATCTGAGGAGGCTTAGGTTCTTCATCCTTCTCCTCTGTCCTTTCTACTGTCGTGACAGGTGTAGCGGCAGCAGGTTGTTTGTCGTCTACCGGGGCAGTGTTTGCGGCAGATTTTTCTAGGTCTGGTTCTTCATCCGTTATGGCTTTCTTCTCCGGCACTAGTAGTTGTTTCCCACTCCTTGTTGTAATGGCTTTGCACTGCTCATGTATTGGTTGTCTAGTGACCTCAGTATCGCTAGGGAATCCTCCGTTCTACCTTGGCTTAATATGCTGGGAAACCGGACCCATCTATGTCTCCAGTGATTTCAGTGTAGCTTCATGATTAGTCATTCTCATCTTTGTTTTATCCATGAACGACTCAGTCTTTTTAACAAAGTGATCCATGTTTTCCATATAAGTTCCTGTTTGTGACATAAATGTGGCCAAAGTCTGCTATAGTATACTAGGTGCAACTGCCGGTTGCTGCCGTGTCAGAATTCTAGGTGCTCCCTGGTTTTGAGTGTTCTGCACTTGAGGATTCAATGTGTTGTTTGGGTTACTCCAGGAGAACTTGGGGTCCTTCCTTCAACTGGGATTGTAATTGTCGGAGTCGTAGTTTCTCGGCTTGTTATAGTTTCCAACATACATCCCTTCCTCTAGCTGTAGCGGACAGTTTTCCGAACTGTGATTCCCACTGCAAGTACCACATACCTCTTCTGCAGCGTAGACCGGTTGTGAATCTTTTTTCAGCAAGTTTTATACTGCCTTTGTGAGGTACGCAACCTGTGTCTTTAGGGAATTGTCGGCTTCGTAATCCTTTACAGCTAGTACTCGTTTACCTCTCCGCGCTGTGGGAAATTGCTCTTCATTCTTCGCCAAATTTTTCAGTACTACCATGGCTTCATCTGGATCTTTATCCAACAGCAATCCGTTGGCTGCTGAATCTATTCTCATACGGGTATGTGTGTTGGCAGCATTGTAAAATTTAATTACTTGATTCAAAACAGGGAATTAGTGCATCGAGCAATTCCTCAGAAGAGTGGTAAATCTGTCCCATGCCTCGTGCATTGGCTCGTCATCTTCCTGTTGAAAAGTAGCAATTTCGTTACGTAATCGCTCAGATAAATGGGAAGGATTAAAATGATATAAAAATTCACGAGTTAGATCTGCCCAAGTTCGTATTGAACCCGACGTTAGTTTGTTCCACCAAGTTTTTGCTATGTCCCTCAATGAATGAGGAAATAATCGAAGCCTCAGTATCTCCGGATTTACTCCTGATAATCTAAACGATCCACAGATTTCTTAGAACGTTTTCAGATGTTCTCTGGCATCCTCTATAGCAGCACCACTAAATTGGCCAGCGGAATTGATCATGCTGAACATCACAGGTTTCAGCTCGAAATTTTCAGCTTCCACGTCTGGCAGGGTGGTCTCTAGTTCCACATGATCATTGATCATGTAATCACGGCATGACCGTCATGCGGCCACGGTAGCTTCAGGCTATCTGTTTCCTTCATCCCCGATAGGATCTTCAGGATCTTCGGGATTCTCTTGGTTGTTCCTCTCGTTATGCATGGCTTCTAATTGTTTCTCAAGGTAATCGTTTCTGGCTATCAAAAGACGGACTCGGTTTCTAAGATTGTTCGAGCGTTCGATTTCAGGATCTAGATGATACTCAAGTTCTTTGCCTCGTCTAGATCTACGCATAAGCAAACGAAAAACCTTGTGAAAAGCACATGGGGAACAATCCAAATAAAAATAGAAAAATTAAAAGGAAAGTGCAGTAAAAGTAGGGTAAAGATATGTTGTCAGTCCCCAGCAACGACGCCAAAAACTTGTTGCGTGTAAAAGAGTCTATCGCAATATAGTGCAAGTGTACACAATGTAAGTAGTAAAGTGATACACGAAGTATCGGATGTCGAATCCACAGGGACTGGAAATAACTTTAACCTTAGATTACTGCACAAGAAAGAAAAAGAGAGTTTAAATGTTGTAGGAAAATATCGAAGAATACTGAAGATAAAAGATTAAAAGATTCAGGGTAAAGAAATAGGCTGGTATTAATTTGCTCAGTAGTGCAGGTGTTGCACTATATAGGACTTCCTGTTTTGTCGTTGCTCTTGTCACGACAGCACCTGCGACGACAACATTCTGTTGTTGTCGCGGCATCGATCATACAACTCTGTACTTCAAGCTTGGCAAGAATCCCTACTGTGACTCGTCCTATCCCTAGGTCCAAGTCTGTTGATGAACACGTCTTAGATGATACCTCCCGGCGTGAATCGAGTAATGAACACCGATGTTGTTGAATTCTTCCTTAGCAACTTAACCTCGTCCTATCCCTAGGTCCGAGATAGTTCAACCATAAACTGGAGAACCCGTACTTATTCCTTTCATATACTTAACTCTCCCGATATTAAGTAAATGAGTAATCTCACAATGCTCTCCCGATACTCTTGCAAGATGTTGAAAACCAGAATAAGCAAACTTGAAGTCTATTTTATTGAACAGAAAAAAAATCCTAAAACAGTACAACCCTTAGCCCTAGGGGAAGTTTAGAACATGATGATAAGGGGAAACGACTAGGGTTTTAGGGAAGACAGCTAGAGAAATAAGATGTCCCTCCCTAGGTCGAATTACATGCCTTTATATAGGCCTTGAGTTCAAGTTTTCTAATATGGCAAGAATACAAGTTTAAACTAAAGTACAACTATATTAAAGACTAAATCTTCATAGTAGATGCCTTTAATTCGTCCTCTTTTCTTGTTTTGAGTTTCTTCCTTGAACTTTGGGGTTGGCCTTCATTCTGATCTAGGGCTCAGAAAAATATAGGAGTGACCCATGACAGACCGGCTTAATTTTCTCTTTTTGTCGAGCTTCACTTCACTTTTCCCTTCACCACTGCTGTCGTCATTGGCTGCCACGGCAGCTGTGTTCCAGCTCTGCTTCTCCACTGCCCTGAGTTTGCTACAGTTCTACCTGCAAAAATAACCAAAATCAGTAGCAACTGTGTCATTTTATATAATTGTGATGTATATGTAAAATCTATCCTAAATGCAATGAATTATGCTTGAATGCAGCTGGAATATGAGTTAAATAAGGGGTAAAAAGTAGAACTTTTGTACACTCAACATTAGTATTAATATTATTATGTTTAGTTTGGTGTTGTTTGATAATTTTATAAAATAAATAATCTAAAAATAATGTTTTAGTGATTTTATTTTTTTTATCACATTTGATAATCCAAAATAAATATCATGGATAAATTTTATTTAAAAAAGTTTGAAATGATAAGTAGAAAGGGAACAACTTATCAGGGGTGTTCAAAACTATATTTTCTTTTTAAATAATCTAAAGGTGATTACAAGGTAGTATCTATTCATAGATATTTTTAACCTTTTGACAATGCACACACCTAACATGTGTATAAAATTAGTGATTATAACTAAAACCTCTAATTTTGGCTCAAACCGTGCTGGGCTCGATGGTCACAACCGAAATGATTGCCAAGAGGTGGAGAAGGATGATTTTTGGGTGTTTATGGTTGTGGTAAAAGATAAGAAAAATTAACACGAGATTTAGAGTGGTTCAGCTTTCTAACCCAAAGCCTACATCCACTACCTTAGCACACCACTAAGGATTTCACAAATTCACTAAGAATTCTTCCCCTTTTCTAGGCTAAGGAGGCAACCTTTACAAACCAGTTAATCTTTCTACCCAAAGATTGAACCAAGACACTCTTATACAAAGAGAATTCAAAGAAAACACGAAATCCCTATAATAAGTATTTGTTTGCACAATTAAACCCTCACCCACCTAAACACTTGATCAATTTTGACAAATTATAACTTACAAGGGTTGTCTATACAAGAAATGTACAATTAAGCTCTAAAGACAATCTCTCATCATAATGTTGTTGACAATTAAAGCATTAACCATCTCTTGATGCTTGGAGGTGTCTTTTATACTCCTAATTGAGTTTGTAGTCGTTGAAGACCGTTGGGGTTGAATTAGAGCCGTTGGAGCCTTTATTTCCCACCATAAATGCAGTTTTACAGCTTGGCGTATCGATACCCTTGAATCCGTATCGATACAGTCCCGATAAGAAAATAGCCATTGAGCACTTCAAGCTGGTGCGTATCGATACGCTTAGCTAGCGTATCGGTACAGTCCTGCAATTTAAAAAACCGTTGAGAAAAAGACTGTTGGAGTAGTTGGGCGTATCGGTACGCGAACTAGTCGTTGACTATTTAAAAACACACCGTATCGATACATCAAGTCGTATCAGTATGGGTTTTGGCTACTGAAAAATCACTGTAGTTAAAACCCTAAAGGGTATCGATACGATACCACGCGGTATCGGCACGGTTACATTTAAAACATGGTTTTGACTACTTTAATTATACTTTAAATCATTTCAAAGCCTTGCAAAACCTAAACATATTTTCAAGTTTTTTTGACTAAAACATATTTTAAATTCTTTTCAATTTAGTCCAAAATATTTTTCAATTATTATATCAAAACATTTAGTTCTACAATCTCCCATTTTTTGATATAATAAAACCAACTTGAAAAATTGTTTGAGATTCTCTCCCCTTGGTATTTTAAAATTTTGATCAAGAGATTAAGATTTGATTGAAATTAAAGCTCCTATTTATTCTCTTTAAAAATCAATTTTTCAAACCATTTCTTCCCCTTTTTGTTATATCAAAAAGAATTTAAAAAGACATTAGTCTCAAAATAACATAGGAGATTTAAAAAATTGACATAATTAAAAACTTTTGGTTTTTAAAATTGGTCCCCCTTACTCAAAGCATAAAAATGTTAGTCCAACATATATGATAATCTAGTTGAAATAAAAAATAAATCAAATAAAACAACTATATTTTACCACACTTGAACTCAAGAGAGGATGTGAAACCTTCATTCTTCAAATGTTTTTCCTTGTGTGTGTGGAGCTCCTCCTCAAATTTGGACTTGTTAATCACTCTCCATCACACCTAAAACAAAACAATCAAGTAATTTTTGTATCCAAATTGCTTTGGATCCATAGATGTTAGTTGCACATAATTTTGTCTCTTTCGAAATCAATTTTTCAATTTCATCCTTTTAGTTGAAGTACTTAGTCCTTTGGGACCCAAATACTTCTAAAAACTTTTCCATTTAAAAATCTAGGGGCACTAGATTGTCTAACATAAAAATTTGATTTTCCTAAATTGTTTTTCTTTTGAAGTTCAATAAAAATCAAACCATTTTCCTTATTAAGATCACCAACTTTCTTTTGATGATCTTTTTCCATCGTTTGAAGCAAGTTTTGTAAGTCTAAAATTTTAAGTTCAAAATCTTTAATTTTTGCTTCAAACTCTATATTTGTTTTGGAAAGGAAATCATTTTCCTTTTTTTAAATTTGAAAGCAATTTTTGTTTTTAGAAAATGATGCCTTAAATTCCAAAAGCAAATCATCATAGACATCTTGTAACTCATCAAAAATATATGAATTTGAACTAAATGAGTTAGAAGTTACTTCCCCTCATTGAGGGCCATGAAGCATAGGTGGGCTACCTCATCATCGGTGGAGTCTTCATCACTCTATGTCGCCACATATGCTTTCTTTAAAGATGATCCATTTTTGTTAGACTTGTGGGAATCCTTCATTTTCTTCTTCTTCGATTCATGTTTGAATTTACTCATCTCGCTCTTCATGAATCAGTTGAACTTCTTGAAGAGATAGGCCATCTCTTCATCTTTGCTTTCTTCCTCTCTTAGTTCTACATGATGGCATGTGGAGGATTTGAGAGCAACGAAACTCGTGTTGATGCCTAGCTCTATGATCTTCTTCTTCCCCATCTTTCTTATCTCTTCATTCTTCTTCCCTTCTTCTTTGTCTTTCTTCATGATTTGGTGAGTGAGAAGTGACCCCATGAGTTCATCAAGCTTCAAGGTCTTGAAATTTTTAGCTTCGATGATGGTGGTCTTTTTCGAGTCCCATGACTCGGGAAGGGAGTAGATAAGCTTTTGGACAAACTTTTCTTCCGGAATGACTTCTCTATAGCCTTTTAGTTAATTGGTGATGGTGGAGAATCGATGGAACATCTTCTCAATGTTCTCTTCCGGATCCATCTTGAAGTTCTCATACTCGTGGTTGAAGAGGCCGATCTTGGTCTTCTTTACTTCGTTAGTTCCCTCGTATATGACTTCAAGCTTGTCCCATACTTCCTTGGAACTCTCATAAGAAGACATCTTCTCATAGATTTTGAGGTTAAGTGCACAAAAGAGGAAGTGCAAAGCCTTGCAATTAAGTTCCTTCTTCTTGTGGTCGTCGGCACTCCATTCCACCTTGATTCTTTACGGTACGAACGGACCATCCTCAATAATGTCACAAAGCTTGTAGTCTTTGGATTTGACAAAGAACATCATTCTCATATTCTAATAAGCGTAGTTGGTCCCGTCGAAGAATGGTGGCTTGTCGATGGATTGCGCCATTACTTCGGTTGGTTGGATTGATGTATTGAGCTTCCCGAATCACCTAAATAGGATGTTAATCCCGATCAATTGAGCTTTGCTCCGATACCAATTGTTGAGCTCGATGGTCACAATCGAAATGCTTGCCAAGAGGTGGAGAAGGTTGATTTTTGGGTGTTTATGGTGGTGGTAAAAGATAAGAAAAATTAACACGAGGTTTAGAGTGGTTCAGCTTTCTAACCCAAAGCCTACACCACTACCTTAGCACACCACTGAGGATTTCACCAATTCACCAAGAATTCTTCTCCTTTTCGAGGCTAAGGAGACAACCTTTATAAACCGGTTAATCTTTCTACCCAAAAATTTAACCAAGACACTCTTATACAAAGAGAATTCAAAGCAAACATGAAATTCCTCTAATAGGTATTTGTTTGCACAATTAAGCCCTCACCCAAAACCTAAACACTTGAGCAATTTTAACAATGTATAGCTCACAAGTGTTGTCTATACAAGAAATGTACAATTAAGCTCTAAAGACAATCTCTCATCATAATGTTGTTGACAATTGAAGAATTAACCATATCTTGATGCTTGGAGGTGCATTTTATACTCCTAATTGAGTTTGTAGCCGTTGAGGATCTTGGGGTTGAATTAGAGCCGTTGGAGCCTTTAGTTCCCACCATAAATGCAGTTCTGCAACTTGGCGTTTCGATATCTTTGAATCCGTATCGATACGGTCCCGATAAGGAAATAGCCGTTGAGCACTTCAAGTTGGTGCGTATCGATACGATCCTGCAATTTAAAAGATCGTTGAGGTAGTTGGGCGTATCGGTACGAGATACAACCCTATCGGTATGCGAACTAGCCATTGGCTATTTAAAAGCACACTGTATCGATACGGCAAATCGTATCGGTACGAGTTTTGGCTACTGAAAAATCACTGTAGTTAAAACCCTAAAGGGTATCGATACGGTACCACACTGTATCGATACAATTACATTTAAAACATGGTTTTAACTACATTAAATACACATTAAATCATTCCAAAGCCTTGTAAAACCCTTAAACAAATTTTCAAGTTGTTTTTGACTAAAAACATATTTTAAATTCTTTTCAATTTAGTCCAAAACATTTTTCAATTATCATATCAAAACATTTAGTTCTACAAACCGTTATTTACCAAATATAGTCTTAATATTTTGAATTTAATGTTTATTTTTCTAGATTTTGTGGTTTATAATTTAAAATTTAAATTTTTTTAGTTTTGTGTTCAAATAAGTTGAGATGTGCACATTAAAGTTTACCTAACATGTGTATAAAAATACTATATTATTATTATTATCATTATTATTATTATTATTATGTTTAGTTTGGTGTTGTTTGATAATTTTATAAAATAAATAATCTAAAACTAATATTTTAGTGATTTTAATTTTTAACAAAATTGATAATCCAAAATAAATATCATGGGATAAATTTTATTTAAAAAAGTTTGAAATGATAAGTAAAAAAGGAACAACTTATTAGGGCGTTCAAAACTATATTTTCTTTTATATAATTTATAAGGTAGTGCCTATTTATAGATATTGTTAACCTTTTAACAATGCATACACACCTTACCGACGTTGCAATTGAATCTATATTTTCTAGGATGAATATCATTCACTTTACCATTTGGACCACTTATTGGGTTCTCAAAACTATATTTTCTTATAATAAAAAATACTTAAATTTTATATAGGCACCATGTGGGCTATATTGAGGGAATATTCCTTTTTAAGGAATTAATTGGAAAAATATCCCCTTAATGCTTAGGTAGAAAAATATTTCTTTTTCGGTCCACGTAAGGCAAATTCATTTTTGGCTAAACGCGAGTTTGAAACTCACTTTTGGCTAAGCGCGGGTTTGAAACTCATTTTTGACTAAACGCGTGTTATGTATTGAGTAGGTAGGTAAGAAATAAAAAAATTAATTTACCAACTTTTTTACACATAACTCGCTTTTAGCTAAGCGCGAGTTTAGAACACGATTTTGACTAAACACGAGTTTGCCTTACGTGGATTATTCCCTCAATATAGCCCACCATGTGATTCACATTTGAAATTGCGTGTTTCATTTCTTTTTTAAAAAAATTACGAATACCCAATATTGATGTATCGGATCACAAACCGCTATTTATAATACTCGAAAATAATTTTCTATCTAGCTCTCTCACTTGTTAGTTATCAATATGATAGATGATAGTAAAGAGTGCGGTAAATGGTCAGAGTGTGTGTCATGATGGTGCAATGTCAAAATTTTCAAATATGAAGGATCAATTTATTGAATTGTTTTAAAATAAATCAAATCAATAGAATTATAAGTTTTGGGGGACTGAAGTTGTTATTATATCAAGTTACACTAAATGTTAGTTTTAATTTTAAAGACAGGATATCCTGATTCTAACAAAATTATAATCGAGTGACTAAATTATAACTATAAGATAAAGTGACCCATTTGTAACCAAGGTCTACCTTTACAATTGGTACAAAGTTGTTCTACCTCAACCAAGATTTAGACTCGAGTCATTGAAAATACAATAACATTAAAAACTTGATGATTTTTTTGCGGTTCTTATAATTTTATTCAACTTAATAGAATTAATCTATATTTAAAGAATAAACATGTAATTAATAAAAAAATAACTCATTTAATTTTATTAAATTTGAGTAAATATATTTGACCGATTAATTAAGTATTTTTTTTTGTTTTAAGATATTCTTTTAGTTTACTAGTTCTAAATTTACTAAAGCATTCATTTTTTCCTCTTTTCTCTAAATAAAATTAAAATTAAAATTAATATTTGTCAAAAAAAAATTACCGTGGCATCTGATGCAATTAATTGATAGGGTTGTTATCTATTTTTTTCTTTTCAAATTAAAAACAAAACGGCAAGACTGAATTCCCACAAGGCAAGTGTGAAGTGTTAGTGTAGAGTGAGAGATTGATTCCTCCTACCAGATTTCTCCAGATTTAAAACTCAGATTAAAATCTAACTTAGAGTGGTTTCAAGTCCGAGACAGCCTATATAAAGGGTCCCAGAGGTTTCAGCTCTTCACAGCAAATTAAAAGAGGCAGAGCCAGAAACCGAGACGGAGAGAGAAGTATGGGAGGCTGGGCTATTGCCGTGCATGGTGGCGCTGGTGTAGACCCCAATCTCCCTAAAGAAAGGCAAGACGAGGCTAAGAGACTCCTCACTCGTTGCCTTGATATCGGTATCTCCGCTCTGCGCTCTAACCTCCCCGCCATTGACGTCGTCGAACTTGTTGTATGTCCCCTTTTCTCTTGAGTTCTATCATCATTCACTCACTTAATAAAAAAAACAATGCTTTAATCGTATCTTTTGTCATCATTTCTTCGGAATGATAAAAATGGGGCTTTGTTTTCGGCAGGTTAGAGAACTTGAAACTGACCCTCTGTTCAACTCCGGGCGTGGATCCGCTCTTACGGAGAACGGAACGGTGGAAATGGAAGCCAGCATTATGGACGGCCCAAAGAGGAGATGCGGTGCCGTTTCAGGCTTAAGCACCGTAAAGAACCCTGTTTCCCTTGCCCGTCTCGTTATGGAAAAATCACCACACTCTTATCTTGCCTTCTCGGGTGCCGAAGAGTTTGCCAAGAAACAGGTGTTCTCTTTTTACCAGTTTAACTCTAATGGTCAAAACCTCGAAACCCCCACACGGGGAATCTTGGATACTATTAGCCACGTGTTGGGTAGATTCAATACACACGCTTTCCTTGTCTGAAACTGACAGGAGGGTTTAGCTTTTAATTTAATTAATTGGTTGGATTTTGTGTAGGGCGTGGAGTTGGTGGACAATGAATATTTCATTACGGAAGATAACGTGGGCATGCTTAAGTTGGCAAAAGAGGCAAACTCGATTCTGGTACGTTTCTCTTTGCTCTCGCGAAATGACATAGTTGAAACTAACCACATGGTGTGTGGAGCCCCATGTAAATCACAACCTTTTCGACCTTTTATGACCAGTTTGATTACCGTATCCCAACGATTACCACCTGTGGTGCGGGCGCAGCCGCCATGGACAGTCCTTTGCAGATGAACGGGCTCCCCATCAGTGTCTACGCCCCGGAGACAGTCGGTTGCGTGGTGGTTGATAAAGAGGGCCGGTGCGCTGCCGCCACCTCCACTGGTGGGCTCATGAACAAGATGACTGGAAGGATTGGTGACTCGCCGCTGATTGGCTCCGGGACCTACGCTTGTGAGCTCTGTGGGGTTTCGTGCACAGGGGAAGGGGAAGCGATCATACGAAGCACCTTGGCGAGGGAAGTGGCGGCGGTGATGGAGTACAAAGGGTTGAGCCTGCATGAGGCGGTGGATTTCGTGATAAAGAATAGGCTGGATGAAGGCAAAGCTGGGCTGATTGCTGTTTCGAAGAACGGTGAGGTTGCTTGTGGGTTTAACACCACCGGGATGTTTAGGGGCTGCGCCACCGAGGATGGGTTCATGGAGGTTGGTGTGTGGTGATTGGTGAATGTCTCTCAACCTTTGCTGTCTTTGGGTTGTATAAGTGAAGTAATCACCGAATAATAAAGTAGGACCTTCAATCTTGGGTCTATAAGTTTCGAACAAAAATTTTCGGTCCGTTTTAATGCCCTAACATTAAAAAATTAAAATTTAATTTATATCTTTTAAATTTTAAATTTTAAACTATAATTATAAACTTTAAAAATTATACTTTATCCCAAATTATAATATGAGTTTGTCGATATCCCGAGTGGTTGAAGAGAAAATTAAAGAATGATAATTCCAACATTGGCGTGAAAATAGGAATAAAAGTATAGGACTTTTATTTTTTTAGGGAAGATGGATAAAATAAAAAAAAGAAAAATAACGTAAATGACATGTGGCTACCATGTCAGAAAAACAGTTTAAATCAACAGCTGCAATGTTATCTTTTTAATTTTGATTTAATGCTCAAATAACAAAAATATGAACAAATTAAAAGTTTAATGATTAAATTGAATATTTTTAGACTTTAATGACCAAAATAAAAATAAGAAAAATATTGAGTGATGAAATTTATAATTTACCCACTGATTGATGTGTAAATTGCCGGAAAGGCCATTGCTCCAAATTTTGACTATAAATTAGGAGTATTAAAGGATAATAAACTTTCTTGTTGGGCTGGATTTTGGGATAATACATAGCAATTTCCAAGGGTATGTATAAGCTCTAAGGGGGCGTTTGGTTCGTGGAAAAGATCATTACCTGGAGGAATGATCTTTTCCGGAATCACATACCCACGTTTGGTTGGAGAGCATTCCCACCAAGGGGTAATTTTACATTCCCAACAGTAGCAGTTTTTCATTAAAGGGTGGGAATGTGATTCCCTTGGATTTCTTAGGTATTTGTCAATTCCCTCCCCTTTGGACCATATTACCCCTATGTTAATAGATTTTGTTCATATAGATCCTTTGTAAAATTTAATTAGTTGATTAAATATGTGTGGTGTAAATTAATTAAATATTTTTATTTATTATTAATTTAATGTTTAAATGGTGTTATAAATATTTAATGCATGTTTATAAATATTTAATGTATTTTTATTAATATTATATTTATGATGTTTATAACTTATATGTTGTTATGACATATTGCTTAAAAATTAATAAGTTTATAGTTGATGTTTTTAATTTTATTTTTATGTTTATGACCTTGTAAAATATTTTAGTAGGTTAAACTTATTATATAAATTCTTATCAGTATTATACAACTTTTAGATTTATTTTATTATTTACTTTAATTTGCTTGACATGTCACAAGTAATAAAAAAAATTAAAAATTTGAACATATTAAATTTCTAGCATTTAAAAATTTACAAAATATTTTAATAGAGGATAACTAGAGTAAGTAAATATAAAATAGTTTTTTTAATAGTCTAAAGGTGATTACAAGGTAGTATATACAAAGTGATTGAACTCAGGTCTTCTAAGACGAACTTCATTCATTTTTCCACTGAGACCACTTGTTGGGTTCTTTTAAAGAATAGTTAATATAATAATTATATTAAATATGATAAATATATAATTTTTACAAATTTTAGATAGTGTAACAAAAATAATTCTATTAATTTTTGTGCATGTATTTTTAAGTTAATATTGAAAGTTTAACCTGTTAAAAAGAAAATATAACATATGGACAATTTAGTAAATTTTACTTCCAGATAACCTTATATACCTCCAGTCAAACACAGTAATCTTACATTCCTACACAATAAACCAAACAAGGTAATGTCACATTCCCAGTAATGTGTCAAGTAATGTTAAATTCCGGGAATCTTATTCCCAAAGGTAATCTTATATTCCGTGAACCAAACGCACCCTAAAGGCATGAGAGTTGGCAAGAAGATCAGACCAGGCCCGGAGATAAAAACTGGGTCATTGCTTAGATAGCAAGCCCTACTTCCTGTGTATTTAAAATTTGTATGTCTGTTTCATAATATTAAGGGAACAAAAATCTCCTGTTCATTTCTAGTGTTATTTTTATGCTCTAACATTAAAAAATATTAAATTTTAAATTGTAAATTTTAAAACTGTAACCATAGTCCTTAAATTTAATTTTTTTAGTATTAAAATATAAATAAAGGCACTAAAAAGAAACAAAAAATTTCCACTCATATTAAGGGTAAACTATCCTCAAGTCATGAGTTTTGTAACAAATAAATTATTATTTTTAAAAGTTATAAATATTTTACTCAGTTAAAATATTATTATAAATAAATTATTTATTGTTAATTATTAGACGAAAATATTAGTGTGACCTGATTAATAATAATTTTAGTTTACACTAATTATAGTTATTATATTGTTTTTAATTTTAGACATTTCAATAAATTTAACCATTCATATTTAAAATTTTCATATTTTTTCCTTGTTATCCTCCTAAGTTGCTTGTTTTTCTCACCAAAATATTATATTTCTTTCTTTTTACTTTATTGGTATAACAATAATTTGTTGTTGCTTTATGACAGAATACAACTATTGCTTTAATCCAATGAACTCGTTTCTTTGACAATATATAAAAAAATTAAGTTGATGAAAATTTTAAGGGTGAAGTTAAAAAATGTCACTAAACATTTTAAAATGTTTATTTTGGTCATCCAACTTTAAAATGCTATAAAATGAGCATTAAACTTTAAAATTTGTTACAAAATGTGCTCCGTGCCATTAGCTGCCGTTAAAAAAGTGACATAACATGCTAAAATTAATGTAAAATATTTCATTTGGTCCCTCAACCGTAACTAAAATTTTATTTTGATATTTTTAAATATTTCTAAACAACACCAAAGAAATATTAAGAAAATTTTATGTTTAATAAATTTTAATATAATCATCTAATAAATTTTATTTGTGTTCATCGTTAATCTACCGGAAATAATTCACCTAAAGCCAAAGATATCAAATCAGAAGACAAAGAGGAGAGTAAGGAGAGAAAGGGATAATTGTGTTGTATTGTTTGGTATTTTTTGAGAAGAATCAGTGTCTTTTTAGCAACTTTTACTTTTTGTATCTATTAAAAACAACTTTAATAATCTCACAATAAAATTCATAAAATATTGACCGTAAAGAAGGCAACGACTTTCATTTCTTCTCAATTCTGAAAGTGATGATGGTTTTCACATTCCACTTAAGCTTAAATGCAGCAGAATTCTTTTGAAGCTACATAAAGAATGAATCTTTACTAAATGTCCACCTTCAATTTCTCCCAATGGGTTCCCTTTATTTATCGCTTGTTGTTAGCTCCGCTGCGATCTTCTGCAGCATATCCGAGACTGAATCAAGGATCACATCTTTCCCCGGAGAATCCCGGTGATGTTATAATATCACCCGGTGGCACTTTCTCAACCGGCTGCAGATTACGGTCGAAGCCGAATCCAGAGAAGATTGACCCTTGATTATGATGGTAACCTTCGATTGTACAGCAGAGGAGAAAGTAATGAAACATGGGTTGTTTCATGGCAAGCTATGAGTCAGCTCTGCATGATTCATGGAGTTTGTGGGGAGAATAGTCTGTGTAGCTATGCTCCCAATACCGGGAGGACATGCTCATGCCTTCAAGGACACAAGCAGAAGAATCCGACTGATTGGTCTTACGGTTGCGAACCAGAATTCGACAAAAATGTTAATAAACTTTAAATGTTTCTTTTAGTGAGTCTTAAATTTAGAAGTTATGTGGAAAATAAAAGGTCAAGAGTCTTAGTAGATGAAAGGCCAAAGGGTGATATAGGAGTCACTGGTTTTTATGGTTTTTAATAGAATTTATTGTGTTTAAGTTTTTTTTAACATAACAAGTGCCTAGTGTCTATATAAAGGCCTTGTTGATTTCATTTGAGATGTGGAATGAGTAGAAAAGATATAAAAGAGTAAAATAGTTATCCTGGTTATTTTGATTTAAGTTCTTCAAATTGGCATCAGAGTCAATGGCGAATGTAACGGGTCAAATGCCGCTACCACGACTAACGAAGAAGAACTACGGAAACTGGAGCATTCAAATGAAAGCTCTTCTCGGATCTCAAGATGCGTGGGAGGTGGTCCAAGAAGGTTTCGAAGAACCAACAACTACCACGGGATATACAGCGGCTCAAACCAAGGCATTGAAAGAGGTGCGATCGAAGGATAATGCGGCACTATACATGTTGTTCCGAGCCGTTGATGAGTCGGGCTTTGAGAAGATTGCCGGTGCAACTACTTCAAAAGAAGCGTGGGACATTTTAGAAAAAGTGTTCAAAGGAGTCGATCGAGTCAAGCAAGTGCGTCTCCAAACTCTTCGTTGCGAGTTGGAGGGCATGAAGATGAAAGAGTCAGAAAGTGTATCCGACTACATCACGCGTGTACAAGCCGTCGTGAACCAACTCAATCGTAATGGTGAAACATTAACCGATGCGCGAGTTGTGGAGAAGATTTTGAGATCATTAACCGACAATTTTGAGAATGTTGTGTGCGCAATAGAAGAGTCAAAGGACCTTGCGACGCTCACAGTCGACGAGCTCGCCGGTTCTCTCGAGGCACATGAACAACGTAAGAAGAAAAAGAAAGAGGAGACACTCGAGCAAGCACTTCAAACCAAGGCATCAATCAAAGACGAAAAAGTACTCTATTTTCAAAATTTTCGAGGTAGAGGGCGTGGTCGTGGAGGTCGTGGAAATGGTCGCGGTGGTCAAGGCGTTAGTCATGAAGGGTTCTATAATGAGAAGGGACAGTCGAGCCAACCAAATTGGCGTGGAAGAGGACGCAGTCGAGGAAGAGGCGGCCGATCAAACTATTCCAACATCGAGTGCTACAAGTGTTACAGGTATGGTCACTATGCGAAGGATTGCAATTCCGACAAATGTTATAATTGTGGTAAAGTGGGGCATTTTGCAAAAGATTGTCGAGTCGATAAAAAGGTGGAAGAAACAACCAACCTAGCCTTGGAAGACGAAGCGAATGAAGGCTTTCTCTTGATGGCTCAAAATGAAGTCAACGACAACAATGACACTCTGTGGTACCTCGACTCGGGCGCAAGCAACCATATGTGCGGTCACGAGCACCTATTCAAAGAGATGCAAAAGATTGAAGATGGCCATGTGTCGTTTGGGGATGCATCAAAAGTGGAGGTCAAAGGCCGAGGTACAATTTGTTACTTACAAAAGGATGGCTTGATAGGGTCAATCCAAGATGTTTATTATGTACCAGATCTCAAGACCAATATTTTAAGTATGGGGCAACTCACGGAGAAAGGTTACTCGGTACTTTTGAAAGACCGGGTACTACACTTGAAGAACAAGCAAGGGCGTCTAGTTGCTCGAGTCAAGATGGGTAGAAATCGGATGTACAAACTGAATTTGAGAAGCTTGCAAGAAAAATGTTTGCGAGTCGACGTAGAAGAGAAGGCATCGTTGTGGCATCTCCGCTTTGGTCACCTATATCATGGTGGTCTAAAAGAGTTAGCAAAGAAGAACATGGTGCACGGGCTGCCGGACATGGATTGTGAGGGCAAATTTTGTGAAGCATGTGTGCTTAGCAAGCAAACGAGAATCTCGTTTCAAAAGAAGGCAAAATATCGAGCTAAACATCCTCTCGAGTTGATTCATACCGACATATGTGGACCAATCACCCCCGAATCTTTCAGCGGTAAAAGGTATTTCATTTCCTTTATCGATGATTTCTCACGAAAAACTTGGGTTTATTTTCTGAAAGAAAAATCTGAGGCATTTGAGGCGTTCAAAAAGTTCAAAGTGATGGTGGAGAAGGCAACATGTAGACACATCAAAGCCGTTCGATCCGATAGAGGTGGCGAGTATACTTCGACGACTTTCATGGAGTATTGTGAGATGCAAGGCATAAGGAGATTTCTAACCGCACCGTACTCTCCTCAACAAAACGGTATGGCCGAGAGGAAGAACCGGACCATTCTAGACATGGTACGATCAATGCTCAAAAGCAAGAAAATGCTGAAGCAATTCTGGGCAGAAGCTGTGCAATGTGCAGTCTATGTGCAAAATCGATGTCCACATGTGAAGTTAGATGATCAAACACCACAAGAGGCATGGAATGGACAAAAGCCGACAGTTTCCCATCTCAAAGTGTTCGGTAGTGTGGCTTATGCACACGTACCGGATCAATGAAGAACGAAGCTCGAAGACAAAAGCAAAAGGTATATTTTTATTGGGTATGATGAGAAGACAAAAGGGTACAAGCTACTCGATCCAATAAGCAAGAAGGTGACAGTGAGTCGTGATGTGCGAGTAAACGAAGCAAGCGAGTGGGACTGGAACAATTCGACAGAGGTTATTATCGAAGTTGGAGAATCATCAGTTGCTGCACCAACAAGCATACCAACAAACTCTGAAACTACTGATGATGAAGATGAACCACGACAACCAAAAATGCGAAGTTTGCAAGAATTGTATGATTCGACAAATGAGGTACACCTTGTATGTCTTTTGGCAGATGATGAAAATATCAGCTTTGAAGAGGCTTTGCGAGACAAGAAGTGGCAAACTGCCATGAATGAGGAGATTAAGGCGATTGACCGCAACAACACATGGGAGCTAACAGAATTGACGAAAGGAAGTCAGCCTATTGGTGTGAAGTGGGTGTTCAAGAAAAAGATGAATGCTCAAGGCGAGATAGAACGATACAAGGCGCGACTTGTTGCGAAGGGATACAAGCAAAAGGCAGGTATCGACTACGACGAGGTGTTTGCTCCCGTTGCAAGAATGGAGACAATCCGATTACTCATTTCACAAGCTGCTCAATTCAAATGGCCGATATTTCAAATGGATGTCAAGTCGGCATTCTTGAATGGTGTGCTTGAAGAAGATGTCCACATCGAACAACCACCCGGGTACATGAAAGTTGGAGAAGAGAAGAAGGTGTTAAAATTGAAGAAGGCGCTTTACGGGTTGAAGCAAGCACCGCGGGCATGGAATACACGCATCGATACATATTTCAAGGAGAACGGGTTCAAGCAATGTCCCTACGAGCATGCCCTTTACGTAAAGAAGAATGGAGGTAACATGTTATTTGTTGCTCTTTATGTCGATGGCCTCATTTTTATGGGTAACAATGATGAGATGATAGAAGAGTTTAAGGGCACAATGACACATGAATTTGAAATGACAGATTTGGGTTTGATGAAGTTCTTTCTTGGTTTGGAGGTTAGACAAGTAGAGACATGTATTTTTTTATCACAGGAGACATATGCAAAAGAAATTTTGAAGAAGTACAAGATGGCAAATTGCAACCCAGTATCAACACCAATGGAACCAGGTGCAAAACTCTTGAAGTTCGATGGAGGAGAACGTGTCGATGCGAGTAGATATCAGAGTTTGGTTGGAAGCCTTCGCTATCTCACATGCACAAGGCCAGATCTTTCATTAAGTGTCGGCATTGTAAGTCGGTTCATGGAGGAGCCGGTTCATTCATATTGGAAGGCGATGAAGCGAATCCTACGGTACATCCAAGGAACGATGACACTCGGGTTGTTCTACTCGAAAGTAGAAGATTACAAATTGGTTGGGTACTCTGACAGCGATTGGTGCGGAGACATAGACGATCGAAAAAGCACATCGGGATATGTGTTCTTTATGGGAGATACTGCATTTACATGGCTTTCAAAGAAGCAACCGATCGTGACGCTCTCAACATGTGAAGCTGAATATGTGGCAGCATCTTGGTGTGTATGTCATGCGATATGGCTTAGAAATTTGTTGAGCAAGATGGAGCTAAAGCAACTAGGTGCAACCGTGATTCAAGTTGACAACAAATCAGCAATTGAGTTGGCAAAGAACCCGGTGAACCATGAAAGAAGCAAACACATCGATGTTCGTTTTCACTTTATCCGAGATCATGTGAAGGAAGGAAATGTGGAATTGGTGCATGTGGCGAGTCGGGATCAAGTTGCGGATATCTTCACAAAACCGCTACCGAAAGTACTTCTCGACAAATGCAAGAAGATGATTGGCATGATGGATGGTAGAAGCATTTAAGTTTATGGGGGAGTTTTGTTGAATAAACTTTAAATGTTGCTTTTAGTGAGTCTTAAATTTAGAAGTTATGTGGAAGATAAAAGGTCAAGAGTCTTAGTAGATGAAAGGCCAAAGGGTGATATAGGAGTTAGTGGTCTTTATGGTTTTTAATAGAATTTATTGTGTTTAAGTTTTTTTTTAACATAACAAGTGCCTGGTGTCTATATAAAGGCCTTATTGATTTCATTTGAGATGTGGAATGAGTAGAAAAGATATAAAAGAGTAAAATAGTTATCCTGGTTATTTTGATTTAAGTTCTTCAAAAAATGCTAATGACTTTACTTTTATCCCTTTGCCTAATGCAGAGTTTTATGGGGACGATTCTCAATATCTTCCCAATAAAACCTTCAAGGAGTGTGAAGCTGAATGCCTGCAGAGTGTAAACTGTAAAGGGTTTCAATATAAATTCAGTGATTCTGATGGTTTCTACAAATGTTTCCCTAAGGCTCTATTGCGGAACGGGCACCAAACACCTAACTTGAACGGAGACATCTATATCAAGCTGCCCAAATCATATAATATGTCAAACAGGAAAAAGGAGCATTTCCATGAAATGTTAGATTGCCCGAAAAGTAACACTTTTCTGCTGGAAAGAAGTTATGCTAAAAGGCAAGAAAATTCATGCTCTGGTTTGCAATTCTATTGGGTGGAGTTGAGATCATTTCCATCCTCTTGGTTTGGTTGTTGTTATATAGGGCTAGCCAGGATAAGAACGCTTCTAGAGATGGCTACGTCTTCGCAGCAGTCGGATTCAAGAGATTCACATTTGATGAGCTGAAAGAGGCAACACGAAACTTCCATGAAGAAATTGGGAGAGGAGGGGGAGGTACTGTGTACAAAGGTATGCTATCAGACAAGCGACTGAATGATTCCAATCACGGAGAAGCGGAGTTCTTAGCGGAAGTAAACACCATTGGGAAGCTTAACCACATGAACTTGATCAAAATGTGGGGATTTTGTGCCGACTAAAAGCACAGGCTGCTAGTTTATGAGTATATGGAGCATGGATCCTTGGCAGATATGCTCTCTACCAGTACCACTTCCAATGAACTTGACTGGCAAAAGAAGTACGATATTGCATTGGGAACTGCCAGAGGCCTAGCTTACTTGCATGACGAGTGCTTAGAATGGGTGTTGCATTGTGATGTAAAGCCCAAAACATACTGTTGGACACTGCCTACAACCCAAAGGTATCTGATTTCGGCCTATCCAAGCTGCTTGACAGAAGCAAGCTTTATAATTCCAGCTTCTCAAAGATAAGGGGAACAAGAGGATACATGGCTCCGGAGTGGGTTTTCAACCAGCCCATTACATCAAAAGTAGATGTTTACAGCTACGGTGTGGTTGTGCTGGAAATGGTGACCGGAAAGAGCCCCATTAGAGGGATTGGGTTGGTGGATAGTGGTGAAAGTGAGAAAGAGTCAAATTCAATGGAATCATGGAGGGCGGAAATAGTGGAGTCCATGTTGGAAGGCAATAATGAGAAGCAAAAGTTAGAAATTCTGGTAGGAGTGGCACTTGATTACGTGCAGGAAGACCGGGATGCAAGGCCCACCATGAGTCTTTACTCATCGGAATGAATAAATGAAAATTAGCAGTAACGCATCCAACAATAAAGATCGATGAATCTTCAACTTCTTTTGATTAGTATACTTCTCATATTCTGCAATCATACAATAACTTCTATTGCTATTGTAGTAGTAATTTCTTTGGTTTTAAAACTGAATAAAGTATCTTTCATCAAAAAAAAAAAACTGAATAAAGTATCATTTTAGACTATGCTTATGTTTTACGTGAGTAGTAAATAATGACATTATTCATCTTAAGTGACTCAAGTTCGAGCAGTGCATACGGTGTATAAGTTTTTTTTTTAAAAATATAGAAGCCCTAGTTTTATTAAAAAAATGATATATTCAAAATTACGATGAGGGTTTATAACTATAAATATCAACTAAATGCATAATTTAGACATTTTTCTATAACCATTGACACAAAAAACTAGCCACTTGAGACCATACAAGGACAATCAACATTTTCCAATAATCATCGACGTAATAAACTAGCAACTTGGGATCATACAGGGAAAACGTTAAAATTCAACCAAAAGACTCGAACAAAATATAGATGATCAAACTACTGAAAGACGACCGACTACCGCAAATCATAGCCGAACGTCGTGAAAAAAGAAGCCACGAACACAAATCGTGTATCTAAATCCAATATCATGGTCCAAAACATGGAAGATTAACATGATAACAAATAAACACCATTTTAATCAGCCGAGACGGCGTCAAATCCAACTATAAAAAAAATACCGAAAATAACAACCAAATGACCAATAAAAAATAAAAAACATGTAAGGCAGAGGAAATTGTATAATAAAAGTAGAGTTATTCTTATTAAAATTAAAAAATAAAGGAGAAGCAAAGGTGAGATATAAGACAGCAAAGAGAAAACAATGAGTAACTGTGGTCGACGATCATCACTGAAATTAATGTCGTCGCCGACAAGGGATGAAAATGGGACGAGTAGGTGCGGATACCTCCTCTCTCATACCTATACACACCTAGAATTTTCATATCCACCACTTACCCATCACTCGCAGTGGGTACAATTTTTAAATCCACACCCACTCACAAGGGTATATTCTCATATCCATCACGTACCCACTACCCAGTTGAATACCCACCCTCTAGTTCGTACTCGCGTGTACTACCTTCAAAGAAACTCACTTCTCTCGTTATATATAACTCAAAATTTCATTTCGTTTGCTCCAACAAAAACTAAACTCTAATGTCTTTCTAACCATATAAGGTGATACTTCTAATTCGACTTGTGTAATTTATGACAAATTTTTAATGTTACTACCGAACTAGTATTAAAAGCATTATACTGCTTTGTTTTTCTAATATTCCATCACTTAAACATTTGTATCTTTTAAAATACAGATTAAAATCGATCTTTGTTTGTTCTAAAGAAACTAGACTTACTCACAAGTACAACGATTTATGTATCACTTCCTAATTATTTATATTTTTTTGTGATTTTTCGAACTCGCTACCTATATATGTTGAAAAAAAATTATATAATTTAAACTTTTCATGAATAGGTACAACTATTCATGAACATATGTTAATGAATGGATGCAACCATTCATCATGAATAGATGTAACCTTTGCATGATGAAAGGGTGCAAAATGAAGAGATGTAATTTTTTGAATAGCCACTAACAAGCCTATATAAAGGATTGTTAGTGATAGAACAAATCATTCCAATTTTGTATTCTTGTAATAACATTCTTACTTCTCTTCCTCTCAAAAGTCTTACAATTTCTTTCACCTATTTCTAACAAAGTGGTATCAGAGCCAGGTTCGATAGTTAAAAAAAGAGAGAGAAGAAGATGGCCAACAATGGTATGTTTCCATTTCAAACTCCTCGTCTTACAAAAGACAACTATGAAAATTGGTGTCTTTGTATGAAGGCTTTACTTGGTGCACAAGATGCTTGGGAGATCACTCACAAGGGTTATGAGTCTCCTCAAAACGAAGCGTCGTTGTCACGACAAGAAAAGGAGGCTTTGACGAAAACAAGGATGAAAGATCAACACGCTCTCACCCTCATTCACCAATGTTCGGATGATTCGATGTTTGCAAAAGTGGCAAATGCCAACACCGCAAAGGAAGCATGGGAGATTTTACAAAATTCTCTCCAAGGAGTTGACAAAATGAAGAAGGTTCGACTCCAAGTATTACGAGGTGAGTTTGAAACCTTGCGGATGAAGGAATCCGAGTCCATTTCGATTATTACTCAAGGGTGATGACTATTGTTAATCAAATGAAGAGATATGGAGAAACCATAGAAGATGTTCGTGTGATTGAAAAGATCCTTCGTTCTTTGACTCCAAAGTTTGATTATGTGGTTTGTGTCATTGAGTCAAAAGATTTAGACTCTATGACTATTGAAAATGTTATGGGTGATTTGCAAGCTCAAGAAGATAAATTAAATAGAAGACAAGAAGAGTCCATTGAACAAGCCCTCAAATCCAAGGTATTTTTGAAAAATAATCGAGAAGAAAAGAATCAAAAAGGACGAGGACGTGGACGAGGTCGAGGTTATGGCCAGCGAGGATGTAGAAGAAGTGATCGTGAAGATCGTACATCATCAAGAAACCAAGGAAGATCAAGAGGAAGAGGAAGATTTAATTATCAAATACCGAACGAAAAGAAGCATGACAAGTCCAATATTGAATGTTATAATTGTCAGAAATTTGGTCATTTTTCTTGGGAATGCCAAAATGAAAGTAGAAATGAGGAGATAGTCAATCTCATTGAAGATCAACAAGATATTGAAAAGCCAACCTTGTTGCTAGCACTGAAGAATGAGGAGAAGAATGATGCAAGCACATGGTACCTTGACAATGGAGCAAGAAATCACGTCTGTGGAGATAAAGAGGCATTTGTGGAACTTAATGAGAAAGTTAAAGGCAATGTTTCATTTGGAGACTCCTCGAAAGTCCAAATTCAAGGGAAAGGTACAATCTTAATTTCTCTAAAGGATGGGAGCCATAGTCTTATTACTGAGGTTTATTATGTGCCTAAGCTAAGAAGTAATATTTTGAGTTTGGGACAACTCCTTGAAAAGGGTTATGAAATTCATATGAAAGAATATTGTTGTCTTTTGCTAAGAGATCAATGTGGGAACTTGGTGGCTAAAGTATCAATGTCGAATAATAGAATGTTCATGTTAAATCTCAAGACGATTGGTGCAAAGTGCTTGAAGGCTAGCGTAAAAAATGAAGCTTGGTGTTGGCACATGAGATTTGGTCACTTGAATTTTGGAGCCCTCAAAATGCTTGGAGAAAAACATATGGTAAATGGAATTCCAACCATTAGTCACCCTAACCAATTGTGTGAAGCGTTTCTTCTAGGCAAGCATGCAAGGTCAAGTTTTCCAAAAGAAGCAACATCAAGAGCGACCGAGCCCCTTCAACTTATTCATACTGATATATGTGGACCCATCAAGCCGTTATCATTTGGTAAAAGCAGATACTTGTTACTTTTTATTGATGATTACAGTAGGACGACTTGGGTGTACTTCTTGAAGCAGAAATCTAAAGCATTCGTTGCTTTTAAAAATTTTAAAGCACTCATTGAAAAAGAAAGTGGCTACGAGATAAAATCTCTGAGATCCGACAGAGGAGGCGAATTTACTTCTAATGAATTCAATGTTTTTTGTGAAGCAAATGGAATTCGTCGTCCTTTGACAGTGCCCATATCCCCACAACAAAATGGCGTTGCAGAACGAAAAAATAAGACCATTTTAAACATGGCAAGAAGTGTGTTGAAGGCAAAGAATATGCCCAGGGAATTTTGGGCCGAAGCTGTTTCATGTGCAGTTTATCTATCCAATCGCTCACCAACAAAGAATGTGGATAATGTAACTCCTCAAGAAGCTTGGAGCGGAAGAAAGCCAAGTGTAAGACATATTCGGGTGTTTGGAAGCATTGCCTATGCACATGTACCTGACGAAGGTAGATTAAAGCTTGATGATCGGAGTTCTAAATATGTTTTCATTGGTTATGATTCAAACTCCAAAGGCTACAAGTTGTACAATCCAAGCAATGGAAGGATTATCATAAGTCGTGATGTTGAGTTCGATGAACAAGCAAGTTGGAATTGGGAAGCACAAGAAGAGCAATCTTATGATTTCTTTCCATACTTTGTGGAAGAACAAGATGTGACTCCAACACAAGTAATGAACCATCTGCCAGACATGACTCCTCAACAAGACATGACTCCCCCCCTTCACCTGCTCCGGTCCATGAAAGTTTTGAAGAAAGCTCTAGCTCTGGAGAAAGCTCAAGTGAAATGCCACATAAATTCAGAAGTGTCGAAGATTTATACCGCTCCACTGAAGCTATCAATAACTTATTTTGTCTATTTGTAGATAACGAGCCACTTAACTTCGGCGATGCAGTGAAAGATGAGAGTTGGAGACTAGCGATGGATGAAGAAATAAAATCAATTGAGAAGAACAACACTTGGGAGTTATCAGAACTTCCAAAAGGACATGAAGCTATTGGGGTTAAGTGGATTTTCAAGAAAAAGAAGAATGCAAGAGGGGAAGTGGTGAGATACAAAGCAAGACTTGTTGTTAAAGGCTATAAGCAGAAGCATGGGATCGATTATGATGAAGTCTTTGCACCAGTTGCTCGAATTGAAACTATTCGATTGATTATTTCTCTAGCGGCTCAAAAGAAGTGGAAAATCCATCAAATTGATGTGAAGTCAGCATTTCTTAATGGTTTCTTAGAATAAGAAGTTTACATTGAACAACCCATTGGATACAAAGTCAAAGGGCAAGAAGATAAATGTCTAAGGTTGAAAAAGGCATTATATGGATTGAAGCAAGCGCCTCGTGCATGGTACAGCCGCATTGACAAGTATTTTCAAGATAAAGGTTTTGATCGTTGCCTACATGAACATGCACTTTATATTAAAGTGAAAGATGATGGAGATATCTTGATAGTTTGTCTGTACGTGGATGATTTGATTTTTACAAGCAACAATCACAACCTAATTGAAGAATTCAAGAAGGATATGTCACTTGTTTTCGAGATGACTGATGTGGGTCTAATGTGTTATTATTTGGGCCTAGAAGTGGAACAATCTGAGGATGGAATATTCATCTCATGTAACACCCGTGTTTTGGGGTTAGGAGTTAGTCGGGTTAGTGGACCGAGTCGGTAAAATTAAATTAAATCTTTTTGGCCATGACATGAGTTAATTGAAATTTAAAATAAAGGGGAGGGACCGCTTTGGTGATTTTACCCAAAAGAATTTAAAAAGCAAGACAACTTTTAAAAAGCTATCATCTTCTCTCCCCACTCCCCTTTCCAATGTGAAACCCATCTCCCCAAACTCTCCCAACACAAAAATCACTATTCCATTAATTTCCAACTTCATTCCAAGGCCATTTTCAAAGGTAATGACATTTCTTACCTCTCCTTTTCATCCTCTATCTCTACATAGTCATAGAATTTAAAACCATGAACTTTTGGAAATTAGGGCTTGATAAAAGTTTGAGTTTTTATGGAGATTTTCGAGTTGTTTTGAAATATAATGTTGGGTTTTAGTTTAACCACCTTAAAATGCTTAACATATGTTAAAATGGTTGGGTTTGGGTGAAAACCCGAAATGGGTTCTTGAGGCAATTTTTAAGGGGTCAAAAACTTGGTTTTTGGTGGGTTTTAGGTTGAAATTGGAGGGTTGATGGTTTATGTATGCTAGGAGGATGTTTTAGGACCATTTGGGTGTCATTTGGATGACTAAAAATGGAATTTTCAACTAGGGTTTGAGGGAGCACGAAAATGGGCATTTTTGGGGGATTGATTTGATTGGGAAATTTGTTGAAGTTGGTTTGAGCTCAAGAGTTGAGTGTTGACTGAATTTTAGCATTGATTGGGAATAATGGATGTGTTTTTGATTGGCTAGAAGCAAGAGGAGACGTTGGAGAAGCATTGGGATCGAATCCGGGCTTGTAGGAGGCTTTGGTTGCTAAGGAAGGGTGGTGAGTGACTTTAAATGTGTTTTAAAGTTTGGTTCGAGTGTGTGTAGTGTATGAGTTGAAATGTGCTTGGTAGGCCATTTCCATGTAGATTTAAATTGTTAACTTAGCTCTTGATTTCCATTAAATGCTATTTGTGTTTGCCTATCTATGCTCTTGTGATATGTGGTTGATTTGCACATGTATACCATGATATGTGTATGTGATGAGCATGAGATATGGTTGATGGATATGTGACATGGTAAATGTAAATTGGCACTAATTAACTTACCGGGTGTAAATGATCGATCATTAGGATTAGTGTGCACACAAATTGAGTCAAAACGTACGTGGCCTTGATGGCGTTGAGTTATCAAGGAGGAGTACGGTGATGTAATATTCCACCAGAAGCTTATATATATTCTACGGGATGATGAGTGGAATCTCATCCGTAGGGCATGCGGTGATAAGTGGAATCCCGCCCATGCAAGGTCCGGTGATGAGTGTAATCCCACCGAGGTAATGTGAATGTTGAGATTAAATCCGCACATCCGGGTAATCTAATAGTGGCCAATTGAACTTGTTCTTATACTTGTGATGCATGACAATGATATGTGATGTTTGAGCTTAGTATGAAGTAAGATGCTATATTATGCATCTTGAAAGACTAGCTAGGTCTACTTGTCATTTCACCTATGCATGATAGAAATGAGAATTAGGGAATACATGCTTGAACCCTGCATTGTTGATGTTTTCGGTTTTAGAGCATCTTCACTAAGCTTATAGCTTACGCTCTCATTTCCAACAATGCAGATCATTAGCGTGATGTTAGCTCGGAGCAAGGCAAGAAGGACTTTCTACGTTTTTGTTGCTCAAGTACGGATTATAATTATGTAGTAGCTTAGCAATGTGGCAAGAGTGTGTGTTTGTATGAGCTTTGTATGACTCATGTGTGTGGTTGATGCTTATATTTGGACTTGGTTTGTAAGCATGATATATCTTGCCAAATGTTTGAATGATGTATGCCCTTTGGATGTTTAAGATTGCTTGATGGCATGTAAACCTTTATGTGATGAATGGTGCCTTTGTCTAGTAATGTTTTCAAGCATGCCTTCTATAATATGTTATTAATGTGTATTTGCCATGTATGAAAGATTGATTAAATCCATGCCTTGTGGGTGTCTGAGCATGCTAGACTTAAGGTGTGTGCCTCTAGAATTCGTTTGTTTGTGTTGTGTGCCTTTAGGGGTCCTATGGGACCTTTAGACTTGTTAAAATTCACCCAAGTCTGGTTTTCAAAGGTTGCAGGCAGCCCGCGTTTTGAAACGGGCTGGGTCGTTTCGGAACGGGTAGGCTTTAGGGACCCCGTATCGGAACACGTTACGATACGGTTTGGCCTCTGAGAGCCCCTGTTCCGATACGGGTTTCAGAACGTTTTGGCTACTGGAATTAGGGGTGAGCATAACTTGATTCGACTCGAAAAAACCGATTTTTTTCTTCGAATTTCGAGTTATTCGAGTCAACTCGAAATTTCATTTCGGATTTCGAGTTCGAGTCGGTTTAGAAATTTGAAAAACCGAATATCCGAATAACCGAAAATTTTAATACTACGTCGTTTTATTTATACTGTTATGAGTAAATTAGACTTTTTTTCAACTTGAAAATTCTAATTTCAAGCCCGTTGTTTAACTTTTGTTTTTCAACCGAATATCGAGTGCTCCTTACTTTCTTTTCTTTTTTCCCCTTTTCAGTTTTCACGTTCTAAAACTGAAAGTAACCCTAAATTCTTAAAATTGAAAATCCTCAAATTGAATTTCTTAATTGCTTTGTTCCTCGTCGAGTATTCATTCCAGACTTCCAGAATTTCTAGTGGGTGTTGGCGTGGCGTGGTTTTTCATTGAAGTTCAAGGGCGTTCATCGTAAGAAATTTTAACCTTTAAATTTTCATATTAGATTAAATGTTTCTGTAAAATTTGAATATGTTCCTTTCTTTCTTTCTTTCTTGGTATAATTTGGTGATGATTCTGGTGATTCTGGTAATTTGGTATAACTTGTAGAAAAAGCTGCATTTTTAATCTAATATGAAATTTGGGTTTCGACTTGTAGAAAAAGCTACATTTTTAATCTAATATGATTCTGGTAATTTGGTATAACTTGTAGAAAAAGCTGCATTTTAAAATTCATAAAAAACATGAATTTGGGTTTCGACTCTTAACACTGTATTTGGTGATGTGGGATTTTTCTCACCATTCCAAAGTGAGCTGATGTAGATTTGGAAACGTAGACTGCATTGTAGTCTAATAAATAAATAAACATAGTATGGTAATTGGTAATTAGGATTAGGATGATACCTACCTCATTCACCCTGCTGCTCACTACTTGTTTCTCTAGAATCACACAATATTTCCTTTTCTTTTAGAATTATTTGATGCTCATAGGCCTTTTTGTAATAATATTTAATATTCTGGTTTTAGTGTGTTAATGTATAATTTCTCATCTTTGGTAGTATTTCTTTATGGACTTGAAGTTCACAGTTAATAACAGTTTTAATGTTTAGTATTCAAAATGCTTGTGAAAACAGATATCTGGTTTACATTCTCTAGAGCCATTGGCAATAGTTTTAACGTTACACAAAATGCAAATTAGTCTTTTGGTTGTCTACTCTGATCCTGTTTGGAATTTAGTTGACTTGGTAAAGTTGATACGCCCATCAGTTCGGATCTTATTCACAAAATGCATAACTTTGAAAGTTTTGTTGTTAATCCACATATATAATTAGAACATTTGAGCTTTAATGATGAGGTTGTGTGGAGAGTTTTAACTGAAGGAAAAAGAATTAAAAATTAACATCATTGGTTATGTTTTTTTGCTGCCTGCACCTTGAGGATTTTAAGGTTATTAAAATGTTGTGTGCCTCAGTTGCTAAATATTATGTTCTTGCATATAATTCGGCATATTTCACTAACAACCATTATTTTTACATTTTAGATGAGTGAATCACAAGGTAGTCAAAGCTCACAACCATGTGGACATACTCCTACTCAAAGTTCACAAAGTTCTTCTCCAACTAAAGGCAATAATGATCCAAAGACAACGAGTACGACTACAAATAAAAAAAACTGTCCGAAAGAAACAACAACCAAGATCAGATTGTTGGAAGCATTTTACCAAATATAAAACTGAAGATGGAGAGCAATTAGAGCATAGGGCGAGGTGCATTCATTGTGGCAAAACTTACTCCATGGAAACAGGGGGTTCTACAACCAATTTGAACAATCATTTGAAGACATGCTTGAAAAAACCTAGAGGTAATACTTCGGATCATAAACAATCTGAATTGACATTTTCTAAGATTGGCTCTGAAGATGCAAATTCAACCTTTTCAACTTGGAAATTTGACGAAGATGCTATTAGAAAGGCGTTGATTCGCATGATAATCGTGGATGAGCTACCCTTTCGAATTGTAGAGGGAGATAGGTTTAAGTCATTTCTTTCTGTAGCATGCCCAAGGTTTCATCTCCATCCCTTTTTACAATTAGAAGGGATTGTCTCGATTTATTCAACTTCATGAAAAAGGTGATGAAGAATTCTTTTGGTAAAGATGCTACGAGTAGAATTTGTTTAACAACTAACACTTGGACTTCATTGCAAAGAGTATCTTATATGGTTCTTACAGCACATTAGATAGATGATGAGTGGATGTTGCAAAAGAGAATCATAAATTTTTGTCCAATATCTGCTCATAGTGGTGAAAGCATAGGCCAAACCCTTGAAAAGTGCATTCGAGATTGGGGGATTGAGAGGGTCTACACTGTTACAGTTGATAATGCGTCTGCTAATAGTGTTGTATTGAATATCTGAGAAAGAAATTGAGCCATCAAAATACTTGTATAGCAAATGGGAAATATATGCACACGAGATGTGTTGCACACGTTCTTAATCTTATTGTGCAAGAAGGTGTTAAATATGCTTCTGTATCTGTTGACCGAGTCAGAGCTGCTGTGAGGTACATAAGAGCATCACCATTAAGGATGAAAAAGTTCTACAACCGGGCAAAAGAAGAAATGATAGACACTAATGCTCATTTGTGTTTAGATGTGCCTACTAGGTGGAACTCAACATACATGATGTTAGAGGTGGCTGAAAAATACGAGCGCGCATTTGATTCGTATGGTCGTGAAGACCATAGCTTTTTTGTTGATCTCACAACTGGAGATGGAGTCCCTACAATTGATGATTGGGAAAATATTCGGAGAATTATAAAAGTTTTAAAGCCCTTCTATGATCTTACATTGAAGGTATCCGGATCTTTGTATGTTACCTCTCATTTCTTTTGGGAAATATTGATAGATATACATTGTTTACTTGATGGGTGGTCAAATTGTGAAGATTTAGATATAATCTCCATGGCTTCGAAAATGAGGGAGAAATACAATAAGTATTGGGGTGATGTCAAAAAGATAAACTTTCTAGTTTACTTGGCGATTATCTTAGATTCGCGTCGTAAAATGGATTTTGTGAGCTTTGGGGTACATTTGCTTTTTCCTAATGTTGCTAGTGAGATTATGAAGGTGATTGATAAAGAATTGCATTGTTTGTTTGATGAATATTTTGCCCTTGCTGGGAAAGTTATGGTCCGCCAAGATCAATCTAGTGTTCCGACCAAATTTTCAGATCCTACAGATCAATCAAAGATGAGTTTGGCCGTGCAACAATTTCTGTTGAAGAAACAACGAGTTGGTTTGGAAATTAAATCCGAGTTGGATAGGTACTTGAATGAGGGGGAAGAAGCAAACAACTCGAGTTCATTTGATATATTATTATGGTGGAAACTGAATAGTCCAAGATACCCTGTTCTTGGACATATGGCTCGAGATATTTTCTCTACCCCTATCTCGACAGTTGCCTCAAAGAGTGCATTCAGCACTGGTGGACGTGTTCTAGATGGTTTCAGAAGTTCATTAACTCCGACGATGGTTGAGGCTTTGATTTGTACTCAAGATTGGCTTCGAAAATCTAAGGATCCCATCAACCTTGATGAGTATGTTGAGGAACTTCAAGACATGGAAGATGGTAATATTTAATTTTGATTATTGTTAATTGTCGACGTTATTTATTTTTATCTAATATTTTTTATTTTTTATTTTGTTAGAGTTATCAATAATACCTGGAAATCAAGAAGTTTCCACACAATTACCGACGTTGTACGAAGCGGAAGAAGTCTAAAGTATTCGACAATGTGACACAAAAACTCAAGAAGTATTTTGTTGCATTTTAATTTTTGGACTATTATCGCTTTGCTTTTCATCGGTTTGTTGCAACTTGTGTAGTTCACTGTTGTTGGATTTCCTAAACTATACTTTATTTTTATTAATGTGTTTGAGGGTTTGTTTATTTAGCATGGATATTAGGTTAAAGTGTTTTTACTTGATTGAAGTTGACCATATCCTATGATGTTTGGTATTTGAATCTTTTGGCTTTGTAGGTGGATACTGTTATATACTTGCATATTGGTGGAGAATTCTTGTTGGCTTTGACTTTATATATATGTGCTAATTGCTATCCTTGGTAATTGATGGTGTTCTATTTAGGTATGTTATTTTTTAATCAAAATTTAGGTGTGTTACCATGTGTGTTTTATGTTTTGCTTCATATTTTCTTTGTATTATATGATTTTGTAGTTCAATGAGTTTAAATTTTGTGGTCTTATCTCATTTCGAGAATTTTATTAATAACATTTATCGATTGTGCTAAAATAAAGTCGTTTAAAATTAGAATGAATTTGTACCATAACATTATAAATAATTACAACTAAGTTCGAATAGAAACTCGAATAACTCGACTCGAATTTCTTCAACTCGACTCGACTCGAAAAATTTTCGAATGAAAGTTCGAATGATAAAATTAGACTCGTCAACTCGAATAACTCGAAATTTTTTGACTCGACTCGACTCGATCGAACGCTCAGCCCTAACTGGAATTCTGAGAAAATGACGAGATGAAGGCATTTCGAAACGGGTCTGAGGGTTTTGAAACGGTCAAAATCTCGTTGACCACGAGAAGTTGACCGTTGAGGGCGTTTCGGAACGATTGACCACCGTTTGGATACGGCCCCTTGTATGGGCTCTGGGGCAGTTGACCTGGTCAAGGCGTTTCGATACGCCTCAAGGGTGTTTCGAAACGGCCTGTTTAAAAGATTAAAATTTGGCTGTTCAAATGCTGTTCTGGGTTCGAATGTTTATCTCCTGTATTTTATTTCCGCTGTTTGATCACATAGGACACAAATGAGCCTTTAGAAAAGATTAAGTTAAAGAAAAAAAAATAGGGTTGCTAACCGAGGGGGAACCTTAATGGGTTTCGCTTCGGTTTTCCCCGTGTGGCCTTTTCGGACCGGTCATCCGGCCAGACCGGGACGAGGGGGTTACATCTCACAAAAGGGCTATGCAAAAGAAGTGTTGAAGAAATTCAAAATGCTCGATTGCAATCCTATTAATACTCCAATGGAATGCGGAGTAAAGTTGTCAAAGTTCAATGATGGAATAAAGGAAAATTCAACACTCTTCAAAAGTCTTGTGGGAAGTTTGTGTTACTTGACTTGTACAAGACCCGATATCCTATTTGCAGTTGGTGTAGTAAGTCGCTACATGGAAGCTCCTACATCAACTCACATAAAGGCTGCTAAAAGGATTCTTCGTTACTTAAAGGGTACTATTGACTGTGGGCTATTCTACTCCTTTTCTCATGACTTTCAACTCATGGGATTTTGTGATAGTGATTTTGCCGGCGACATAAATGATAGAAAAAACACCTCTTGATTTGTGTTTTTTTTGGGAGATTGTTGCATCTCTTGGAGTTCAAAAAAGTAACCCATTGTGACTCTTTCCACATGTGAGGCAGAATATGTAGCAGCAACTTCTTGCACGTGTCATGCTATTTGGCTTAAAAGATTAGTTAAAGAACTTCACTTGCCACAAGAAGGACCTACTAAAATTTGCATCGATAATAAGTCTGCACAAGCACTTTCCAAGAATCCTGTGTTTCATGATCGAAGTAAACATATTGACATCCGATATCATTTTGTTATAGATCATATTGCCAAGAAGGAAGTAGAGCTCAAGTTTGCAAAGACTCAAGATCAAGTTGCAGACATTTTCACAAAACCTCTCAAGTTTGAAGATTTTCAAAGAATGCGTGAAAGCCTTGGTGTGATCAAGAAAAGTTAAAATTAAGAGGGAGTGTTGAAAAAAAATTATATAATTTAAACTTTTCATGAATAGGTACAACTATTCATGAACATATGTTAATGAATGGATGCAACCATTCATCATGAATAGATGTAACCTTTGCATGATGAAAGGGTGCAAAATGAAGAGATGTAATTTTTTGAATAGCCACTAACAAACCTATATAAAGGATTGTTAGTGATAGAACAAATCATTCCAATTTTATATTCTTGTAATAACATTCTTACTTCTCTTCCTCTCAAAAGTCTTACAATTTTTTCCACCTATTTCTAACAATATATGCATAAAATCATGGACATATTTTTATAAAGATATAATGTCTAAATTTGTCATTAAAGTTTCATAGTTTTGTCACGTTGACCATATTTTTTTGAAGCACTTTAACCTTTAACGTTTTATTTTGAGGGAAAAGTGCTAATTCGTCGGAAAAAAATCGTTAGCTTACTAACGGTCAACGCGTCACGCTGACTAGAGAGAGACACGTATAATGAAATGATGATGTGCGACATGACATGTCAAGTTATCATTTTTAAAAATAATTATGTTTTTTAAAATTTATTTCAACTAATCATATGATTACACGTAGTAGTCTTTAAAAGTTAAGTTTTGGCATTCAAAAATATTTTAATAGATATTAATTACTCATAAAAATTATTAATAAAAATATTCGAAACATAAAAGAATATTTTTATGAAAATAATAAATAATATTAAATATAATAGTAGTTTATTATATATTGTTAATATAATAATACAATAGTTTATTATATATATGTATATATATAGTGTGTTGTCAACTTTTTTTATTGTTGTATATAATGTGTTGTCAATTTAAGCCAAGTGTTGGATTTGGCTAAGTGGCAATGCACTCTTATACCCGCGTTTAGGTTTGAATTCTCTATTGTCCCCGTTTTTTCTTTATTTTTCACCAATAAGATACCTTTTAGTAGGATATGTTGTCAACCATTAACTAAGTATTGGACTTGGTTTACTGGTTAGTGCTCACACACCCTAATATCCTCATGTTCAATACACTTGCTCTTATTTGGGTTTTTAATTTCTCAACCATTCACATATTGACACGTGTCACTAACTGATTGAATAATTAAATTTATTTAATTAAAATAAATTATAATCAAATTAATAAAATATGTAAATAATGAAGATAAAATATATAATTATAAAATTTATTTAACTATCACATTAGTATTTTCATTAATTATTAATGACATGGGGCATAATGGATATCATTCTAATAATTGACGAAATTAATAACTTAGTGGTCAAATTAGACCATTCTCATGGTTAAGTGATTGTTCAATTAGTTTACCCTAGAATTTAAGTGTTAGCATTGATGTAAAAACATGTTTTTAAATAGATAAAATGTATAACTTAAATATTATAATTTAAAAATGTAAAAGAATTGATAATGTATAGTAAATTGATAATTTTGTTAAGGATAAAATACGCAAATTATCATTGAACTCTACTCTCTGGCATATTTTGGTCTCTAAAGCTTCAAAATGATTAATTTACTCACTAAATTTTATACATTGATTTTTTTTATCACTCCTACGTTAATCCTCTGACACCGTTATGACGTGGACCATAACATGCGAAACTTCAGTGACTAAAATAGATCAGATAGCAAAATTTAATAACCAAAATAAGTCAAAGAGTAAAGTTCAATGGTGATTTACGTATTTTACATATTAATTTTTATTATTTTTATTCCACGTTATAACGGTGTTAGAGGGTTAATGGAAGAGTGGTGAAAAAAATCAATGTATAAAGTTCATGGAGTAAATAGAATATTTTAAAATTTTAGTGACCAAAATAGGTCAAAACGTAAAATTTAGTGATGATTTACCTTTCTTATATTTTTTTTTTAAAAAAAAACAAAAAATTTCAGTTTTTAAAAAGTATTATTTAATTCAAAGGAATTCTCCCATGGCGTGTTGGAATCGCTTGCTAGTCGCTAGACCATAAGTGCAAGAGTTGCGTCAAGTAATGCATGTCAATAAACGAAACGAAACAATAAGAGGTCTTCCATGGCGTGTTGGAACCGCTTGCTCCACCATAAGTAATTTTTTTAGAAATTTAACATTTTTGAAATGTATTATATAGACATGTGAATTATTTTTAAAGTAATTTTAAACGATTAATAGAAGGTAATATCTATTTATATATTTTTTAATTTTTTATAAAATATATATTTTATAGATAAAATTATTAGAATTTGAGACCTAATTATTTTTTCCTACTAAAACCACACATTAAATTCATAAAAGTGTGAATTGTTAATTTTTATTGAACAAGTTAATTTAAGTATTTGACTCTGACGAAATATATATTTATCTAACATCATTTTCCAACAAATGTAGCACTTTTTATGAAGTCGTGACTCGTCACAAATGACTTCTAGAAGTCATTGTTGGGCAAAACGTCTTTGCCCGTTGTCATAATTTAGTGTATAATGTGTTTTTTTATATGGCCTAGAAATGGAAATAGGGTGAGGAATATTTAAAAATTGTGAGAATTTAAATCGACGAGAATGTAGAATAACCGAAATTTTTACTCACGAAGACGGTGATATGGAAAAAATTTTATCATTGAAGCTCAGATAGAGATGTAGATTGTCATATTCGAACCATGAGGATAACCGAACCGTAAGCGTATAAATAATTGAGGGATCCCTAAAAAATATCCTTAAAGATCCCGATATTTTACAAAAATTTTAAAAAATATATAATTAACTCTCATTTACTTGTGTACCTACATATTTTATTATCAATATTCTAGTCCATCAAACTATTTTTGTCTTTTGTTTAAACCTTATTAAGTTTGGGTGACCTCTCTAGCAATTTACTCATTTTTGTTAATTAAGAGTATATATCTCCCTATTTCTGCCGTTCATGTTACCCAAAAACTTTGTTCATCTTCAATCATATGTTTAAGCGTATTGAATATATGACTTGTAAATTGAAATCGACGATACATTTTGGTTTGTAAAGTAGTAAATTTTGTTTTAACTTTTTAGGAATGTGGATTCCTCAAAACTTGTGAGGATCCGTCGCGTATAGGGATGGAGACGAAAAAATCACCAAAGCATGTAATGGGGATTACCCGAAACTATAGGTGGCAAACAGGTCAATCGGTTCGGTTTCGGTTCGGGTCATTTCGGGTCTAATTACATTCGGTTTAAATTTAGTTTAGAGTCTAGTTCGATTTTAGTTCGGGTCTATGGTGGTTTCGGGTTTTAGATCAAATTCGGGTTATCATGTTCGGGTCAATTTCGAGTCTAAATTTAGATAAATCAATTCGGTTCTCGGTTTTCAGGTCAAGTTTGCTAGGTCTACCCGAAACTATACCCGCAAAAGCTGCGGATAGAGTGAACAATACAAAACCATCTCCGCAGTGACCGATTCCCACCCCTAATATAGAGTAAACAATATTGGCAGTAACTGGTTTTTTTAAGAAACTTGTAATATAGTCAATAAAATGAAATAGATTAAATTCAGTGTTGTTAAATTTTTTCATTAAAGTCACATTCGTTAGAAAAAATTTCATTCTGATACTGGACTGTTAAATGGCTAAAGGTAGCTGGCGTTGCAAAATTTAAAATTGGATAAAATATAAATTGAAACAATTAATTTTCTAGAGTTTTCAGAATACCAAGCTTTCAAGATTTTACACTTTTGATCTGAAATTATTAAAACTTTGTAATTTGGTTCTGTTTTTTAGAATTCACAATTTAACCCTCAGACTTCCAGATTTTTCATAAAAGTACCTCTGAACTTCAAAAACTTACAATTTAATTCTCAAATTCCCCTAAATTCCATTTCAAGCCTAATAAACCCCTAAATATCACATTCTTTGAAAACTACTTCTCAAATATTACATTTCCATTCAAACACCATAAATATATATTAAAAAAACACTACTTTAGAAAAATAATTAAAAGAAAATTATTTATGTATATTATATAAGGTATCTTTGGAAGTGAGACATAAACTACTAAAAAAATTCTATGTTATATCTAAAAGCATTATCTTAATTAATAAAATTACTTCAATTTTAAAATAATAAAATAAATGGTATATGTGTTATTAAAATTTGTTCATTTCACCTCTATTTTTACTAATAAAGCTTTTTTCTATAAAAATATGATATTGTTTTTGAAAGAACATTATTTTAGGTATATTATTAAATCAAAATAAAAAAATTTCGTACATACCAGATATAAATTTATCTGAAAGTCTAATTATTTTTACAGTTCAAATCTTTAAATTTCTATTTATCTGAAGATCGAATTATTTGTACATTTCAAGTATTTAAATATATACAACTTATTTTATTATTTTAAAATTTGAGTAATTTTATTAATTAAAATAATACTATTAGATATCAATAAAAAAATTTAGTAGTATCATCAAAAAAAATAGTAGTAATTTATGTCACACTTTCAAGAATACCTTATATAATATATATGTAAATAATTATTTTTTATAAAGTAGTATTTTTAAATAATTATAGTGCAAAATCTGGAATTTGAGGTTTAATTGAGAAAATTTGGAATTTGAGGATTAAATTATAAGTTTTTGACGTTCATGTGTACTTTAATGAAAAATATGGAAGTGTGAGGGTTAAATTATGAATTATAGAACAATCAAAACCAAAATACAAAGTTTTAATAATTTGAGATCAAAAGTGCTAAAGTCTAGAAATTTTGGTGTCACTTTTGAAAACTTTAGAAAGCTAAGTGCTTCTATTTGTATTTTATCCAATTTTAAATTGTACCATGTCAACTATAGTTAGCCATTTAACAATCCAATAACCAAAATGAAAGTTTTTCTAACGAATGTGACTTTAATAAAAAAAATTTAACGACTGTGATTTTAATGAATGTTTTTTTATTATTTTAATGACCATATTACAAGTATCCTAAAAGTTCAATAATTTCCCTTATATATAGACTAACACCAATCATGACAATTTCTTGAAAAATCGTCGTAGTCAATACCGACTCTACACTCAATTGTCAGTATTACTTTGGGTAAATTTTTATCATTGATCACTTAAAGTATTGTCGTTTTTCTAGTTTGGTTGTCTAATTATTTTTCCGTAACTTGATCATTATATATATATTTATCATGGACATTTAGTGATATAATATGATATAATAATAATTTTAATTCAAAAAATTATACCAGTCATAATTGGTAAACAACGATTTGAGTTAAAATTAAAGATTGACCAATTAAATCCGTTAATGTAGATATTTAGTGAATAGCAGATTGATGTGAAACCTCTAATTTTGAAAAAGCTGCTAATAGCAGCCTTCTAAAATTAGAGGTTTTGAGGTTAGAGTTATAAAGACTTTTTTATCTTTAAGAATTATAAAAAATCTCCAAATAACCTAAATTTAATATTTTTTATTTTAATTCTTCAAGTAACCTAAAAAATCTCCAAATACATTGTGACATTTGTAAATTATTTTTTTATTTTTATACATTTATATTTGTATTTAAATTTATTAATTAATTAAATTATATTAAAAATAATTATATAAATAATAAATTAATATATAGATCTTTAAATATTCTTAATAATATGATATTAAAAAATATTTTTCATAAACTAACTAATATTAATAGATACAAAATATTGATAACTAATAAATTATTTAAACAAGTATTGAATATAATCATGTCCATGCATGTCATTTTACTTGTTTAAATAATTAAACAGCTATTAACTAGCAGTTAGTTTTACCAAACACTTTTATACAATCAACTAATACAATCCACTAGTCAAATATGCTATTATAATCAGCTATGATCAGCTAATATAATCCGATATCAGCTATCAGTTATTCGCTAATTGTCAAACAAGGCCATTGTAATCTGTATATTGTATCGATTTGAGTTTAACTCAAAATAGTTTAACAATATTTAACCCACATTCTAAATATTTTGGGCCAAACCCCATATTGTTTTTCTCTTACTTATTCTTTCTCCCTTCCTCTTCGTGTCTTCTTTATAAGGGTTAACTATTGGGATAATCACTTATGTTTCCCCCTAATATAAAGTTAGTCACCAATTTTGAAAAGCGACCAGTAAGGTCACTTACGTTTTCGGGGCGTAAACTTTTGGTCGTTTATTGCCGTTAAATGTTAACGAGAGGTTGATCTGAAATAATAAAAAAGATAAATCACCTAGATAACCCCTAAACTATTATTTTATTTTTATTTTGACTGCCAAAATAAAAATAATTTGTATAATTACACATTTACATTTTTTATTTCTTCTCTCCTCCACCGTATATATCAATGTTTCAAATAATACTTGTAATTTTTAATATGGTTCTGTTGAGTGGATCGCAAGATCGATATTGGCCAAGAGGGGGTGAATTGGAAATTTAAAGGTTTTGAGGTGGAATTTGTAAATTGAAAATAATTGACAAGGGATTTAGAGTGGTTCAAGTTCCAAATGAACTCTACATCCACTACCTTAGCTTCACTAAGGATTTGCAACAATTCCACTAAATTGATCTTCCCCTTTTCTAGGACAAGGAGACAACCCTTTACAATTTCGGTTGATTTTTCTACCCAAAAATCAACACAACCCTCACACAAGTGAACAAAGAAATTTGATGGCTAAAAAGGTATCTCTCAATACAAAAATTAGCCCCAATACAAGCACTCAACCCAATTGAACAAAATATGAATGAAGATTACAATTGGGATTTTTACACAAAATGAGATTTTTGCACAATTGCTTGAATTTGATGTTTGGATGTTTGCTTTTGGATCAATAGTTGTTGCTGGTGCTTTTAGAAGTCTCTTTTATACATTCTCATTGAATTCTAGTCAATAGAGCCGTTGGGGATGTTATCTCACAACCATAAATGCAGTCTGCAACAACCCGTTTCGAAACGCGGGGTACCTGTTTCGGAACGGACTAAAATAGAAAGAGCCGTTGGGGTGCATTTAAGAGCCCGTTTCGAAACGCCTTAGAGCCGTTTCGAAACACCTTTGCCACTGTCAAGGGTCGTTTCGAAACGGTCTTAGCCCGTTTCGAAACACCTTAACGGTTTTCAGAAAATCAGTTAAAAACAAGTTCAACGGTCTTATTTTCAAATTAAACTTAAGATACGTTTCAAAACGATTTGGATCCGTTTCGAAACGGATTTGCTACTGTCAAGGGTCGTTTCGGAACGACCGTAGCCCGTTTCGAAACACCCTATTTATCTTTAAAATATTCAGCAAAAATATCTCAACCGTTGGCCTTTTTCAAATCAAATATGAAGAACAGTTTCGAAACGAGACATACCGTTTCGAAACGGGGTCAAGTGTTTCGATACACGTTTCGGAACGGTGGTCGACAGTGATGAAAATGTTTCGAAACGCCTAAGGGCCGTTTCGAAACAGGAGCTTGAAAATCACTGTTTTAGCTTGAAACACTTAGAAAAATATTTGAAAAACTTTTGTTTTTAACTTGGGCATAATCTTAAAGTTATATGGGGATATTTTGAGGACTTAAAATTCGTTTTGTCATTTTCAATTTAGTCCTTAGGTTTTTAGTTATATCAAAATTAAAATATTTGTTTCACAGGTTCAGTACAAAATAATGCTAAATTTACATGCAACAATGTTTACATAGCATATTCGAAAGGTTTAAATGAAAATAGGTGCCTAAAGTATACATTTTTTGAACTTTAACTGCCTAAAGTATTTTTTTTTTGTAAAAATAGGTGCCTAAATTTTTAACTGTTATAATCTTAGGTGTCAGACCGTTAAAGGGTGTTAAAAAAATTATCAACCAATCAATGCTCGACATGTGGCGTTTTTATTTTTTTATTTTTTAAAATCAATCTAATGGAAAAAAACTTAGAATTTTTAATCTTTAATCCAAAAATTTTGGAAATTTTACAAAGCAGTCCATAAAAACTTAAAATTACCCAAACCCCAAATCACGGTCGCTTCCACCGCCGATCGTCGCCCCTGACCACACCCCTTTGGTCGCCGGAGCATGACGGCCATTTCCCCCAACACGGCGTCACCGAAAACGGTGAACAACATGCCAATCGTACGTCGATTTCGCGTTCGACATTTGGTTGCACGTCGTTCAGCGTTTCTAGTGACGTCGTGTAGGGAGAAATGACCGTCATGCTCCGACGATCAAAGGGGTGTCTCAGAGGCGGCGATCGCCGGCAGAAGCGACATCGATTTGGGGGTTTGAGTAATTTTAAGGATTTGAGAATTGCTTTGTAAAATTTTCAAAGTTTTAGAATTTTTTGAAAGATGAAAACTCTGAGTTGAGGATTACAAACATTATTTGAAACATGGATATATGCAGTGATGGATTATAATATACAATGTGAATTAATGATTAATATAATAGAAAATTAGAGATTGAGCTAGATGAAGTAGAAATAAAAAAAAAAGTAAATGTGTAAGATTAAATGTGTAATTATACAAATTGTTTTTATTTCTATGGTTAAAATAGGAGTGAAGTAATAGTTTAGGGACTGTCTAGGTAATTTATCATTTTTTCTTGTTTCAGATCAACCTCCTCAAATGTTAACTGCATCAAATGGCTAGGTCACTAAAAATTTACGCCCCGAAAACATAATTGACCTTACTAGTCGTTTTTTAGAATCGGTGACAAACTCTATACTAGGGAGAAACATAAGTGATCATCCCATTAGTTAACTCTTTCTATAATCCATGTCCATTACTTTTCGATAATTTTAAAATAAAATCGAAAACAGAAATCAAGCAATAACATTATCAAAACATTAACCCATTTGAAAATGATGGAGACAAGATTGCTGTCAATTCTCAAATCTCTTTTACCAGCAATAACAACATTTAAGGCTTTATCTTTAACCCTCCTTGATTAAAAAAAAAACTAAACTAAACTAAAACTCTGATGGGATGCCAAAGATTTTACCTTTTCCACATAAAAGATAGAAATTCATATTCTTAGAACATAATTTTTTAAACAATTTTTTCCGAATAAATTTGCTCATAATAGATAATGTATAATTTTATGAGTTGTCACTTACCACAATTTTGAAGCTTCTCCAAGCTCAAGACGAGAGTTAAACTTTCGACCACTAATTAAGGTAGGAGAAATACTTACAATATCACCTAAGCTTCATGGTTACAATGTAATATTAATTTATACATTTTCTTAACTATTTGATAAGGCATACATAGCTACAAACAAAATTACTCGAATTCAAATCTCCTAGGATGAATCAAAAGAATTAAATTAAACATTATTTAAAGAAAATTATCATCTTAATATATCAAGGAAAAAATATTGTCTTATTTTAAAGAGATGATCACACATGTATTACCACGTCTACCATATCTAACATCATGGATTTCTATTGTATTCTTTCTTAATTTTGTTCCTTAACAAAAATTGAACTTATCTCGGTTATAATTTCTTTTAATATTGATTATTATCTTAAAACAGAGACCAAACTTATTTCGATTATAAATTTTTTTTATAATCACACTTATTCCATCCATTAATCAATTAATCTAGTTTGAATACTATAGTCTTATAATTGAATAATTCTCTAAATTTAACTTGTTTTATTTATAATTTTCATGATTCGAACTTTAAATATTGTTTAAAGAAACTAACATTCCATTTCACTAAATTAAATAATACTACTTGGTTATGATACTGATGATTTTGTTGTATGGAGTAGTACATTCTTTCAATGGCTTTGGTCGCGAAGGAGCATCTGAACTACTTGGCCCATCGTGGGTCTCGCATCTTTATCTTCCTCGACGCATTGCAAAGCTACGGCAACCAGATTTAGCATCTCAGCCTCATCATATCTCCCTTCCAGCTTGGGATCTATTATTTCACGCCTCCGTGTCTCGGTCTCTCGGGCACTTGCCATCTGCTCTCTCACCCATTCAACTAGCGTTTGCTCTTTTAAACTTCCGTCATCGCTCCCCGGGAATCCCATTGCAGGGCTTCTTCCCGTTACTAGCTCCAATAAAACGATCCCATAGCTGTAGACATCAACTTTGGAGGTGATGGCAAAATTCGACACCCACTCGGGTGCCATGTAACCTCTAGTTCCTCGGATCCTCGAGACATGCGAGTGCTTGACATCGCCCCGATTTAGCATCCGAGATAGGCCGAAATCTGATACTTTAGGCTGGAAATTAGAGTCTAGGAGAATGTTATGCGGCTTTATATCACAATGGAGAACCCATTCCAAGCATTCTTCATGTAAATAAGCTAAGCCTCTAGCGGTTCCCACGGCGATATTGAATCTGTTTTTCCAATCAAGTGCTTTAAAAGAGAGGTTTTCAGCTAAAGATCCATGTTCCATGTACTCGTACACTAGAAGCCTATGCTTTCCCTCCGCGCAATACCCCCACATCGCTATTAAGTTCATGTGGTTAAGCTTTCCAATGGTGTTCACTTCTGCAAGAAATTCAGCTTCCCCTTGGTAAGCATCGACAAGTCGCTTGATTGCGGCAACTCGACCATCAGACAATGTGGCTTTGAACACTATCCCCCCTGCACCTCTTCCGATCTCTACGGAGAAACTATTCGTCGCCTTTTTGAGCTCGGCGTAGGTGAAATTTCTGAAGCCAGTTGTAGCGAGAAGGTTGTTTGCTTTCGGGATTGAGTCGTTATGAGTTCTGATCATGAAACACCAAACCGAGAAGATGGCAAGAAACTCAATTCCTCCAACTGCACATGCCGCCCACAGGGCGAAATCCAAAGGGTCATTTTCACGCCTTTTGGAACTTGTGGAATACGTTGGTTCCAAAGTCTGCACTTCGTTGGAGCATTGCAGCTTGGAATCTTCAACGGCAGTGCTATCGTAAAATGAAACAGTAGCCTTGGGCATTTTCAAGTACGTATCACCATTGAAATTTGGTTCGCGATGTCCATTCAACAGCTGTGTCTTGGGATAACAATATAAACCTGGTTTATTAGCTTTGAAAAACTTGTACTGGAAACCTTTGCAATCACACATCTGCGAGCAGATTTTCGCGCAATCCTTGAAAGTGACATTAGGATACATGCCGAAATCATAGCCATAGAAATCAGTGTGGCTGAGTTTCAGGAAACCAACCTCCTCAGTTTGGTTACAAGAAAGATGAAATTCCGGTTCACATCCAAGTGACCAATCGGAATGATTCTTCATTTTATATCCTGGAATACACGAGCATTTCCTGCCAAGATTTGGACTATAAACGCACACGCTGTTTGGTCCACAACATCCATGAACTCTACACGGTTGCGGAAAAGCTTGCCACGAAACGACCCACGATTCTCCATCTTCTTTTAGACTATACAATCGAATATTGCCATCGAAATCCATCTTCAACATTCTTGGAATCTTTGAACCATAATCAGCCGACACGAAAGAAAAATAATCAGTTGAACTAAAGTTGCCTAAAGAATCGAGGACTGCAATTTTGCTATTGTTGTAAGTGGATCTCCCAGCGTCCCATCTCAAACGCCCTGGACTTGGCCAGTAAACGCTTGAATACTCGGGACCTTTGTACAGCAGGGACAGGACATTATCAGGGGAAAAGTAAAGCTGGAAATAACCCGACGAGTAGTTTCCTCGGCTTCTCGATGAAATGAGCTTCGAGTTCTCATTGAATGGTTGAAGAGGAAGCAGAGTATCCGTGGGTGAATCGTAGCTTTGCCACAATATATGGCCTTGCAGATCACGCAGGATGAGGTTGCCCCCATCATCAAGTGTTAAATTAGTAACAGACTTGGAGACAGTTTTCGTTTCCCAAACAAGGATCTGACCACCATCTTTTAAGACAAGGTTACCTGATTTTGACAGACAGAGGTTTGAGCGTTTGCCATTGACTGGTTGGTCCCGATTCGCCATCCAAACCATGGTGCAATTGTTAGCAACGGCACTGCAAGATTGTGTGTTGAACCATATCGCAAAGGAATAAGCATTGACACCAACAGGGTGGAAACCAGCACTGAAGATGCCACCGGGTGAAGTCAACACATCTGCTGTTTCCTCCACTGATAGAGATGAGCCGGCCCATAGACCATCGGAGGATGAAGATGACAATAAAGGTGGGCAAAAGAATGCCAATAATGCAACAAGTAGCATCGATGGTGTGGCCATGGCACCTTTTTTTGTAAAGATTGAAGACGGGAACACAGCCTTGGTGACACAACTCTTCATTTTAAGAATTTGTGAGTTGCGATTAGGTACAACAATAAATAGGTAAATGGTAATGGGATTTTAATAAGATTAAATTACAGTAGAGAAAAAGTAAATAAGGAAAATTACTATTAACATTTAAACTTCTGACTCTAGTTTACGGTGAGATTGAGTAGAGTAGTCTAGAGTAGAATAGAATAGCTTTTATTTCATGGCGGCTAAGGGAAACCGGCCACAAACCAGGGAAGTTCCAATTTAATTTGTTAGCAACTTCGCATCGCAAGTGTTGTTTTGATAGGAAAATTCCCATTGCTGATGCAATGTCATTCTACTGCGTTGATTAGTGTTAATGATTTGTTTTTAAAGGTTTACGGCTTTTATTTCAAGTGGTAAACGGCTTGAACAAGTATGTTTGGCTACTTGGTCAAGTTATTCATTTTTGTTTTTCATATCACTTTAGGTCATAGATTCTAGACTTGATCCTTTCTTAATTTAGAGTTTTCCCTTCTCCTCCCCTAAATAAAATTAGGATTATAATTTGTCAAAAAAAAGTGAGAAACAACTTGATATCGCTCGAGTAGATCTCGAATTCGAGACGTTGTGTATCATCCCATTTGCTCTAACATTAAATTATTATTTCCTTTCCTTCTTATACACCCACAAACGGACAAAAATTATTTGTCCTTTCTTAGTACCTTGTTTTATGATTTAGCACTAAAAAATTAACTTCTATGCCCTAACTCTAAATTTTTAATTCTAAACCATAAACTCTAATAAATACACCATATTCCTAATTTTTAATTTTAAACTATAAATCTTACAAAATACACCCTACATCAAATTTTCTAAACCTTAACTTTAAACATTAATTTTAATTTTTTTTACCTAATTTTCTTAATGACAGCAGAAAGTAACAGAGGATTTCTATTTCCCCACAAACCTCTCAAGATTTTCTTCATATGCAAATACAGTTTTTCCTGATTGCCCGCCCCATTGCAAAAGCTGTCGTTTTCTGTCTCTGCATTAAACATTATCTTGCACATATCACTAGAGATTGATATCATGGGATTAAATTATAGTTGTGGTCGCGTTGTATTTACTACAGTTGTTTGTGAGAATTATGGTTGTAATTTTTTAATAACAGTTATTATTATAGACACAAAGACATAAAAATTGCAGGTTTGTAATTTTAAATGGTGCCTATACTACTATTTAGCGGCTGTTATTGTTGTCGCGGACAGGCTCTTTAAATCCTTGAATTTGATACCATCTTTGGAACTTCCAATTACTTTTAAGCTACAAGCATCAATCCAAGTACCAAAACGTTTTAAGGCTCAATTAGTTTATATGCCTAATTTGGAATCAGGCCACCAAGATATTAGGTGGATACCAGAAAAACTCGAGCTTAATTCTATCTGTAATCCCAAGTTTCTTCGTATCAGTACCAGAAATGCTTAGATTTGGGATTACAGATAGAATTAAGCTTAGATTTGGGAGAGCAGTTTAACCAAATCTGGCCGTGGACGACACAAAGCCTCCAATGGCTGAGCCTTGGAGGTAGTTATTCCACTGCCTGGTGTCATATCAACCTTGTCCGACCCTGCATTTTCCCATTCAAAGCACTGTATAGCTGCACCAAGTGCCAATAAAACTAACCTTAACCCCATGGTATTGCCTGGACAAGCTCTCTTTCCAACTCCAAATGGAAGATATTTCAATCCTTTTCTGTCTTCCAATGTTCGCTCGCCAAATCTTTCGGGCTTGAACTCGGCTGGCTCCTCCCATAGACCAGGATCCCTATGGATGGCCCAAGCATGGACCAACAGCAATGTGCCTTTCGGTATCTCATATCCGTCCACCACGCAATCTTCAGACGAGCAATGAGGCAACAAAATTGGTGCAGGGGGATATAGCCTGAGTGTCTCGTTTACAATGCAACGAAGATAAGGTAGCTCGGAAAGATCCGAGTCATTCAGCAGGCGATTGTATCCGACTTGGCTATCGATCTCGGCTCTCGCCTTATGCAAAGCCTCTGGATGATTCAATAGGAGTGACATTGCCCATTCCATTGTAACTGCTGTTGTTTCAGTTCCTGCAATGAACATCATCTGATACAGATGTTGTATGCCAGCGACTGAATTAGATTAATGTTTAATGTACCCGAGTCATGCCAATACCGTTCCGGCACTCATCGGAATCCGGAAACATAGTTATCGGTAACTTTTTCTTCATTAACAGTAAAATCATTAACACAAGCAAGTTACAACTTACCAAAATCATGCCCTTGATGACTTCATTGGAACATAAGTTAGGGTCTTCTTCTTGAATAGACAGAAGCTTTTCAATCAGAGAAGAATTCTTCTTAGTTTTCTTCAATCTAATTCCATCTACGAGATTCTGAACGTATTCATCTCTGGTCCTATGTAATTCTTTCAAATTCTTTTCAATCCCCAGGAAACCAATCCATCTCAAAACTGGGAAGAAATCACATATGTTGGTTCCTAAGCTTGGAAAAAACATGTCCTTAAATTCCCGGAAGAACCTCTTCTCGGCCTCAATGTCCCTCGGATCCTCGACACCGCGCTTTTCGGCCACCATCTGCATCATGACATTCGTTGCCAAGAGACCAAACAAGTACTTCATGTCCAGCTTCTGCGTGTCGTTTCGTGCCGAGACTTCAAACAACCGACGAACAAAGTTGACAACTTCATCTTCACGTATGGAAGAAAACTTTCGAACACTGTCTGAAGAGAAAATTTCGACGACGCTGAGACGGCGAAGGTTCCGCCAAAGAGGACCGTAAGGAGCCCATACGAAAGTAGCGTAGTTATAGGTTAAAAGATCTCCGGCCATTGTCCGAGGCCGGTTCGCAAATGTATCATTATTGGTCAAGCATTCTTCAACAACAGCAGGAGAAGAAAGAACAAGGACATTCCTACAACCGATTCTGAGATATAAAACAGGCCCATATTTGGATAGTAACTTGGCCAATGATTGGTAAAGTGGGTTTTTGATGAGGTGAAGGTGGCCAATAATTGGCAGAGAAAAGGGACTCGGAGGCAAATTTTGGGTTTTATTACGAGCCAAAAGCTTGATGGTGAGAAGAATGAAGAAGATGATTCCAAGGTAATGGTACAGGTTTTCCATGGAAACAAACAGAAAATCATATGCAGAAATGCAGACTGAGAGCCTGAAAATTTATAGCAGCAAATTAAGTGGTTGCATTGAATATATGGGGACAAACGAAGTATGGTAACTTTTACTGGAAACCATTCGGCAAGGTGGATGCTTATGAGTTTCAGCCATGGGGCAAACTCATAACTCCTAACCAAATCAACGACACTAGCCTTTATTGTGCTTATCTTTGGTTTGGGTCCTCTTATCTATATCTAAGCTCTCCATACCACACATTTTTCTTCAAGTCTGGACAGAGCTGTCTCGGACATCGGTACCGTGAGCGAAAACTCAAAAATATGTTTTATAGAAGGAAAATATATGTCATTACTTTAAACAATTAATTTAATATTTTATTAATAAAACATATAAACATGATCAAATTTTATCAAACACATAGTTTTTATTATTTTATCAAACAATTGGCTAAATGGTCCAATCAACCATGAAAGTATTTAATAATATGTGGAGGACTAGTAGGGTTGGTTTTCAGATCATTCTGCCATGGACAGCGACATTGCAGTTACTGTAAAAAGCCCAGTTGCAGAAGAAAAAGGGGCTCCATATCATGTTTTAGACAGCCATTACTGACGAAACTGTGTCCAATGTGTTGGTTCATGCCCAACGCTCAAATTTAGGGCTGCACCCACAGGCTCATGGCAGCACATGCTCGTTAAAAACTCGAGCCGAGTTTGAGCTCGAATCAAATGTTGACTGAGCTTTAACCGAGTCGAACTCAAATAGCTGATGATTTGTCTCGTCTCATTTACAGCCCTACATACTGTCATTTTAAGACATTTAATAATTTATGAAGAAATTTAGCATGCGTAACCATCCACCTTGAATCAGAATTCAGCAACATTAATGGCAAGCATTAAAGAACTTGAGCTGAGCCTACTGCAAAATAAGGCCAAAATTCCGGGACAACCAGTATCTATTCTCTGATGTTCATGTAATGATAATATGTATATGCGTATCATATTATATATATATACTAATACCATGTACCAGTTTCCAAAGTACATGGAAAGCTATACTTGTTTAACATGGCAGATAAACACCTAATTTGCTCCATTAGCATGGCAAGATAATAGCAAGTTACTTTGAACCTCATTTAGTTCCAAAAATGCCGACGTAAAACAACAAAATAAGATCCTATTCCTTGCTGTGATCTATTGGATGGCCGTCCTCAATAAGTTACCTACGAAAGATAGACCTCTTACATTCGGTAGGATGGAAATCCTCTATTTCTTTTCGGTGCCCCTACTGTTGACCGGACTCCAGTGAAAAAGACAAACGTCGGTGATTGACGATGAACACAGTAACGACGTGAGGGGAGGAAAAGGGGAAAACGGCAGAGAGCTTGTTGAGTGGATCGCAAGATCGATATTGACCAAGAGGGGGGTGAATTGGAAATTTAAAGTTTTGTGGTGGAAATTTGCAAATTAAAAATGATGGACAAGAGATTTAGAGTGGTTCAAGTTCCAAATGAACTCTACATCCACTACCTTAGCTTCACTAAGGATTTGCAACAATTCTACTAAATTGTTCTTCCCCTTTTCTAGGACAAGGAGGCAACCCTTTACAATTTCGGTTGATTTTTCTACCCAAAAATCAACCCAATCCTCACACAAGTAAACAAAGAAATTTGATGGCTAATAAGGTATCTCTCAATACAAATGATAGCCCCAATACAAGCACTCAACCCAATTTGACAAAGTATGAATGAAGATTACAATTGGGATTTCTAGACAAATAGGAATTTTGACACAATTGCTTGGATTTGATGAATAAGTGTTTTCTTGAAGATCAATAGTTGTTGCTGTAGCTTTTGGATGTGTCTTTTATACCTCTTCATTGATTTCTAGCCGTTTGGGTGGTTGGGAACATAAATGGAGCCGTTGGAACCCTCTCTTACCACCATAAATGCACTTCTGCAGCTACCGGTATCGGTACGCGGGAAGGGGTATCGGTACCTGTCTCAGAAAAGAAAGAGTCGTTGTGTGCATTTAATTAGGGGTATCGATACGCACGTAAGCATATCGGTACTGGGTATCGAAACGGCAAGGGCCGTATCGATACTATTTTCTGAACTTAGCTCACTGTCCACAACCGTATCGGTACGAGGGTTTGGCGTATCGATACGGGTCAACGAACTTTTAAAGTTTGGTTACCAACCAACTGACACCAACGGTCATATTTTTAAACCGACTTAACTTTTAAAAATTATAAGGGTCGTATCGATACGAGGGTTTGCCGTATCGGTACGATATTCAAACTCTTTGAATTTTAACACAGGGCAGTATCGATACGAGGGTTTGGGGTATCGATATTGGTTCCGAAAGTAACCAAGTTTGGTAAAATGGTATCGATACGCTTGGTGCTGTATCGATACGCCTGGACGATTTTCAATGGTTTTGCCTTGGAACACTTAGAAAATATTTTGAGTTTGAGTTTTATAAATCAGTTTCAAAGTGTTGGTGTTTTAAAACTTATTAAGGGACTTAAAAAATAATTTTAAGTTTTACAAAATGATCCTTAAGGATTTAATTATATCAAAATCAAACATAGGTTTTACAGAGCCCTAACTGAAAAGAATCAGTCTACTTCTTTATTAAAATCCTCTCAAAAATGAAATACAAGCCCATATTAACTAATGGGCTCAGACCCCCCAATTTATACAAAGGACCCAAACCTATCAGCTAAATACAACAGACTAAACCAACTTAAAACAGAATAACAAATTCACGACAGCTATGCCAGCTATGCAGGGTGACGTGGCTGGTGTGTGTTAGCTCTAACATTCACCCCACTTTTTCTTTCTTCAAGATCAGACAAGGAAAGCACATTCAACTTTTGTCGAAACACCAAAAATTTCTGTGCTGGCAAGGGCTTGGTAAACAAATCTGCAACCTGAAACTCAGCGGGAACATAACCAATCTACAGAACATTACCTAGCACTCTTTCTCGAACAAAATGAAGGTCCAAATCCACATGCTTTGGTTTAGCATGCATCACGGGATTGGCAGCCATGGCGATAGCGCTAGTATTATCGCACCAAACTTTGGGCAGATCATGTAGCGGGACATCCATGTTATTTAATAAATTTCGTACCCACATGAGCTCAGACGAAGCATCAGCCAAGCTTCGATATTCTGCTTCGGCAGTAGATCGAGACACTGATCGATGTTTCCTAGAACTCCATGACAACAAATATTCACCATAAAACACACAATGTCTAGATATAGAACGCATGTCATCTTCGTCACTGCCTCAATCGGCATCTGAATAAGCAACTAAATTGGAAAGAGTGTGCTGCTGTGCTGGAAACCACAGACCAAAGTCCAGGGTACCCTTAAGGTAGCGTAAGATACGCTTCACTGCACACCAGTGCAACACCGTTGGACTTTGCATGTATTGAGACACCTTGTTAACAACATACGATATATCCGGACGAGTATGACATATATAGAGCAGTGCACCGATGATGCTGCGAAATTGTGTAACATCGTCAAGAGCTTCCCCATTGAATTTACTCAGTTTAGGTGACACGACCATATGTGTGTCAACAGGCTTTGTTGAATCCATCCGAGTCCGTTGTAACAAATTTGATATATACTTGCGTTGCGTAAGAAAAATCCCTTCTGTGCTTGTTAAAGCTTCAATCCCAAGAAAATAATCAAGAGCACCGAGATGCTTCAAAGAAAACTGATCATGCAGTTGTTGTTTCACAAGTTGAATACGAGCTTCTGAATTTCCTGAGATTAAAATGTCATCAACGTAAACAATGATATAGATGATAACATCTTCATCCTTATACTTGAACAAAGAATTATCAGCCAGTGAGCACTTGAAATTAAGGGAGAGGAGAAAACCCTCGAGTTTAAGAAACCAACTCCGAGGTGCTTGTCGAAGACCATATAAGGCATTTACCAACTTACAAATGAGAGGAACTCCATTTGAATTGTATTGCTCAAAATCGGGAGGTTGAACCATATACACCTCCTCGTGTAGATCGCCTTTTAAAAAGGCATTATTAACATCGACTTGATGTATTATCCATCGATTTGCCACAACCAAGGAAATCAGAACATTGATAGTGAGTGATTTCACCATAGGGCTAAATGTATCAGTAAAACCATGCCCTGAAATCTGTGAGTACCCTTTTGCAACCAACCGGACTTTATATCTATTCACCGGGCCATCAACATTTCGCTTGATTTTGAACAACCATTTGCATTCAATCGCTTTACGTTCTGCTGGTGCATCAACTAATGTCCATGTACCATTAGATATTAAAGCCGTGTATTCATCCAAAACTGCATTTCTTCACTGCTCATGTTGCAAAGCTTCATGAGTATTCTGTGGTGTCTCATCACAATCAACCAAGAGAATCTTAGGTTTAAAAATACCCTTCTTGCTACGAGCTAGCATCGAATTTGTATTTCCCATCAAATTCGTGCTTGGAGCTGTAGCCACTGTTTCAAGAGGAGCAAGCAACTCACTTGCAGCTTGTACTTCTTCAAAAACTTCATCGGGATCATGAACAACTACTTCACTATCAGTTTGAACTTCTTCAAGACTTACAACTTGATTATCAAGGACATCTGTATCGTTTGGAGAAGGGGAACAAGTAGAAAAAATGTTCATTGCTGGCTGAGATAAGTGTGATTCCACACGATTAGAGGAAGGGACTGAAGTATGTACCTTCAAAGGTGAAGAAGAAACTGCCCGAGAAGCCACTTGATGTGTATCGCATTGACATGTATCAGATGAGACTATTGGCACTTCAGGTGTGACTGCCCCGCCCTCATCAATTGACACATGTTCTGTAGCTTTATCTTGCAGAACTTGAGCAGCTCTAGGAGACTCAGTTGGAGCTGGAAGCACAACAACAGATTCTGATTCGAAAGAAGAGGATAAATGTGGTTTAGGAGAAGAAGAACTACGGAAAAACAGTCTCCTCAAACTTGACATGTCGGCTAATAAAGATTCGACCATTTGAGTCAAGGCATTGGTAGCCTTGGTGCTTCGGTGAGTAACCGAGAAACGTACATTGTCGGGAACGAAAATCTAATTTATGTCGATTTTACGGCCGTAGATGTGGAAAGCAAGCGCAACCAAATACCTTAAAGAAATCATAATTAGGCTTTCGACCAGTTAGCTTTTCTTGTGGAGATTGATTGCCAAGGACACGTGTAGGTAAGCGATTGATAATGTACGTTGCACTTAAAACTGTGTAAGACCAGAACTTCAAAGGCACGGAGGATTGAGCAAGAAGGCATAATGATGTCTCAATGATCTGCCTATGTTTCTGCTCAACAACTCCGTTCTGTTGAGAAGTGTGTGGGCAGGTAACACGATGTTGAATTCCCATGGAGCTCAATTTTGATGCAAGAGCACGAAACTCGCCTCCGTCATCGGTCTGGACAACCTTGACAACTGAAGAGAACTGAGTTTGAACTAGTGCAACAAAGGCATCAAAAACAGTATAGACTTCACCTTTATTTCTAAGTAGATAAGTCCGGCAATTACGAGTACAAAGATCAACAAAAGACACATAATACTTGAAACCAGCTGAAGGAATAGGGGCTGGTCCCCAAACATCCACTTCCACAAGATCAAAAGGATTATTTTAAGCAGTAGATGAATGCTGACAAAAGGTTACGTGAAATATGTGGTACATGTAAAAACTTGCCAACAATGAGATTTCGATTAGATGCACTTATAAAAGACTGACCAATGTTCTCAGTATTAATGGTAGTGTTATCACCAAGATGCACTTTACCATAACCCTTGTAACTTTGAATTGAAGTCATAGAAGACTTAGAGTGAGTGACATGGTGAGTCGCTCCGGAATCGGGATACCACCAAATTGATCTGAAACCAGTAGAGGAAGCAGTCAAAGAATTCACCTGCACTGTCTCTCCTTGTTGTGGTGCATCTGCTGTATCAGCTTTCACCGCAGAACCATCCACAAAAGACTCGTAGGACTGATCAAAAGATTCTCCTTGACAATGGCATGCGTTGGCGTATGGCTCAGCCGTTTGGCGAGAATAATGTGTTTGTGTGACTCCTCTGTAACTCTCATCAAAATAATGCCAACAAACATCAGCCACATGTCCCATTTTTCCACAAATTTGGCACTGTGGCCGTCACGATGAGCGCCCACAAAACCTTCCACCACGGAAAGGACCAGTACGCGAACCTCTACCACGTTCTTGACTGCCATACGACTGAGAATACATTTGCCTCCCTTGATAATCCTCTTTCGACTGAGAATACATTTGCCTCCCTTGATAATCCTCTTTTTGCACTTGAGTAAAATTTATACCGATCGACATTTCAACAGATTCAGCAAGCAGTCGTGACTCAACATCAACAAGAACCGAGATTACACCATCTAGCATATAAGCCACTTGACTCGCATTAATGACAATAACGAAAGGAGCATATTCAGACGGTAAACTGTTCAAAATTGTCGCAACATGTTCCACATCAGAAACCTTGTTACCCGACAAGGCTAACAAATCACATATTTTTTTTTATTTTCACTGTCTATTCACGCATCTTGAGCGTACCTTTCTTCATTGACCGCAGCTGACAATGTAGATGCATGATTTTCGTTGTAGACATTTTTGAATAGAGGCCAGCAATTACATTTCAGATTTCGGCTGTGGTTTCGGCTCCAACTAATTGAGGAAGCATAGTGGAACTGACAGTCGATAACAACCACGATGCCAGGGAGTTATCTTGCTTCACGAACCTGGTATAAACTGGATTGACAATTCGTTCTCCATTTGCACATTCAACGATCATAAGTGGCTTTGGAGTATCTGAATCAATGAACTCCTCTAAGCCGAGACCTCAAATCGTGAGGAGAACTTGTTGCTTTCATAGTAAATAGTTTGTGTCATCCAAACAAACGCTAATACGTTTGTTAGAGAACATCTGTGAGATCGAATCGTCTCCGTAGGTGCCACCAGAAGCATCACCAGAAACCTCAACCACATTCACCATGGTTGCTGAACAGAGGAGCTTAGAAAATCAAAGAGAATCAGAAAGAAAGATAAACATCGAGTGTTGATGTCGCTGACGAACATAATATTCAGTGGAACACTGTCGAAGCTGATCGTCGTGGCTCTGATACCATGTTGACCGGACTCTGGTGAAGAAGACAAACATCAGTGATTGACGATGAACACAGTAACAACGTGAGGGGAGAAAAAGGGGAAAACGGCAGAGAGCCCTAATTGAAAAGAATCGGTCTACTTCTTTTATTAAAATTCTCTCAAAAATGAAATACAAGCCCATATCAACTAATGGGCTCAGACCCCCCAATCTATACAAAGGACCCAAACCTATAAGCTAAATACAACAGACTAAACCAACTTAAAACAGAATAACAAATTCACATCAGCTATGCCAGCTATGCAGGGTGTCGTGACTGGTGTGTGTTAGCTCTAACACCTACTTATGCTCCCACACTCAAAATTAGGTTTAAGGTTTAGTGTTTTAAGTTAGGGGTTAGGATTAGGGTTTATGGAATTTAAGGTAGGGTGTATTTTTTAGGGTATAAGGTTTAGGAATTTAAGTTAGAGCTTGAAATTTAATTTTGTTGTATTTTTTAGTGTTGAGACATAAGTAAGGGCACCGAAAAGGGGCAGAGGATTTTTATCCCATTCGGTATGCCTATATATGGCGTGTGTGGCTTGTGTTCGATTGAAATGGAAACGCGTAATCATTTATTTTTCGAATGTTGCTTCTCTAAGGCAGTATGGAAAGGCGTCCCGCAGGCTTGCAGTCTACGTAGACCTGTTGTAAGTTGGTTGTATAGAGGAGACATAGGTACAGTTACATTATTGTACAGGGAACTACGTACAGTGTACTTGTAGCAATTTGCTGCTGTTCGGGAATTAATACAAATATGTTCACCCAAAAATTAAGATCCAAAGCTAATACCTTTATTCGCAAAATGCAGACGTAAAACACAAACTATAAGATCTAAAACCAAGGCAATTATTCAAGCTTTTCATAGATCTTTAACTTGTTAAATGCCACACCAAATAAAAGAACCACATGCAAATGAATTAATGTTTTCTTTTTCTATAGTCTAATGAAGAAGCTTGCTGGTTGTACAAAGAAACTTATTCGACTCGAAAAGCTCGCGAGCTACTCAAAAATATAATATACTAATTTTTTAATTTTTTAATTTAAAATTTAAATTTTTAAACTTATAACCCTAAACATAAGTCTTAAACTATAAAATCTAAATCCTAAATTCTAAATCTAACAACATATACCTATAAACCCTAAACTATCACCCTAAACCTTAAAATTAACAAGCTTGTGTAAACTAAGTTTACACAACTTGTGTATTAAAGTTTTATTTCCTAATATGACTTTAAATGAGACGAGACAGATCGCGAGTTACTCGAGTCCGGCTCGGTCAAAGCTCGACCAACACTCGACTCAAGCTCGAACTCAGCTCGAGTTCTTAACAAGCTGAGTCAAGCTCAAATTATTCAAACTTATTAAAAACTACTCAAGGTCGAACTCGACTCAAATTCTTAACGAGCTGAGTCGAGCTCAGCACTACTCGAGCTCGACTCGACTCGTTTACACCCCTATTCGAGGCACCTTCCTCCAAGTCATAATTCAAAGGAAATTAGTAGCGAATTTCTTGCTAACATGCCAAGACAATAGGAGAGAATACAAGCTTCACGTCCATTGGGTTGACTAAGTGCGGAATCGGGTGGAGTGTGGACGGTTTTGTATTTCTTATTTCGTACCTAATACTTGCGATTACGGTTTTGAAGAATATCTATTAAATGCTTCGAGGATTTTTTTCGTCCCTATATCCTCCCCTCGCGGATTCTCGTAGTTTTCGGGGAATCCACGTCCAAAAAATTAATCAAAATTATTATTTTACTGACCAAAATAAATGACAAATTCAGTTTAAAATATAAAAGTTAATTTGAATACATCAATTGAAAGTAGTTACGGGACAATGGAAATTGAAAGGGTGTTGTGTTGGGAGAAAATTTAGACAAGGGTTTTAGCTTATATAAAGCTAAGATAGAAACATGTTGAGAAACTTGAGTGTGGCTAGGTTTGAGAGAAAGTTGAAGTGATAAAAATATAGTTAGAGTTTTTTTTATTAAGATATATATCAGAGGTATATAGATAATTAAGTATATATTTTTAAAAATCTAATAAAATATTGGATCCTTGCAGATACTTTTTGAGATCTCTACGGTTATTTATACGGTTACAATTTAGTTATCTCATAGTTCGACAGTTCTCATCTCATTTCCATTTGAACTTCGGTGATAAAACTTCCCTCCCATCACTATCAGTTCGAATTCCCATAATTTACAGTTTTTCTCTATCCAATTCCCACCCCTAGGATTGACCAGACCTTTACTATTAAATCAAACTTCAAGTTGTTTCCCGGAAAGACGGTTTCGTACGTCAACCATGTTATTACGACCACGAGTTTCACGTTTGGATGTAGGATCTATTAAATACGAACAAAAATCCTCTAAGCACTATGATTTAACAAATGAAACAAATAAATCAATTAAAAATGAAGGAACACTTTGTTGAAAAAATGAGTATTGTTCATCAATATTTTTTTTAAAGGTTGAGAACATTATGATTTCTCGTGGGTAACAAATATACACTTTTACATTATTCTATTTCTAGTATTCACCACGATGATTAATGAAATAAACCTACATTGACCCCAAAAAAACAACTGAAATCAAATTGATTACTGATAATGGAGCTAATCTAATCAAATGCACAGCTGCTGGTTTTCATTTTTCATTGTGATGAATCAAGCAGCCTCTCGACGACCTGAGTCATGGTCGGCCTTGCATCCCTGTCTTCCTGCACGCAATCAAGAGCCACTCCAACCAGAACTTCCATCTTTTGCTTATCATGATTGCTTTTCCACATCGGCTCTACTATTTCTCCCCTCCATGATTCCGATGCATTCTCCCTTTCGTCGATCCTGCTTCCGGACCTGTTTTGCATTTCCACTTCATCAGCACGATCCACAAACTGAATCCTTCTAATGGAGCTTTGCCCGGTAACCATTTCCAGCACAACGATACCGTAGCTGTAAACATCTACTTTTGATGTAATGGGCTGGTTGAGAACCCACTCGGGAGCCATGTAACCTCTAGTTCCCCTTATCTTTGAGAAGCTAGAATTGTAAAGCTTGCCCCTGTCAAGCAGCTTAGACAGGCCGAAATCAGATACCTTTGGGTTGTAGGCTGTGTCCAACAGTATGTTTTGTGGCTTTACATCACAATGCAACACCCATTCTAAGCACTCGTCGTGCAAGTAAGCTAGGCCTCTGGCAGTTCCCAACGCAATATCGTACTTCTTTTGCCAGTCAAGTTCATTGGAAGCTGAAGAGAGCATGTCTGCCAAGGATCCATGCTCCATATACTCATAAACTAGCAGCCTGTGCTTTTTGTCGGCACAAAATCCCCACATTTCAATCAAGTTCATGTGGTTAAGCTTCCCAATGGTGTTTACTTCCGCTAAGAACTCTGCTTCTCCTTGATTCGAATCATTCAGCCGCTTGACTGCAATAACTCTACCATCTGATAGCGTACCTTTGTACACAGTACCTCCCCCTCCTCTTCCAATTTCTTCATGGAAGTTTCGTGTTGCCTTTTTCAGCTCATCAAATGTGAATCTCTTGAATCCAGTTGCGGCGAAGACGTAGCCATCTCTAGAAGCATTCTTATCGTGGCTAGCCCTGTAAAAAAACAACCAAACCAAGAAGATGGAAATGAACTCAAGTCCACCCAATGCACATGCAAACCAGAGCATGAACTTCACTATCTCATTTTCTTGGCTCTTAACATAACTTCTTTTCAGCAGAATAGTATTATTTTGCGGGCAATCTAAACTTCTCTGGAGATGCTCCGTTTTCTTGTCTGATGTATTATAAGACATGGGCACCTTTACATAGAAGTCTCCGTCGAAGCTAGATGTTTGTTGCCCGTTCCGCAATTGAGCCTTGGGGTAACAATCATGGAATTGGAAACCATTATGATTCCTGAAGTTGTGTTGAAACCCTTTACAATTGACCCTTTGCAGGCATTCAGCCTCACACTCCTTGATAGTTTTATTGGAAAAAAGTCTAAAATCATCACCGAAAAACTCAACATGACGGAGATTGATAAAAGTGAAGTCAGTGGAATCGGGAAGTACGTTGAATTCTGGTTCACAACCGTAAGACCAATCACTCGGATCCCTCTGCTTGTATCCTTCAAGGCATGAGCATATCCTCCCAGTATTGGGAGCGTAGCTACACAGACTATTTTCCCCACAAATGCCATGAATTCTGCAGGGTTGGCTTATAGCTTGCCATGAAACAACCCATGTTTCATTCCTTTCTCTGCTGTACATTCGAAGGTTGCCATCATAATCAAGGCTCAATCTTCTCTGGATTCGGCTTCGACCGTAATCTGCAGACCGGAAATTTAAGTTATCGCTTGAACTAAAATTGCCAAACAAATTGATCATTGCAAGTCTGCTACTGTTGAATGTAGACCTGTCTGCATCCCAGCTTGAAAGCCACGGATAAGGCCAATAATCACTTGAAGTTTCGTGACCGTCAAAAAGGATACGAAGAACATTATCGTAATCGAAAAAGAACCTATAGAAGCCAGAGGAATAGTTGCTTTTCCCTCTGCTAGAGACAAGTTGTGTCAATCTGGAGAGTGTTTGTTGAGGAAGAAGAGTATCTGTTGGAGAATCAAAGCTCTGCCATAAAATAGTACCCTCAGAATCTCGCAGAAAAAGATTACCAGACTCAGCGAGTTGCAAGTACGTCGTGAGCTTGGATTCGGTAGCGGTGCCTGTGGTCCAAACGTTGAACTGAGCAGCATCAGTGAGGACAAGATCACCAGTGTTTTCGAGCAAGAGCTTCGAACGCCTTCCGTTAACCGGATGGTCACGGTTTGCCATCCAAACAAGGGTGCAATTGTGACCGAGGAAACAAGTTGGTTGGCTGAACCATATGGCGAAAGCATAAGCATTGGTTCCAAGGGGATAAAAGCCAGCCGTGAAAGTGCCCTGGGGTGATACTATAACATCGTCGGGATTCTCCGCGGAAAGCGATGATCCTTGATTCAATGTTTGACGTGCTGAAGATGGCAACGGAGTTAACAACACCAAACACAAAATCAATGATAAACAAAGGGAATCCATTCGGAGTAGTTCAAGCTGAAAGTTAAAGCATGGGAAGGGATTGTTAAGATTCATTTTTAAGCAGCTTAAAAAGGACTTGCTGCATTGCAGTTTCAATTGAAACCATCACGTTTAAAATGAGAACAAATGGAAGTCAATTATAAAATTGAAAACAACAAAAGTTAGTCACGTTAAGTTTAATTTTTTTTTTTGTCAAGTGGTTTTAAGATTTAATAATTGAGAAAAAATTTGATGCACTAGTCCATGTAAACTTAAGTTTATGTGTTTTTAAATTTAGGGATTAAATATTTAATTTAAAGTTTAAAAATTAAAATTTAATAATAAAGTTTAAGGCGATAGATTTTAAAATTTAAAGTTTTAAATTTTAAAAAAGTCGCTATATAAAAAAAATTATACAGACCGAGTACCAAAATATACTCGTTTATCTAAATTCTACTATTTTATGTCAAACATATCTTACCGTTGACAATGACAAGGGATGGTGTTGAGTGTTACAACTTACAACGTCACCTGAACATTGTCTTATGCATGGAGCTTTTATTGAAAACTTAAAACCACTGATGACATACAAGGGATGAGTGACAAGTTTTCACCCCTAGTATTTTAATTAGGGTAAACTATATATTTAGTCACCCAACTTGTAGTATGTTTCTATTTTAATTTTTAATTATTAATTTTTCCAATTTAATCATTATTCTTTCTAATTTTGCTCGTTATGACTTGACCATTAGTTACGCATGTGCCAAAACATTCTTTTATGTATTTGGACTCTCTCTCTATTTTATATTGGAAAATTATTTGATAAAGTTTCCAAGCTCAAATTTTAAATTTCCAAATTGAAAAATTCATTAATTGAAATAGATTTAATTATTTTTTGATTAAATGAAAATATTATATTCTCATGCCGAGATTTGAAATCATACATGACAGGACAAGATTAGCATTCTTAGCCACTAGGCCAATTAATGGATCTCAGATCTAAATTAATTTTAATCCATAATTAAAATAAACTAATTGTTATCAAATGAATTTTCCATCATTGAAATTTTTACATAGTCTAATTCTACTTTCTTGAAATCATGATGACTTTACCATATTAGAAAATATGTAAAAACTATTTAAGTGGAAAATTCTTTTACATGGTCCAATTTCTAAGAACATTGCATGAAGTTTGCTTTGAGTTTCAAACCAGAAAATTCTGGGACTGGAAGAATAATATTGTGTGGAAAAGGAAAATGAAAGCAAAAAAAAAAAAGTTAACAAAGGTCGATGCCTATAGGAATAACTAGGGGTGAGTGTTCGATTGAGTCAAAAAATTTTGAGTTATTCGAGTTGATACGTCATATTTTACAACTCAAATTTTATTTGAATTTTTTTGTTCGAGTCGAGTTTATGAATTTTGAGTCAAGTTTTCGAATTCATATACAAATTTAATTGTAATTATTTATCATGTTATAACACAATTTGATTCTAATTTAAACGACTCTTTCTAATCATATAAGATATGCATATACATTTCTTCATATTTTTTATATTTGTCATATATTTCTTCATACACTTTTTATATCTGTATATATATCAGTAAAAATTGAGGGTCTCGATGCAAACTTAAAAACAAATCCACTAATTAATAGAAATAGTCAAGTTATTCGAATTTTTATTTTACAACTCAAATTTTATTTAAAAATTTTTCGAATCGAGTTTATAAAATTTCGAGTCAAATTTTATTCACCCCTAAGAATAATGTGTAGACGGGTGTTCATGGTAGGTTAACCGTACCGTTTAACTTAAACGGTTGGTTAGCCGTTATAGCGGTTATTATTTATAACTTAACCGTTACTACCAGTTAAAAACGGTTAACCGTTAATTTTTTAAATGGTTAACTATTATAGTCTGTAACCATTAAGGAACGGATCGGTTACAAGTTAACCCGTAACCTATTACGATTTTCTTTTCAAATGTTCATTATTTATTTTTTTAGAATAATAAACATATCTCTTTGATAAATATTGTATTAATTTTTTTAAAAAAATTAACTTAAATAGAGAAATTTTAAACACAAACTTTATACTTAGTTAAAATAAAGTACCTATAGGTTAAAATATAGATTAACTATTACCGTCTTTTTTAGCGGTTCGGTTAACTGAAACCGTTTAACCTTAATGGTTAAGTTAATTAACCTATAAAATAAACGGTTATACCGATTAACGGTTACGGTTTATTTTGTACACCCCTATATTTAGCGGTTGTCTAATGAAAGCGTGGCATTCCAATAAATTCCACAAAGGAAAAATAAATTATCCCAAGATGAGTTGGATCAGCATAAAACTAAAGCCATCCAAAATTGACAAAAGCAAAGGTTTAAAAAACTAAAAAACAAAAAGGACAGGTCTTGTCACGTTCATTGACTGCTAATTATCTTTTCTGTTAATGTTCTTTGCTTACTTGTAAACAGTCGAACACGCAAAGGAAGATGACCTGTTCCTAAATGAGTTGTTAAGGTGGTTGTTGTGTGATATTATCTAGTTCCAAATATAAATGGACCGAGGGATGTCGAAAGACAGTTGCATCTTCAAAACATTTTAGATTTTTTTATAGTTCAGACACTTTTTGTATTATATATTGATAATTTAATTTTATACCCGTTAAAATTTTATAATTTTACACCCCTTACAATACTAATATAACTTTTTAATAGTTCGCACAATCACACCTTTTATATAAAATTTTGTGTTCGTCCTTGGTTCCATGAGTTCACTTATAGAAAATTCTGCATACCAATTTCGAGTAGTCATGGCAGACATGGCCTATATTTAATTAGAATTGACTATGAATGGGATTATCGAACGTAACATTACCTAACACATTACTTGAAATGTTACATTACATTGTTTGATTTATTTGGTAGCAATATAAGATTATAGTGTTTGGTTGGAGGAATATAAGATAAATTAGAAGTAAAATTTACCAACTTGTCTTTATGATATATTTTCTTTTTTAACAAGTTAAACTTTCAATTATTAAATTAAAAATATTTGCATAAAAAAATATAGAATTGTTTTTGTTACATTATCTAAAATTTACAAAAACTTTATATTTATAATATAATTAATATATTAAATTATTTTTTAAAAATATTTTATATTTATATATATTATATCATTATTCCCTATTATATTTTTTGAACCGTACAATACTAAATGTTTAATATGTTTAAAATTTTAATTTGTATTACTTTTGACCATTTATCAAATCAAATCAAATAAATAATAAAATAAATCTTAAAGTAGTAAAATATGGTAAAAATAAATTAACTTACTATTTTTTAAGATGAAAAATATCTTATAAATCAAATAATAAAATTAATAACATCAACTGGTAACACATTCTCTCTCAATCAACATGCAATCTCATCCTATAACCCTAGTAACATCATAAATACAATATTAATAAAATATATTAAATAATACATTATTTAAATATATGCAACATCATTTATATATTAAACTAATATTAAATAAAAATATTTAATAAATTTACACCATAAATAATTAGTCACCTAATTAAAAATACAATAAAGGATCAACATGAACATAATTCATTATCTTAAGGGCAATACTGTCCAAAAGGAAAGGAATCGTATTATACCTAAAAAAATAAGAAAAATGAGGGTATAGCATTTTCACTATTTGAGGAGAAAAGAGACATTATTGAGAAAAAAATAATACTTTCTAGTGAAAATCGTCTTTAACCAAATATGAAAATATAAAAATCAGATAATTAAGAGTCAAATTACGTGATTAACGAATCTTTGTCGGATTTTGAACTTTAAAATAGAGAGAAAAAGAAACTCAACCTTAGTAAAGCTAAAAGAGCGTGAGAAATAAGTTAGTGATAATAAAGTAGTGAAAGATCGGATATGTTGTTGTTTCAGTAGAGAGTTGAGGTACTGAGTTGGATATTAGGGGATCATCCTTCACCAATGAGTTGAGGACGAGTTTGTCTTTCATCTTGGTGTTCGAATTACGTTTTCCTGCGTCGATGTCCAGTGGTTTTGAACGCTTGTTTGTTGTATAGATGAATGTTTTGTGGTTTGATTTTCTTTTGGGCTTTATTGTTGACAATGCGTTCATAATTAGCTCAATAAGTAGAGGCTCAATAAACTCATAATATAAGTTAATAAAGGATGAAAAATGGTAATATTATGGTTAGGGATAAGCGTTTGATTGAGTCGAATCAAAAAAATTTGAGTCGAGTTTTTGAAATTCGAATCGAGCCGAGTTTTCGAGTTCCTATATAAATTTTGTAATTATTTATCACGTTATAGTACGGTTTGATTTCAATTTAAACAACTTTCTCAAATCATATAAGATATACATATATATATATATATATATATATATATATATATATTTCTTT